>CAMTDV010000012.1:6549101-7749101 GCA_947069175.1 Scalesia atractyloides | reverse complement strand
AGTCTTAGGGTGAAGCTTGGAGGGTTGGTATAGTGTGTCGTCTTCCCGTCTTCTATACTTATGCTGGTTCTTGTCGTTAATTTGTTCCTTTTGTACATTTAAGCTCCTTTAATACTGAAAATCAAAAGTATACAAAGAAACACACTTTTTTTAATATTAGTACTAAAAAGGGTTGATTTTATACCGTATTTGATACAATTTATATGTTGCATTTCACACATATCAGCCACGTGTCGCTATGTGGCAAGCCTACGTGGCTGACTAGGCTGACATAGCCCTACAAAACTCCTTCGCGTGACGCGATAAAACCACTTTTGTCTGTCACGTGGCGCGACGAGGCAAGATTCCATTAGGGTAAACATGGTCCTTTGCGTGTCACGACAGGGAAACCTTGCCCTATCGCGGAGCGACAGAGCCATTTTCCAGCTATGAATAAAGCAGTTCAAAAGCAGTCCAAGTGTACCATTTGCTCTTGAAAACTCGCATCTCGAATCTCGTATCTCTAATCCCGAACCTCTGTCTCGACTCCCATGTAAGGAACCCTTATTGCTGAAACGATACCCTATATGATTGATCCGAAACCCTAGGAACGAAAATTTAAAGTTCTACCAGAATAAGGTGATACTTTATACGTTTTGGTTTTGCTCTCGTGATTATCATTAGTTTGATTTGGTTTATTACACTAATACGTGTTACATTGTGTATATATCTAGAAATCAGTACTTAAACCCAAGAGGCTTGAAAACCCTAAATTTTGCATTGTGAATCATTCTCTTTTGTTCACAACATTGAGAGTCGTTCTCTTTTATCAAATGCTTTCAAAACCCTAAATGTTTTCTAAATTGTTATTTATATTTATAGTGATTAAATCTTTGTATTCTTACTGGAAAACTACTGTCAACATGTGAGGTTTTGTATACGGTATTTGCTAAACTTTGCTATTGGACAACGGGGTCAATAGTGATATGACCGCAGTCATAGAATAAGCATCGCTTAATGAATAGTAATCGGTCGAGTGACAGATACCTTTGGGTAGTTGTAAGATATAAAAATATAAAAACTCTTAATGTTGCAATTATAAGAAAGTGCCTTTTAATATTATTGAATGAACTTACCAGTATTTTCCGCCGATTAAATGTTTTTAAACGCGTACAGGTGATTTATGTGAAAGGAAGGAAAAAGTGCTACGAGGCACTCAAGCTTAAATAAGTGGCGATGTCACTTGAATAAAACGTGTTTTGTAATTAAGGGTTTATCCCCGTGAAAAACATTTTATGTAAAAAATGAGTTTTATCCCACAAGTTATGATATGAAAATTTCGGTGTTTAAAATCTCTAATATTTTTCCTAACACCTGGTCCTGTTGAAATTTTGGTGTGATAATTTAAATAAATACCAGTACCATCTTGTGTTGTTCATGACTCCCGTCCAAGATAGGGTCAAGGGTTGTGACACCATATTTAAATATTCGAGTACAAAGAAAACAAATCGTCTCATGATATAACATAATGTAAAGTCTTTATTAATTGAAACTAAGTCCCATGCATTCTTACTTTCATCATGTTTGAAATAAAAGGGTCAACTAAAAAGTTGACGAGTAAGCATAGGTTTTAACGCACTTGAAATAAGATAGCGAATTATAAGTCTAAGATGTAAGTTAAGAATAAATGATAAACAGATGATACATTGATCTAACCTAGGACACAATAATTGTAACATATGTCGTAAAATGGGCTCTAAAACCCGCACCCTTTTGAAATCAAGTATACATTATAATCTTTTGTTTCAAATTTATGTTAATCGTTTAATAGACTTTGGTATATTAATAATATAAATAACAATAAAGAAAATGAAAATAATAAACAATAATAAATAATATATATTAATAATACAAAAAGGATAGTGTAAATAAAAATTAAAAAAAATAATGTGCTGACCCGGGACTCGAACCCGGGTCGCACAGGTATACACACTCTCAACACACCACTGCAACACCCGTACAACATCTGATTAAACCCATCGAGATAATCTTTTAAACCTTTCCTACTCAAGTCTCCTTCTTGAAACGTCCCGCCCTGTAACAGCTGCGATTTGTCCGGCAAATCATCATTGTCCGTTTATACGCAGTTGAGTGCTGAAATCGTCTCTAAATCATGCATCTAGACTCAAAACCGAGTCAACACATCCAATTATGAGCGGCAATTATCTCGTTCATAATTGATTTTGATCCAAACTCCCAAAATCGAAATTCAGTGCATGCGACTGTCTTCGGCTATAAATAGAGAGTCTTGAACCCATTTAGAATGCACACACACTCTCAAATCTTCTCCCAACTCTCTGTGCTCCGAGAAACGCTTCGTCGGAATAATCCACCACCACCGGAATCTTCGACAAAAAATCCAAGGACTTTCTGTTCGGTATATCCTATCATCTATTTCCTTTCATTTTTTACTGATCGCATATGTAGTCATTATAAGTTATCAAATGATATGCTAAAACAAAAGAATCAAACGGGTTAACAGTTCTGTGCTTTCGAAATAAAGAAGATGAACTGGGGTTTGTGTTTAAAAGAAATTAAAATGATGTTTAAACCGGGTTAGATACACATTCCAGTGGTTGGACTGTGTGCATACGAAGTAAAGGTCCCGGGTTCGATCCCCACACGCTGCCCAGTTGGTCGGGCTGCGTGCACGCAAACGAGAGGTCACGAGTTCGATCCCTACACGCTGCCAAATCCGACCGGTTCAATTCAAATTAATTCAGAGGAAAATATTTTTTATTAAATAAAACCTTTAATTATTTTCCCCAAAAATATATTATTTTATAATCAATTAATTTTTATCAAAAGTCTAGGTAACCAAAATAATAAAAAATCAATTTAAATTTGTCTAACAAATAAAAAGTTAATTAAAAATATTAAAGTCAACCAAAAAGAATATATTTTTATCTAAATTATTATGTGAATATTTAGGTTAGCCATTTCGTCGCTTGGTATCTCAACCACTCAATCGTGCACATTCTTCATTGAATCGTAATCGCACCCATTGTGAGTGAATCTTACAACTCCCTTTTATGTCACGTTTTTTGGGTGTATCATGTGTCGCTATTATTACCTCGTTATTTAAAATCTCGTGCTATTACCATTATGTGATCTAACGTGCTATGTGATATTGTTTGTTTACTGTCATTTTTGTGTTTATATTCTCATTACAATCAATCTCTCACATTAGGCCCATTTGTTCCCCGTTACCTAGGGTGGAATGTCGTGTTGCCTAATATCTTAGATCGGCTCCGTTTGATTGAGTCTTGATCTCGCAGCACATCGCTTATCATGCTCACATGTACATTATTTGTTGATAATATGGTTTTTGATTTAGATTACATGCACGACGTTTCCCATATTTGGTTAATGCACATTTTTTAAAATACAATATATCATTTTTCTTACTGATAAAATGGGATTCACTCGCCAACTTATGTTGACCCAAAACTTTATTTTTACACATGATACAGGTGAACAAGTTTGAAGTGCGGATCATATAGACATGGGCCTTAGAAGAAATAAAATGTTATTTGCAAATTTTGTTTGCAACATTATAGTGTTTGTATGAATTATGTGTTGATTGGAATGTTTTAATCAAATTTAGAATAATAAATATTAAACTTTTATAATAGTAAATGTCATGAGCTTTGATGAAAACCCAATCATGCCCCGACTACCTTAACCGCTACAGGTTAGGGTGTGATAATAATCGGTTTGGATACCCAAATGCCTTTGGGCGGGTGGTCAATCCAATAGCGCTATTATTTACTACCTTAGGCTTGGTGTTGTTAATGATCAAGCATGAAACAATGATTGATTCAATAGTTGAATTCACAATGGTTGAATACGTCTAACACATAGCATAACTAAACACATAGGCATAAATGAATTTGAATGATTGAATAAAAGTATTTGAATTTGAAAAACATGATACACCCAAAATGTAAAACAAAAAAGGGCTGCAAATACCCACATGTTGCCAAGATAGCCAAAATATAACTTAAGATAAGTTGTAGCATTTTGTAAATAATACTACAAAATTTATCTTAAGAACATAATATATGAAAACAAGTATAAATAAAAGAATCAAACAAATACGATGAGATGATAATTTCTAGGTTGTTACGATTTTCTAGTTTAAAAGATAAACCAATTTAATTGTCTAGAATATGTGAGTACAAATACAATTCGTATTTATATAATAGTAATAAAAGATATGACAAAGTTGTATGATTTTGACTAAAAAGATATTATATATATTATTTACTAAAATAAATATATGGCATCTACAATCTTGGTAAATACAATTATTACATTCATTAATATATATATATAAGATTGATTTAGAAACACCCACAAATAGTGATTTTGTCTAAACGTGTACCTATTGATTTCGAACGTCAATATAATTCTATAATGGTTAAAAATATAGATTTATATTTTTTATAAAAATGTGTTTTGGCTATAAGCATAATATATATAATTTACCTATTTAGTGACAACACATATAGTGATGTACTATGACGAAAAATACTTATTTTATTAAAATAAATGTCTTTAAATAGTTGAGACTAAATTTAGTGACAAGAATATATGATAGTACATAACATTGTCTAGGGAATGTTCATTTTCGAAAAAATTTAATGTGAGAAGAAAAAAAAGAAAGAACATAATGGTAAAATATTGAATAGTTTATAACTTCTCTTATTATTTATGTTATCTCTCATTAATAAATTAAAAACATTTTATCCTACAAATTTCAAAATTTATCCTACATATGCCTTACACTTACCGGAAATTTACCTTACACATATGTAAATTTACCCTACACATTTTAAAATTTATCCCACACGTTATTCTACACATGTTGAAAATTGTCATTCACCATATATTATTTTATCTTGAAAGATATATTAAAATAATGAGTTACAATTTAATTAATTAGCTAATTAATGACGATTATAGATTTACCTACATGTCATTTTCATAACATTAAATACACAAATTAAATGAAGTAAATGGAGAATTTCTATTGGTTTAAAACTTATTATTTTTATTCTTACAATTTTTTTTCTCATTTGAACCCTCCATATATTGTAAGACATAAATATATACTAATAGTCCAATTTGTTCCAAAAATATACTTATGTCTAATTTAACCATTTTAACAAATTTGTTTATAATTCAAAACTAATTTGATTAATCTTATGATCAAAACATCATGTCTAAATGGTCTATAGTTATAGGCAAAATTTCTAGATTAATATGATATAGATTTCTAACAATTTATATATTCTGTATAAAATATAAATTAACATGATAAACTATAATTAAATTAGTAAAAATTATATTCAAGAATTTTCTAATTATTATTATTATGAAAATTCATAATTTTACCAATCTAACATATTTGACAAGAATTTCTCGCATGATAATTCTATCAAAGTTATAAGAATAAATACTAGGTTATGAATAAATAAATCCTATAAAAATAAAAAGCCATGATTAAGGGTTGAGTTATAATGCAAAGTGATTCAAAAATAAGAAGTGTAAAAAGTCACTATAGAGTGACAAGTGTATAAGAAGGAATCAAGTAGAAAGGGTAATTTTGTCAAAGAGAATAAAAAGATTATACACAAGCAAGTCACATGCTATTCCCCTATTTTTAAATGTCCGTAACTTTTTTTATACGTCATTTGTTTTTAAAAACTGTACCATAAAATTGAGGGTGTTTTTATCTTTAATATGAGTACCCTATTGTTATACTTTAAAAGAAGTTCGAAAACCCAGTTGCGTATTACACAATGGACATAACGTAAAACACAATGATAAAACTTAAATGCGTATTACACAATGGATATATTGTAAAACACAATGAGAAAACCCAGTTGCGTATTACACAATGGACATACCATAAAACACAATGAGTATCAACCTAAAAACACAATAGACAGTTGATAAAAAACACAATCGATGACAACAAATAATGGATATAAGGTAAAACACAATGAATAACAGATAAAACAAAATGGACAACAAAACAAAAACACAATAGACAACAGATTAAAACACAATGGCTAGCAGAATAAACACAATGACCAGAACCTATAACACAATGCATAGAAAACCCAAATATAACACAATCTTCATTATGTTATACATTTTGTAATAGGTTCTGATAAAAATACAATTGATAGAATCCAAATTAACATTGTGTTATAAGTTTTGATAGTAACACAATGTATAAACCTTAGTTAAAAACGTAAGAACCAAAACCCAGTTGAAAGACACAATGAGCACAACTTTTAACACAATACAAAGAAAACCCAGTAAAAGTGAGTTTTTTAATTTAGTTTTATATAGTAATATCATACTCATATTAAAAATAAAAAAAAACACCAGTTATTTTTTTGAAAACAAATGTCGTATGAAAAAGTTATAAACTTTTTAAATTGATGGAGGGAATTGACATGTATCTTACATGTGGATAGAGAAAGTCAATAAATGTAAGATTCCCTTTATGCCTTTTCGTTATTTTCTTTTCCCTAAAACTAATCTCAGCCATTCAAATCTAAGATCAATGGACTAAAATCCTTCTTATTCTTCTTATTTATGTTGTCCTTTGTATTTGATCCTAATCCACACAATTAATATGAATACTACTAAAATTGCATCATAACATATGTCTAGAAACATCATAAAACAAATTAATTGATTCAATTTTATAAAATATAGAAATCCCTAAATGTTTATGAACCATAAATTAATGAAATCCAATTGAACAACAATTGCCTTCTATTAACTAAAACTGATAGAGAACTTCTGTAGAGCTCGAAAGATAAAGTGGATTATGCTTTGGAATTATCTCAAAATACTAAGAAAGAGTTTGAATTGCTAGAAAGAAGATTTGAGCCCTAGATCCAAGTTCTTTGAAATTGTAGAAGATTATGGTGTTTGAGAAGGGGCTTTTTTCTCAAAGATGATAGAAAGGTATTAAGAATGCGTTTATGATCTCAATTTCTATAAAAAAACATGTTATTAATTACGAATAAGAATTACGACATTATGGGTCTTGAATAAGTTAATTAAGATTGCGATTAAGAGTGTTTTGATGATGGGATTTGTTCAAGGATTAAGTCTACATACATTGGTAACGTTACGAAACTGAAAACAAGTCTTAAACTCGAGAGTGAATGTGATTAAAGGCTGCCAAATGATCAAAATTCGTGAAACTACTATGCTGAAATGGGGCTCCCCCACGACACGTGTGGGAGCAAGTGTGTCCCCCCCCCCCCCCCCCCACGTGTGGCCCAGGTGAGAGGAAAATCTAGAAAATTTATTTTTGACATTTCTAGTCCTTAAAGTTTGGTTAAGCCAAGAAATGCATCGTTTAAATAATGTAATGAATATGATAACTCGTCTATAGTTCGTGTAGACCAAAAATTAATATTCATAACCATATGTATCTCATAATGAAAAAACAAACATTGAATAATCAAAAAATTAATTCATGAAGTAGGATATGAATTAGAATGAATACGAATACGGGCCAAGTTACATCTTATAGATAATCCGCGAGTGTCATATAATACACTATTTTCTACAAAATTCGTTTGTTGATGAAGATTACTCAACTTTAGTTGCTAAGTCAATTATCATTAAGAACTCACGTGTACAAGGGGTTCAACTTTTCAAAATTCATAATGCAATTGTTCTCTAATTGATAATGATTTTAAAACTCACTCAAGAGTTTCTAGTGAAATAGATCACCAGAGAAGATTGATTTAAATGATGAGGCACCGACCTTGAGGACTATTTTTTGTGAATAATTTGCTCGTTTAATTTTTCTGTATGGCTTACTTCTTCTTTATGACGGGTACACACACAAAAGGTTTTTGTCCGGTTTTTTCTTTGGGATGGATAATGGATATCTCAGTGTTAGCCAAGTCTTAGCAAGTTTGCAAGTCTCACAAAGATAATCAGTCAACTTGGATATATGGCAAATTAAACACCTAACATAATATTTGCGTTATTTAAGCCAAGATCAAACTTCATATGAAAATTTTGTCTATCAAACGGTTTAATAAAATAGATAAATGTAGACCTATAACATCCTAGTTTTTATCAAATTTCGTGATTTTGGAAAGGGGTAATTTGACAAGGCATCTTGGTAGTTTTATCTCCTAAACCATAATATGGAGGGAGAGTGCATCTAGCTTTCATTTCCATCCGTCACATTTCAAGTCCTAGAGAAATAAAAGGAGTATGCTAGAGAGAGAAATTTGTGGTTTCGAATTATTTTGAGTTGGAGACAAGCGGGGATCACAATAAACCTTTAGTGGATTGCTCGTGAACAACATATACAAGATCAAAAGGCATTTCAGATCTATTTAACCAAGTTTCAAGTCTTGGTTTCATTTTTAAAGGTTTCAACATGAATTTCACTTTAAAGCTAGTTTAAACCCGAATCTTTATGCACCAGAATGGTCGGGCTGCGTGCACGCAAATGAGAGGTCACGAGGATCCCCACACGCTGCCAAAATCCGACCGGTTCAATTCAAATTAATTCAGAGGAAAATATTTTTTATTAAATAAAACCTTTAATTATTTTCCCCAAAAATATATTATTTTAGTGAATTTTTATCAAAAGCTTAGGGTTGATTTTTGGATCACATAAGATCATGAAGTTGGCATGTTGAATTTTTTTTCATTTCTGAGATCACTACAGTCGCCAAAGTTCAGATTTAGTATTTCTTTGTCGAGGAAGGTACATTGCGCCCCGTTGTTTACGTACCACATTGCGTGAGGGCATTATAGATACACTTATTAGATATCGCCTCATAGTTTAAGCGCAAAGCAGTTCTTGCATCACACATTGTGTGAGGTCATGTTCGCACAATATTTCCATCCACATGGTGTAGCGAAATGAACCGGTTAGAGCACAAACTCTGCCTGAGCACAACGGGGCATTGCACGTGGTATGGTCTTGAGTGATAGTTTACCTTTGCGCCTGATTTTATAGAGTGTGTAGTTGACCCGTTTCACATGTGAACTTGGAACAGTTATACCAAAGTTACTAAGGGTCTAGGAAGCTCTTTTATTTGGTAAAGAACAACATAGTATCACATGAATGTTTCTAGACCCCTTTTTTACATTACCGTCTTGGGGTGGTGTGCATACTCACTATACTTTTAAAAGCAAACTATTATGTTTCCAAACATGATAAATTGGGATAAAGTTTGCGAAAGTAATTATAAAGTTTTAAAGTGCTAAAGTGGTTAACAGATAACATATAAAGTGTTCAAAGTATGCATATTGCATGAATAGTGGGGATAATCACATGTTGCTGTGGGTACTTATGTTTTCCTTTTGCGCACGTTGTGTGGCGGGTAAGCACATGCGTTGGTCCAATTTAAAATGAACATAACTTATAATATGTTTAGAGTTATGAACCATAAATTATGGTGGAAAATAAAAAACCAGGACGAACATTGTGACAAACAAACATAGTTGGTTTGCTCGACTCTTGAACCCAAATTCCTTCATCCCGCATTTCCTCCAACTATTATGGTTTTAATATATCCCTTTCGGATTGTAAAAACATGTATATCATAAAATTTAGGGACAATTACATATACCCATGCTAACTTCAAAAATTACATAGATACCAATCCCAAAATTTAATTTACATCCCCTTTCTAAAAGCTAGAAATATAAATATACCAATTTTAAATTAATTTATTACAACTAAATTAGAAACTGACTATTTTACCTTTTTTATTAAAACTTAAATTTCTTAAACTTCATATTTGTCTATTCTTAGCTTTTACTTTTTGTTTTACAAACAAATATTTTTCTATTTATTTACTAAATCACCATATTCAAACTGTATAATGAAAGCAAAGAAACATCAACAATCTACTTTTTTCATATGAGTTGCAAATTAAAAGATCCATTAGTTTTATCTTTTCCCTTTTCAAGCGTTTATAATTTATTGGTTCATGTTCAAATATGTTTTGTTTTTATCACAAACTCAAAATATATAGAAATGCTTTTTGCCCCATAATTCATGGATTCACTTCCGTCGCCATATGCAAAAACCGACTTCTAATACGAGGAGCGACGATTCGAGTTAATGAAGACGAAGAGCCACGAACAACAACCGGTTAAAATCAAACTAACCGATTTTACAAAAATCAAACCAAAAGCAAAGTAGAAAGCAATTTTGATTAACCCCGATATATCAAAGTCAAATGGAACCAGAGAAAACAAAATAGGAATCAATGTCTGGAGCAACAGTGAACATGCAACTATTTTCAAAAGCTTTTATTTGATCCGTTGTTTACTACATGCAATTAATTGGAAAAAGGTCTGGAGCAATTAATTGGAAACAAGCTTTCGTTTCATTCGAGTGTTTGTACAGTTGGAACACACACAATCACGAAAACAAAGCTTGGGAACGCTTGGAATCACAGGAGGGATGGTTAGAATGGCCATTCAACGCTAGCTTTAGGGTTCGGAGATGCAACGACGATAAGAAAACGAGTTCGTATGCGACAAGGGAAATCGAAACATCTTATTTTCTTTTTAGTTATAAAAGGGCACTTTTGTCGTATTATATAATTTCATTAAAAATGAGGATATATGTAATTTAAGTTTTAGGTTGGATATATATATAATTAGACTTCTAAATAAGGGGATGTATGTAATTATTCTTAAATTTTATTATTTAGTCATTTTTATCATTTTATTTTAATTTATACTGTTATATCTGATTTCACAAGATTTGATAATTTCTGAAAAAAAAATAGAATTTCCATGAAAAATGGATTGGATGTAATAGTTCTGTTCATTTGTAAAAATAGTATTCCTTAAAGAAAAGAAGTCGATGATCAAGAACATGAGGTAAAAGAGTGTAATCATGATAAACGTAAAGTTGTGTAATAAGTAAGACGAATAATCAAGGTTATTAGCATTTAACAACCATAAGATAAATTTTATAAGATAATTATGATAAATGTTTAACTTATTATATTGCAGGAGGGGTAGGGATGGAACAAAACTGTGAAGAATAGAAGATTTAGCCTATATGCGATTTTAAAAGTTGTGTAAATTACCATATGGTCATCTATTTTTTTAATGGTAAATTTGGATTACTAACATATCATTGTAGTATTATCGTGCCATCAGCAGAATTATTCATTATATCCATCTCCATTATACAATATGCCTATACACAATTTAGTAGGAAATCCAATAAATATGAGAAAAACCTCTGTGTAGGAATCGAACCCAGGACCTAATGTTCTCTAAGCCTTATCTCACCCCAAGATACCATTAGGCTATAATGCCATGGGCGTTGGTCATCTGGCTACTTTATAATGTATTATAGATAATTGCTAAAGGAAACATTTTGGTCTAATGTCAATGATGGTGTCTAAAATTAACTCCGAAGTCCAAATAACGTCTAAAGTTCACGTTGTTGTCACCAAGGTTATCTTAAGTTAACCCTGTGATCGAATGGCAAAGGGGCAATGCCTTTGTGGCGTGCTAGTGGTTAATCAGCTACGTATAGTTTAGTGTGCAGGTTACGGAATCCAACGATAAGCTATTTCCCAACTGGGTAATGATTTTTTTTTGAACGGTCAACTAGATCACGGATAAGCATTCTAGGATGCCCTCAATCGAGCAAATTCATCCATTCCCCATAACGGTCAGAGTTGGATGCATACTCGAGCTACCAAGCCACCAGTTCTAGGGAAAACCCGCGCGCCCGAAAGCCCACTACGGTAAAACCCGGTTCATCTTGGTTTCGAACTGCGACCTCTAGAGAGGCCTAGTTCTAAACTTTATGGCCACCACCAACGTCCTTTTAAAGTGATGTTAGTGAGAGTTGAACTTGGACCTCAAGAAGAGATCCTAAATAACTAACCATAGATCAACTTGTCCAGACATGATTTTGAAATGGCTGAGATCTTAGTCTGCCCCATTTACGAAATTGATTCTATACCTTTCCAATGGGATGCCTTCCAACATGACATGGTCTCACACTTAAATTTCAATCTGCCTTCTTTCATCCGCATAAGATTTTTGTTACTCTTGAGGTATTTGTAAGTGAACTCTAACTTAATTTATATTTTCATTAGTAGGCTTCACCACTTCATTACTGGCGAGCTCCCGCTTAATTAGTAGCTTTTAAGTGGGCTTTAATTTTATTTGAACAACAATCTTTTTTTTTTCATCTAAATAGCGTATAACCCTTTACTTTATAAGATTTAAACACACACCACTTTTGTTGGGAGCAATATCATATCACTAGATTACTAGCTATAGTTACAATTTATTTTTTATAAGTAAACTATGCATATATTATCTTCAGATAAATTAAGTTAGTATCAATACATCTAGAGTTGTAGTGTTTTGAAGTCCAAGGACAAAAATATAAAATTTTAAGTAAAAATTACTTTCAAAATCGTTTGTTAGAGGTAATCAAATGTATCTAGAGGTGGAGACATGAATGATTGTTGGAGAGGGACTAAACCTTTAATTTTCTCTCATATACAAGTGTCATCCAATGGTGCACTGGTCTATGAGAGCAAAAGGGCCGTACATGTGTGTTCACATGTTTGAAGAAGGAACTAATAGTCGAAGAGAAAGGGAGATAGCCCACAAGTTTCGTCTCATTTAGTCCCCCCACGTCCTACCACAACTTAAAGACAACAGTCCCACACCACCATCTCACTAGCTAGCTCGATCTTGAACTCGCTGCCCCCTTTTTAAGTCACGAGAACCACTGTCCCTTTTTTTCCATTTCGAGAGAAAGAAGTCTAAATAGGGAGTGACAGAAGCACTGATAGAGAACTTTCAAAGAGGAGAGAGAAAGAGATGAGAGGGTGGGGATGAGACCCTCTAAAGATCTTATCAGTCTTCAACTGAAGTCATCTTTGTTGAATCTTCATAGCTTCAGTTCTGAGTTCTCCCAGCTGAAGATGTTTTAGTGGTGTTGTAGTTGCGGTTTGATAGTTCTGTCGGTGTTATACATACAAACTTCTTTCTTTGTATCTCTATCGGTGGTACCAACATGTATGTGTGTGTTATATCAGTACATCTCTGTTTCTTCACCGTTTGCACTTACTCATTGCACTATCATGTTTTCAGGAGAAACCCATTAGACCTCAACAATTTACCGGATGATTTCTCCAGAGATCAGGGCAAACAAACACTTGATGACTCGTCCTCTTCTGCCTCTGGTACCTTCTCCCCAACCAATAATTTTTTTTTGTTACATTTAACTTTAGGAATGCAAACCCTAAAAGATGGTATGGTTTTACTTTAACTAGCATGTTTAAAACTCTAACCACTTGGGAGGATCACGTTACTACACACATTCTTAGCTACAAGCACTTTCGTGTAGGGTGTAATGTTACTTTTAAAAGTATGTTTAGATGGAAGTATGGTTACTACTCCCCATCCCATTAGAAGTGTATTTTGGTAATTTGGATGGACAGCAGAGTAACAGTAATAATGAACTAACACATGAGAAGTCCCATCCATCAATGTAGGTTCTGAAATTGTTTTTGTGTTTGTCATGGTATCTAGGAATCTACAGGAAAAAGAAAAACGGCGCAAAGGATGAAAGTGGGAAGGTCTACGAGTGTAGGTTTTGTTCTCTCAAGTTCTGCAAGTCTCAAGCCCTTGGGGGACACATGAACCGCCATCGCAAGGTCTCTCTCTCTCTCTCTCATACACACACACACATAAAACACATAGAAAGTGTGTGAAAAACGAGGTGAACTTCGGTAATAATTTGCCATGAAGCGTAGTCTTGTCAATCTTTTAATCTTTTAGGTTCACCCTATCAGTGACAAAAGTTATTATAATACTATAATATTGTGCACATGTTTCTTGAAAATGTTTAACCTAATGTGTTTAATATTGGTCTCAGAAAGGGTGACAGAAGCACTAAACCATGCTCGTCAGTTGGTTTTTACCAACGATAACCTTCTCCCCCCACTCCCTCACCAACTAGGGTATGCTATTTTTTAGTTTCTTGCATATCATAATATCATATCATAAATTATTTAAATAAAGTATGAAGCTTTTGTTATTAATGATTCATTTGATCGTAGAGGTGACACACATGATATTAATGTTTCATATTGATATTTTAATATGTAGTGGACAACCAATGGTACATGGAGGGATTCACCATCAACAAGTGTATCCTACAAAACTCTTTTCCGACACTTCCACCACCATTCTACCACCCCATATGTACACTTCTTCGGCATCACGTCTCAATAACCCTTATCCAATGAATGATTACTTTGTGGCACATGTGTGTTGGTTTCAGGCCCCACAATACACACTCAATCACACACTTACGTGATATGAATATTGAAAAGCTTCTGTATTGAATGAGAAAAATGGGGTACAAAACAAACTACAACTACACCCTATTTATAATTAAAATAAGCACATGCAAAATAAGAACGTGGGGAAAATAAAAATTAATAAAATACTAAATCTAACTGAAGAACCGGTAACGAGATGAGCTATTCTTTAGCCAACGTGCACTTGTAATTTCTCCAATGTACACATGCATGTGAATTAGTCAATCACGTTCCCTCTGATCACTCATACAACTATGACCAATTCTTTAGTCAAACAAAATGCAACGAACTGAACCAGTAATCTGCTGACCCAGGACCCGATACTTGACCCGTAATCAAGATTAAACCCAACATTCACCCCCTTAATCTTGATTCAGTTCTTTCTACTTGCTCGATTCTTGCTTGCATTCGTTCTTGCTTTCCATGTTAAAACCTGAATCGGTTTTCTTTTTAAACATGCATTCTTGCTTGATTCGAATCCGTTCTTGCCGACTTGCTATTCGAACATAGCGTCCGATCTTGCTACTTGCTACGAACCATGTACACATGACTCGATTCTTGCTACTTGAACCGCTACCGCACGGGTCCCGTTTCTTGCTAACTTTCGCTTTCTTTCTTCTACTTTCTTTATCGAGTCTTTCTTTCTTTCTTTCTAGTCGATTCGGTCTCTTCTATCTTTCTTTTTTCTTTTGGGATCAACAAACCAGTGCGGAACCCGCCTTTTTCCTTTCTTCACGGTACCGATTTTCTTTCTTCTTTCTCTGGTTGTTGATCTTTCTCTCTCGGTCAGATGTGAACCCTTTCAGTCTCGATCTCTAGTTCACAGTTTCGGTCTATGGCTTGGTCTTTCGGTCTAAGCTTTCTTCAAGATAAGCTTTATTCGGTCTACCGTCTTGGCAAGGAGAACTGATTCGGTCTCGGTCACGCCGTTCGGTCTATCACGGCTTCTAGTTCTCTCTGGTCAGCAACGATCTTGCAATCGCCGATGCTTCTTCAGGCGAGACGACGGTCTTCCTCGGTCTTACTTTCTTCCGGTCTGGTTGGCAACCGCCACCGTCTTCTTTCTCTTTCTCGCGGCGCGGCTACGACCTTCTTTTATGCCTCCCCTCTACCGACCGACACACCCGATTCGAGCCCTAGGCTCTAATACCAAATGTTGGTTTCATTCCCCACAATATACATTCAATCACACACTTACGTTATATGAATATTGAAAAGCTTCTGTATTGAATGAGAAAAATGGGGTACAAAACAAATTACAACTACACCCTATTTATAATTAAAATAAGCACATGCAAAATAAGAACGTGGGGAAAATAAAATAATAAAATACTAAATCTAACTGAAGAACCGGTAACGAGATGAGCTATTCTTTAGCCAACGTGCACTTGTAATTCTCCAATGTACACATGCATGTGAATTAGTCAATCACGTTCCCTCTGATCACTCATACAACTATGACCAATTCTTTAGTCAAACAAAATGCAACGAACTGAACCAGTAATCTGCTGACCCAGGACCCGATACTTGACCCGTAATCAAGATTAAACCCCACACATCTGTGCTCCGGCAATGCACCACCATTCACCCTCTTGAACATGAACGGCGCCACCGCACCACCACCGGAGAGTCCAAATAACTACACATGCATTGGTGCACCTGTTGGACAAAGCTTCACACTCTCCGAAGGAAGTGGTGGTAGAGAAATGTCACAATGCCCACCCAGAAGATATCATCAAGATGGGTTCTAATAATAATGATTTTATTTTGGATGATGTTAAAATCTTTCTATGCTCCTACAAGACAGAAGTGGAAGTATCATTTTCCTTTGTTTTTTTGGTGTTTTGTTAATTAGTTATGTGGGTTCCTGAATTCTGTAGTAGGGGTAGTTGTGCAAATCTAGTGTTGGATTTGAGAGTGAGAGTATGAATAGACTGAAGGCAAGTGCTTGGTTGGATTTCAACTAGATATAGATTGAAATGTGTGTGTAAGAGATTGTAATTGGTGTGTTCTGTATGGAGGTATGGCAGACAAGTTGGATAGCAACTGAAAGACCCCAACCCCCTTTTGGATTTCAATTTTATCTATCATTGCGTGGGGATTGAGAATAAGTCCATTTCTGTGTTACTTCTTATTTTCATTTTTTTTTATGTTTGGTTAAACTTGCTGTTTTACATTAATGAAATATAATCATGCAATGAAACCAAGGGGTACAGCTGTTCATGAGTTATTGGTTTGTTAAATACTTGATTTGAACCGAGCTTATACAAGTTTTAGCTTGAGTTCAATTTTTATTTTAATTATGTTGGAACTCTTTTAAGGGTGTGAAGCTCGAGCTTTTGTGCCTATCGATAAGTACAGATTGAGCTCGTTTACGTTTGTCTGATCAATTCGTTTATGCTGCTGGACATGTAGTAAGATTGGTTTCACTGTCAATTTTCACTAAAGTGTGTAATGGTCTTACTAAACCACATTAATTGTTTAATGATTAGCTAATCATTGTTATAGATTTTTACTAATATCTTTATATTTAATTAGTGAATCCGAATTTCATATTTGTTTAATATTTAGCTAATATTTTCCTCGTGTTTTGGCCGGGTTTCGAGAATTATTTTGGGTGCGGGTGGGGTTTGGTTGAATTGAGTTTGCTTTGAATTCCTATTGCCGAATTTGTAGATCATTTCGTTTGGGTCGGTTCTAAGTTGGGGCCGATAAACATAGCTACAGTTGAAAAAAATGGATTAAATAGGTTACTTGGGTTGTTTTGTTGTTTTTTATTGGATTGGCGGTTTCCGAAGAATATAAGTTGTTTGGGTTGTAATGATCCATGACTCAAGAGTGGGTGAATAACGTATGAAGATTGTAAAAAAAATCGATGAATTATGTATGTAGATTGTGAGAAAGAAGGATGAATATTGTGTGATTAGTTAGATTATTTATAACATTTGAAAAAAATATTCTTTTTGTTTGAATCCAGCCTCAACGACTCTTTAATTGGAACATGAGCCTAGTGGTTTCTTACCTTACGTGACACCTGTTGCTCGCCCCATACCATCGTCCCTCATGCCCCGAAAACGTCCCGGGAGCGGTGTTGCACGTCCTTTTGAGCCTGAAGTGGAAAAGGAGTAAGCCCATTACAAATGGTCTTATATATCAGCTTTATAAGTCATATTTACTGATAATGTACGTCAATCATTTTACTTCATTTAGCAAACTTCATAAGTCATATTTGCTGATAATGTACATCAATCATTTTATCTCATTTAGGGAAACATAAGGTTAAGTGAATCATTATGAAAATAAACCATATTGGGCTTGTTGCTAAGTTTTTTGTTATTAACTTAGGCAAAACAAAAAACCTTTGAAAACTCTCAAACTTGCATATTTGTCGTTCGACCATCCCTATAAGATCAACATAACAAAAGGTTTACTGTAATGCATGCAAAAAAACAAACTTAAAAAATGAGGCTGGACGAGTTTAGGCACTTGGAGATAATTTGTGCTTCAGTCTAATGATTTCAGAAATAAATAAACGAAGCTATTAGGAATAATTTGGATTAGGATGGAGGAAACGGGATGACCGATCTTGTGAAAAGAAGATAAAGACGAAGGTTTAGATTAATATATTAATTTATGTAGTATAGATATGTTGAGTTAGTTTGTCCAATGTTTATTGGTTTATTTTATTTGTTTAACTAGATATGCTGAGTTAGCTTGTCTAGTGTTTATTGGTTTATTTTATTTGTTTAACTAGATATGCTGAGTTAGTTTGTCTATTGTTTATTGGTTTATTTTATTTGTTAGTTAGTTTGTCTAGTGTTTATTGGTTTATTTTATTTGTTTAACAATGTTAGTATCGTTAAAAGGATTACTGGATTAGTATTGGGTTAGTATAATAGTGGGTTAATGTAAATGTTTAAATGTGTGGGGTTTTATTAATAACAAAGAGTCTGAAAAGAGTTGTCTCTAAATCACTTTGTAGAGTGGCGGCTGCAAAAGTGATATTAAGGTTTACATAATCATACATAGTAATACTAACTAGTAAAATTTGTCGTGCTTTGCGACGGAAATTTGACTGGTGTTGGTTTTGTTTATTATGGTAGCAGCGATCGTTAAAATAATCGAAAGGGATAAGCTATAAAAATAAAGTTATGATACGTCCAAAAAGATATCAACACATATTTTACATTGATTGAAAACTATAATATCAGAATCGGTTCGGTACCAGCACTCGTATAGATTAAAGTCGTGATAAGCAGTTATATTTAAGTTTTTTCTCGATTTTTTACAATATAATTGTATTTGAAAAAAAAGTAGAATCGAAATAATGGTAAAATGACGAACTGAGTCGGTATATTAATATTTATAATGGTGTTATTACACAAATGGTGTGTGATGTAAATCAAAAAATAATATCATCTTTTACGTCCGTCGAAAGCTTTAAAAATGTCATCTTTTACGTGGTCGGTACATAGTTAGTTCGTCAATGTACCAATTATTTCAAATACAAGTTCGTTTTAAATATATTTATAGCGGAATATCGAGAAAAAAATTAACACAAACACGTATTTAGTTTTTATTTAAATAAACACTAACGTACCAAAGTTACAAGAAAAAAATAAAAGTATTGGATTAAATACGTATATTATTTATTGTATAATATTAGTAATCGAAAGTTATAATAAGAGAAGGAAATGAAGAAAAGGAAGAAAAGGAAAGTTGAGACAAATATTTATTTAAACTAAAAAATTAAAAAAATATAATAAAAAAGGAAATAAAGAAAAAGAGTCAGACAAATATTTATTAAAATTAAAAAGAAAAAGCAAAAAAGAAATCTACTGTTCATAAATTTTAAAAATGTTATAAAGATAATGATCCGTTAAGTTCTGTTAGAAATGTCTTTTTCTATATATTTATATAGGTAGTAAGAAAATCCTCTTTATATATATATATATATAGGGTAGGGTTCATTTGAGAACTACTATTATTGCTAGAACCACGAAAATTAATGTGAACACAAAAAATACCTATTTTTTAAAAAAAACACATAATTTTTTTAATATATTTTTTTAAAAAAATCGCTATATTTCGTCACTAAATTTTTTTCGAGTAACAATTATCGATGCACATGTGCATATGGATAATTTCTTTGATAAATTCCGTAATACATTACAAGTAATTGCACTTTTATTTACACTACCATCTGTACTACACTACTTTTTACATTACCAATATTAAAAATACACATGTGCATCATTATGTATAGCCATGATATAACGTATTTTGGTACAAAAAGTTTGTGATTTTGAATGATGAAGTAGCCCCATATACATGCTTTTTATTAGTTATATTTAGCGGTTGATGGTTTGGTTATATTTGTCACTTTATGATATAATATGTTGTTTGGATGGAATGAAGGTGTTGATGTACATGTTCATAAAGTGAAAATATTATACAATTGGTAATCGTATTGTATTATAGATGGTATGAGGTAATGCTATTGTATTATGGATGGTATGATAGATGAAATGAAAAATGTATTCAAAGTAGTGTATCAAAACATGTTATATCATGTTCATACATATAGATGCACATGTGCATCTATAATATTGTTAATGTAAAAAGTAGTGTATTACGGATGGTAGTGTAAATGAAAGTGCAATTTATTACTGAATTTGTCAAAGAAATGATACATATGCACATGTGCATTGATAATTGTTACTCGATTTTTTTAGTGATGAAATATAACGATTTTTTTTAAATATTAATTTTTTTGTGTTTTTTAGATTTTTTAGGTATTTTTGGTTGTGTTCATGTTGGTTCTCGCGGTTCTTACAATAAAGAGTGGTTTCTAACGGATCCTTCTCCTCTATATATATATATATTGGGTAAAATGAAAATTTATACGAGTTGTAAAAACTTAAAAAACTCGGCCTTAAGAAAGGTTTATATATAGGGTTAGTGTAAAAATGAAAATTCATAGTTGTAAGAACTTAAGGAACTTTACCTTACCAAAAATTTTTTCAAATTCTTTTTTTTTACGAAAAATAAGAAAAACCCAATTTTTTTCATTAGTTTTTTTCTGGCAGCCGTGAAGGGCCGAAAACACTTCGGAAATAAATAAACATAATTATTAACATTAATAAACGAACATAAACGGAAATAAATAAACATAAATGAACAAACGGAAATAAATAAACATAATTATTAATATTAATGAACGAACATAAATGGACGTTCACACACATAAATGAACGAATATAACGTGTGTTCTTCTTCGTAAATTTAAATAAATAATTAAATTAATACAAAATATATTAAGGTGGGCCAAGTTGATTCCATATGATTTTAGTTATGTCAAAAAGAAGATCTTATGAATGAGAACAACTATTTTATTAATTTGAGAGGCGATGAAATGTTCGTGACATCTAACCTTGTAAAAAAGTTGGCGGAAACAAAGAAAATTTAAGATATTTGTTGGTCTATCATTTATCAAAGTTAACATCGGTCTTTAATTGCACGACACGTGTTAAGAGGTGTATTTTTCATCAAGAAAACATATGAAGAAGGATTTGTGTAATTGGATGGGTGATATAAGCGATTCTTACGTTTGTTAAATTGAAAGTCATTCTTGCTAATGTTTTAGTTGAAGATGTTGTGAGACTAAAAAACTTGTAGGTAACAACAAATTGTAGTGTGTTTTTTCGTTTCTAATAAAATCTTAATTCTATTGTGTTTTCAAAGGAAAGAGTAATGATCATATATTCTTTAGTATGATATTGTATTTTGTCATATTCCTTTACCCAATCCAAATGGTGACCGACTCAAATTTAATTATGAGAAATCTTACCATTGAAAAAAGTTGACCCAATTGAAAAAAAATAATGGGTATATGCCAGTATCCTCATAAGTCACATAAGATGCATTCATCCATTCCGTAACCCTCACTAGCCATCCTTTAACTCTTGCAATGCATCTTTCTTTATCCTTATCATCCTAAACCTTTTGTAAATAAATTACATAACATAAATAAAACTGATATAAACATACAAAATTAATATAAAAAAATAAAACTAGTAGTAAACAAACATTTCTTTAGTTAAAAAATAAAAAAAAACTAAAAAAGTTAGTTAAACAAACACACACACAAATAATCGTCTAGGTTGGGTATGTAGGTGTTTGCAGTCTAGGTTGGGTATGTAGGTGTTTGCAATATGTTCTACAAGATTTAATCGAAAGTTGTGTGGGTTCTTGGCATCACAAATCCATAAGAATACTATCATTTACTTCTTCATCAGTTGGAAGATCGATTTCGTAAACATGAAACATCGTTGCATGTTAGTCTTTCAAAAAAATATTATGTAATATGATGAAAGCGTTCATTATATTTCTTTTCTTGGAAGGATGCATTACCCGTGCAAGCAGTCGAACTATAACATAACGAGCTGTTAGAACACCAGAAGCTCATTCCATGTCCCTTCTTGCTATATCCTATGTTTCGTTGAACTTTTTGTTTAGTTGTCATGTGCATACGTTTGTGATTTAACAATTGTTGCCTAAGACGTGTGTTTTTGTAATGACATAAAACGACTTTTCTCTCTACCATCCCAAGTTGTTTAAAAATTCTAAACCAATTATTTGTAGGAATATATACTTTTCTTCGCATCTATAATATTCTTTTGAACACATTATCATCAAATATTCACTACTAGAAAATAGACCTTCAATGACGCGTAATGCGTGTTATAAAAGGGTTTAGATGAAACACAAAAGCGTGTCAAGGAGGCCAATGTCATAAAGGACTAACGATGACATGCATTTATGTGTCATATGTTCATGACATGCATTTAGAACACACATATACGACGTGCATTTAAGCGTTTCATGGTTTTAGGTGTTTAAAAAAGAAATATTATATTATAGAATTACTAATTTTCACATTAAATGACAATTAATGTCTCATAATACAAAACAAAATGCGTATATATATAGCAAAATAATCCATTTCATACAATATGTCAAATAAGTTATAAGAAATATTGTTGACATCATATGTCAAGTACAACAAATATTTCAAAGATACAAAATATCACCAGAAAATAAAAGGTTGCTATAAAAGTTGACCATTCTATTCGCGAATTCAATCAATATCAGTATTCGTATATTCATCTTTGCTTCCCCTAACCTGAAAAAAAATTATAGTAGTGATTTAATCTTATTCGAGCTTGTCTCAGTTTAAGATATTGAAAGTTATCACAACCCGTCCTAACTAAAGTCCAATAAAAAAAATCCAAATAAACCACCTTGTTTTCAAAACCTGATACCCGCAGACATGTTCGATTCCCTACATTTTTATTTTTATTTTTAAATAAAAATCATAAACGAATAAAACTTGAGCATAGAAGTCAAACTAAAATACTTGCAAAAATTAGCTACGTTCACTGAGTTTTAACCTTTAAGTTGAAACAGTAAGGCTGACATCAAAACACTTTATATTAAACATAAGAACTCTAGTTTATAAAGATTCCGTAAGCATTTAAGGCGCATCTTAAACCCCAACCCATTCAAGACACCACACTCGAGCCGGAAACCACCTATGTGGAGGTTTTCAACCAAAGTAACCCTTTTCCAAGCTCATATGACCTGCTTGTTACCCCTACTTAGCACATGTCATTACAAACAACTATTCATCTAGACCTGACTCGCTACTGCACAATCAAACTCAAGTACAACATAACCCACACTACGCCAAATGTAACATTTAGCCACACATTTCCTTCAACCTCCATGTCACACTTTTGAGTAAATGTGTGGCTAAAGGTCATTAACAACATTTCAAAACACTTTTAGCTACACATTTTTATAGTTCATGTGACCATTGTATAACAATTTAGAACCTTTATCCACACTTTTAGGAAAAAATGTGACATTTCACACTTAAAAAGTGTGCCAATATGTTAACCTACTGCCATGATATCAATTTGATTTTTCATTTATGTGACGATAAACACATATTCTTGAAACGTTTAGCCACACTTTCATTAAAAACATGTGGCATTTACTAGCCACCGTAGAAATATGAGCAACTGCCATAGTAGTATTTTAATGATGTGGCTAAAATCTGATACATATGGCCACTTTTGAGTTTGTGTGACCGAAGAGCATTGTCTATTAGCCACTTAATAAAAGAAACAAATAATTAATGTCTATAAGTATTTTATAGTCATGCTTAAAGTTTGTTTTGTGGCTAAAAGTTATCAATAGTGATGGGTATATAATAAACATGCGACCATTAGTTAGTTATGCCCACACTTAAGTAGCCTTGTATGGTCTTAGAAAATTATCCACGTCGGCCGACGTCGCCAACATTTAACTAGCCCAAAATCGACTCAAACAAACTATGTTTTAGGCCTATAAATATATCCAAGCGACTGTCTCAGCGAACCCTGTCACACCCTTCAATTCCACATACAGGGTTTTACAGCGAGGCGTGCAACTGACCAGGATCCAGCCACCAATCATGTTGAACCATCATATTAAATTATTAAAAACCATCACCATCAACACGATCAATGATCAAAGTTTAAAAGTCCAAAACAAAGCCTTAAGTAACAGTGGAAGCAAGTTTAAAAATCAAGACACAGATAAAAAACCACAAGTTCATAGCATAATAAAATGTAAAGTTTAATAACCCACGACACTCCAACCGTTGCAAGCCTCCATCCAGCTGTAGCTACCGACCTGCAAAGCATGCAGTAGTGTGTCAACATAAAGTTGGTGGGTTCACATTTTAGTTAAGAGTAAAGCGTAAGGTAACTTCACATGCAAAAGCGTTATAAGTATGACACAAGTAGCTAACCCTCATCAAGGAAACTAAACTGTGTGTACCGAATGCTGATGTAATAGTTTTTGTGCCCTCATCAATGTCCATCGCATTGATGCACAGTGTAAGGTTTGTCGAACCTAATAGCGCTATCAATTAATACCTTGCCTGCCAACCTGGCATGCTAATCGGTAAAATGTGTAGGGATTTCCAAATAGAGTTTGCATTTAATTATGTGTAATATTCCACCTCTAGTGGATATTATGTATGTGGTCCCAAACTAGGAACGGGCGCATAGCCCCAACCAGGGCTACCGTAAGTGTTTCCCCAACAAGGGACGCGTGCTTTAGTAAAGAGTTGTGAACCCACCTTAGTTTGCTCGGCTAGAATATTAAGTGTATGGTAGTAGTAGTGGTCAACTACATCCTGATATGGTTACCGTTTTGGTTAAATTGTGCACACTTAAATTCTACACATAACTACCACATAATATGCAACACGTTGACACTTAGTTAATCATTTATGTGGTCATGAATAGGTCTACACCTCATGTCATGTATTATGTTTACGTAGGTTTCAAATCATGCATTGACACTTCATACCAACTATCACATGCAATCACAAACACAAACATCATGTTTCAGCTTACCTAGTTGCATATCAATTTTTGAGCAGTTTTCTGGAATTTATTTAAAATCGTAAACGTACTATAAAAATTTCAAATAAATTATGAAACATGTTAATAAGTTGGGTAGACTTTGTATAATCTTCTCAAAGCCTAATTATTCAAAGAAAGCAACTAAATATCATTGAGTACATATAGGTCTGATTCATCTTATTCTGTCGACAGTTTACGACATAAAATATTTAAAAATTCTCATTAATCCTTTTAGTGAAATTACAGTTGGAGAATGTTATGACCCATAAGACTACCTACTGTAAAGTTTCAAGTATTAACTCCGACTTTAGACCAAGTTATAACATTCGTAATAGGCTACAAATTCTACTGGAAAACACAACCTGAACTATAAATACCGTAAAATTATTTCGGCTGACTTAGACTCGTCGAAAAATTACGAAACCAGTGGGGTTTGTAGCGTATTTCAAAACACTACGTTTTAGACTCAAGAACCAAATGTTTTCGTGAAGGTATGATCCCGTTATAGCCGTTGCAAGATGGCTGCAAGTCTCGGACAGAATGTGTTTGTTCTCAGCTTTGCATAAAAACATGTTTATGATGTTGTTTAACCCTATTCCGACCCTTAACCCTTAACCCATATATAAGTCCATATACATCAGATTTCATAACAATCAATAATCATCCCCAACTTATAATAAAACCCTAGTATCCATGCATATATACGTCATATACATATATATATATACATATATATATATACATATATATAAATACATATACATATATATATATATATATATATATAATATATATATATATATATATATATATATATATATAAACGAGTAAACATCTTCCTAGATCAAAACTTGTTAACTACCCAACCCTAAACAACAAGAATCATGTTTTCCAGTTAACACATAGACAAAACTTAGTTAAAACATGTAGATGTCACAATATTATAGATGAGATCATGGTATACATATATATAATTATATATATAAACGAGTAAACATCTTCCTAGATCAAAACTTGTTAACTACCCAACCCTAAACAACCAAGAATCATGTTTTCCAGTTAACACATAGACAAAACTTAGTTTAATAACATGTAGATGTGCACAATATTATAGATGAGATCATGGTTCATTACCGAGAGTGATACATATCAAGAATGCTTGAGAAATCAAAAGAGTTAATCCTTGTGTTTTTTAGACCTGAGAAACAACATAGTTTTGTGAATTTTTTTTATGATTAGGGTTTAGGTTTCATGATTAATGCATGTATTTATATCATACATAAGTCGGTTAAATTAAAACTCGCATATCTGTTCTGCTACATGGGCAAAAGTGGGTAAGGGGGCGAAGGAAAGGGCCTTCGTGTGGGATCTTGTGACACGAAGGGGGTGCCTTGGCGTGAGATTCATGGGGCGAAGGTGGGGGGTTGTTATGTGGTTTCGTGTGGAGGGTGGGTATATAGCACAAAGGTGGTGGTGTTTAATGAGGGTGTTTCGTGTGAGATATAATGACACGAAGATGGTCATCTTTGTGTAGCATGTACAGTTCATTTGTTATTATTTGTGTAGTTACAGTTACAGTTTTAGTTCCTCAAGTTTCACGCAACTATCTTGGGTAACAAGTTATCCTATATAACTTCGTGTTGTTACGAGTTCACTTCCTCGTGTGTCCAAACTATCCGATTTGCGTAGAAAGTTAATCGCACTAACTTTAAATGTTTGTACGAACCCATGTCGTATGTTTTAACTTATATGTTCACAATAATTACACGTATAAATATCCACAATTCATAAAGAGTATTAAAAGTACGCAAAAGTGTTCGATAGTAACCTGAAAATGCGAGTTGTCACAAATCAAAATCCATTGCCGTCGTCACCAACCGATAAATAGAACATTCTACCAAAACACAAACCACCCTTGTTTCGCTCATAACTTGGTCATACGAACTCCGTTTAGGCGAACAAGATATCCACACAACCGTCTCACTAAGCCTTATCATTCCAGACCATCATTGCCACCTGCCGCCGCCACCTTTGGTTATCCAGATAGTTTGCCGGAGTTCTTGTTTTTGTTCAATTCTTTCTCCGAACGTCACCAATCCTCCTTCCATGACCTAAAAACAGAAAAATAATGAAACCTAACATCAAAACAGCTCCCGACGGTTACCCATGATCACCAATATGATAGAATGGAAGATAGGATTGCGAAATCTTTCCTAGAAATAGCGAAATCTCCAAAGCTCCAAGTCTCTTCCTCTCCCTTTCTATTTTCAGTCGTGAACCTCCCCTGAGTCAATTATGGTCGACCTAGGGTTTCCTTTTGGTGTTTAAACCCACAAGTTTACATTTAGTTCCCTCTAGTTTGGCCTCTCATGACTTGTTCCCAAAACTACACAATTATTGCTTTATAATAATGAAAACCGGGCCCCTTGAGTCAATCAATCAAGACTATCACGACCAAGACTCGCATAGCGACTCCTTCGAAAAAACGCCATTAAACCAGACTAGGGTCAGGCCTGACTACACTTAGCTTTTTCCTCATCAAGAAGTTAATTGCCTTGCTACTGCTTTGGTAAGAACATCCACGTTTTCTCCATGTTGATCTTTTTGCTTATTTGATGAAACACTAGTTTTTGCATTAACATGATTGGCAATTGGGATGTAATACCTCAATTAGTAGGCTTTTTTTCTCTAATTTGCAAACAACAAAATCATGTTTTTTCCTTTAATTCCACAATGGACCCTTCTCCAAACCGAACATGACCTTTCACATTGTCATTACAATTATGAAACTATGATTTTGTTCTCATCATATGACTGCTTGCTCCATGGCCAAAATACTAAAGATTGATTTCAGTCCGACTTTCTCCTCTCATGAGAATGTTAACAATTATTTTTTAACGACAAATAACACCTTGGTGCCATTGAGCTACAAGCCCTTTGGTGAATGTTGACTACTAGTTTTTCTTCCTTCATGTATCGCCATGCGAAGACGAGGCTTCACTTTTGATAGTCATCATTGGTGTAGGTTCTCGTTACTGGTTTGTGTTAGATTCACTTCATCTCTTTGTCTTTTAATTAGACACCGCAATGCGGAATGACCAAATTCTTCACATGAATAGTATTTTACCGTGCTTTTGTCATTTTTGGTATATTAGTCGTGTCAAGGCCGGTAAGAACTCGATCTCTGTCATGCCAAGGACCTTGATCACGTCCCATTAAGATGTGGCTTGCACCTCACCCTTTAATCTACTTGAAAAAAATGTTCCTTTTGAGTTGCCTTGAACGGGCCATAGACTTGGCTTAGTTAGCAACCGATCTCACTATATCATTCTTGGAAACCATGAAGCCTCTTTTCGTGGGTCATTAGTTGACCTACAACTTCTTCAACTATTAACTAACATGCTCTCTCTAGATCAGTTAATTGGTCAATAGAGGTTGCTATCTACATAAATTGCATCGGGACAGCTCAAAAGAATTCCTTTACGCCCCAAGTTTCATCAACTTTCTCAACAAGTAAACGAATACTGGTCACAATCGAGGTCAGTCTCATAGCAAACTCATTAATTGATTTTTTTTGTTCTTCAAATGAATCTACTTGAATTCCTTTACCCCCGAAGTTTCATCAACTTTCTCGACAAGTAAACGAATACTCGTCACGATCGTGGTCAGTCTCATAGTAAACTCACTAATTGATTTTTCTTTTGTTCTTCAAATGAATCTACTTGAATTCCTTTACCCCCGAAGTTTCATCAACTTTCTCGACAAGTAAACGAATACTGGTCAGGATCGTGGTCAGTCTCATAGCAAACTCATTAATTGATTTTTTTGTCCTTCAAATGAATCTACTTGAATTCACCAACACAACATCCATTATATAACCTATTATGTTAATTCACTTGATACTGGTTCTAAAACAGCACTGCTATGACTCGTTACCAACCCAAGCCGTATATTATCACCACCCAAACAAGAGAATTTTCTTTAATCAGCAGAAAATAGTTTGGTTTAAAGATATATCTCATGTTATTACTTGAAAGGATACATCGTTTTCATGCCATAGTCCCTATTATCATAGAGGAGTAGTAATATTATATTAACCTGTAGCTTTAGCCTTTAGTTGGAGTGTTGTGTGGCGCAAAAACGTACGGCTAGATTCGTTTGCTTTCTGAAGTTTCATGTAACAATGAGTGTGTGTTTGTGTGTCCTTTGAAACAGACATGACTTTGAGTTGTATGGGAATGATGTTGAGATGCCTGTTTTGTAAAGTACAACTTTATTGACCTAACAAGTTTAACTAAAGAACAAATCATTAATGCAACTTATTAATCACTAACTACCAGATTGCGATTTGGGGATGGTATTAAGTTGGAACTTTAAAGTTAAATGAATAAAAGTCATTAGTAATCATTATATATACAGGAAGAAAGCACTCCATTCGATGTTTTCTATTCTTGGAAGTTGGAACTTCTACCCTATATTTCTGCACCTTAGATATATGGTTTATCACATGTAAAATTAGGTTGGTGTAAGCTCTTAAATGTCACACACATGCAATAACAGTGGTTATGTTTAAAAGAACAATAAACTTTTTAAAGTTTAAACAATAAAAAATGGAAGTATGTATGTATAACTATTTATTAGCCTCTTAATCACAACCTTTGTCACTGACATCATTTCTTTTAAAAGAAGCTTTTTAATGTTTAAACAATAAATAATGAAAGTATATCTACCATGTTACCAGGCTACCAGCATGCCATCATGTGAAATATTTTTATGATCTCCATAGAAATTGTTTCTGGTTAGTATTTTTTGTTTTTTAATCTTATTTTTCTGAAACAACTAAGGCCTAGATGTTACAGACGTACCAGGGGCTATAGGGCTAGATTCTACAACAGTAGAAACAGATATGGATAGATTGTGTATGTGCAGCACTGTCAAAGAAAGCAACAAGAGCATTTTAATCTTGTTGCTACTGTTCCCCCTCAGTTTGGTTTCTCTTATTTGGTTGTCCAATCACCAATCATCATTTTCTTCAATCAACTAACCTTCCAAGAAAAAACAATGGCATTTCTTCAACATCAGGGTCCATCTGATCACACCCTTATATACATGTTTGGAAATCTAATCCATGCTTAGCTTGTAATGTGGTAGGTTAAGTTTCGGGTGTGATTGTATGAATTGTGCTATTGTAGTGTTCCTTGCTTCTAACTAGGTGTTTATTGTTTATACATGTTTTTTCGGTCTAATGTTAGAGGGCGGGCCTTGGAGCAAGTAAAATGTTTTTGCTTTGTGACCTTAAGGTAACGGACTCTAACCGTGGAGAATACCCTCCTGCATAAAGTGTAGGGTAATTAGGTTGTGTACATTGCGATCAGTTGGCCCCTCCCTAGACCCACCACAAATGGAGGAGCTAAGCCTAGCACCGGATATGCCCTTTTCTTTGTTGTATGTTAAAAATACGTGGACATTTTTTTGACTATTTAGTTTATTAAACTCTTTGGTTAAGCCAAGTTGGCGAGATGCTTAGTCTAGACTGAAACCAAAAAACCAAACAATACTTGACTCGAGGTAGAATGCAATGATTAAACGAGTTGTAAACGAGGATGAGAAGTCAAGTCTCTTTCCTTAAGTCGTATGTTTGATATATAAATTCTTACGAATTCTTCTCCTGTATTAACTCATGATTTTATCATTTGCTATACTTTGATATGAAGTACAAATTAAATACGTATAAATTATTGCAATCTTGAAGTAAGATTATTAATGTTCACAATTAGATGTCGGAAATGAATTAGATTTGACTTAGTCCTATCATGTACGTTTGCGTGAGAGAGGGAGAGAGATGTTTTAGAGTTCAATTTAGGGGAATACGGAGAGAACAAAAACAAAGTTGTTCAATTCTCAACATTGTGTCATAAACAATTATTTATATCTAGTATGTTGATAACTAAATCAACTAGAGAATTGGAGATGAACACATGCTTAAACACAATAATAACATCAAGAAATCATATATTTTTTCTTTTACCTTTTTATCTTTTATTTCTTTGTTAAATTTTCGCTAGTACTTAGGACGCCCGTGTTGCTCCGGGACCGTTAAATAATAAAAATAGAGGCAAAAACATTGAAACACGCACACATGTTACAGTGTGTTAATTTGCAAAAAGACCAAAACGTAAAACATAAAAATTAATAACTAACTCGACTTAGGACCTGTACGTTATGACGTGACCATTAAACCAGAAAAATAGACATAAAAATATTGAATCACACATGTATGTTGAATTCAATACTAAATAGAAAACAAAATTTTTTGAAAATGATAAAAAAATAAATATCTAAAGTAGAGAATGAAATGTATTTTAAAAAGTTATATGAACATCGTAAGTTTATTTCAAATTGTGATCACCCATTTAAAAACAACACACACACAATCATGTATTACCAAATGTGTGAGACGTGTTATCAGTGAAAAAAGGTAATATTTTATTAAATTTAATGTTAAATTATGGTACTTGATGTGTTGATAAGTCCAAACTTTGTTAAAAAATACGTTGACAAAAATAAGATATACGCTTCTTGCATAACGAACAAATTGCGAAGCGAATGTTGGTGACTGCCCGATTAACGTTAAAATTCTTAAAATATTCCGTTACGATTAAAATGCCGTTTTTAATCATATCCGTGAGGAAAAATTAAGTAAAACGTTTAAAAACGTTGTTTTGCAAATTTAAGCGCGTACTGCGCGATACCGCGCGTGTCTTATAAAATTTAAACGATGAAGTCAGTCAAGGCAAATAATATATTGTTCAGTAATATTATGGCGAGTTAATTGTTATAGAGTGATAAAGATAATTTAAAACGCCTTAAAACGCGATTAAAACGCGAGATAGAATGTCCGGTAGTCAGTTAAATACCAGTTTTTGCCTAATATATAATATATATGTGTATGTATATTTTAGATGTGTGTGTATGGGAGATAGGTGGCGGCTCCAAGGTGCCCACCTTTTCTTCCTTTTCGCCAAGTGTTGCACCTAAAGACTACAAGCCATCAGTCGAACACACCCACCTCCACTTCCATTTTAAAATTTTGAACATTTTCTTGAAGATTAAGTCTATTCCAAGCTAGTTTCAGGGGTGTTTGAAGATCCAAAGGTGTTTCTAAGTTGATTTCAAGGAAGAACAAGCATATCATCATCAAAAATTTCATCAAACCCCACTAATATTCTTGAAAGATATAAGCTTATTTTTCAAGTTGATGTTCTTGTTTCATGATGATGGTGATGATAAAAGGTTTCTCAAACACATGGATTCTTCACAACACTTGAACTCTAAAACAAATGGTTTTAAATCAAAATAAAAATAGAAGCATATGTGTGTGTGTATGTATGGCTGTCACACCCCGACCCGCAGCGGAAAAGGTGATCCATGGCATGATTGGGTTTTCATCAAAGCTCATGACATTTATTATAATGTTTCATATTTATTATTACAATTTAAAGGGAATCATACAATCATAATTACAACATGTTCTACACATCTTTCTAGACTTCATTATTTTCTTGTAAGGCATTTCCTATGTTTTCCTTGCTTCATCCTGTTCACCTGTATCATGTGTAAAAATGGTTTTTGGATCAACAAAAAGTTGGCGAGTGAATCCTATGAAAAACATTTAAACAAATTTATTGAATTGATTATAAAATAAAGTGCATAACCACATGTGAGTAAATATGGATGTAAACTTATTCACAAACACTTAATATTAAATAATGTACACACATACAATAATAGATTGTTTTGAGGCACGCGTTGTTCAACTCGTCTCCCACGAGGAACTGATGGGCCTAATGAATGAGTTTTGAGGCACGCGTTGTTCTACGAACTGATGGGCCTAATGAATGAGTTTTAAGGCACGCGTTGTTCAACTCGTCTCCCACGAGGAACTGATGGGCCTAACAAATAATTTGCATACAACTTGACAATATGTAATACATAACTACAAACAATATTTACATTCTAAGTTTGAATCATAATATGGTATGGCACGAGTTTGAATAAACGAGTTAGTTTAAGCGACACATGATACACCCCAAAACGTATAATAAAAAGGGGAGTTGTAAGATTTCACTCACAGTGGTTGTGTTTCTTGGATTGATTATGAATGCGCACGAATTCGGATTTAATCGGCAAGGGAACTAACCTAAATAACATAACAGTTCGGTAAATAAGCGGATTTTATTAATCAATTTTAGTAGGATTTTTGGATATATTTTTTTGTGAGTTTAAGGCTATTTTCTAACTTTAAAAACGTTATTTTTAAGTATTTTTAATTGATTTTTAAATTAAATAAATAAATAAAAATAATAAAAAATGTTGACTTTTTGACCGTTGACCATAACTGTTGACCATTACTGTTGACCGTTGACCGGTTCGGTCGTTTGTATGTGTGCGCTGGGTGAGACTCGAACCCGTGACCTCCCGTACGCGTGCACGCAGTTCTACCAACTGAGCTACGTGTCTAACCCGAAATATTTCTGTTTTTAATTTTATTTATACACTATTTAAGTTAATCAGAAAATCATTTATTTTTAAAAAGGGTTTAATTGTATCGACTCGGTGCTCTCCACAGGTCTCGAACCCGGGACCTGTGGTTTAGTTTGGCACACAGTCCACCGCTGGACTGTGTGTCTAACTTGGTAAATATTCTGGTTTTTATTATACTTAACATCTTACTGCGTATGGATCCGGTTCAGTTTAAAAAAAAGAACATTTTTATTACAGCGAATGTGCGTGTGTCAAGGATTGAACTCGGGACGTATGCGTATTTATTTGCACACAGTCCACCGCTGGACTGTGTGTCTAACTCGTTCATAATATTGATTTTAATTAATCTTATAACCTGAGCGACTTCGTCTTCTTCGTTCAAAACACAGACAAAGGTTAAACCAACTGTTTCTTGTTTAATTCGGTTAACGAATATTATGAGAAGTTGAAAGATATTGAACAGAAGGGTTTGGGGAAAGAATGTACCGAACAGATTGTCTTCTTCAGAAATCCGGCAAAGATCCGTCGACTCTGTTTTGTGAACTTCGGCTGTTAGGATAAATTAACAGTTTGGATGGATTAGATGTGAAATTGAACTACTGAGCAACGATTATCAGTAGGTTTAAATGATCATACCGGCTATCAGCGAGATTCTGGAACTTTCAGAAGTTTTCCGGCGAAAACAGAAAATCCGGCAACGTCGTCTGGGGTTGATTCTGGGTGATGGAGTGATGTTAGAATTTGTCTAATAATGGAATGAAACAGAAAAAGTCGAGGTATTTACCGTGTTGATGAAAGTCTCGGTTTTCCGGCGACTTGCAGAGAATTCCGGCGAGTGAAATTGATTGAAGAATCGGTGCGATTTTGAGCGAAAAGTTTACCAGAGGCTAGGGTGTGCATTTATAGGGAAAAATCAAGTTGAATTGGGTCTGATTACCGTCTTGATTCGTTGGTCAGCCGTTCTCCGGCGGTTACGACGGATGTCGCGGAAATGGACGTCGGTTATAACCGATCGCGTCATTAATTCTTACGTTAAGTCAAAAGTAACCGACGATAATTGGCGAAATCGTTGTTGGGTTTTCCGGCGTCAGCGGATTTGGGCACGCTGTTGACTGGGTTTGATTTCCAGATTTATTTTATGTATTAATTGTTTCAATATGTTAACAAACAACACAAGTGGCGGAGTGGTTGGATAGATGTGAGTTAAGACTTTGATACTCTCGGCTGACCCGGGTTCGAAACCCGGCATCAATAATTAATTTTTATTTCATTATTTTAATAGATTTTCAATTATAAATTTTATATTCTAATATACTTATTAATTATGTATCGTTTAAAATTAATTTGAGCATTAAATACGCAACGAAATTTTTAACTGGTTGTTCGGTTAATAAACGAAGCGGGTTTGGTTAACCCGGTTTTTTACGGATGTTACAGTATCCCCTACTTTTAGAAATTTCGTCCCGAAATTTAAGTAGTGGCATGTTTGACTCAAAAGGATGGTGTTTTAATTTGACAATTACATACTTAGAAGGGAGTAAGAGTTTAAATTTTTTTGCTTGAGGCGGTAACGTTCCTTGTAAGGGTTGAGTACCCTGCTACAGGAATCGCTTTTTGATGCCTATGATAATGAATATTGATAAACAGAGTTGATTGACTAAATATGATTTCATGCGCAAGAGTTTTGATATGTTTGGAAAGATAAGGTTATATCCTAAAACAAAACTTCTACTACTAAAACCTACATGGAACTTCTCATAACCGCCTGACAATGCCTCTGATCCTTTGGCAAGAATACTTATATATAGGAAGTACCAGCGGCGTATCCACCATATTCTTGTCAAATTTTCATTGGTTTTATCAGTAAGTTATGATTGGTTCTATGATGTAACTCTAGAACATAAATAAACACAACAACCAATGTCTGAGTCCTAATTCTGATAGTATACATGTTTGAATGGTGACAGTACCTCTCTCGTTTGTTATGATGGAGAGATTAGTCTATGTAGGAATAGAAAACAATCCAATTTCTTTAAATGATGAGATGATATGAATGCTAAATCAGTGAGTATAACACAAACTTCAACCAAGACAATACTAAATCCTACATGGAACTTCTCATAACCGCCTGATAATGCCTCTGATCCTTTGGCAAGAATACTTATATATAGGAAGTACCAGCGGCGTATCCACCATATTCTTGTCAAATTTTCATTGGTTTTATCAGTAAGTTATGATTAGTCCTATGTGACTCTAAAACATAACAAACACAACAATCAAAGCTTGAGTCTTAATTCTGATAGTATACATGTTTGAATGATGACAGTACCTCTCTCGTTTGTTATGATGGAGAGGTTAGTCCATGTAGAAGTGAGACACAGCTCAACTTCTTTAAATGATGAGACTGAGATACGTCGTGAGGTATGATGATATGAATGTTAAATCAATGAGTATAAAAACAAAACTGAAGTAGTAATTCGCATTAAGATCCTTGGGTAAATTTCCAATTTATAATTGAGATACGTGGAAATTAAGATAACATAAAGGAAAAACATAAAAACTAAACGGTTGGAGTTGAATCTTGATTTTTGATGAAGGAGACTAGTTGGGTGGTTCGTCATTATCTTCAACAGGATTGGCGTTGATGTTGAAAACTCTTCCTCTTGCTGGTGGCCTAGTGGTTGGGTTTTCTTGATTTGCTTGGTTAACTGGGTTTGCTTGAGCTTGGGCGTGTATGATGTTAACCAATCGAGGGCACGTGTTTCTATAATGGGTAGGGTCGCCACAATTAAAACAAGCTCGAACATAAGGTAACATGGGGTATTGGGGTTGTTGATATGTTTGGATCATGTTTTGAGTAGGGGGTGAGGTTTGGTTTTGAGGGGTGCGGCAAACCTTGCTCAAATGACCATAGCGTCCACAATTCGCATATAGTCGACAAGGTAAGGTAGATGGATGGTGATAAAAATAGGTGTTACATTGAGGGTGAGGTCCAAGGTAAGGTTTCTTATTTGGGTAAGTTGAGTTGGGTGCTACTTGAGTGATTGGGATAGCTTGGAGGGGTACGGCTTGTGAGGCTGGTTGATTGCGTTGGGTGACAGCGAAAAGTTGCCCATCTCGTTTTCTCTTAAAAATGGGTTGAGAAGGGGATTCGGTTTGGGTGGAGTTTGAGGTTTCAGTCGATGCTTTATCCTTCTTCTTCTCCTCCTTGAAGTCTTTATTCCGTATGCGGTTCTCGGTGAGCTCTGTAGCTAACTCCATTGCTGCTTCCAAAGTTGCAGGTGTGGTACTTATTACAGAGTCTTGAATTTTTGAAGGAAGACCTCGAATGTAGTGCTCGATCAAACGGTAGAGGGGAGTGAACAAGTTGGGAACCATTTGATTTAATTCGAGGAATCTCTTATTGTATGTGGTGTGGTCACCTTCCTTTTGTTTCAACGAATAGAACTCATCCTCTAATTTCTTGATTTCGCTCCTTGGGCAAAACCGTCTCGTCATGATTTCCTTCAACTCTTCCCAAGTCAAAGTCATAGCATCTTCAACACCTCGTTTGGCCTTCTCTGTGTTCCACCATGTAAGTGCTATTCCAAGTAAACGACCAGTAGCATAACGCACTTTGCGATTATCGGGGCAATCGGAATTTAGAAAAGTGTTTTCCATTCCTTCAAACCAATGGGGAGAGCGGTGACACCTTCAGTCCCTTCGTATTTTAGAGGGTCGCAGGATTTGAAATGCTTGAAGGTGCATTTAGTGGTATTTGGGGAAGGGTTGATAACATTTTGATCTTCTTGGTTGACGGGATTAGCGGTAAGGGCTTGTTGGACTTGAACTACAATGTTGGGTATTACGGCAGCCATGCGCTCGCGGGCTTTTCTTGCTCTCATCTTCCTACGAGCGGAATTTGAAGACATCTACAAGGAATACATATCAAGAGTATGAGTTGGATGTTTTAGGGATCATGTGTCGTATTTAGTAATGAACATTCATAAAATAAATATAGAATAATAAATCTACTACATCCATAGGATGTCTTGGGCTTTGCTCGTAATTGGGCCTTGCATGCCGCCATACTTCACCTTCGTAATCATGTGGGCCCCCATGACTACCGGGTTTTTCATATGGTTCGCATGTGTTAGCCTGGTTACGTACACTAAAACCCGGAGAAAATCGAGAAATATGTATGTAACGTATGATATTCGGAATGTATCCAGGGGTGGACACGGTGACACCTCAAAGTGGGGTTAGTTCGAACGACGTTTGGTGTGGCATGCTTTGGCCTAATAGGTCCTTCGTACTCTCATCGTTAGTCCCCAGGTAGGCAAACTGGTCCGTTATATTGGATTTATACGAATGCCAACCTAGACAGGACGTTCCGACTACCCTTACAGTTACTACATGCCCGTCGCAGAACTCACTTCGATGAGATTTGAAAAATGAAAAATGCAACAAAATCTTGAATGACGGAAGTATGAAGATGATTTGAATATGTGAACATTGAAATATGTATGATGAATATGTATGTAAGTATGTATGTTTGACTGTGAGTATAATTCACTATGTATCACAAAATGTAGTATCGGAAGTGTTTGCATGCATTTGTGTATGTAATAAATATGAAAGAAATAAACATCATGAGTTTGTATATAACCACTTAAACAATTAAAATCTAATCAACTATAGTATAGGCTCTAAGGGTTTAATAACCTATCCTATATCCCTATAGTCAAAAGCTCTGATACCAATCTGTCACACCCCGACCCGCAGCGGAAAAGGTGATCGGGGCATGATTGGGTTTTCATCAAAGCTCATGACATTTATTATAATGTTTCATATTTATTATTACAATTTAAAGGGAATCATACAATCATAATTACAACATGTTCTATACATCTTTGTAGACTTCATTATTTTCTTCTAAGGCATTTCCTATGTTTTCCTTGCTTCATCCTGTTCACCTGTATCATGTGTAAAAATGGTTTTTGGATCAACAAAAAGTTGGCGAGTGAATCCTATGAAAAACATTTAAACAAATTTATTGAATTGATTATAAAATAAAGTGCATAACCACATATGAGTAAATATGGATGTAAACTTATTCACGAACACTTAATATTAAATAATGTACACACATACAATAATAGATTGTTTTGAGGCACGCGTTGTTCAACTCGTCTCCCACGAGGAACTGATGGGCCTAATGAATGAGTTTTGAATCACGCGTTGTTCTACGAACTGATGGGCCTAATGAATGAGTTTTAAGGCACGCGTTGTTCAACTCGTCTCCCACGAGGAACTGATGGGCCTAACAAATAATTTGCATACAACTTGACAATATGTAATACATAACTACAAACAATATTTACATTCTAAGTTTAAATCATAATATGGTATGGCACGAGTTTGAATAAACGAGTTAGTTTAAGCGACACATGATACACCCCAAAACGTGTAATAAAAAGGGGAGTTGTAAGATTTCACTCACAGTGGTTGCGTTTCTTGGATTGATGATGAATGCGCACGAATTCGGATTTAATCGGCAAGGGAACTAACCTAAATAACATAACGGTTCGGTAAATAAGCGGATTTTATTAATCAATTTTAGTAGGATTTTTGGATATATTTTTTTGTGAGTTTAAGGCTATTTTCTAACTTTAAAAACGTTATTTTTAAGTATTTTTAATTGATTTTTAAATTAAATAAATAAATAAAAATAATAAAAAAATGTTGACTTTTTGACCGTTGACCATGACTGTTGACCGTTGACCGGTTCGGTCGTTTGTATGTGTGCGCTCGGTGAGACTCGAACCCGTGCCCTCCATTACGCGTGCACGCAGCTCTACCAACTGAGCTACGTGTCTAACCCGAAATATTTCTGTTTTTAATTATATTTATACACTATTTAAGTTAATCCGAAAATCATTTATTTTTAAAAAGGGTTTAATTGTATCGACTCGGTGCTCTCCACAGGTCTCGAACCCGGGACCTGTGGTTTAGTTTGGCACACAGTCCACCGCTGGACTGTGTGTCTAACTTGGTAAATATTCTGGTTTTTATTATACTTAACATCTTACTGCGTATGGATCCAGTTCAGTTTAAAAAAAAGAACATTTTTATTACAGCGAATGTGCGTGTGTCAAGGATAGAACTCGGGACGTATGCGTATTTATTTGCACACAGTCCACCGCTGGACTGTGTGTCTAACCCGTTCATAATATTGATTTTAATTAATCTTATAACATAAGCGACTTCGTCTTCTTCGTTCAAAACACAGACAAAGGTTAAACAAACTGTTTCTTTTTAATTCGGTTAACGAATATTATGAGAAGTTGAAAGATATTGAACAGAAGGGTTTGGGGAAAGAATGTACCGAACAGATTGTCTTCTTCAGAAATCCGGCAAAGATCCATCGACTCTGTTTTGTGAACTTCGGCTGTTAGGATAAATTAACAGTTTGGATGGACTAGATGTGAAATTGAACTACTGAGCAATGATTATCAGTAGGTTTAAATGATCATACCGGCTATTAGCGAGATTCTGGAACTTTCAGAAGTTTTCCGGCGAAAACAGAAAATCCGGCAACGTCGTCTGGGGTTGATTCTGGGTGATGGAGTGATGTTAGAATTTGTCTAATAATGGAATGAAACAGAAAAAGTCGAGGTATTTACCGTGTTGATGAAAGTCTCGGTTTTCCGGCGACTTGCAGAGAATTCCGGCGAGTGAAATTGATTGAAGAATCGGTGCGATTTTGAGCGAAAAGTTTACCAGAGGCTAGGGTGTGCATTTATAGGGAAAAATCAAGTTGAATTGGGTCTGATTACCGTCTTGATTCGTTGGTCAGCCGTTCTCCGGCGGTTACGACGGATGTCGCGGAAATGGACGTCGGTTATAACCGATGGCGTCGTTAATTCTTACGTTAAGTCAAAAGTAACCGACGATAATTGGCGAAATCGTTGGGTTTTCCGGCGTCAGCGGATTTGGGCACGCTGTTGACTGGGTTTGATTTCCAGATTTATTTTATGTATTAATTGTTTCAATATGTTAACAAACAACACAAGTGGCGGAGTGGTTGGATGGATGTGAGTTAAGACTTTGATACTCTCGGCTGACCCGGGTTCGAAACCCGGCATCAGTAATTAATTTTATTTCATTATTTTTAATAGATTTTCAATTATAAATTTTATATTCTAATATACTTATTAATTATGTATCGTTTAAAATTAATTTGAGCATTAAATACGCAACGATATTTTTAACTGGTTGTTCGGTTAATAAACGAAGCGGGTTTGGTTAACCCGGTTTTTGACGGATGTTACAATGGCCGTGAGTATGTATGTATGTACGTACGTACATACGTACGTACGTATGTATGTATGTGGGTTATTGGTTGTGTTTTAATTTTTAGTTGATTCTTGAAAAATAATTACATGCATGATCGAAAAGGGATTTGATAAAAGTTCATATGAATGAAGATGAATAAATGAAAAGTGTGTTTTTGGAAGTATTTGTATGTGTTGTCTATATATGTATATGCATGAACATGTGGGTTTTGTTTGATTGTTTATAAATGTGAAAGAATGTTGCATGTAATGAAATCAAAATGATGTTATGATGATTAGAGGAAGATGATTTTTTGGATTATTTGAATATGTGATCACTGTATGTTGGATGCATTTAAGTTCTTAGATGATTAAGATATGATGGTCATGCATTAAGTGCTTGTACATAAATGTTTGTGATGACTAAATGATCATATGATGGTGAATGAATGAAAGGATATGAAAAAAGGGAATTAAATCAGAATACAAACATGTTAAAATAATGTTATATAATGTGTTTTGATAGCATGAAGTTATGTCATAAGTTTAGTAGCTTTGCATGTTGTACATGTAGTTTAAAAAGTGGTAAAATGGGTGAAATTGCATGATTTATGTGACTTACATGAACTCTGAACTAATATGGATATTGCTACTATTTTATTCGGTAAATAACATGCATTATGTCAAAATATGAAGTCGTAACGATTTGGGATGATTATAACAAAGTTCGGTTCAAGACTATGCATTTGAAACGGTAAAAATCCGCTTTTAAAGTGATTTTTTTTTTGCAAAACTGATTTAGATCAGGTTATAAAATGATATTTTTATAATAAATATAAGTATTTAAACGTATATTAAGTATCTATGGTGTTTGGCTAGTCATACGTGACTTCCGACGCCTAAAAACGTTACCGAAACGTTAAAAATACGCATATTTCGACATACACGAAAACAGATTGTTCAAGGGTGAACTTTGCATGTTGTGATATGATATGTGAATATGAGTATATATAATGTAGAATGATAATTGTTAACATGATAGCAGGAGGTAGGATTATGCATGTGCACTTGTACGGTTAAAACAGTAATTTCGTTAAAAGACACGTTAATATGCAACTTATTTGTTAAGCATGAAAATGATACATAGATTAACTTATTAAGTTATTGCATGTATAAATGCTTTAAAATGATGAAATATATAAGTTGATGGGATACGTGCACTACGATATCTGATGACATGTTAACGTTTGTGTAAATATATTACAAAGCGTAAATTGTAAATATATTGTACATAAATAGGTGTAATAACGGATATAACATAATGAGGGTCACCAATAAAATCGTTCAAGTTGAAAAAATCTTTATATATATATATATATATATATATATATATATATATATATATATATATATATATATATATATATATATATATATATAACACTCCAACATAACTAAAATAAAGACTTTTCGAGAAAATCTCAAAGTTATGTGAAAATCTTAAGTATTGGATAAACTTAAGGATTTATAGAATAATTGGTTATTAAATCGTTCATACTTGAAATTATGACGTGTAGACCAAATTTTGTGGAATTGTGATAGAAGAAAATGCATCCAAATGTGAGTGTCACTACCCCTCTTTTATTGTTTTTTTATAACGTTTTAAGAGAAAAATACGCCTTAAAAAGATATAATATGTTTTCATATAAAACATGCATTTGAATAAATTATTAATATATTTTCGAGAAAAATATGGTTTGAAAATGATGTGTTGTGTTTTCGAGGTAAAACATGGTTTTGGAATGTGAATGATATAAAATTGTTTTCGAGGAAAACGGGAATGGATTGAATATAAATTATTTCGGGAAGAAACGGGAAGGATTACAGTGTTTGGGTAAACCGACTTTATAGATTTGAAATTATTTAAATCTAAGTTGTGACGAATTTGCCTTATCTCAATATAATAGGTATCGGAATAGGCCTATGTCTCGGTGGGGACCTCGGGGAATTCGTACAATGTAAAATATTAAATTTATCATTTTAGTAGAATATATATATATATATATTGTTCAAGAGGCAGACACCATAAGTTACCCAATATGTGGCACTTTGCATGAATTAGTCGTTTAATCATTAGTACCAGTATGCGTAGAATTGTTGATAGATCTATCGGGTTGACCACCCCGTCGTGACCGATAGCTCTGTATCAAGTCAAAAGACGAATTGATATTCTATGATTGTCTAGTGTTGATTATAACTTATTGTTAATGTATAGCTTACAGGCGTTGCAACCCTATTAATCTGAAAACTTGATACTAGAAATTTAATATATATTTAAACCCTTAGGAAGATGATCTGTGTCGAAGATTTTTAGAGAAAACGTTTGCGACCAGAGGACTGGCCCATGCATTTTTAATATGGAAATTAATTTGACTTTCTTAAATATATATATGAATGTTTTGATATAAAATTCATAATAAGAAAGTTTTCCTTAAACAAATTCTTTACGATTTGAATAAGTGAACTTACCATCTTTTTGTGTTGACATTTGATTTTTACGTATTATTCCAGTACATGAGTTCGGCTATGGGAATTTTGGTTTATCCTTTGGTAGTTGATGCAGTGGTGTAGTAAATAATGTTTTGGACAATTTTTAAAACTTTTGGGACAACATGTACTAAGATCCTTAAGGATCAAACAACTAAGTTATGGGTGCTAACATCCATCACCACCACGTTTGTATTTCCGCTGCAACGTTTTTCGGGTGTGACAAAATATACCGTGTGTTTGAAAATATGCATAAAGTTGAATAGTAAAACTACCTCACGTTCCAATTTTTACTAAAAAAACACAAAAACTCATGCATTCCAAATGTACCATGTGCGGGTTATGGAGGTGTTGAGCCTAAAGAGGAAAATTTTAATGGTTTGGATGATGATGGAAGTGTTGATGGGATATGACGCAAGCAATGTAAATTTATGTGATCGTGAAACAAAAGTAAACAGGCAGACAAGAGAAAAAACCTAGCTATAGCTAAAGCAAGATGGACATGGCAGCAAACCCAGCCGATGTAGTGAGTGTACCTGCCCATGAATTAAACAACATGATTTGGCAATGATTGAAGTTAACGTCGACCAACTACACCACTTGGTCGATCATGATGGACACCACCCCAGTCGCTCATGTTCTACGAGAGGCCATACACCCATGGAAAGAGGTGTGGTTGAGAATAAAAAGATGTTAGTAACGAATATAATGATATACGAAGTGATACTCGAAGATGTTATTTCTCAAGTAGCAAAGTACAGAGACTCGAAGGACGTGCAAGAGGCACTCCAGTTTCAGTATCTAGGTGTTGATCTAGTCCAAAAGGCTCGCCTACGTATGTTATGGAGTAAACTTAAGGGACCTCATATGAGAGAAAATAAACAATAAAATAATTTGTCAGTAAACTAAGTAGCTCGTTGTCAAAGTATTAAAGGCTTGGGTCATCACTTGAGGATAAGGTAGCAGTGAAAATTTTTGAGTTCTACATCACATAAATATTTACTCGTAGTTGCTTCAATTGAAAAATACTCGGGAGAAAAAAGTCGTTTGAAGAGGTTGTTGCTCATTTGAAGGCTTATGATGAGTGAGTAAGACCAAAAACACAACTGAGGATACTTAAGGTAAGTTGTTCCATCGTAATGTTTTTTTAGTTTAGACAAAGAAACGATGGTAATTATCGTTAACAAGGCCGTGGATGGGCTAACTGAGATAAAACAGTTCATGGTAGGGTCTGAAGTTGGGGAACATGAAAAAGTCACGAGGGTCAACTTAGTTGAAGCAATAACCAACGACAGGAATGATAAAAGAATCCGAGCCTTGTGGAAATACCGAAAGACAAAACAATAGGAACGGGTATCCAGGTATAGGTTTGGAAAAAAAATGCGAGCATGGGATATGTATGATAATAGGTGATACCCGGCCCGATTACCTACAACTATATATCTGAATCCTTTACCCGGAAAGCTTTAATTTTTAATTTTTATTTTCCTTTAATCCTTCTCTATTAATGCTCCATTCTACTAGGTTCATTACATATAACAAAACTTTTCTTTTAAATATTTATTTTGATGATTATTTGTATTTGTATACTACGAAAGTAATAAGTACAACATCAGAATGAAATTTACACATTTATAATGATAACGATGTGCATGTCATTAGTCATAGTTTAATTTATTACAGTTGTTAGAAAAATAAAGATCTATAAAAATCAGAATTAAAGGAAAAATTGTCCTGGTAAATCATGAGTATGTTTAAATAAACTCATTGATATATCTAAAACCTACGGATATGTTCTGTATCCAACCAACATCAAACTAGTATTGGGTCGGGTATAAGAAATGGTTTAATAATGGGGTATAAGATCTCAGACTGCCAATAACCGGCTCATTTTCTTCCCTATCCAACAAAAACCAAAAAATGACAAAACAAGTCAAGGATTCAGTTGTTTTATCTATGTGGAGATATTGGTCACTTTGCGTGTTTTATCTATGTGGAGATATTGGTCACTTTGCGTATGAATGCACGAACTTGCAAACAAAGGAAAAAGTAGCTAACTTGGCTCAAGAGATGAGTCAGTGTTGCTACTATGATGAAGAAACAGATACACGTTAGGACTTAGGGGGAGAATGAAAAAATTAATCCTAAAAATTTGGATAATGACGAAAGTGTTAATAAGTGGAATTGTTTTGGGTTATTTGATTAATCCAGAAAGAGAAAGTAAGATAATGCTTAGTTTAGTTTTTTAATTAAAGTTTAGTAGTGTTTATCAAGATTGTTTAAGTTCTATAAATAAATAAATAAATATATAATAAGCCTAGTATGAGTCTTGTTTAACTAGAGTAAAGCGTTCATGGTAGGGGCTGAAGTTGGGGAACATGAAAAAGTTATGTGGGTTAACCTTGTTTAAGCAATATCTAACGATAGGAATAACAAAAGAATCGAGCCTCATGGAAATACCCGAAATCCAAAACAATAGGAACGGGTATCCAAATATAGATTGTAAAAAAATTGTGAGTATGGGAGCGTATAGAATTAGATGATATCCGATCTAATTACCTAAAAGCATATCCCCAAATCCTTTACCAGAAAGCTTAATTTTTATCTTTATTTTTCTTTAAACCTTATCTATTAATGCTCCATTCTAGTAGGTTCACTACATGAAAAATAAACCTAACTTTTCTTTTAAATAAGTATTTTGGTAATTATTTGTATTTGTATATTACGAAGTACGGAATCAGTATGAAATTTACACACTTGATGTGCATGTCATTAGTCATTATTTGATTTATTATAGTTGTTTAAAATCAAATATGTATAAAAAATTATACATATCTTAAAACTAAAAAATCGGTGGATAACTAGCTGTCACCTTTTCATAGTTAAGAGGATTGTAATAAAGAATGGATCAATAATACATTTGTACTTATGTGATCAATATTCACATATGGGTCTTGGCTTACTAAAATTAATTATTTACACATAGTTTAATTTAGTATATCGTTACATTCACTTTTAACTTTTGATAATGAACAATTTACCTTTTTAACTTTTCTACTTAATACCTTAACATCTCATTTTGTTTAAATTACTTTTAAAACTTTACACCGCAACACCGACACATTATTATATATTTTTTTAATCTATGCCTAACCACGTTAATTCCTAAATTACTTTTACAACTTTACTCTGTAACGACCAAGACATACTGTTTTTTTTCTAGGTGAAACTAAATTAGATCGGATACGTCGAAACACATGTTTTCATATGGTTAACGCATCACGTAACGTACCGCCAACTATGAATAACTAAGAATGTTGTTTCAACGCATGACCTATGTCAACAATCTTGTTATAATTAAAGGAAATAATGTCCTCGAAAATCATGAGTATTATTCTAATAAATCATTGGTATACCCAAAACCAGCAGGTATGTTCTCTAACTAACCAATATCTGTTGTGTATGGGGCCAAGTATAAGACATGGTTTTATAATGGCCTCATGGGATCTAACATTGAGATTACCAATACTTGGCTCATTGTCATCGTTAACTAACGAAAACCAATGAAATGACGAGACAAGTCATGGATTCGGTGTTATCGCTGTGGAGATATTGGTCACTTTGCGTATGAATTGAATGCACGAACTGGCAATCAAAGGAAAAGGTGGCTAACTTGGCTCAAGGAGTCGGCGTTGCTTTGATGAAGAAACATGTACACGTATGGGTCGAGTTGTTTTGGGTCATCTGATTAATCTAGAAAGAGAGTAAGATAAAGCTCAGTTTAGTTTAATAATTTAAGTAGTCTATTAGTACTTTATCAAGTTTGTTTAAGGATGCTTATTAGTAAGAACAAGAAGTCTAGTAGGTTGTCTTTTAGCAAGTAATGTTTGCATAAAGAGAGTGTTATGTATTTGGTTTATGGTGTGATTTTCGTTCTTAATAAAAGAAAGAGTCGGGGGCTAGATCTCACAAAACCTTATGCACATAATTCAATGATTGAAAATATTGACAGTTCATGACTACCCCACGAATTGAAGTTCCCGTATAGTCCCTCGTTCCACATCCTAACCACAAATTAACAGCAGTCTCAAGCAACTATCTCCCTCTAAAGTCACTGTCTCTAGCTTTTCCATTTGTTACAGAAATCTTGATAGGGATCTTTCAAGGGGAAGCCTGCTTGCATGTGATTAACTTTTTCATACATTTACATTCTTGATTAATCTTTTATGAGTGTTCATCCGCTTTATTTAACACATTCAATATTTGATTGTTTTTATTGTTTTGTAACACATGTATCAACTTCTCTTCTGTGGTACCAACATGTATGCAGCACCATAGGCTATCACTCTCTTTCTTCATGTTCAATGGTCACTTATGTTGAGTTTAACACTCTTACACATTTATCTTGGTTTTCAGGAGAAACCCACTGGACCTCAACAATCTTCCTGATGATAAGTTCATCAGGGACCATAGCAAACAACCACTTGATGATTATTCCTCTTCTGCTGCATCTGGTACGTACTTACCATTTTTTTTATTACTATTACTAGATAGATCATAAATCTTAAAGAGTTGTGTTTCAATTGCAAACCCTACAAGATTTTTCTTTTGTGATGGTTTTTAGGGATCTACAGAGAAATGAAAAACAGCTCAAAAGATCATGAACGAGAGAAGATTTACGAGTGTCGGTTTTGCTCCCTCAAGTTCCGGAAGTCTCAAGCTCTTGGCGGACACATGAACCGCCATCGCCAAGGTTCTCTCTCACACACACACGAACACACGCGCACATGGTGTGGTTTTAAGAAAGTTGAGGTAGAGTTAGTGAACTTTCCTCATGGCTTGCCATGAAGTATAGATTAGGAATTAGATGTTTAGTAGTTTGCGACGCAGTAATTTTGTAGGAAATGTGTAGGAAGTTGCGCAGGAAACGGGTTTCCTATGAGGTGTTTTGCTACGTTATGTTTTTTTCACAAATACGTAGGAAGACGTGATTTGTGACCCATTTTGTACGGAAACTGGTGTTTGGAAATTTCAGATTTTCTAGTAGTGTAATGTTTCATCCAATAATACATTGTCAAAAACGTTTTTTATTATCCCTTCTAGTACAATTAGCTCTTGTTTTTATATATGTTATTTAATTTAATTTATATGTCATTGAATTCTAAATATGTTTCTTGAAAATAATAACTTAAAGTTTGTGATGGTGGTATCAGAGAGGGAAGCAGAATCACTAAACCAAGCTCGCCAACTGGTCTTTGGGACTGATAACATGCTAACCCCTCCCCGTCACCAACTATGGTACGTTTGTATACTCCTACTTTTATATCTTTTAACATTTGTTGTATATTTATGTTATTTCAACCCATTGTTTGTATACTCCTACTTTTATATCTTTTAACATTTGTTGTATATTTATGTTATTTCAACCCATTGTTTGAACCTATTTTTGTGATACGGATTGATAGTTGTAACTTTCCATAGCCAAAAGATGTCACAAAATTCTAGCTGAAATAGGCGAATTACCCCCACAAATTCAAACATCCTCCTATAAGTCATAAACAATAATAATAGCCGAAATTAGGGGTGTAAATGAGCCAGGTGATCTTGAGCTCGGCTCGTTTAACATACAAGTGCTAGAGCTTTATTTCTAGAGTTTGAGTTCGACTCGTGAGTAGTTTTTGAAGGTCAAGCTTTCCTCGGACGAACTGATTTATTATTTATTCATGTATTTATATTAATTTTTAATGGTTTTATATATAAAATATGATCAGGTTAGAAATTTGTGTATCGTAGGGGGTTAAGTTTAGTTAATAATGCAATTTTAGGAAATATAAAATAATATTTTGAGATAACAAGTAATTGAAATTAGTTTTTTCTTTAAATTAAAAAATAATTTGAGATAACAAGTATAGTGAAATAAAAGAAGCGGATGAAAGAATCTTGGTCTAATGGATACATGTCATACTCAGTTACTTTATTTATTTTATATATATATATATATATATACATGAATATCAAATTGAATAATTTGGGTTTTTGTAAGAATAAAAAAGAATACTTTTAAACCAATAGAAAAATGGCATATAGGTAAATCTATAATTGTCATTAATTAGCTAATTAATTAAACTTGTAACTCATTTTTTAATATACTTTTTCAAGATAAAATAATTTATGGTGAAGGACAATTTTCGACATGTGTAGGATAAATTTAAGTCTGTGTAGGATAAATTTTGAAATGTGTAGGGTAAATTTACATGTGTGTAGGGTAAATTCCGATAAGTATAAGATATGTAGGATAAATTTGAAATATGTAGGATATAATGTTTTTGTTTTATTAATGAGAGATAACATAATTAATGAGAGGAGTTATAAACTATTTAGTGTTTTACCATTATACATTTTCTTCTTTTTCTTCTCACATAAAATTTTTTCTTAAATGAACATTCCCCTATATATATATATATATATATATATATATTGTGTTGTTTGTTTTTATTATAATTTTCTGTATAGTAAGGACTATTATGTAAATATACATTTAATAAATCAAATTACTTTTCTAAATAACATGCTTGTTTAGATTTGCGAGCATACTCGAGCACAATAAATGAAGCTTACGCTCGTTTATTAAATGAGTTTATTTCTAAATAACATGCTCGTTTAGACTCGTGAGTGTACTCGAGCTCGATTCTAAAAATAAACTCTATCAATCTCGAATAGTTCACATGCAGTAAGGCTCATTTACACCCTACCCAACAAGTACACCATCTATCACTAGCTTGATGACCAAATCTCGTTTTTTGAGTGAAGATATTTGAAGGTTATGATTTTTGCTGCAATATTTATGACGACGTTAAGCTTATATAACTGATAATATAAATCAAGATAAACTTGTATTATATCTTTTTTTGTTATTATTAGTTCCCTTGATATTGTTTCTGTTATGTCTTGTTTTCTCGCTTATATTTAAGACAACTTATCAATGCTCGTACTGATGTCCTAATGTAGTGGGCAACCAGTGATGCATGGAGGCTATAATTATGCAGCAACAGGCTTTAATATGGGTGGTACTGTTTATCCTACAAGATTTTTTTCCAGTAGTTCCACCACCATCTTACCTCCTCCTATGCCACCAACATTGCCACCACCACCACCACATCAACATATGCACACTTCTCTGGCATCTCGCCTCAGTAACGCTGATATGTCTCGATATTCTAACTCGCAGTTGATAAACGACTACTTTGTAGACCAATATGTCTCTAGCAATCCAGAGTTTAACCTCCACTCTTCCCAGATTTGAGCGTTGCCGCTGTATTAACACCTTATAATTTTTAACTTGATGGTGGTATTGGTTGTAGAGAAGGCCTATATGTTATTTCTTGTGGATTTACTGATTTAGTCAAGTTGAAGTATCTTTTTACGTTTTCTCTATTTTTGTTTCATATCACTACAAGAAAAATGTCTTTTTGCAAAATAAATTTCCAACGCAAAAAAATGCGTCTCAATTTCCGACAGATTTGCGACGCCTTATATTGACAAAAAAATAACCTAACCGTTTAGACAATTTTGCAACACAATAGCGACACAAACTAAAAAACACATAATTTGAATTATATTATATTTAAATACAATTCTGCAATTTTGTGGCACATTTTCAACAAAAAAAAAACCAAGTAAAACTATTAATTCTAAATTGTGTGTTAGAAATATGTAGCAACTTGCTACACATTTGTAACCAAATGTTATATATCCTTGTAAAAAGAAAAAAGAACCGCGGACAAAACGCGATTAACCACCACTAACCAATTAAATATATAACCCTAATATCTCAACTAATTACACTTATACCATCGCCTTTTAAACTTTGAAAACTCTACATAAACCATACCTTCTATCTTTTTAAGTCAAATTGAAATTCAAAACCCTAAATCCCCAAATTTTCACCACCTCTCTTCTGAATCCCCAAATCACCAAAATTCCGTTGATGTCACCAGAAAAACACAAATCTTTTGGATCGTCACTCATCTGAAGCAGCTTTCAACGGTCGATTTCACCATCCAGTAAGTTCTTTTCCTCCACAAACCCTTACTCTCCATCTCTCTAAACCATCAGCATCAACGAGACACAACGACGGCGTACTCACCAGAGCTCTGTCTGCCGGAAAGTCCACTGATCTAATCCTATCTGCATAACCGTCTCCGTACAATTGAACAAAACTTAAAAGTTTGACGCATCTGTTCCGGAGGTTGAAAGCAAATCAGAACCAACGCTTGTGGAAGAATTAGGGCAAAATGTTGATGAAATCATCGTGAAATATGATGAGGTACGTTTTTGTTCTTGAAATTGAAAGTTTAAGTGCCTCTAGTTGTTTAATTTTTGGAGATTTTGTTCATGTGAGTTTTTTTAATGGTAATGATGTATGGTTTGGTTGATGTATTGATTGTTGAGGAATTGTTGATTTAAGTAGTTAGTGTGTAAAATAGGAAACGACTTTGTTTGTTTCTTGCTATATATACGTGTTTTCTGTAATAAATTGATATGCAAAATGTAGAATTGAAGCTAAATTTATAGGTTATGTGATGTCATTTGGCTTTCCGTGAAGCAATGGTCTACTGGAAGCCCTTCATAGTGACATACAACTGCTAAATGCAAAACTGAAATGTTTGAATGTATACTATATTGATGAAATCGATTTTCTGGTTGTTATGGCTGGTGTTCTCGGTACCTATAGTTTGATTATTCTGTCATTATTGGTACAGGGATTAACCCAGGACTAAGTCTTATTATCTATATGATAGCAATGCACATCTTTCCTCTAGTCTGGCTTGTGGTCTTGTCGATCTATCTGCTGGAATGGCCATCGGAATCTTTGCTGATGCTAGTGTCAGGTAATGATCCTGGTTCGTAGTTGATATAAGTTATTGTTACAGAGTCATATTTGTGTTTGATGCATATAGGAATGTGGACTTAACATCAATCTAAAGGTTCTTAATCTATGGCTATCAATGTTCTTCACAAAAGTGTTCACTCTTGGATATTAGGCGGCGTCTAAAGATGGCAGATGTTGTAAGTTAATTTTTAAAATTGTTTTATCGAGTGATAACCAATTTTCTTGTTGTTAGAGCCACTAATATTAAGTTTTTTTTACTAACGTTTTATTTTTCTTTATTGTAGGCAAGATGTATGAACTACTTGCACCACAGAAATCCGCCAATTATACATAGAGACCTCAAATCTTCAAATCTTCTTATAGACAAGAACTGGTCGGGTAAGGTAGTGTTTCGCGGAGTAACACCATTTGTATGATCTGGTATTTGTTAATTATTATTATATTTTAATCATGATACAAGCATGCAACTTTCTGTGGGAGTGACAATAAGGACCTGAGCAACAAGGATTCATCGCTAGAATGAGTTGGACCGCTTTCTGTAAGAGAGACAGAGAATCACACCTTGCTCTGACTCCGGTATCCAGATCTGCAAAGAGAAGAGATAAAAGTGGAACTGTAGAGATGGCCGATAGTGGAAGAATCCTTTATTTCCATCAGGACCTTAGTGTCAAACTTGAAAGTCTTTATATTATTGCATGAACTTTTATAGCCGTATTGTAAGATATACTATTGTGATTACTAGGTAAAACTTTGAGAATTTGCGTTTGAGCTAATAAAGATGATTTCTATGTCATTTTTAGCAAGTAAGTATTCACTATGCTTTAGTTCTTTTTGTTATATTATATTGCTTATGTTTTGAAAACCAACCGATATGAAAATCGTTTTTACTTGCACTCTAATTCTTCTTTTTCAGCTCATACAAAGTCTATGTTTGATGACATTTTCAAGCAATATATACACCATCCAAACTGTTACGTCCTGTGTAGATGAAAGAACAAGTGTTGGTTCAAACGATATAAGTTTGTCACATAATATTAATTCCATATCTTTAGTGTTAGAGTAGTGCCATTTAAGAAGCTTAGATCCGGATACTAATTTTTCTGATTATGGTCCTGTATGAAGTATTAAAGATATGACCAAAAAGGTTCAAAATACTAGGAGTGGTGTAATCAAGAACACAGCTGAAGATCTTGATGATTTTTTTATGTAGGCAAGTTTGTAGCTATAGTATGATAGATGTACTTTTTAGTTGCTGTTATTAGGCCTCTTTTGATTTAAGGATTTTTCTTTTCACACACACACACACACAATAATATTATATATATATATATATATTGTATAGGAATGGTGGGGCTTTTGATTGCTATCTTTAACCACAATTCTTTAATATCGATTCTTTAATATCAGATGGGTTAAACTAAATAGGACTCGTGTTATATGGGTTGGATGAGAGACTGAGTTCTTACAACCTTATTACATGAGCTGCTATTAATGTTGCAATCCGTTTAAAATTTCCATACCTGACTTTTCTCTGAGCCTTTTCCAAGGCATCATCAGGTACTTGTACCACGCCATGATTGTTGAATTAAGCATACCATGCCCCGGAACCAAAGATCTGTTCTACCGTGTGTACCATGTCTCTGAATTAACTGAAACCAGGCATACAGTGCTAAACATTTTGTGTTCACTACCTTCATCGTAGCTATTGTAAACCATGTCAGTTTACAATTTCTTGATTGTGCTTGTTGCAAGAGGGGGACCTCACTAATTCTCCTGATGATGCTGAGGTGTGGGCTCGTGTGCAGGTAGGAGGTCGCAGGATCTTTGGATCTGCATTACATGGTGAGCGGGACATCATCCTTTTCTAGCGGTGTGCACCAATATCTGTTGAGTACCAAGAGTCCCTAGAAGAGGTATCGTGTTCATACTCAAGTTTTTTGTTATGTTGATCTGATTGCTCCAGTGACAAGTATAGGTTGTGGTGATGGCAAATAAATGGTAGTTTTTTTGGTGGATAGACAAGTGTGTCCTTAATAGCGAAAACATTAGATAAACAGAAACTGAATATGGCTGAAACTTTAAGAATAGTCTTGTCGTTTAAAATTGATGAGGGATATAGTGAATTTAGAATTGGTGATTATATAATGGGACCTGGTGTTATTTAAAATTTGATAGTTTGAGCTTCAGTGAAAACTTGTTGTTAGTAGTGTAAGATTTTGTATGGTTAGCCGGGTTAGGATCAAGCTTAGTGGCAAGATTGTTAGGCTTAGTTTGGTTAGTGGATTTGGGATCAGGTTTAGATGGTGCCTATTTGGGTTGGTTAGCAGGTTTAGATTTTGGTGATTTATATCTTATATCGACAACCATGCTAAATAACATGGTTTGGTAATTAACTAAAATAAATTCGAGTATAATAGACAAGGAAAGTTTATTGATATTAGTATGCTTACTAAATGTGTGAAACGGTTAGATAATATATTGATGTATTGTTTTGCTAATAATATCTTCTAACAATTTTTTTAGGCTCAAGCTATGCGAACACAGTTGGCAGAAATTCAAGTTCGTCTGAAAATGAGACGAAGGAGAGGGAAGATCTTAGAGTTCGTCTTGAAAGTGAGAGAAAAACGAGAGAAGACCTTCAATAACACAAATGAAACCGTGAAAAGAAAATTACAAGACTTTATGAATAATTGGCGTCCTCCACGTAATTGGTTAGCATTTCATGTAAACGTTTGTTAGTTTTGTGGCTTATAAACACTAGAAATTGTGTCTATGTATTATTTTTCGAGTACGGTGATTTTAAACAGGTTTATTAATGTTTTCGGTATATTTTTCATGTTTTTCATGCAATATTAAGAAAAAACATGTTTTTTTTCAAGAAAAAATAAATTTTCTAGTTTTTTTTATTTTTTATAAAAATTTCGTTGCAAATGCGTAGCAAATTCTTTAGGAGATGCGTAGGAAATGCGTTACAAATTCTTTAGGGGATGCGTAAGAAAGGTGTTGCAAATAAATTTCCAATGCTATATTTCTCTAATTAGGAAATTGTAAGAAATGTGTTACAAATTTCCAACACAATATTTCCGTTGCAAATAAGTTGCAATTTGTGTTGTAAATGCATTACAAAAAGTTTTTCACGGGCTTTTTCCAACATTAGGTTTTTGTGACAAATACGTCACGGAGTCAAATTTGCGACGCATTTGTGATGGAAAACACGTTGCAAAGTTCCAGTTTTCTAGTAGTGTATGTTAAGTCTTTTCACGTAAAGAAATAAGTTTAACGACACGCACTACTACAAAAATGACAATTAGCGCGCGATTGCTAAAGTGTAGTTTCTACTATCTAGTTAAATGAACCAAAATTCCGTCAATCTACCTTTTATTCATGTCAAAGCAATCAGCATCAATGAAATTGTTATAATATTTATGTTTTAGAATTGAATAAGTTTATATCATAGAAGGTACTTTGGTTATCCCTAATTAATTAAGATATAACTGTTTGACAGGCTTAAAAAGCAAGCAAGCCAGCTACTAAGGAGATTAAAACTAATGACTAACAATCATGGCTTAGATTATGAATGGATTAAGTTAATTTTAGGTCTCTCAAACATGTTTTTAAATGGAGTTGCTATGACAAGAAGAAAAAAAAGATAACAATTGGTTTAATGTACATAAAAATTCTTTTATACTAATTAAAAATTATTAAACTTTTCTTAAGTTATGTGTTTAGTAATACAAATGGTCTTATAATTAATTTACAAAGCAATAACAAAAGCAATGCATCCATGATGAAAACAAATGGAAATCCACATGATGATCTCAATTCTCTAAAAATACTACTGATGAGGCTGATGAATTTGTTGCAATCATGACCTGCCATTTCAAGATGTTAAATGGCAACCAACAGGTTTATTTTTTCTTATACAGTAAATGTGTGCTCCTGACAGCATTTAAACACTGGACTCAACTCTGTTGAAATAATACTTGATCACATTATACTCTGGATCATTTTACAATATTACACATATAAGTACTGACATGAATTTCTTGTTTTTAAAGTTGATGCAGTTAAGAGTGCTGGTCTTTTCTGCTCTACATATAGCAAAGCCTCCCAAGCAGGTGCATACTTTGTTTGATATTTTACCTTTTTCAGGGCCCTTGTTAACAGACCTTTACCTTTGGCCAAGATGAAGAGAGGTACAGCAATTAATGCCACAATCATACTTTACCATTGAGTCTATATATATATATTAACTAGGTTGAGAGTAAACTGTGTGAACTAATCTAAGCCGTTGGATTATATCATCTAGAGATTTTTAAACAATGGCAAGATTGTAATTATAATGTTGTAACTTCCCTTTAAATTAATTGACAGAAGGGTGTTTGCGTCTTTTGTAAATTGCATTTATTAAACAATATAATCAAAATTCCTAAAATCTTGCTAGTTTCCGTATATACAAGATACACAGTTGTTAGTGTATACACATGTGTACAGCTCGATAGTATCAGTTTATACAAGATACACAGATGTTAGTTTATACACATGTGTACCGTCTCGCTAACTATCAATTTATACAAGATACACAGCTGTTAGTTTATACACTTATGTACTTGAATAATACACATGTGTACAAATCTGGTTTATACGACCTATGGGAAGAAGATACAATTATGCACAAGTGTATAAGTCTTTCTGTGTATACATATGTAAAAAAACATAATTTAATTATTGAATATTTAATTTTAAAAAGAACAAAAGAGTTTATTTAAAAATAAATATTAGCCTTTTAATATCTTATAATTAAAATAATAGAGAAATAATAAAAAATGAGAGAGAGAGTTAAGAGATAGAGAAAATTAAGTGATTTCAATTAAAAGTACTTGACTAATATCAATCTTACCCTTTTAAACTAAAAAATAGTCAAAGGCTAAGATTAGTTCCCTCGGTTCACTCTCAAGAAGTTGTTCACAAATAATCCTAATCCTATATATTATATATATATATATATATATATATATATATTAATATGATTTTTTATAAGTTGACAGCATTTGTGAATTTGAATCTAAGGAAAGAAAGTAATGGGCCAATACTATTGGTTGAATATTTCTTTAGTAATTAACAAGATTAAGTTTTACACAAATTAAAATACACTCATTAATAACACCACACTAAAATATAAAAGTAAAAACAAACAGATAGTTCACAGCTTGTGATTATAAACTTTATCAAGTAAAATTAGCTTATTCTTTTCTCATTAAGACTAAGATCAACCAACTGAGCAGCAGCTCGAGCAGCAGATGATGCACGATTAGCAGCAGCAATAGCAGCTCGAGCTTTCTCCAAAACATCAACCGACTCTGAAGAAACCGGTCGTCCCTCAGCTGATACTTCTTTGCATTTGGTGGGACCCGATGATACCGTGGTTGCACCAGTCGTAAGAGGTTGAACTGGATGGACCGGGTCTCGTTGGCTGCTAGTTAACGGCTCATGATGTGCAGCTTTTGGGGATTCTTTACGGCTCTCGGGGATTTGAGTCACAGTTGATATTTGCTTTGGTCCATTCTACAAGTTACCAAAGCAACCATTATGTATGGAACAAATTTATACACCACATATTTTTATTTATAACTTTCTTTATTAAGTCTGATATATTATACGCAGTTGATGCGGTAAAATATCGTATATTGGTCAAGGACCGATATTTAGATATAGGTTATCTCGGTGAGATATTGGTGGGATATCGGTAATAATGATACAAGCAGAATTTATATATATAGCACTTTTAACACTGACAATTCAGTGATATATCAGTTATATCGGTCAGTATCACTGATAATATCGGTACCGATATTTGACATGGGGACCAATAACCGATATATCACCGATATTAACTGCATAGGATATATTATCTACATTTTCCCAAATAAAACCATGACTACAAAGCATTATACATATAAAAACAAAATGACAAAAGCTGAAATTACCAAAAGATCCTCGGGCTTTTTATTAAATTCAGCTTCGGTTTTGGAAGAATCCCATAAGATATTGTACTCTTGGGCGATTTCTTTCAAGACTTTGAGCTTCACCTCACCAGAGGGAGTATATACCGAGAGTTTCTCAATTATCTACAAAAAATCAAATTATACTAGTTACCTCAAATGCAAGCACATCTCTAATCTCTAATTGCATTAATAAATGAAAATTAAAATCAATTAACTGTACGATTGACACTGGTACCGGGGCGAAGCTCAGAAGCAGCTAATATGAACTCTTTCCCGTATTTTGTACCAAATAAGTTTCTAACTGTTAATAAATCTGGTAAATCAGAGCATCTGGGAGCTGCAAAGATTATACTTGCAACTGCCTCCTTCAACTCCAATGGACATTCCCTGTTTTAAAAAAAAAGGAATTACAAAACCATAGCTTGCGATACATACATACACATATTGTATACGACTATATTGTAAGTGTATAGATTTTTTTTTTTTGAATCATTTTACCGCTGGCTTTCAATAATAGGAACTCGTGCGAAAACAAACTCGCAGAACATCTCCAAGATCTCATATGCAGCCCATATATTTTGTTCTCTAATAACATGTTCCACCTAAAACAAATAAGGACCATATAACCTATGATAAAATCGAAAAAGCAAAAGACTTGATCAAGAAACACAAAAGAACCAATTAACCAAACGACTTACTCGTATCCGAGCAATCGGTTCTTGCCCAGATTGAAGAAATTGGGCTATTTCTTTGCGCATCAGCTTCAGCTGTGTGTCTCTCTTATTCTGAAGCAATTTAATCCGTGAAATAGCCAATGTTAAGCATGTTTTACTGCAATACACAAAAAATCAGTACTTTTTTTCATCAAAACTGGAGAGAATTCTATAAAAACAACAATAATCTTGTCAACATGTATTCCTCTATTTCAAATTATGCTAAGTAGTTAATGCGGTCAAATATCGGATATCGGTCAAGGACCGATATTTGAATATCGGTTATCGTGGTGGGATACCGGTAATTTTGGTATCATGCTAAATTTATATATATAGCAATTTAACACTAACAATTCAGTATTTTCTCCTACCATTAACAAATTAACCTTTTGCAATCCGCAAAACACTAACAATTGTAGCAAGTAGAAACTGACTAAGACTTAAAACACTAACATTTAACAGCAACAACTAACAATTAAGAGTTAAAACACTAATAGCAGGAATAAGAAGAAAAACAAATAGTAGAACTAAGAAAGGTACTGATTTCAGGAATATCGGTGATATATTGGTCAAATATCTGTCCAATATCGGTCAATATCACTCTGATATTATCGAGACCGATATCTCGGCAGGGGACCGATAACCGATAACTACATAGAAATTATGAGATGAATGTTGACTTTTTCGGTCAAAATTATCAACTTATACAATCCAACTGCATCCTGATTACTTTATTTTTTAGAAATTGCAGCCATTTTTATGATGCTCCATTTTATAGTTTCTCATACTATTCTTGTTTATCTCTAGATCTGAACAAATATGTATCAATTTCAATATTGGAAATAAAATCGTTGACCTTAAAAAGTCAAAACCTGTTCTAAGTATAGTGATTGTAAGTGTAACATATTATTCAGATTGAATACACTGTAATGATTCATGGGTTCAAATTTACAAAACAAAAGTGAAGGGTGTTCCGTAAAATTGCAGATCTTGAATACCCAAATCACAATATCGGTATGCAACAAGAAATGTTAACTGATACAGAATTGGGGATTTATAAAATTAAAACAAAATTGGTCAAAAGATGAAAGCCTAACTTAAATTGTAAGAATCTTTAGAAATTGAGAATTGGGGAAATTGGTAAACTAATTAACTAACCATTTTGGGCCAATAAGACCTCATTGAAGATTTGATTCAGGAGCGACATCGTCGCCGGAGAAATCAGTTCCGGCTGCACAGAGACGGCGGCGACAGTGGGTTTAATGATTTAAGCAGATGATTGTCGATCAACTCCGTCTGTTGATCGTCGACAATTTGGTTATTTTGGTTTTGATTATTTACATATTTCGTCCCTTAACTTTTAAAACATTACGTTTTATATATGTTGCAATGTTGCATAACTAATGGAGTTTCTATGGTTCATAAGAAGAAAGTGTTTTGGTTCGATAAAATCTGGTTTGTAAAACATTGATTTGATTGATACAATTTGTAACTCTTAGATTTTGTTTTAAATACAAAGTACAAACATTTATAACGTATGAAAAGAAAAATGTATGAGATTGATCATTTAGTTATACAACTAAGTATATTAATACCATAATATGATCTGATTTTCAAATACTTTGTATGAAATAGTACAAACTCTCATGTTAATACCAAGATGACGTAAAAAGAAAAAAAAAATACAATTCGGGCGACACAATTTTTCTTTGAAATGGAAGCTTTATTAACACTCGGCCCAAGGCTAACGACAGAGAAACACAAATTAAAGTATAATTAAACTAGTAACCAATGTATAGAGCAGTTAGATCGGGTTGTAGATACAACATGACCGTTATATAGCCACTGAAAAACAACATTATGGTCATTATAGACCAGTAGGTGTTATATTATATATCCATTTTTACTCATATAATATTGTGTGTTGTTTATTATATATATATATATATATGGGGGGTTAGTCACAAACTCTTTCAAGCTAACAAGACTTAAGATATCAAAAACCGCAAAACACGTTTAAAGTTTCGTACGTTTGAAATGGCTAGCTCGAGTGCTCATGATTCGGTTGGTCCCATTTGTCAAAATATTTACAAGGTCGGTGAAAAACAATCCCACTTGTGATGAAGCACAAATATCACGAGATGTGGGTAATGTATATTAAAAATAAAATGTATTTAATATATTTATCTCTTTTTTTCAAGTCTATGTATTGTTAGAGCATTGATTTTTAATACTGTGGATCATGTATCCTGAGATTTATACTGGGTCACTGATCCTTAATGGATGGTGCAGTAAGTCTGAGGATCAAGAATTCTTATTCTTACCTATGTTGATAACAATTGTTTCCTACATTTTTTAACTTGTATCCGCAGGCACTTGACGAATGGACTTGGTCTAAGCTGGAATCACGCTTGATATGCTTTGAATAAGGCACGTGCGGAAGATGAGTTAGCCGTTATGGACGATCGTGGGGAGTTCCTCTTTTTTCGTTTTGTTAGTTAGTTAGATAGTTTCTAATAATATGGAGCGGATGATCAGCTCATTAAAAAAGATATTGGCAAACTCGCACAACTAGCTACACTCGAATACTCTCTGAAACACACTAGTGATTACTTGTATTGAGCTTGATCATCATCCAAAGTTGTAACCTTTTTATGCAATATAGTTGGTCATCGTTAGTTTCCATCACCCGATTTTTTTATGCCGGAGATATTCTAAGATCAAGCGTTTTTTCTCGTATAAATCATCGTGTTCATTGTCATTTACATTTCATATTTGATCATACAATCGTTCAACCTTTAAGCACACTACCTCACAAATTCAATTTGATTACATTATCCTTAATCAGATTTTTGACCAAAACAGTAATATTAGTTATTAAATTTAAAAAAAAAAAAGGGATGTTTATTGAGTTTATTTATACGTTTTATATTTTTTTTGATTTTTTATAATATTTAGGAAAAAAAACTCAAAATAACTTATATTCGATTATAAGTTAACTGATTTTAATAAACCTATAGGTTATTATATGTTTGGGTTTTTAGCCTTTAAATGTTAAAACTAAGGTTAAAAATAACCGGTTTAAAAGTAAAGTAAACGATTGGAATTTTAGAGATTAGTTCAGACAGAGAGAAATGATAAACGAAATCGATAGCTTCTTTTAAACTTCTGAAATCAAGTTGATTGCTTCTATTCGTTTTTAAATCCTTTGGTCTCTTCAAAAATTGCCAAAATTCTTCAGAACTTCTCACCAAAGTTCATTCTTGAAGAAAGATTTATCTCACTTTTGCGATCATGTAACACCCTAAATCACGTCCAGCAAGTTCAACCTCAAATAACCACACATGGTTCGAGCACAATCAGTTTATCACGCCAGGACTCGTGTCTGCGTGCGCTAAGTTCAAAAACATGGGTTATGCACGCCAGGTGTTCGACCAAATGCCTGACCCAAACATTGCTCCATGGAACGCTTTGTTCAAAGGGTATATTGATAACGAGATGTACATGGATGTAATGCTTTTGTTTGGGCATATGGTAAACATTAATATGAAGCCTAATTACTTTACAATCCCCATGGTTTTAAAATCCTGTGTGAAGTTATCGGCTTTGAGAGACGGTGAAAGAGTACATTGTTTTGTCGTAAAGGTCGGGTTTAAGTCGAACCCGTTTGTCGGGACAACGTTGATTGATATGTATTGTAGTGTGGGTATGGTTGGTTACGGATATAAAGTTTTTAGTGAGATTACATTGAGGAATGTAGTCACGTGGACATCAATGATTCTGGGTATATTTCATGTGGGGACGAAAAGTCCGCACGCCAACTGTTTGATGTATCGCCTGAACGAGATATTGTAATGTGGAACATTATGGTTTCTGGTTATATAGAATGTGGTGACATGGGTGCAGCTAGAAAGCTGTTTGATGTAATGCCGAATCAAGATTTGATGTCGTGGAACACTTTACTGAACGGGTACGCAAATAACGGGGATATGGAGGGATGCAAGAAACTATTTAACGAGATGCCCGAGAAAAACTTCTTTTCTTGGAACGGGTTAATTAACGGATACGCTCATAACAACCGGTTCATGGAAGTTCTTGATACGTTTAAAACGATGCTAAACGAGTCCAACGTGCAGCCAAACGATGCAACACTGGTAAGCGTGTTATCCGCTTGCTCAAAGCTAGGAGCTTTAGAATTGGGTAAATGGGTGCATTTATAGCAGTAAACAATGGGTATAGAGACAATACGTACGTAGGAAACAGTTTAATAGATATGTATGCGAAGTGTGGTGTGATCACAAGTGCGGTTGATGTGTTCATGGCTATGAGTAAAAAAGATTTGATTTCATGGAACACGATTATAAATGGATTAGCAATGCACGGTCATGGACTTGACGCATTAAGAATTTTTCATGAGATGAAAAGTTCGAAACAAAAACCAGACGGTATAACGTTCATAGGTGTCATTTGTGCTTGTTCTCATATGGGTTTGGTTGAAGACGGGTTTAGATATTTTAACTCCATGTTAGATGAATACTCGATTGTTCCTCAAATCGAGCATTATGGTTGTATGGTAGATTTATTATCTCGAGCTGGTTTGATAGAAGAAACGGTCGAGTTCGTTAATAAAATGGCGATAAAACCCGATAACGTTATCTGGACCAACTTATTAGGGGCGTCGAGAACTTACAAAAACATTAAAGTGGCTGAATTGTGTCTTCAACATCTTATTGAACTTGAACCCGAGAACCCGTCTAATTATGTGATGCTGTCGAATATATACGGGGATGCTAAACGATGGGCTGATTTGGCCCTATCAAAAGTTGCAATGAGGAACACCGGGGCTAAGAAGTTACCGGGCTGTAGCTTGATTGAGGTGGATGATCGTGTGGTTGAGTTCTATGCCTTTGATGAGAGGCATTCAAAGACAGAAGAGATTTATTCTGCTTTAAAAATCTTGATAAAACTGTCAAAAGATATTATGTATGTGCAAGAACTTATGGAACATTAGGATCTTTTGATTTTTCATACCACTAAATCTTGTGATAGGGTGGTTTTCTGATTTTTCTGATTTTGTGGTAATGTTATATTAATTTGCTATTGTTTTTAGAGCCATTCTATATTCCAACTGGGCTGAGTTCAATTTTACTTTTTGGCTTCAAATTCAAGACTAATGTTAAATTTACAAACTACATCCCATAATGAAATAACATTGTTATTGTCTCAGTTGGTATAGTTTTTGCTCAATTAAATGAAATGACCAAAGATGTGTTATTTAAACATTTTTTTCATGTGCGAAACTAGAAGAGGGGGGGGGGGGGGGGGGGGGGGGGGTTATTTGACGGATACTATTAGAAGAATTCATAGTATGGTGTTCCATTTAATCAATTAATGAATTAAAATTGCTATTGTTTGGGGCCCTTCCAAGTTAGAGACTTGTTTTTTTTTCTTTTAAATGGTAAATTTGAATCACTGACGTACCACTGTAGTATCATCGTTTTACCAGTGAAACTATCCGATCATATCCATCTCCACTAGGCTATAATGCCTATACAACAATTCCGAAATAAACCCAATAAATATGGAAAAACCGTAAAATTAAACTAATAGAGATTTGGTTCTATTGTTGTTATTTTGATGTATTCTACATTGTGTTTTGAACCTATAATAAACGAAATTTTTTTCTTATAATATTAAAAGAAATATTGAGTAATACACATAAAGTAAGTCTCATATTTACATTTTTAGAAGGATTTTAAATTTTATAAGAATTTTTATAAACAAAATTGTGTCTTTCTTTTACCTAGACATTCTACATAGCATTTCAAAGTGTTCATTAACAATAAAGTACCTTTTTAATAGTATTTTAATATTATTACTTTCCTTTATATATATATACATATTATATATATATATATATAGGTTCATGTGAGAAAATTTAAAAGTGTGAGAAGGATAAGAAAGATTATGGAGGTGACACGTGTCCCTTTTTATTTTGGTAGTTTAAGGGTATAAGTGTAATTTAACTAATAAAATCTAATTATGGAATGAATATATGCAACCGATTTTTGACAGTTATTGTAGTGATTTTTAAATTTGAAATAACACTCTAACTCATAAAAACACCACAACATGTATATTGAAGGCATAAATCTTATAAAGAACAGAAATATAACTTATAAAAATACCCTAACTCATAAAAAACACCACAGCATGTATATATTGAAGGCATACATTTTATAAATAACAGAAATATAACAAAAATAACACCATAACTCATAAAAACACCACAATAGTTATATGAAGGCACACATCTTATAAAGAACACTCTAACATTTAATATAACAGAAATAACACCCTAATATAACATCAGTCAACACTTTAATCAGAATCAAAACAGAAATAACACCCTAAATATATAAAAACAGAAATAACTCTACATAAGTATATCAATATGGTACCCATATTAAAGATAAAAAAAACACTCGTTATTATGGTGTAATTTTTTTTTAAAAAAGAGTTACGTATAAAAAGTTATTGATGTTTAAAAAAGAAGGGGGGAACTTTGCATGTGTATTAATGTTAGTTTCTTAATTTAAAAATATTAAATTTACCTTTATACCTTAATCTAGAAAATTAGTTAGTTAATAGTCAACATTATTTACAAAATTGCCACTATAATCTCAACCATTAGATTAAATAAGTAATGGTTTAAATTCTTTTTTATCCTTCTCACACTTTTAAATTTTTTTACAATAACCTCACCCTATATATATATATATATATATATATTGAAGGCATACATCTATATAAGAACACTCTAACATTGAATATAACAGAAATAACACCCTAATATAACACCAGTCAATACTTTAATCAGAATCAAAACAGAAATAACACCCTAAATATATAAAAACAGAAATAACTCTACATAAGTATATCAATATGGTACTCATATTAAAGATAAAAAAACACTCGTTATTATGGTGTATTTTAAAAAAAAAATAGTTACGTATAAAAAGTTATTGATGTTTAAAAAAGAAGGGGGGAACTTTGCATGTGTATTAATGTTAGTTTTCTTAATTTAAAAATATTAAATTTACCTTTATACCCTTAATCTAGAAAATTATTTAGTTAATAGTCAACATTATTTACAGAATTGCCATGATGGTCAAACATTAGATTAAATAACTAATGGTTTAAATTCTTTCTTATCATTCTCACACTTTTAAATTTTTTCACAATAACCTCACCCTATATATATATATATATATATATATATATATATATATTATATATATATATATATATTATATATATATATATATATATATTGAAGGCATACATCTTATAAAGAACACTCTAACATTGAATATAACGGAAATAACACCCTAATATAACACCAGTCAACACTTTAATCAGAATCAAAACAGAAATAACACCCTAAATATATAAAAACAGAAATAACTCTATATAAGTATATCAATATGGTACTCATATTAAAGATAAAAAAACACTCGTTATTATGGTGTAATTTTTTTTAAAAAAGAGTTACGTATAAAAATTTATTGATGTTTAAAAAAGAAGGGGGAAACTTTGCATGTGTATTAATGTTAGTTTCTTAATTTAAAAATATTAAATTTACCTTTATACCCTTAATCTAGAAAATTAGTTAGTTAATAGTCAACATTATTTACAGAATTGCCACTATGATCTCAACCATTAGATTAAATAAGTAATGGTTTAAATTCTTTCTTATTCTTCTCACACTTTTAAATTTTCTCACAATAACCTCACTATATATATATATATATATATATATATATATATAAGATTAAGTTCAAGAGTGAACACATGTGTATTTGCGAACTAAGTGAACTAATCCTGGCCTTACACGTGTGTGAATCAATGGTCAGGATTTGATGATAAAATACACTAGTTTATTTTACGATTTGATGATGAAATCCTGGCCTTACATGTATGTAAATCAATAGCCAGGATTAGTTTGCTTAGTTCGCAAATACACTAGTGTTCATTCTAGAACTCTACCCTATCACTACAAGAAATTACCCCCTTTAGCGGTGACACCTTTAGCGGCGACAGCCAAAGTGTCGCCGCTATTGGTCCATCCGTGTCCCGAGCTCTCAGTACATAGTGTCGCCGCTATTGTATGTGTTGTTGGAGTTTGATAAATTAGAATGAAGTTGTTTCCAGGTTACGGTTTGATACATGTTGCGTTTTTTCGGACGAAAACTGGTTTGGCAGCTGTTTTTAGCTACTGTTAAAAAAAATTGACTTTTAGCGGCGACAGGCGTCGCCGCTATTGATAGTCCGCCAAAACCACTAAAGACAAAATAGGGCATTAGCGGCGACAGCCGGACCAATAGCGGCCCAAGTAGTAGCGGCGACGCTTTAGCGGCCACGTGTCGCCGCTAAAGATCAATAGCGGCGACAGGAGGGACCAATAGAGGCGACAGCCGTCGCCACTAAACCTACCTTTTTCTTGTAGTGTATTTCTTTTATATCCTTTTTATATATTATATAAATATAAGATAAACGTATATTACTATAAATATATTTTAATATTACTCAATGCTACAAGACAAGAATAAAGCAATTAGTACTTGGACTATTTTTATTGTTTTCGATTTTGATAATACTTCATTTATATAGATAAATTTGTTTGTGGCGATAAATGAATATCGATAATAGTACCATGACGATCTAAACTGATTGATACCTTTCAAGCATTGGTGCCGGTACCTGTGTTGTTTTATTATTTTCAGATAATGTAAAGCACGCATTTACTTCTATACAGAGTGTATATATACCGAACTATATAATCAGAATTTTGATCTATTATTGAATCTTTATTAGGTCTATTTTCATCTTCAGTTCTTGTACACTTTATCGCACAGTTAACTAAGAGAAGTATGCATGATAAGAGTAGATTGTAGCCAATGGTGCCATATGAACGATCTCAGCCATGTTTGTAAATTAATGATCTTGTTTATTATACATTCACCATACACACATTGCCTACATGTCTTTCGTTGGTAACCATATAATACAAATATCATCCATGGTTGAAATTGGTATAAACTAAACATATATGGTTTACTATTTCTAAAGAGTAACGCCGCAAACAGTAGCATGTCTCTTTCTCAGAAACTCAAATGGGCAACCGGCAATAATCTTTCTTTGTGTCACAATCGCCTTACCATTGCCGCAGTTGACTTTTCCCAACCCTACATTTGACGGTCAAAAGTAAACCCTTCAACCTTCATATACACCAATCCAAATTACACTCATATCTCTCTTCCAGAAACAGGCTTTCTTTCTTCTGCTTAGCTAAAATTTCGCAAATGACTTCTTCAAATTTTTTTGATGGAGATCACAAACAACAGCTGAAAGCGGGATAATCAACAGTCCACGACCGTCGCCATTAAATATCAAACAAGAATCCCACACAATCCACATACACCAACAAAAACAAATCCGAAAGCCGGTATCCACACCAAACCTCATGAGTTCATGGCTCTTGTTCAGAAGCTCACTGGCTGTTCTAGCTCCAATGATCAACAACAGAAGAAGAAGAAGAAGAAGAAGAAGAATAAGATGAAGAAGAAAACCCTAATGCAAGATGGGTATGATCTTAATGTTAATCAACTTTTTAATGATTCTGGTGTCACACATAAGAGATATGAGTGTATGAAATCCAAGAGTCCGATGTTTAAGACGCCTTAGAATCCGTTTGGAGTGGATGTCCCGCTTTTTACACCGAATACAAGTGATCACTTCTTCTTGCCTCACCGTTTCTTGTCACCTGGTTCTATTCTAGAGATCATAAAAGAGCTTCCAGATTTATTAACCAAAGCGTGTGTATGATTCTTTTAGTTCCTATTAACATCTTTAATTAATTATTATACTTGTCCTCCTTGTTTTGTTTATAAACTTTGTTAAAGCTAGATTTCGTGGTTAACTTTAGAACTAGTTGGCTAGTTGCAATTAGGGTTTGGTCCGTAATGAAATATATTTATGTATGACATTACGTGTATGTGACTGATTGTTTAATTTGTTCTTTGTTTCGAGTATTCAGATTTCAAATATGGGTTTTGCACATTATAGTGATCGAAATATGCTTATGATGCATCGCCCTTCAAGATATTGTAATCTGGAACATTATGGTCTGGTTTTATAGAATGTGGTGACATGAGTGCAGCTAGAAAGGTGCTTGATGCAATGCTTAATCAAGATTTGATGTAAATAACGGGACTATATGCAAATAACGGGGATATGGAGGGATGTAACAAACTTTTTAACGAGATGCCTGAGAAAAAAGTTGTTTTCTTGGAATGGGTTGATTAATAGATATGCTCATAAGTCATAACAACTGGTTTATGGCAGTTCTTGATACGTTTAAAATGATGCTAAACGAGTCCAATGTACAACCTAACGATGCGGCGACACTAGTAAGTGTGTTATCTGCTTGCTCAAAGCTAGGAGCTCTTGAATTGGGTAAGTAGGTGCCTTTATACGCGGTAAAAGTTGGTAGAGATAATACATATCTAGGGAACAGTTTAATAGATGTGTATGCAAAATGTGGTGTGATCACAAGTGCAGTTGATGTGTTCATCGCTATGAGTAAGAAAGATTTGATATGGTTGGTTTATTATCTCGAGCTGGTTTGATAGAAGAAGCAGTCGAATTTGTTAAAAAGATGCCAATAAAGCCTGATAATGTTATCTGGACCAACTTATTAGGGCATCAAGAACTTACAAAAACATCAAAGTGGCTGAATTGTGCTTTCAGCATCATATCATATGTTATTGAACTCGAACCCGAGAACCAGTCTTAGTATGTGATGCTGTTGAATATATACGGAGATGCTAAACGATGGCTTGTTATATTAATTAATTTGCTATTCTTATCTAGAGCCATTCTATATTCCAACTAGGCTGACTTCAATTTGATTTTTTGGCTTGAAATTCAAGACTAATGTTAGAATTCCATCACATAATTAAATAACATTGTTATTGTATCACTTGTTATAGTTTTTTGATCAATTGAATGAAATGAAAAAAGATATGTGATTAACATTTTTTTCATGGGCGAAACTAGAGCAGGGTATGGGTTAGTCGACTATTTGGCCGGTATTTTGCATTTTAATATGTATATCAAATGTTATTGATATGTGACGGATATTGTTAGAAGAATTCAAAGTATAGTGTTCAATTTTAATCATGTAATGAATTAAAATAGCTATTGTTTGAGGAGTGTAAGTTTGTTAATTATCCTTTGAAAAATATTATCTTTATTTGATTGGACCTTCCAAATCCAAAAGTCCTGGTTAAACATTTATTTTCGGCCCCAATCTAAATATTCAAGTCTCGCCACTAATTAAAAACGTGGCTCTTATGTTAGTATTTTGATGTTTGCCATGTTTGTTTGGAACCTATAAAATCAAAAAAAAAAAAAAGAATACTGAAAGTAGCACACATAAATTAAGTTAGATATTTACATTATGAAACTTCTTTTTTAAGTTTTGTATTTTCTTCTTTTTGACATAGACAAAATATTACTTAAATCAAAGGCATGCATTTGATTAACCTTAACAAGCAACATGTATATTATTCCAATATTAAATCAAATGTCAATTTTCAAATTGTTTTAGCTGACTTTTTCACTAAAGATCAAGGCATTAAAGTCAAAAGACAAATAGAGTTGTTTTTAATTTGTTAATATAATAATAGATTAACAGTCGTCTTTGTAACCTTGAAAGGATTCTTCACGTTTTTTCATCAAATTGGGATTTTTATTGTCAGGAAAAATAAAATTGTAATCAAATATTAAAAACATGTTTTATTATATTTCTTGTTGATGGTTGAAAATTTGTGCCAACTCGTTTCACTAATGATTTGTATAACAAAATATGCAATCAAAAAACAAAAACCATGACTATATAAAAATTGAGACTTTAAAAGTTAAACATCACACATTGCAAACTCACACTCACAGTTCAGAAGATAGTCGAGGAGATTAAAGAAGATTCCTACTTTTGGTTGAAACATCGGTCCTGTTAGTAAACTTGATCAGATGAGATTGAGAGACTTCAATATTAGAGATATTATTATGTAATTTTGTTTCTCTTTATGGGACTCCCAGTTTTCCGCTGGCTCATTCGTTGTAATTTATATTCAGTTATAAAATGCTGCCGTTCGAAAAAAAACATATTGCAAACTCTCTACTAAGACCATGGGTAATAGTTAATAACTTTAATGGACATTTTACGCTACATTAGCACCAAATCAGCATCATTTTTTATAGCAAAATATAATATAAACTTGTGTTATATTTCATAAATATTTAAAAACATCAAATATGGCATTAACATTTAAAAAATGAACATAAATAATAAAAATACTTTAAAAAAACCTAGATGCACCTTAAAAGAGTTAATTGTTATCTGATTTTGTTTTGTTTGATTATGGGTTTTACTATGTCAGTGACTTACATCCCTAACTCAACGAGTCCTTACGAATGTGGATAGAGTTGTAAATGAATTGAACGAACACAAATACAACCTTGTTCGTATTTGTTCATCAAGGAAATAAATGTGTTCACGATCGTTCATGAACACTTACTGAATGAGATTTTATGTTCATGTTTGTTTGTTAAGGAAATAAACGTGTTCACGAACGGTTCACGAACACAAATAAAATCAGCGCAAGCAAAATAGTCTAGAGGTGGATGGTGGAGGAAGCAACGTTGGAACTTGAAGCCATAACTGTGGAACGGATGTTGATAGTGTTTGTCAATGTGAATATTAAGGAAGGAAAGAGGAACGATGCATAAGCACGGTGGGAATAGGGTTTTCTATTTTAATTTTTAGAATAATAAATACATAAAAGTTTAGATAAGATAATCATCATCGTCATACTTAGTAAATCTCACTAATAGCATAGCTAAGGTAGGGTCTGAGAAGGGTAAGATGTAGACAACCTTACCTCTACACTGTAAGAATAAAGAGATTGCTTCAAGTGAGACCCCCGGCTCGATAGTAGTTTTGCATCAAACCTTGGACATAAGGGACATAACACTCGGCAATTAAGAAAAAAGGCTAATTAGTGCATGTACTCCCTTGTCTTTCGGCTATAAATGTCACCACATGATGCATAATTAACTATCCCCTCTCTTTTAACATTATTTTCACGAAATTAGTAAAATAACATTAAAATTAGTGCACTTTCACTTTTGTCCCCTAAGCGCCCACATATATATACATTATATGCGCATACCGTAAGCGGGACATTGTTTAGATAAAATAATAAAAGTATAAAAAAACTCATGAGAACTGAACATTCACGAACACGTTACTGAACATTCACGAACACAATTGAACGAACGAGACCTCTGTTCATGTCCGTTCATTTAATTAATCGAACAAAATTTCTTGTTCATGTCCTTTCTTTTATTAAATAAAAGAATGTAAATGAACTTCCAGTCGAAAGATTCACGAACTATTCGTTGGATGTTTGGTTCGTTTACAGCCCTAAATGTGGATACTTTGCAAGGGTTATGAAAGTCACTACACAAAACATGTAGTTAAGTAGGGGTGGGCATCGCTAAAGTGGAGGGGGTAACTTTTATGACGAAGTGCAAATTAAAAATTTTCTTTTACGCTTTTTATATTTTGTTACCCCTGAAAAAATTTGACGTTACTATTGAGATTATTTTAGGCTACTCTTAAAAAAATGGGTTTATATTGAAAGCTCGGCCATGAATTTAAGATTAAAAACCCACTAATAAATGGTTAAAAGATCTCTATAATTAAAACTCAATAGTCCACATGATTGGTTAAAAGCCTAAAATATTTGGATATTGGGTTCTTTATTTTTGAACGGGAACAAACAACAACAACTAGCGCACAACATCATCATCAACATCAACAACGACCTCAGGTCGCATCCCACCTCCACTCTCTGCCTTCTGCCCTCTACCACTCCGCTTCCCACTACCGATTGCTAAACGCCACCCTCTGTTGCCTCCCAAGTTCCACCATCATCCAATTCCACGCCTCCAAATCTCCAGTCTCCATTGTAATTTGTAAAGAAGCTATGTGTAATTGGTTATGTGCAATTTCTAGTTTTAAATTCTATTTGATTATGTGCAAATGTTGATGGTTTACAGTGATGTTTTATAATTTTATATGGAATTGATAGGCCAAAGGGATTTATGTACAATTGGGTTTAGGGTTTATATGCGATTGATTGGGACTTAGGGTTTATGACTTTATGTGCAATTGATTATAGTTTACATTTTGTTTCTTTTAAAATTAAGATGCCTGGAACTTGGAAGATGAAATCAAATTCCAAAAAAGTTCTTAGTAGTAATCTTTTTAAAAGAAAATTCCAAGAAAATGATGATATCGGTCGAAGTTCAAAGATTGCTAACGAGGCTAATGATATGCAAGAAAATGATGATACCACTTCAAGTTCAAATATAGATAATGATATGCAAGAAAATGATGATATTGGTCCAAATGTTCATTCGGCTTAAATTCATTTAATACGAAATACTATCGATTTGAATGATCTTCCTTCGGATCTGTCTAATAAACCACCTATTGTTAGTTATCACCCTAATCAAATAGATGACAGAAGAAGAGCATATTTTGTCAAAAAAGGCTTTTCAACCACGAGGTCATTAATTTAAATGGATAAACTATCCTAATGGCCGGATAAATCTATTTGGTATATGTTTAACTTTATTTATTATTGTGTTTGTTTATTTTTGTTTGATTTACCATGTATGAAAGTACAGTATAATTTTTTTTGAACGTTGCCCTTGAAATTTTTGCCCTCGGCTAGTCAGTTAATTTTTTCTTGTGTGAACGTTTCAAAGGTTGTGATGGCTCCGCTTGGGTCAGTTGTGTCTCACGTTGTGTTTTGGGCATAAACACGGGATCTTGTTGCTATTATACATGTGGCGGTTGATAACCGATGATGCATGTTGATAACAAAAAAACGCATTGCCAAATTAGCCATCATGCCAAAAAGATCGGCATTCGTCATCTCGTTTTGCTGATCTTACTCCACTTGAGTCGGAATGTTTGGATATTGTTTGTGTTTTGTGTAGTTGTCATGTTTGGACGGGGTTGATTTTGACCAGTTTGTCAAGGGAGTCGGAATTTGTGTTGTATGGTTGTCCCCATGGAAATTTTTTGATGATATTGCTTAAAATTTAGATAGTGTGTTTAAATAGATGAAACTCAATATACTGTTAACCAACAGTCATAAGATTGCAACATTCAAAACTAAATAAATAAATCAAAACAATAAATTGAAAAGAACGAAAGCCAAACCTGTCGTGTTCCATCCTCAATTGATTTACTTATCAATAGTAATGTTCTCATTTAAAACAATACTATGAAAATAATGGAATCATAGGAGCCACACATTGAAAACAATAATATAATTATTTCATTGAAAACGTGTACGAATAATCAAATACTAGGAACACTTAAAATAATATTCAACAATGCTAAAATAAAAAGCTAATCATCTTCAATTGTACGCCTCAACTAAGCATTCCTGACTAAATTAGCCGTTGGATAATTATGTGTTTCCTTACTACGCATTAACACCACATTTTATATTCTTTGTTCCATACTCTTCTTCGTTTCTGTTTGTATTTTCTACATATGATGGATCATAATTCTGGTAAATGGTTTTGCCCTTATCCTCCAAAATCATATTATGTTAGATGATACAAGCACACATAACATCTCTTATTTTGTCCTTTGTCCAAATTCGACAAGGATTCCTCACAAAATGCCAACGTGTCTAAAGAACACCAAAAACCATTTCGATATCTTTTCTTGACGATTCTTATACTTTTTTAAATGAGCTCTTTTCCGTCAATGTTGTCTATAAAAGATTTTACGATAATCAACTACTCCTATTAAATACCACCGACCATAAAATAGTCGTGTGGGTACTCATTTCCATTAACAAAAAATGAAGCCACAGGTGTGTTATGATCCTCTAAGATAGGCGATTGTTCACAAAAAACAACAATGTCGTTGTTTGATCCAGCAACACCAAAAAAATGCATGTCAAATCCATAGATCGTATGATGCAATGACTTTAAGAATGTTTGACGGTCCTTTCTGATCTCCCTGTGTGTGCTAACCTCGCCAAGCAGTTGAACAATTAGACCACGGCTAGTGCATGCAATCTATGATGCCAACCATGTCGGGTAAACCGTGTACTTCTTCATGTACATAATATAAGTGTTGTAGATCATTACATGTCGGATTTCTTAAGTAATGTTTACCGTATAGCTCAATCATACCTTTAAAACTGAATATATAAATATAAGCTAAGAACTGATAAATGATAAATAACTCACAAGTAAAAAATAATTATTAAAACCAATTAAACATATTATACCTTGACAGTAATGTTCTAACGCGTCTCATGATGTTTTATCCGCCATTAAGTACTCTTCACACGTGTCGGTTGAAGTATCGTATGCCATCACATGTATCGCGGATGTATCCTTTTATACACCCGTAAATCCTGACTTTCCTCTTGCGTCAGGTCTTTGTTGAAAGTGCTCATACTCTCATTCCAAATCATGAGATATACGTAAAAATAATTATTTACTCATCCGGAAACGACTTCTAAAATCATTAGGACCGTATAGTGGTTCATCACAAAAATATTCACGCATTAACCGTTCGTTGGCAATATGACAATCTCGTTCGACTCATTTTTCTTTTCATGATCGCACGTGGAGGATGACTAACATGTGTCATAAACTCCATCGTGAGTTCAATTGCACCTCTAATTGCCTCGTAATCTCATACGAATCTAAAGATGTACTATCTTCACTAGTTGATGATGATGAATAATCTTCCATATTATAACACTTTGAGAGAAACTTTTGGAATGAATTGTCGTAAATTTGAGAAGTGTGATTTGAGTTTGGTGTATCTTATATAAGAAACAAAATAGAAATAAACAAGAAAATGGAATTAGTTTTAAGCAATTAATGTCCAACGTTTCATTATTTTTTGGTCAAATGTGCAATTAATGTTCTGCATTTAGTTTCTAATGATATGATAATATGAATTACCAGCATTTCTATAAAAACGCCACTGCCTCAAAACGTTATTATAACGCCAATCGGGATGCTCTAGAAAGCGTGAACGAACGTATTCTTTACGGACATCCATTACGGGTAGCCTACGTTCAAAAAAAATATTGGTAACTGACAATGCTCCACACGCCCGTGCTGAAAAATAACATATGAGAGACAATGAGCTTAGGCTCTTGGTAGCTCATCTCGTATCTGAAAAAAATTATTGTGTAACCTAATACCACAAGAAGTAAGAATTATCTGACAAAAAATCGTGGGATGTAGGTTGTGTGATGTATTTAAATGAGTTTGGATTAAAACAAATCATTTAAGAAACCGTCTAATTGGGTTCTAGCTAAACTGGGTCAGGTCAGTTTATGTTGACTCTTAAGTTCAAAACTTATCTTGACATCATATAGTACAAAAGGTACTTTTAAGCTATGAAGTGACTCTTTGATCACATAAGAAAGGAAGATGGACATTTAATGATTGTTTATGTCACACCCTCAAATTTCATATGCGAGGTTTTATCGCGAGACGAACGACTAACCAGGATCCAGCCACTAATCATTTGAATCAATTATTTAAGTTGTAAAATCATCACAATCAACACGATTAGTGATCAATATTCATAAGTCCAAAAAAATACAGTTTAAGTTAGCAGCGAAAAAATAAAGTAAACCATCATAAATTTAAAACCACAAGTTTAATAAATGTACGAAACATAAGGCTTTACGAACCACACACTCCAGCCGATTGCAACGTTCGTCCGTAACTGTACCTAACGACCTGCAAAGCATGTAATAGCATGTCAACATAAAGTTGGCGAGTTCACGGTTTTTCAGTATTATTTTTTTTTTCAAAAACATAGATGTTAAGTTACTTAATTTATAAAACACGTCATGGGGAGCTACCCCATCTTTAAGCTACTAAACTGTGTGGTATCGAAACTTTGACTGTGTAAGTTGTTTGTGCCCCAAGTCAATGTTTATCGTCATTAACCAGTTGCCAAGGCATAAAAGTTCACGCCCGTCCTCCCAGTACGGTGTGAGGTTTGTCGAACCTAATAGCGCTATCAACTAATATCCCGTTCGCCAGGCCCCGCCGATTAATCGGTATAATGTGTGGGGACTTTCAGATAGAGTTCGTTTAGTCGCTAAAGACATGAAATATAAATAGCATTTAACAGTATTCCATCCCCAGGAATACTAGGCAATCCCCTAACCAGGGAAAGTGAAGTTAACAGTATCCCATACCAGGAATAATAAGGCAATCCCATACTCGGGAAAGTGAGGTTCCGAACCACTGGGAATACATGCTTTTTAGTAAAAGAGTGAACTCACTTTTGTTTTGCTCGGTAAGAAATAAAGTGCAAATAGTAGCGAAGATGATCAACCGCGTCCTAAGATGGTTACCAAGAACATTAGGGGTCGTTTATGTAATTCACTCAAGCCTTAAACGCATCTAACAATTATCATGCAAACAAGTTGTCACAACATAATACCAAGTAGCTTGCAAGCATAGGTTCATAATGCACACTACGACATGCCATTCATCAATTATAAAATTATCATACACGCGCGGACACTAAAAGTAGCAAATTAATCACTTAACAACTTAAAGCCATGCATAGGTAAAATCACTGAAAACAGGCTGGTTTGGGAAGCTCGGTTTACATACTTACGATGCTGCAAATATTAGAATATTTTTATATGACGTGCCCCTCAGAATAGTTGGACTTGTATTAAAAGTTTAGAGTCTAACTCCTAACCAAATATTTAATAAAAATCATTTACTAAGAAGCAATCAGATTCGTCACTTTCTGACTGCAGCTTACCGAAAAATCATTTAAAAATACTCGATTATCCGATTGATGTAGTTCCAGTTGGAGATTTTTGTAACCTCCTGGAGCTAGCTACAGTAAACATTTTAGATCATAACTCAATTCCTACATTGAGTTATGACATTCGTAATGGGCTGAAAATTCTGTCATAAAACGCAGTCTGAACCTTTGATACGGAAAAAATTCATAAAACATTCAATTTTCGTCGAAAAAATGCAATTCCAGTGGGATTCGAAATATATTTCCTGGAGGTACATCTTGGACTCAAGAAACAATACTTTTTGATAACTTTTGTCTTGGTTACAGCCGATTAAATTCGGCTGTAACATTCTGGACAGATTCTGTTTCATCACCCAAACCCCACAAACGATTATATAATGCACCCAACGACCTAAAATCTTTAATCACAGCAGATTATCATCCTAAATTAAATCATATAACAACTAGTTCATCACAGCCACAAGATCCAACCCATAATCAAGACCCTAGCGGCTTAACCGAACACATAAACAATCTCATCATCGACTAACATGATTTCTAGCAAACCCTAACACATAGCATCCATGTTATCATGCATCAATAATCACAACAAGATCAAGAATTCATGTAGAATCAAGAAACGCAGCCATGACTAACAAGTTATGAGTGTATATTAGAGGGATTACTTGGAACGAAAGAGATGAAGATCAAGAACCCGAAAAGATGAGTTTTCCTAGCTTCTTCTTGAGTTTTCTAGAGAGAGAGTAAAGAGAGGGGGGGAGAGGTAGACATCTGGGGAATGACGGTGATCTAGGGTTGGGTTTGGTTTTATTAAATTTTTTAAACAAAACTTTAGAAAATGCACAAAAGGTCCTCCAAGTTTTCCAATTCTCAAAATTGGACAAGAAGTTATCAACATAACTTTATAGAATGACACACAAGTCCCTTGTTTTGCAAAGTTAATCAAATTAACTCCGTTTGTTTGTTCGCGTGTTACTAACTTGTGCGTTTAAAAATTGTAATTAACAGAAAGGGGTTAACGACGTTAACATAAAGTACGGGATGTCACATTATCCCCATGTTGAAAGAATTTTCGTCCCGAAAATTGAGCAAGCATGTGTTTTGTTGCTAAGTTTGATTGAGATTTTTCCCAGGCTGTTACATCATCCCCAAGTTGAAAGAAATTTCGTCCCGAAATTTTGCGAGCAGTCGCTGAAGAAGCTAATGCGGTTGAGCGGTTTCGTGGGGTCTCACACCATCCCCAAGTTGGTTTGGAATTTCGTCCCGAAATTCAGTAGTGGCTTCAGTATTGGATGCATTATTTTTGAACAACAGAGGATACTTGCGCATCATTTGATCTTCTCGACCTCAGGTGACGCTTTGAGTTCCAACGAACCCGAATAATAGGAATTTTATTGTGCTTGAGTGTTTTGACCTCCTGTTCCACGATTTCAACAGGTTCTTCAATGAAACGGAGCTGATCATTAATCTTGAGTTCTTTGAATGGAACTAAGAGTGTCCCATCGGATAGGTATGTCTTCAGATTCGATACGTGAAAGACATTGTGCACACCAGTTGATAAGCCACTTTGCCAATTCTTTCAGTGATCTCGAATGGTCTGACATAACGCAGATTCAGTTTGCTCGTTCAACAAAATGAACAACACCCTTCCAAGGTGAGACCTTCAGTAAAACCCTGTCACCAACTTGGATTTCCAGTGGTTTCCTATTCTTACCAGCGTAGTTTTTCTGACGGCCACAAGCTGCCATCATTCGGTTTCTGATTTAAGCAATCTTTTCTGAGTCGAGTACGAGTTCAGGGCCAATGATTTGACTATCTCCAACTTCAGCCCAGCAAAGAGGTGATCGGCATTTCCGTCCGTACAATGCTTAAAATGGTGTGGCCTGGATACTAGTGTGGTAACTATTATTGTATGAGAATTCTACCAGGGGTAGGTGTCTTTCCTAACAGTTACCAACATCGATAACACATGCTCGCAACATGTCTTCAATTGCTTGTTCCTCAAAAATTCCAAGATGAGGCGTAAGTGTTGCTCGTGTTCCTCCCAAGTCTTCGAGTAGATTAATATGTCATCGATGAAGACAGTGACAATTTTTCAAGATAGGGTTTGCACACTCGATTCATGAGGTCCATGAAGATTGTGGGTGCATTGGTTAACTAAATGGCATAACTAGGAACTCGTAGTGATCGACCGAATTCAAAGGCAGTCTTAGAGATGTCCTCATTCCGGACTCTCAACTAATGGTAGCCCAATCTCAGATAGGTTTTAGAATGAAACTAATCCTTGCAGTTGATATTGATTGATATTGATCACGATATCTTGGTAGATGTCGATCATGCTAATTCGGCTGTAGTTGGTTGTAGTAGATGACCAGCTCCCGGTCTAAGAGGAAGTAAATACGGAAACAAAGAGGTCGATGAAGTTATACATAGGTATGGTGCTTTCACGCAGAAAGGGTGTTGACCTCGGCATACCTAACTGAAGTAGAAAGTTTATTTTGTGCTCCTACACTTGAAGAACTTAAGTATGGTTCGTTGCTCCTCAAGTAACGTTCATAGAGAGTGATTTATCCAAGCGAGGATTTGTGCATAACAGGACTAGAAAAGAACTATGGTATTCATTATAGCACAACAAGATAAGACGTGAAAGAAAAAAAACATGCCAAAGTGTGGCCGCAATCAATGTATTCCACTCAATGTAATACATAATTGTTTTAGAATCATCAATAAAGATTTATCCGATGACAAGGATGTAGTTGGTCGTACTCTAGTGGTAGAAATAGAAATAAAATGATGTTATCGGTCGATGGTAGTGTTACATTGAAGGTGTTGGCACAACAAGAATTATCCAGAGAAAAATGGTTGTTGTAGTAGTTTGTAGTGTCTAGGTTCAACTGAAACAACCGTCAAAGTTGTCGAGTTTGTCCGTAGGCGAGTAAAGATATATTCACTATGACCCATGAACTTAAGTGAGTTTGTGACTTGTCAAACCGGTAAGCAACCAAATTCGAAAGGGTTGAATTAGGTCGTGCGGATGAACTAGAAATAGCACACATGTCGTCAAGAGGTTTCAATGCGAGTACGCCAAAACAAGTTCAAAATGGTATGGTTGTATCAACAACATATCACCATCTTCAGGTTTCAAGAAGTAATCCAAAAGATCGAAAGCCGAGTTTAACAATTTCTCTAAGCTAGGGCGCAATCTTATTGGAGTTTCTGCATCGAGAAGAAAAGATGTAGTGTTACCGTGATAAAGGAATGATAGATTTGTTTTCTAAGTCGATAATCGAAATTATATATTCCATTAAACGGTCAACATCCGCCAATGCAAGGGCTAGTGAAAAGGTTCGTATAAAAAGAAAAACTCTCATGGGATAACGACTCTTGCAATATAAGTGGTAAGCTAAATGTCTAAAACATAGCATTCATCTATGGGTTGACTAATCCGAATTTCCGTCTTCCAATGTCCCCAAGACCACCGATTCATTAGGATCCATCCATTTGATGAGTTGGTTGTATTAAGGTGCAAATCATGTTAGGCTAAGGATTTACCATATAACATGGTAATGGGGGTAACCTTTTGATCGACGGAGGTTGTGATATGGTTGTTAGCGTGTCGTTATTCTGGTTGTGGATCGAAGGAATAGGAAATTGGTGATGCTCGGGAGAAGAATTAAGCGAAAACAATGAATCCGGCAAATAACCGAAGAATTCCGGCAACTATTCTTGTTACCGGTGGTAGTCCAGCATCAGCCGACAATGGTGATGGCACGGGATGAAAGTTTCTTGCGTCGCGGTCATGTGGATATATAGTTTGTCCAAAACGGGGTTCGAATGATAGGGTTTCAAGCTGCGCGATGACAAATGCGCAAAACTTGTGACTTCCAGCCACTATTTCGTTTTCCGGCGATTGTAGTGGTGGTTTCCGGTGACAACGATAGGTGTAGATGATGGGGTTTGTCGAAATGAACGCGTCGATATATTATTCATCCGTGTTCATTTGGGTAGGTTCTGGTCTGCTCGAATATTGGGGCGCAAAACCGAACGAACGGAAAGTCAGATCTATGTTCTGGCAATAGCGGTGATGTCAGCGGATGATGCCAATAAGTTTTAGATGTTGGGCATGTCGAGACGGTCGCGTGGATAGTTAGAACGCATGAAACGGATGTCGTATGATCAAGTTATGGGTGAAACGAGATTCTACTCGCATTTTGTGTCAGATGTTCAAAGTAAAATAGACGCGCCAAAGACGTCATGTACGCAAAGGTATGACTCCGTAAAAACTTATATTTCTTTCTAAGATTGTTTTGGGATGTGAGAAAAATGTCGAGGACGACTTTTGGGAACATTTTTCGGTAACATTAAATCATGGGTATTGTACGCGAATGGACGCATTGGTTGTATTGTTTGGAAGGGTTTTAAGCCGAACTTGCAACCTTCTGATTTGGAGTAAATAGGTTGGGTATTGTGATTGAGGTGGTGGTTTAGGAACGACTGGTTCCTTGCCACTAGCGTGTTGTGGTTTCGAATTAGAGTTTAGGGGAATTCATTCTCACATAAGGAATACCATGTTTACGTATTTAGTTCGCACATAAGTCATGGTGCTGTAACAATATATATAAAGCACGTGTAAATGCCAAATACTACAATTACCATGTATGCATCTAAGTATGACGAACCTTGCAATCTGAAGTGAGGTGTCGTTGTGGTTTCCAATAAAGAACGGTTATAGTCTGGTTTTCATAAAAAAATTTATATTTTAAACCTAGTTCACTATAACCAATGGCTCAGATACCAATCTGTCACACCCTCAAATTCCACATGCGGGATTTTTACCGCGAGGCGTGCGACTGACCAGGATCCAGCCACTAATCATGTCGAACCAATTATTTAAGTTGTAAAATCATCACAATCAACACGATTAGTGATCAATATTTAAAAGTCCAAAAAAACACAGTTTAAGTTAGCAGTGGAAAAATAAAGTAAACCATCATAAACTTAAAACCACAAGTTTAATAAATGTACGGAACATAAGGCTTTACGAACCACACACTCCAGCCGATTGCAACGTCCGTCCATAACTGTACCTAACGACCTGCAAAGCATGTAATAGCATGTCAACATAAAGTTGGCGAGTTCACGGTTTTTCAGTATTATTTTTTTTTTTCAAAAACATAGGTTGTTAAACTACTTAATTTATAAAACACGTCATGGGGAGCTACCCCATCTTTAAGCTACTAAACTATGTGGTACCGAAACTTTGACTGTGTAAGTTGTTTGTGCCCCAAGTCAATGTCTATCGTCATTAACCAGTTGTCAAGGCATAAAAGTTCACGCCCGTCCTCCCAAGTACGGTGTGAGGTTTGTCGAACCTAATAGCGCTATCAACTAATATCCCGTTCGCCAGGCCCCGCCGATTAATCGGTATAATGTGTGGGGACTTTCAGATAGAGTTCGTTTAGTCGCTAAAGACATGAAATATAAATAGCATTTAACAGTATTCCATCCCCAGGAATACTAGGCAATCCCCTAACCAGGGAAAGTGAAGTTAACAGTATCCCATACCAGGAATAATAAGGCAATCCCATACTCGGGAAAGTGAGGTTCCGAACCACTGGGAATACATGCTTTTTAGTAAAAGAGTGAACTCACTTTTGTTTTGCTCGGTAAGAAATAAAGTGCAAATAGTAGAGAAGATGATCAACCGCGTCCTAAGATGGTTACCAAATACATTAGGGGTCGTTTATGTAATTCACGCAAGCCTTAAACGCATCTAACAATTATCATGCAAACAAGTTGTCACAACATAATACCAAGTAGCTTTCAAGCATAGGTTCATAATGTACACTACGACATGCTATTTATCAATTATAAAATTATCATGCACGCGCGGACACTAAAAGTAGCAAATTAATCACTTAACAACTTAAAGCCATGCATAGGTAAAATCACTGAAAACAGGCTGTTTTGGGAAGCTCGGTTTACATACTTACGATGCTGAAAAATTATGATATTTTTATATGACGTGCCCCTTTAGAATGTGTTAAAATTTTAGAGTCTAACTCCTAACCAAACATTTAATAAAAATCATTTACTAAGCAGCAATCAGATTCGTCACTTTCTGACTGCAGCTTACCAAAAAATCATTTAAAAATACTCAATTATCCGATTGATATAGTTCCAGTTGGAGATTTTTGTAACCTCCTGGAGATAGCTACAGTAAAAATTTTAGATCATAACTCAATTCCTACATTGAGTTATGACATTCGTAATGGGATCCAAATTCTGTCAGAAAACGCAGTCTCAACCTTCGATACGGAAAAATTCATAAAACATTCAATTTTTGTCGAAAAAATGCAATTCCAGTGGAGTTCGAAAAATATTTCCTGCAAGTACATCATTAACTCAATAAACAAAACTTTTTGTTAACTTTTGTCCTGGTTACAGCCGATTAAATTTGGCTGTAACATTCTGGACAGATTCTGTTTCATCAGCCAAACCCCACAAACGATTATATATGCACCCAACGACCTAAAATCTTTAATCACAGCAGATTATCATCCTAAATTAAATCATATAACAATTAGTTCATCACAACCACAAGATCCAACCCATAATCAAAATCCTAGTGGCTTAATCGAACACATAAACAATCTCATCATCGACTAAGATGATTTCTAGCAAACCCTAACACATAGCATTCATGTTATCATGCATCAATAATCACAACAAGATCAAGAATTCATGTAGAATCAAGAAACGCAGCCATGACTAACAAGTTATGAGTGTATTTTAGAGGGATTACCTAGAACGATAGAGATGAAGATCAAGAACCCGAAAAAGATGAGTTTTCCTAGCTTCTTCTTGAGTTTTCTAGAGAGTGAGTAGAGAGAGAGGGGGAGAGGTAGACATCTGGGGAATGAGGGTGATCTAGGGCTGGGTTTGGTTTTATTAAATTTTTTAAACAAAACTTTAGCAAATGCACAAAAGGTCCTCCAAGTTTTCTGTCACACCCCGACCCGCAGCGGAAAAAGGTGATCGGGGCATGATTGGGTTATCATCAAAGCTCATGACATTTATTATAACGTTTCATATTCATTAATAAAATTTTAAAGGGAATTATACAATCATTATTCCATCATGTCCTAAACAGAATTCTAGACTTCATTGTTTTCTTCTAAGGCATTTCCTATGTTTTCCTTGCTTCATCCTGTTCACCTGTATCATGTGTAAAAATGGTTTTTGGATCAACAAAAAGTTGGCGAGTGAATCCTATGAAAAACATTTGAACAAGTTTATTTAATTGATTATAAAATAAAGTGCACAACCACACATGAGTAAAAATAGATGTAAACTTATTCACCAATCATTTAATATTAATTAATGCACACATGAACAATAATGGATCGTTTTGAGGCACGCGTTGCTCAACTCGTCTCCCACGAGGAACTGATGAGCCTAATGAATGATTTGCATATACTTGACAATATGAAATACATAACTACAACCAATATATACTAAATAATACTCACACGAACAATAATGGATTTGTTTTGAGGCACGCGTTACTCAACTCGTCTCCCACGAGGAACTGATGGGCCTAATGAATGAATTGCATATAACTTGACAATATGAAATACATAACTACAAACAATATATACAATCTAAGTTTAGATCACAATATGGTATGGCACAAGTTTAAATAAACGAGTTAATTTTGGTGACACATGACACACCCCAAAACGTGTAATTAAAAAGGGGAGTTGTAAGATTCACTCACATTGGGTGCGTTCGGTTGATGATGTTGAATGCGCACGAAGTTGGTTTTAACCACGAGTGAAACTAACCTAGATAATGGCATAATGGTTCGGTAAGTAAACGGATTTTATTAATCAATTTTAGTAGGATTGTTGGATGTATTTTTGTGAGTTTAAGGCTATTTTCTAACCTTAAAAATGTTATTTGTAAGTATTTTTAATTGATTTTTTAATAAAATAAATAAAAATAATAATAAAAAATGTTGACTTTTTGCGACCGTTGACCGTTGACTTGTTGACCGGTCAGACTGTGTAATTGTGTGCGCCGGGTGAGGCTCGAACCCGAGACCTCCCTTTCGCGTGCACGCAGCTCTACCAACTGAGCTACGTGTCTAACCTGAAATATTTCTGTTTTTAATTATATTTATATAATAATTGAATTAAACCGAAAATCATTTATTTTTAAAAACGATTTGAATGCATCGAACCGGTGTTCCCCACAGGTCTCGAACCCGGGACCTGTGGTTTAGGTTAACACACAGTCCACCGCTGGACTGTGTGTCTAACTTGGTAAATACTCTGATTTTTATTATACTTATATACAAACTAAATAATTTCATTTCTGTTTTATATAAAAAGTTTGATAATTGCCCAAACCGGTGCGGTAGTCCGGACTCGAACTCGTGACATGTGATTAAACGTTCACACAGTCCACCACTGGACTGTGTGTCTATCTTGGTTATTATTCCGGTTTTTATTAAACTTAACATCAATTGCAGTGAATCCGGTTCGGTTAAAAAAAGAACATTTTTATTAAGGCCAGTGTGCGTGGGACAAGAATCGAACTCGGGACGTATGCGTGTTTATGTGCACACAGTCCACCGCTGGACTGTGTGTCTAACCCGAGATATATCTTGATTTTAATTAAACATATATACTACTGAAACTTCATCTTCTTCGTTAATCTAAACCAGAATCAGTGTCTGACTGGTTCAACGATTTTAATCAAGTTCTTTTAGTGTGTTGCGATTAATTGTATGTGGGATTAATAAAAAGAATAAGAGATTAAGTGTAAGGTATACCGAACTGGACTCCTCTGTTTCGCCGGCGAAACTCCGACGACAGCAGATTATTCCGGCGACGTGTGTCCTGCGGCAGAGGGTCTTCAGGGAGCTTGAGATGAGTGTGGGTGGCTTCGGTATGAGTTCTGGGTGTTCAGTAAGGCTCATAGGTGAAAGGCTCGTTTTTCCGGCGAGTTGCAGAAGTTCTCCGGCGAGGGAAATTATGTCGGGAAAAAGTGTGATTGTGAGCGAAAAAGCTAGCAGTGGTTTGAGGGGGTATTTATAGGGCAGAACATTGACGAATTTAGTCCGATTTCCATCTTGATTCGTCGGTTAAAGATTTTCCGGCGGTTATAATTTGTGTCGCGGACTGGACATCGGTTATAACCGATGTAGTAGTTAATGTTTACGTTAAGTCATTGATAACCGACGCCGTTTGACGAAATCGTCGGATTTTCCGGCGTCAACGGATTTGGGCGCGTCAGTTGACTGGATTTGATTTCTGTTTTCATTATTTGAATTAATTGTTTCGGTATCTTAACAAAAACCCAAAGTGGCGGAGTGGTTGAGCGCGTGTGTGTTAATGCTTTGTTGTTTACCAGCTGACTCGGGTTCGAAACCCAGTAGCATTAATTTATTTTTGTTTCATTAATTTTAATACTTTTTCAAATAAAACTTTTATAATCAAATATACTTATTAATTATGTATCGTTTAAAAATAATTTGGGCATTAAATACGCCACGAAATTTTTAACTGATTGTTCGGTTAATAAACGGAGCGGGTTTGGTAAATCCGGTTTTTGACGGATGTTAAAGTATCCCCTGCTTTTTAGAAATTTCGTCCCGAAATTTAAGTAGTGACATATTTATCTAAAAAGGATGGTGTTTAGTTTGACAGTTACATGCTTAGAAAAAAGTAAAAGTTTAAGTTTTTGTTTGAGGCGGTAACGTCCCTTGTAAGGGTTAAGTACCCTGTTATAGGAATCGCTTTTTGTTGCCTACAGTAAAAATATTGATAAGCAGAGTTGATTCACTAAATATGATATCATGCGTAGGAGTTTTGATATGTTTGGGAAGATATGGTTATATCCTTAAAGCAAAACTTCTAGTACTACAACCTACATGGAACTTCTCATAACCGTCTAACAATGCCTCTGATCCTTTGACAAGAATACTTATATATAGGAAGTACCAGCGGCGTATCCACCATATTCTTGTCAAATTTTCATTGGTTTTATCAGTAAGTTACGATTGGTTCTATGATGTGACTCTAGAACATAAATAAATGCCACAACCAATGTACCAAGAAATTACTAAATCCTAGATAGAACTTCTCATAACCGCCTGACAATGCCTCTGATCCTTTGACAAGAATACTTATATATAGGAAGTACCAGCGGCGTATCCACCATATTCTTGTCAAATTTTCATTGGTTTTACCAGTAAGTTATGATTGGTTCTATGATGTAACTCTAGAACATAAATAAACACAACAACCAATATTTGAGTCCAAGTTCTGATAGCATACATGTTGGAATGGTGACAGTTCCTCTCTCGTTTGTTATGATGGAGAGGTTAGTTTATGTAGAAATAGAACACAATCCAATTTTTTTAAATGGCGAGATGATATGAATGTAACACAAATTTCAACCAAGACAATACTAAATCCTACATGGAACTTCTCATAACCGCCTGATAATGCCTCTGATCCTTTGGCGAGAATACTTATATATAGGAAGTACCAGCGGCGTATCCACCATATTCTTGTCAAATTTTCATTGGTTTTATCAGTAAGTTATGATTGGTTCTATGATGTGACTCTAAACATAAATAAACGCACCAAGAAATTACTAAATCCTACATAGAACTTTTCATAACCGCCTGACAATGCCTCTGATCCTTTGACAAGAATACTTATATATAGGAAGTACCAGCGGCGTATCCACCATATTCTTGTCAAATTTTCATCGGTTTTATCAGTAAGTTATGATTGGTTCTATGATGTAACTCTAGAACATAAATAAACACAACAACCAATATCTGAGTCCAAATTCTGATAGCATACATGTTTGAATGGTGACAGTTCCTCTCTCGTTTGTTATGATGGAGAGGTTAGTCTATGTAGAAATGGAACACAATCCAATTTCTTTAGATGATGATATGATATGAATGTAACACAAATTTTAACCAAGACAATACTAAATCCTACATGGAACTTCTCATAACCGCCTGATAATGCCTTGATCCTTTGGCGAGAATACTTATATATAGGAAGTAGCAGCGGCGTATCCACCATATTCTCGTCAAATTTTCATTGACTTTATCCGCAAGTTATGATTAGTTCTATGTGACTCTACAACAAACACAACAACCAAAAGATCGTATTGCATGTACTGAAAATGAAAAATGTCTGTGCGATCAAGGCTCAATCAAACGGAGCCGATCGTATTGCATGTACTGAAAATGAAAAATGTCTGTGCGATCAAGGCTCAATCAGACGGAGCCGATCGTGTGTTGGCACGCCAGGTTCACGCTCATAATGTAATGGGGAACATGCTCAACGCTCATAATGTAATAGGGAGCGGCGACCTATGAAATTGCATGTACTTGAAAATAATAAATTTAATCTAAACAATAATCACACAAACAGTTTATACATGGAACCTCTCATAACCGCCTGATAATGCCTCTGATCCTTTGACAAGAATACTTATATATAGGAAGTACCAGCGGCGTATCCACCATATTCTTGTCAAAATTTCATTGGCTTTATCCTTAAGTTATGATTGGTTCTATGTGATTCTAAAACATAAAGAAAAACATAAAACTAAACGATTGGAGTTGAATCTTGATTTTCGGTGAAGAGGACTAGTTGGGTGGTTTCGTTTGGGCCGTCATTATCTTCAACAAGATTGGCGTTGATGTTGAAAACTCTTCCTCTTGCTGGTGGCCTAGTGATTGGGTTTTCTTGATTTACTTGGTTAACTGGGTTTGATTGAGCTTGAGCGTTTATGATGTTAACCAATCGAGGGCACGTGTTTCTAAAGTGGGTAGGGTCGCCACAATTGAAACAAGCTCGAACATAAGGTAACATGGGGTATTGAGGTTGTTGATATGTTTGGACCATGTTTTGAGTAGGGGGTGTGGTTTGGTTTTGAGGGGTGCGGCAAACCTTGCTCAAATGACCATAACGTCCACAATTTGCATATAGTCGACAAGGTAAGGTAAGGGGATGGTGATAAAAACAGGTGTTACATCGAGGGTGAGGTCCAAGGTATGGTTTCTTATTTGGGTAAGTTGAGTTGGGTGCTACTTGAGTGATTGGGATAGCTTGGATGGGTATGGCTTGTGAAATTGGTTGATTACGTTGTGTGACAGCGAAAAGTTGCCCATCTCTTTTTCTCTTAGAAATGGGTTGAGAAGGGGATTCGGTTTGGGTGGAGTTTGAAGTTTCAGTTGATGCTTTATCCTTCTTCTTCTCCTCCTTGAAGTCTTTGTTCCGGATTCGGTTCTTGGTGAGCTCTGTAGCTAACTCCATTGCTGCTTCCAAAGTTGCAGGCGTGGTACTTATTACAGAGTCTTGAATCTTTGACGGAAGACCTCGAATGTAGTGCTCGATCAAACGGTAGAGGGGAGTGAACAAGTTGGGAACCATTTGATTTAACTCGAGGAATCTTTTGTTGTATGTGGTGTGGTCGCCTTCCTTTTGCTTCAACGAATAGAACTCATCTTCTAATTTCTTGATTTCGCTCCTTGGGCAAAACCGTCTTGTCATGATTTCCTTCAACTCTTCCCAAGTCAAAGTCATAGCATCTTCAACGCCTCGTTTGGCCTTCTCTGTATTCCACCAAGTAAGTGCTATTCCATATAAACGACCGGTAGCATATCGCACTTTGCGATCATCGGGGCAATCGCAATTTAGAAAAGTGTTCTCCATTTCTTCAAACCAATGGAGGAGAGCGGTGACACCTTCAGTCCCTTCGTATTTTGGAGGGTCGCATGATTTGAAATGCTTGTAGGTGCATTTAGTGGTATTTGGGGGAGGGTTGATAACATTTTGATCTTCTTGGTTGACAGGATTAGCGGTAAGGGCTTGTTGGACTTGAATTACAATGTTGGGTATTACGGCTGAGTGATTAGGGCAGCCATGCGCTCGCGGGCTTTTCCTGCTCTCATCTTCCTACGGGCGAGGCTAGAAGACATCTACAAGGAATACGTATCATGAGTATGAGTTGGATGTTTTTGGGATCATGGGTCGTATTTAGGAATGAACATTCATAAAATAAATATAGAAAAATAAATCTACTACATCCATAGGATGTCTTGGGCTTTGCTCGTCATTAGGCCTTGCACGCCGCCATACTTCACCTTCGTAATCATGTGGGCCCCCATGAATACCGGGTTTTTCATATGGTTCGCATGTGTTAGCCTGGTTACGTACACTAAAACCCGGAGAAAATCGAGAAATATGTATATAACGTATGATATTCGGAATGTGTCCAGGTGTAGACACGGTGACACCTCAAAGTGGGGTTAGTTCGAACGACGTTTGGTGTGGCATGCTTTGGCCTAATAGGTCCTTCGTACTCTCATCGTTAGTCCCCAGGTAGGCAAACTGGTCCGTTATATTGGATTTATACGAATGCCAACCTAGACAGGACGTTCCGACTACCGGTACTTGTACCCTTCCAGTTACTACATGCCCGTCGCAGAACTTACTTTGATGAGATTTGAAAATTGCGACAAAATCTTTAATAACAAAAGTATGAAAATGACTTGAATATATGAACTTTGAAATATGTATGATGAATGTGTATGTAAGTATGTATGTTTGACTGTAAGTATAAACAAATATGAAACCAATAAACATCATAAGTTTGCATGTAACCACCTAATCAATTAAAATTTAGGCAACTATAGTATAGGCTCTAAGGGTCTAATAACCTATCCTATATCCCTATAGTCATGGCTCTGATACCAATCTGTCACACCCCGACCCGCAGCGGAAAAAGGTGATCGGGGCATGATTGGGTTATCATCAAAGCTCATGACATTTATTATGACGTTTCATATTCATTAATACAATTTTAAAGGGAATTATACAATCATTATTACATCATGTCCTAAACAGTATCCTAGACTTCATTGTTTTCTTCTAAGGCATTTCCTATGTTTTCCTTGCTTCATCCTGTTCACCTGTATCATGTGTAAAAATGGTTTTTGGATCAACAAAAAGTTGGCGAGTGAATCCTATGAAAAACATTTGAACATGTTTATTTAATTGATTATAAAATAAAGTGCACAACCACACATGAGTAAAAATAGATGTAAACTTATTCACCAATCATTTAATATTAATTAATGCACACATGAACAATAATGGATCGTTTTGAGGCACGCGTTGCTCAACTCGTCTCCCACGAGGAACTGATGGGCCTAATGAATGATTTGCATATACTTGACAATATAAAATACATAACTACAAACAATATATACTAAATAATACACACACGAACAATAATGGATTTGTTTTGAGGCACGCGTTGCTCAACTCGTCTCCCACGAGGAACTGATGGGCCTAATGAATGAATTGCATATAACTTGACAATATGAAATACATAACTACAAACAATATATACAATCTAAGTTTAGATCACAAGTTTAAATAAACGAGTTAATTTTGGTGACACATGACACACCCCAAAACGTGTAATTAAAAAGGGGAGTTGTAAGATTCACTCACATTGGGTGCGTTCGGTTGATGATGTTGAATGCGCACGAAGTTGGTTTTAACCACGAGTGAAACTAACCTAGATAATGGCATAATGGTTCGGTAAGTAAACGGATTTTATTAATCAATTTTAGTAGGATTGTTGGATGTATTTTTGTGAGTTTAAGGCTATTTTCTAACCTTAAAAATGTTATTTGTAAGTATTTTTAATTGATTTTTTAATAAAATAAATAAATAAAAATAATAAAAAATATTGACTTTTTTCGACCGTTGACCGTTGACTTGTTGACCGGTCAGACTGTGTAATTGTGTGCGCCGGGTGAGGCTCGAACCCGAGACCTCCCGTTCGCGTGCACGCAGCTCTACCAACTGAGCTACGTGTCTAACCTGAAATATTTCTGTTTTTAATTATATTTATATACTAATTGAATTAAACCGAAAATCATTTATTTTTAAAAACGATTTTAATGTATCGAACCGGTGTTCTCCACAGGTCTCGAACCAGGGACCTGTGGTTTAGGTTAACACACAGTCCACCGCTGGACTGTGTGTCTAACTTGGTAAATACTCTGATTTTTATTATACTTATATACAAACTAAATAATTTCATTTCTGTTTTATATAAAAAGTTTGATAATTGCCCGAACCGGTGCGGTAGTCCGGACTCGAACTCGTGACATGTGATTAAACGTTCACACAGTCCACCACTGGACTGTGTGTCTATCTTGGTTATTATTCCGGTTTTTATTAAACTTAACATCTATTGCAGTGAATCCGGTTCGGTTAAAAAAAGAACATTTTTATTAAGGCCAGTGTGCGTGGGACAAGAATCGAACTCGGGACGTATGCGTGTTTATGTGCACACAGTCCACCGCTGGACTGTGTGTCTAACCCGAGATATATCTTGATTTTAATTAATCATATATACTACTGAAACTTCATCTTCTTCGTTAATCTAAACCAGAATCGGTGTCTGACTGGTTCAACGATTTTAATCAAGTTCTTTTAGTGTGTTGCGATTAATTGTATGTGAGATTAATAAAAAGAATAAGAGATTAAGTGTAAGGTATACCGAACTGGACTCCTCTGTTTCGCCGGCGAAACTCCGACGACAGCAGATTATTCCGGCGACGTGTGTCCTGCGGCAGAGGGTCTTCAGGGAGCTTGAGATGAGTGTGGGTGGCTTCGGTATGAGTTCTGGGTGTTCAGTAAGGCTCAGAGGTGAAAGGCTCGGTTTTCCGGCGAGTTGCAGAAGTTCTCCGGCGAGGGAAATTATGTCGGGAAAAAGTGTGATTGTGAGCGAAAAAGCTAGCAGAGGTTTGAGGGGTATTTATAGGGCAGAACATTGACGAATTTAGTCCGATTTCCATCTTGATTCGTCGGTTAAAGATTTTTCGGCGGTTATAACTTGTGTCGCGGACTGGACATCGGTTATAACCGATGTAGTAGTTAATGTTTACGTTAAGTCATTGATAACCGACGCCGTTTAACGAAATCGTCAGATTTTCCGGCGTCAACGGATTTGGGCGCGTTAGTTGACTGGATTTGATTTCTGTTTTCATTATTTGAATTAATTGTTTCGGTATCTTAACAAAAACCCAAAGTGGCGGAGTGGTTGAGCGCGTGTGTGTTAATGCTTTGTTGTTTACCAGCTGACCCGGGTTCGAAACCCGGCAGCATTAATTTATTTTTATTTCATTAATTTTAATACTTTTTCAAATAAAACTTTTATAATCCAATATACTTATTAATTATGTATCGTTTAAAAATAATTTGGGCTTTAAATACGCCATGAAATTTTTAACTGATTGTTCGGTAATAAACGGAGCGGGTTTGGTAAATCCGGTTTTTGACGGATGTTACATTTTCCAATTCTAAAACTTGGACAAGAAGTTATCAACATAACTTTATAGAATGACACACAAGTCCCTTGTTTTGCAAAGTTAATCAAATTAACTCCGTTTGTTTGTTCGGGTGTTACTAACTTGTGAGTTTAAAAATTGTAAGTAACAGAAGAGGGTTAACGGCGTTAACCTAAAGCATGGGATGTCACAGTTTATGTTGGTCATCACACTTATGAGCAAACGTTCGGTCAAAATTAGATTAAAGTTAGAATTATGGGTTGGGACGTAAGATCTTAGGTCCTATTTCCTATGTTTGTTTTAAAAAAACTGGGATCAAGTTATAAATTGTAGTTAGAATGTTATAAATTAAACCATGTAATTGTAATGGTTCTCAAATGAAAACTAATAAAATCAGTATGGTTCGACTTAGGATCATTGTTTTGCAATTGTTCATGGATAAGAACCCATGCATCCTTGATTGCTTTGAGGACGGGCACTATAGAAAGTTTGAGATAAGTGAGTTGCAACAATGATACTTGACATTAGTTTATAACCAAGTTGAAAAGCTATTTGTTGCAAAGTTAGGAGCTAATGTGGGGACTAAACAGGAGTGGTAGTGGCAACAAAGGCGGTGATTGCAGCAGATTGCAGATTGTGGAGGCTTTGCCACTGATGTGTTGCAAAACATAATTGTTTTTCGTTTCGGGTTTTATAAGTTTTTAGTTGTTTTATAAGTAGTTTTATTTGTTTTTAGTGTTTACTAATTTATATATGTTTTTACAAGGACTCGTGCTTAGAAGGAGCGGAAATCGAGGCTAATTGCAAATGTGCCGCTGAAAGTTACAGATAAGGATAAGAAAATAAAAGAAATCTGAAAAAGTCTATCTTGGCGACACACGAAGATCCAAGCTTAGATCTTGGCGAGCTCTAAGACCTGGGCATGAAAAATATATAGGCCTCGACTATTTTGTCCTTTGCACGTCTCCAAGTTCCAAGCTTAGATCTTGGTAAGGCATAAAAACCATCATAATCTGGAAAGACCCTAAAACGACCATCTAAACACTTTTGACCAATCTCTTCGACATAACTCACTTCTACCCATCACATTAGCAACCTTGGAGCAAATCAGGAGTGGAGTAATCTATTGACATCAGGAATTGAAGCTAGGAATCGTGAATCGGGTTAATCACAATCATTCAATGTATGTTTCTTGAACTTCTTTGTTTTTTTTTTTTCAGATTTCTAGACATCAAGTTTATGAATTATTTGACTTGTTTTGTAATTTTGAAAGTGATTGTTGGCTAGATCTTATAACTACCTACGTTTTTTTATGATGAATTGTTGATTATTTGATATTTTCTCGGTTTTTGGATATTGTTTTTGGATGAATGTTAATGTTAAGAATCCTTTTACAACTGATCTGATGTATGTGCATAATAGATATGATTTATTGTTAATCTTTGTTCTATTTAGGTCACTTACTATGTGTTTGTGATTATTTTATGGTTTTGCTGGATGTCGTAATCCGTAGGAACATTAGTTGGTGATTTGTTAGAGCTCTGCATTCTGCCTATCTAGATAGTTGAGAGGTGAAAGAGAGTCGGGTAGTCTTTGATATTTGGTGTTTAGATGTAAAGGCTTTAAGAGGAGGTTTTCGTAGATTTCTTAATTGCTTTGTTATTCAGTGTCTTATCAGTTGTTCTTAGGATACCCATTGCATCTTAGGACATATTGTGATAGAGGACTAAGAAGTAATATATCTTTTGGGTACATTAGTGATATTGGAGAGACTGAGAGGTAATCCGACCAGCCGGTGAGTATCACACGCCATTAGGGTTTCCTTTTAGATCACACCCGAAGAATGATCAGGGATGGACTAGGGTGTCGTATTATAAAACCTTGTTCCATCATAGTTTTCATAGCCGAGACAAATCCAAAAGTCACAATTAGAATTCCTCACCTAGGTAGTTTCTTTTCCCATTCCTATATTCATCTAAGTTGTTAGTTTAATAGTTGTCAGTTTTCGTTTAATTTACTTTTAGTTTCAAGTTAATTAAATCAATCAAAATCTTCTTTTCAAAACCAATTCAATCAAATCTTTTAAACCTTTTATAGTTATTTTTCAGAGTCTAGTTTTGATATATTGTTGGTGTTTCGTTAGTTCGATATCCGGACTTCCATTAGGCTTTATTATAGTCGATAGGTACACTTGCTTGCTATTGTGGTCTAGTATAGAGGTTTTTCAGAGTTTAACTAGAGTGTCTAGGTTAGTTTTTATTTAGTTATTTAATAGACCATACTTAGTGTATCAAGTTTTAATGCCGTTGTCGGGGACACCAAGCAATAACGAAATTAACTTCGATTAGTATCTTCATGTGGTTTAACTGTTTCGCTTTCTCTTTTGTGTTTAGTTATTTTTCATAGTTTATTATAGTTTTTTAATGTATTTTAATTTCCTTTCATGTTCTTTGTTTTTCTATGTTTCTAGTGTAGCTTCGCCTTATTTTGTGTTATTTTGTCTATATCTCACCTGGTGCTTTGAGAAAAATGTATAGATCAAAAGGCAATCAAACAATGGAGATACAATAAAATATGAACTTATAATGAGATCGTAAAAGATGCAAGGGAAAGAGAAGGAAGGTCACAAACACTAGATCTCGATGAAGGCCATAGTTTGTGCAGTATAAGGGCTACAACAACAGCGGAAGCGATAACCACATGTTCCAATGATTGTATGGCTAGAAACAAGCTCTCAATCGCGATTGTATGGCTGGTGGAAGATTCGATGGCTGCGTAAGGAGCCAACATGCTCATATACCAAAACAATTCTCAAACTGGGTAAATTGTATAAATTCAATGATTTGTATTATTGTTGTACAAACTACGTTTCCAAATGAGTAAATATACCCATTATACATTTACAAATTTATCCTCTAGAATATAACTATTTACATTGTGTCTAATACGTGGGTGTTTGCTTGAGTCATAGGTTCTTCAATAGTTGGGTTGGGTTGCATATCAAATAAGATTATGTCAAAACATGTTCGGTCAAAACAGACAAGTTCAAAAATGATTTGAAACGTAGAAGGTTGGTTGACTTATTAAATTATCACTCTTTTGGGACTTTTGTTTCGTTTTATAAGCAACCAATATAATAAACTTGAAAGATAATGTTTGATTATATTAGCAACTTAGACGTTAAATAATTTCAGGCATAGTTTTTGTCTTTCAAACTACTATCAATTAATAGAAATAAATTTGAATATTAATTTTGTGTATAGCAAGAGATATAGGCAAATAGCCCACGTTTTCTTTTTTACCCTTGACTATGTCGTCGGACTTGCAAGTTCAAAGTTCCAACCCATGTTATATCTACTTTCACCCATTTCAACATATTGAGTATATAATTATATTTCAAGTTTACCTAATGATTTAGAAAACTGACCACTTAAGTTATTTCTAAATGTCTAAAGACTAAGGAGTGAAATGATAATAAAAGATTAGTTGTTTACGAAAACATAAAAATATAAACAGAAGCAAATTATATGCTTCTTTACCTTACAAGAACCATTGAACCGGTACCGAAATTATCTAACCAAACGTTTGAAATATACGACCGGTTAGTTCATAAAATAGTTTAGAATTGACTCAGTTTAATAATTTTAACAAACTAAGAAAATAGATTGTTTACTCCGACCAAGTCTAGTTGCAATTTTTAAGATTGTGTAGTAGTTAAACTTTTCCTGATTTGTCATTTATCAATTTTGACAACCGTAAACGAAGAATGCGACATTTGCAAGTTGCAACTATTATTTAATTATTTAAATAATGGGTTTAGCTAACAACCAACGTGGATTAATCCTTTTATCATCGTTTTCCGAGTTAAATGCTTGGTTGGTCCCTGTGATTTGTAAATATTACAAATTTGGTCCTAGTGGTTCACTAATTACACACTTGGTCCCAGTGGTTGTAATTTTTGCACTCGTGTGGTCCTTATCACTAACCTATGTTAAGTTTCTCAGTTAAATATATGTGAAATTACTAGATTGTCCCTAATCAGTTAAAAAATTAAAAAAAAAAGAAATAGGCCCACCATTCATCTTCTTCATCCTCTCCTCTCTCCCTTCAAAACCCACCACCACCTCCACCTTTAACCCATCACCTCCACCTTCAACCCATCTTCCCCAACCGTCGTTAACACATTAACGAAACACCCAGTTAACGACCCCGGTTAGCAGACCGGCACGGTGTTCCTACTATACAACATCTTAAATACAGTAACGGTCACAAATATCGAAGCGCAACGTACAACCTCATAATTCAGCTGACAAATTCAAAACTCATTTAAATTTATAACATGTAAAACATAAACAAAACTCTATAGATCACCTTTACCCCCAAAATGTTCCAACTTGAGTAAACTATATTTATAAAACCAGAAACTTTAATTAATACATAATGTGTCAACTTAGTCCTTCAACTGATAGTTGAGCTTGGGGTGTTTCGAGGCCGCTTTTGATCCAAGCAATGGTGTTAAGATCTCCAGCAATGGTGGCTAATTCCATGTTTGATAAAGCCGGAACGTCTTCGTATTCAACAAACTCGGGACCCAGTAATGACGGTTGTGAACCGGAACAGCAACCATGGCCACACCTCGATGGAACCACAGGCTCGGTAGAATAGCCGTTAAGAAATTTACACCCGACACTTTCTGGTTTACACGCCTGTATTAACGGGCCCTATGTGGGTACAATCATCTTTGGTTCCCCATTTTGAACTCCATTGTTAAAAACAGAAAATGCTCTGTAATGTGGGATTGGACGAGAAATCGTTTGATGGGTTGAAGGTGGAGGTGGTGGCGGGTTTTGAAGGGAGAGAGGAGAGGATGAAGAAGATGAATGGTGGGTCTATTTCTTTTTTCTTTTTAATTTTTTAATTATCAGGGACAATATAGTAATTTCACACATATTTAACTGAGAAACTTAATATAGGTTAGTGATAAGGAGCACACGAGTGCAAAAATTACAACCACTGGGACCAAGTGAGTAATTAGTGAATCACTGAGACCAAATCTGAATATTTACAAACCACATGGACCAACAAGCATTTAACTCTCGTTTTCCAGTTAGATTCCTGATTTCGTCCAAGATTGTGATTATTCAAGAAACAACAAACGTGACCAAAAGAATCAAGTGTCCCAATTCAATATATAATGATTACAAAATTTATTTTGTTAGATTTACATAGTTTAGAAAAAGAAATTAATGACCGAATACCTAAAAAACCAATTTACTTTATATTTGTAAAACATATATAAATCTGTTAACCTAACTTTAATATGGTAAAACATGTTAAAAGTACATGAAAAAATCTCTTAAAAACCAATATTGTTTTATTTAAATTCATAAACTTATTTAAAATACATGTATTAGTGAAAGAAAAAAAAATGTTATTACTTGTACATCTTATATTTGTAAAGAAAAAAGATGGTATAATATTTTTTAACAATGTTCAATTTATCCTTTTAACTCGTTTTTTCACGTCCATTAATATAGAGAATTTGTACTTCGCATTATTTATTTTATTTATTTGGAACCACGGCGTATTAATAAAAGATACCTTATATGTTCCCTTTTCTATCACATTTCTTCCATATTTAATATAAAAAAAAAGTATATATTCATCTTGAAAAGACTTTCTTTGTTTTCGTTTTGAATACAGACGACTAGAAAGTTAACAAAACTAGATATACGATAAAACTTGAACTTTCTAAGTCTTCAAAGCAATAAACTGTTTTTTCTCAAGTTTGGAAAGTACTAAATTCATGATATTCAACACATATAATTGATAATATTGTAATAAAAATCTATTTTGAATATTTATTTTACATAGTTCTATTGATAATTTAAACTAATACTTTTCTAATTTTGATATCGCTCTCCTACATGTCCACATTAGTGTGAGTTGATCATTATTATATTAATCTTATATCTCTCTTTAGCTATGAAAATGTAAAGTTTTATTGAATATTAGTTATCATCAGAGTTCCGCTTGATACTTTTAAAAGCAATTATCAACAATATTATAAAAGTAATTTCAATTCTGGTTGGATGGTAGATGTTTTGTCTTTACAGTGAAGATCAAGGTTCAAATCATGACATGATTCAGATTTAGATTAAGTTGGTGCAATTTAGAAATAGAATAAAAGCGCATCGGAATTCAAAAAACTTGATATTATAAATGTATTAAATTATAATATTTGAAATTTGGTTCGGATAAAACTTGAACAAGATTATTTAATTATTCATTCGGCGGTTATAAAATTGTTTTTTTTATGATAAAGATCGTGTGAATGCGCAGTTATGTTCCGTATGCTTTGACATATAATAGATTGACTTCGTTCCGGTTCTTTTCCGGTACACTCGCTTTGTATCTCCGACACACAAGGAAGGATGTATGAGAAGGAAGAGGGGCCCTAACAACCTCTGTTTAACAACTTTATTCTGCATTTTATTCAGTTAATTTATTTTAGGTATTATATATACAATTTACCATAACTTAATAAAGGGTTGTGGTAGAGTAGATTGTAGCCGGTGGTTGGAATAAACGCCGCAAACAGTAGCATGTCTCTTTCTCAGAAACTCAAATGGGCAACCGGCAATAATTTTTCTTTTTGTCACAATCGCCTTACCATTGCCGCAGTTGACTTTTCCCAACCCTACATTTGACGGTCACCAACACGTCACTATAACATAATCACTGTCCAATCAAGGTTTTTGTCCCTATTTTTATTATTCTTTCTTACACCATTAGTTTATTTAAAGAAAACCCTTCAACCTTGATATATATCACATTAGCACCTATCAAAACTACCCTCGTATCTCTCTTCCAAAAATCAATCTTTCTTTCTTCTTTTAGCTAAACTTTTGTAACTTCATTTAAAAATGAGTTCTTTAAAGTTTCTTGATGGTGATCATAAACGATGAAAAGTGGGATCGTAATCAACGGTCCGCGACCGTCGCCATTAAGTATCAAACAAGAATCTCACACAATCCAAAACACCACCGTCGTCATCATCATCAGCATCAGCAGCAGCATCACCAACAAAAACAAATCCGAAAGCCGGTGATAATATACATTCATTCACCGGAAATCATCCACACCAAACCTCATGAGTTCATGGCTTTGTTCAGAAGCTCACAGGTTGTTCTAGCTCCAATGATCAACAACACAACAAAAGAAGAAGAATAAAATGAAGAAGAAACCCTAAAGCAAGATGGGTATGATCTTAATGTTAATCAACTTTTTAATGATTCTGGTGTTACACATAAGAAAGATGAGAGTATGAAATCCAAGATTCCGATGTTTAAGACGCCTTCGAATCCATTTGGAGCGGATGTCCCGCTTTTTACACCGAATACGAGTGATCACTTCTTCTCGCCTCACCGTTTTCTGTCGCCTGGTTCTATTCTAGAGATCATGAAAGAGCTTCCTGAATATTGACCAAAGAGTATGTTGATTCATTTAATTCTTGTTAAAGTGTTTAATTAATTAGCATACTTTTCTTATTTTGTTTATAGACTTTGTTAAAGTTAGATTTCGTGATTAACTTCAGAACTAGTTGCAATTAGGGTTTGGTGACTTGGTCTATAAGGACATATATATGTATTGTGTTTGTGACTGACTGTTTAATTTGTTCTTTGTTTCTTGTATTCTTTATGGGTTTTGCCCTTATATAGTGATCGAAATATGTTTATGATAGTACCTATTAATTGTATAATCAGTTTGCTCTTTGGTTTTGCAAAGAATTCTTGATGGATTAAAATCTATAGAGTCAACTAAGATTCATACGTGTAAGGATGTTTAATTTGTAGGGTTAAAGATCATATGTTTGAATCAGATCGAGGATCAAATGTTTAGTTTGTTTCTTGTTCTTCAGTACTGAAATCGAACCAACAGTTTGAGTTCATTTTGATCATATTTCAGGTTACAATTTTCACAACAGATTACATATGCATTCTTGATTTCTCTCAAGAAATTATCCAATTAAATGTATGTAACTATCAAGAAAATAATACAATCTAAAAGTATTTATATGACTTTAAGAGATATCGAAGTCATCACAAATTACAAAACTAACAAAATTGGTCCATTAATAATGGTACAAATGTTTATAATATTTACCTATGCCTAGTTTAAGAGTGGATCTTTAAAGATTAATTGCTTTTATGAAGTTATATATTTCATCTAATCGGTCTTTTTAACCATTAATCTTACCTGCCCATAATAATACTACACCAAATGTCCATGACCATACAACAACCCTCAACCTCTTGGGATGAGGTATCACATTACACATCACATGCATACCACTAGACTATAGTTCCAGATAGACATAGGGTGTAGGGGACTTGAGTTGGGGCCTTTGCATGACATATGGCGAAGGTAACTCCACGAGGCCAACCCAAAAAAAATGGGGTGTGGTGGGGGCGTGGCTAGCGGCTAGGATGCCATTTGGCATCTATTTTTTTTATTTTAAATATAGAATTTATTAATATTAAATAACTAAAAAAATACATTATATCACAAAAAAATCAATCATCTTATCTTCTTCTTCGATGTTGTCAAATATAAAAATTCTTGAAACATGTTCTACCAAATCAGCTCAAAGATTTGAAAATGTTTGTCGTGACTTGATTAGCTGCTAGTTTTGCGTTCTCTGTTCGTTACTAATCTCTTGGTTATTTGATTCGGTCTCGTTGGGAAAATATTCAACTATTGCCCGGCATTCATCCTCTAAAATCATGTTGTGGGAGAATGATGCACGCGTACATCACGTTTCTTATTTGATCTTTTTCATACAATCGATAAGACATGCTCAAAATTCTCCACCTTTTCTACAAAACACCTAATGCTCGCTCGATGTCTTTGTGTGCCGCCACCTAAACTTTGTTAAACTTTACTCTTTTAGGATCTAGGGTCTCATCTCTTAAAAAAGATTTCACAAACAGCCAACTCAGGGTAAATTCCATCTACAAGATAGTACCCATACTGGTATTCAACATCATTCACAAAAAATATTCCTTTAGGTCCAACAACATGTAGTAGATTATCGAAAAGGGGCGAGTGATGAATAATGTTTATATCGTTGTGTGAACCTAGCATACCAAAGAATGAATGTCATATCCAAAGATTTTGTGATGCAACAACTTCAAGCATCATAGTTGGCAATCCATGATATCCGCTTGTGTGAAAGCCTTGCCATGCAGTTGGACAAAGTTCGCACTCCCATTTCATATAATGTAAACTACATATCATCCCGGGGAACCATGATATTCAGCATGATATTCCATAATTTGTTGCATATCACCAAATGTTGGTTTTCTCAAGTATTTTTTTTTCATATATAGTTCAATGATATACGCACAAAAATTGTGAAGATTTTCCCTAGCTACTCGTGTCGATATTTTTAAACAGTCGTTCATTATGTCGGAACTATTCCCTTAAGCCAATTGTCTTAGGGGACCATAACCTTTTGCCACGTGGTAAATTCTGAATTACCATGTGCATCAGGTCTTTGTCGGAAAAATTCGTAATTATCCTCTAAATCTTTTGATATTCTTAAAAATAAATTTTTACTCATTCAAAAACGACGCCTAAACATTCTTTTATCATAAGTTAGTTTGGGTGACAAATACTCACTTACCAACAAATCGCTAGCGGTTTTGGGTTCACGCACGATATATTTCCTCTATTTGGATTGGGGTTGTGAAGTCCCTTCATCTGAATCTTCAATGATAGCTTTCAGGACCGTCGCCACTGTTGATAATAATAGTTTTGTCCCGTACATCCGATGAGGATGACGATTTGTTTGAACTTGAAGAATTCATTGAATGACAGGAGGTGGTTTTTGAATATTTGGATAGTTGAATTTAGTTTGAATTGTTAAATTGTTTGATTTATATAGTTAAAGAAATTGTTTTTTAATAGCCGTTGGCCAACGGCTAACTGAACGGTCCCATGAACCCACCAATCGTAGCCATCCACCTCATCGCTCCAACCCGCACCACGCCAGGCTCCCTAGCCACGCCAGCGGGGCAATGCCGCTACCCACGTTAGCCCAGTATGGCTAAAGTGTCGTTGCCTGGCTAGCCACGCCCCAACCTAAGGCCACACGGTCTTAGTATCTAATCTCTCTCTTACACTCATGCAAATGGAAAAAGCTTTTACAATTATAATCCTACAATAGTACGCTAAATGGAATGTTCTTGGCACATGGTATCGTTGGGAAGACCACCCGCCCCCGGGTACTAATAATTTTGATCCCGATTGAGTTCTAGTCACCGATCATACTGTGTATCTCTCTCTAGGCTTTTCTATCTCTCCTTACATTCTATATAATTTGTTCAAAAATAGTTTACGATATGCATTTCAATAGTTTAGATAGGGGATGAAATGGATAAAAAGTCCACTTGTATGGCCTAATGATGGGAGGAATGAGAAATATACATTCGCTCCATCCTTAAGAGCATCTTCAATGGCAAACTAACCAAGTCAGCTTGAGCCACTATCGGAGGTGATATAGGGCGGTCCGGCAGGGGTTTGGTCCGCTTGAGCGGACTAGTCCAATGATGGATTGGTTAGGTGAGGTATAGGTTAAATAAAAAAAAATTTCTTTATGTTCTTTTAAATGAATACTGATTTTTTTTTATAATAAAAGAGTTCTTATGTTTTTTAAATAAAAAATAAACCAAATAAAATTATAGATGAAATATATAAACAAATTACATAAAATTACATAAACCTAATTAAACTATTGTACATACCTAATTAAACTATTACATAAACATTTTTTTGTTTATAAAAAATAAAAGAACATAAATCTAAAAAAAACAAATATAAAAAGTAAAAATAATACAAACTAAAAAAAACCACATTCATTAAAATTAAAAACGTTACACAAATCACACAATTAAACCTAAACAAATCACACAATTAAATCTTAACACACTACATAATTAAACCTAAACAAGACAAGATAATTAAACCTAATCGTCAATCCCTGAACTGACAAAGTCGGCATCCATAGGGGGAGCAGGTTGCATACAAGGATGGTTATTTCTAGTCAGGCTGCCATATGCATAAATCTTTTATTATGTATGTTATTGTATTCCCGACGGGCCCGAGCAATCACTAGTGCATCCATTGCCATCACCTTGAGCCATCACGTGATTAAAGAATGCATGAAATGTGCGAACATTCCCGACATAATATGGAACTTTGAAAAAAGTGGCGTTCGAATTGCAATTGGTTTCTCAAACATGTTGACAGAATCCTTCAAATAAGGGTTCTCTAATTGACCCGACTATTTGTCTTTTGTCACATAAGTACATCCAAGAGCTGACTAGAGCCATCTTATCTTCTTCGCTCTAAAGGTTTCTTGCCATTTTTTTCTATAAATATATATAGTGAATTACTAGTTGAGAAGTGCACATGTTGCTTTGAAATACAAATTGAATTTATAGCAAGTAAAAAAACTAGTCATTGCAAAAGTAGTTGTTTAAGAAACTAGCTGTTGTGAAAGTACCTGTTTAAAAAAGAGTCGTTGTAAGAATTAAATATTCCTTTTTACTAATTTATTTGAATTTATAATTAAACAAAAATAATAAATAACAAAAAAATAAAAAATAATTAATTAATTATATCGTTACGAATTTTATTTTTTAAATATTAATAAAAATAATTATAAATTAAATACACATATATTTTATAAATTAGATACAGGTTAAATAAAATGAAAAGTGAGTGATAAGATGAATGTTTGGAGTGGTTTGAAATGGTTTATTGTTGGAGGAAAAAAGTGAAGTTTGGAATAGTGGTGGTTTGGAATGACGTGGCATGGTAACTAGACAGTCTGGAGTTTGAATCAATGTTATCGTTGTAGATGCTCTAAAAGCATCTACAAGGGTGGTCAAAATCAATACTTCAGACTACTTAGTCAGCATGTCACATCATTCCAAAAACTATCAACACATGTTTTAGAAACGTAGTATTCGATCTCTAAGGTTTTAATGACTAAAGCAGTTTTGGCTACTTTGTTGAATTGGTTTTGCTTGAGCCTTGGAATATTTAGTTAACAAACCATGTAAACGAAGAATGCGACATTATAACAGTAGTTAACTTTTCCATACTTTTAATTTTCATTTTCTTGATTTGGACTATCATAAACGAAGAATGCTGCATTTGAAAGTTGCTACCTTTTTATTAATTAATTAAATATTAGGTTTATCTAACACCCAATTTGGTTCTTTTGTTACCCTATGCAAGTTAGATTCTTGATTTCGTATTGTGATTAGTCAATAACAGACAAACGTATCCAAAAGAATCAAGTTTAGTTATTCATTCATTGTAATGGATATGTGACATCCGACAAGAAACTATATTTTTTCGTTTTGCCTACAACCTCTTACAAACGCTTAACTTTAGAGTTTGCACCCATACATAGCCAAGACACTAAAAAAGCGTTATTGATATTTAATGGCACCCATGCATAGCCAAGGAACTAAGAAAGCGTGTGCACGTTAAAAAATGGATGCGGTCATTTTTGCCATGTTACATGCTACTTCCTCCCATCTCATTAGAACGGGTGCATATTCACTAGTTTGACTAGCGGATTTCGCATAACCAAACATGTTTCAAAACTTGTGAATGGATAACTCTTAAGGAAAAAAACAAGAAGGCTTTGAAGTTCAAACGGGTTAAAGATAAACTTAGCTTTGGTTTAAGTACCGAGTTTTTAGGTCTAGATAATTATTGATAATTTATTTATTTACTGGGTTATGTTTATGTGGTTGCTTTATTTAGTTACTAAGTTAGTTACCCGTGTATTACAGGTTGAACAATATAGGTTATATAATGTATAAATATACAAATTATCAAAACATAAATAAATTACATATTGTATTAAATAAGAAAAAATAAATAAAATCAATTATAATTACAATTACAATTATAATTACAATTAGAAACTCGTATATTAAACGGTTTGAAAGATAAAAACAATATAATTAATAAATCTCAAATATGGTTAGAATCAATTAACGTGATACGTTAGGAAACATGACAAAGAAAGAAAACATAACTGCAGGTTGAGAGTTAACCTGTTTACAATGTGTGTATAAGAAGAAAAGATTTTTCAAGGTTGTATATCAAGACTATGTGTAGTGGTCATCCATGTGGTATGGTTTTTTTTTTTTTTTGCCGTGTGACATCCACATCATCATGGCCTGAAGATTGAGTAAAATGGTATAATAGTAAGGCATGTGAAACTAGTGAATTTGAAATTGGAAAAAAATAGATTAGTTAATAAAGTAACCACTCAATCACCCTTTCTCTTTCACTCCTGGTCTAAAACCATAAAAGAGAGCCTAAAATTGAATTTCATATAAGGAGGAACTGGTATAGTGGTTGTGATTGCATACGATTTGAACAACCACAAGACCATTGCATATGGTCTAATTGAATTTATGCTTCAGTTTTCGAATTGTTGTTGATTCCACGAGATAGTCAAAGCAATGCACCATACATCTGTAGAATACTTTAATAATTAAAAAAATAAATGTTGGTAAAAAACAGATGAATAAAAAATGATTTTTGAAAGGTTGTTTATTAATTGAATTTACATTTCAAGTTTCAATTATTGTCGATTCAACAAAATAGTCAAAGCAATGCACCTTCAGAAGGGCATAAGATACTTTAGTAATTATACTAGTTTGAGTATAGGTGGATTACACGGGTGGTCTCAAAGTAAATTATATTATTTATCAGTGTTTATATAGAACTTTGAAATGAAATAACGTTTCATTACTTATGTAAAGATTACGATGGAGATCGTTAAAAAGTTTGTTAGGCTTCTTATTATAGCGGGTGAGTGTGCGATCATTTATGTAATTTCACTTTAGTAGGAAAAGACGTGTGTAGCAAAAGAGTTGTCAAGTTATCGAAGCATGGGGTAGATTTTGTCGATATTCATTGAAAAGGTCTAGTATTTTTTTTTGAACGACCAGTCAATTTTATAATTAAATCAAAAGTCAGCAGGCTGCTAGCTTACACCATAGAGTACACCATAACATCAACGTTTACAACATACTACCAGCCAACTTTACTAACATAATTAATTTGTTTAAAATGCATTAACATCTTAAAACATACATGTAGAGTTCCTGAACCCGATCAAACCGACACTTTATTTAAAATGACACGTTCGAAGTGAAAGAAAAGTTCCATTAGTTATGAAAATATTAAATTATAATATTAAACTAAAAAAAACGAATATAAAAAATCACAAATCGTTAAACATTTATTTATACACGAGAACCACCATGTATTAGTTCATCTGAAACCCTTGTTTATATGCAAGCAATCACATCTTCATCCTACCATAATACAAAACAAACAAAAAAAAAACATAATTGTCATAATCAGTGTAAAATTAAACCAAACACCTGAAACCGGTTAACCAACCCGAACAGAAACCGGTTTGTAGCTGGTACACATAGAACCGGTTCAGAGCTGGTGGGACCCGTAGGTTTTTTAACTGGTTTGTATTCCTCCCATTTGAAACCGCTTTAAACTTGAACCGAACCGATAAAAAAACCAATCAAAACCATAAGAAAACTACTAATACATGATATTTAACTCAAAGTTCAAGTGAAAGCAAAAAAGTAACCTTTAGAAGCACAACAATAGCCATTGGTGAAAGGGCTTTCTTGGAAATTCTATAAATGTAGTTGTCCAAAAGTGGAATCAATAATTTGAAAGCAAATGGAGAAAGTGATCAAGAAGGATGTAGGTCTTACTGTTGCTCGCTTGAGGGTTCATTTTCAACAGTAAAATTAGCACCCTAAGTCTCTAAGCAACAAAAACACACCTTATAGAAGCAATAATAGAGAATCCCTATCAAAACATAATCCATATGGCCACATTAGACTCGAAAGCGATAGCAATTTAACACGATGTGAACTACTTTAAATGTCATTTTGTAATTCCAAACCTTAAAGAGTTCTACTAAACAGTAAGTAAATCGATCAATTTTTCAAATGATACGTTTTGCAATTATGATTGGAGATTGTTTACCTTATATTTCTATCAAGAACTTCAATCCTTTCCTTGAACTTGGAAGATTCGGGATTTACACATGGTGTCGTATTGTTGTTTCAAAAGTTGGCTAGTTTTTAGTTGTTAATCAGTTGTTTAGTTTAGTTATATGTTAGGTTACGAATGACTTACATATAACCCTGTAGTTAGTGACTTCTAGAACTCACCAACTGCTTTATCGTTGCTAATTCCTAGCTACAGATCATTGTTTTAGTACTTCTACATAAGAAATTAAGAATAAGAACTCGAAATTTCGAAAGCCATTTTAAGATAATAAGTTACATGATCAGCTGCAATAATATTTAAAAACAATTAGAAAAGAGGGGTTATGAACTCACCTCAAGTGTATACACACTTGGCTAGATTTCCACATGCTTCTTTGGACCGAAACCCCCAAACCGTCTCACCGACGCTTGCAACTGACCCCGGCAGCCCCTACAGCCCTGTCCTTGGTTTATCAGTTTTAAAATCACCTCTTATAAGTTTTGTGACAGCCTCCGATCACACCTTGATCGTTTTCCTCAAATCTGCTTACGCACATGTGATTCTGACACTACTACCGGCCACAAACCAAATCTGAAACACCCAACATTATTGTCCCATGTGCGGTCTGCTTTGGCAGCCCAAAACCACTACTATTCGGTACCTTTTGGCCACCGATTTCAGGCGCCTAATACCTCCAACTTGGCTGTCAGAAATATCACGTATCATCGCTGCGCCGTGCGCCTTGACTTGGTCCTGAAACCATTCCCCAAACACAAAACACCGCCATCTAATCCGCTGCACTTTTCTGGCTGGTTAATGTTGCGGTTCAACCATTTTTTGGTTAGCTTTGTTTTTATCCAAATCAAATAGCAAAATTTCAACCATTTTTGTATGCATAAGCGTAGGTGCCAAATCAGATATCCTTGCCTACAAATAAACCAAATATATACCTGAATCAAAAAAAAAATCAACTTATCAAGATTATTTTGATCTGGTGTTGAGTAAATTAGAATTGCTCCCACCAAGTCAACCTGTTGTAGATGACCTGGTCATCAGCAAAAGGTGCTCCCTTTTCGCGATGAAAGAATGATGAAGGATGTTTGGTCTGCTATTGTTGTTGTCAAACAATACCTGTTCATGTTTGGGTTAATGGGTCAAATAAGTGAATTCAAAAGAGAAAGATGCATAGTTATTGGGTAAAGTAATTGTAAATTGTAAATCAAATATACAGTGTCTAACCATAATGCATTTGAGATTATAAAAAAATTAAACTGGACTTTTGGCATAGCTCAATTTTTTGAGTTTCTTTTGTACGCTGCAGTAAAGATGATATAAATTTATTACAAAACTATATAAGCAAGAACATAGATTAATCATTTTACGAACTTTCAAGACAACTCATAATACTCACATTCCAACAAAAGTTATATGAGCGATGGCACGTTACATCATAGCTTCCACTTCCAAGATCAAACTCGATGGCACAGTCACAGCCCGGAGCAGGACATCACTTTGTCTCTAATAGATTAAAACAAAAAAAAAGATCTTAGATTGTTGAAAGCAGAATACACAAAATAATAACCGTCAAGTAATACGAAAAACACTATCAGGAAGATCCATATTAACTCGAAAGCCAGAGGCCATGCCTATCCACATGTGGACAACTAATGACACCAAAACTACAAATCCACAGTATACAATCTATCTAAAAAAGTGAAGAGAGCCTTACACGTCAACTAACATAAACTAAAAGCAAAGTAACACATGTCAACATGAAAATCATGCCAACACCAATCATAAACTTAAAGGAGAAAACCACCAGGTTTGTTATTAGACATCTAATCAAAGGCCATCTTTGGCAACATTAACAAAAAAAGCAATTACGCAGCTAACAGTGTTTAACACAATATCTCAAACATAAAGACGAAATCCGTCACAAACAATGATCATTCATTATGTCAATTTGAGGTCACAAGCGTAGTTAACTGAGCATATACTCACCATGAAGCTCATTTAAGGTCATCTTAGATACTTAACATGCATAACAAAGATGTCAACATTCAACACTATAGTAAACAAAGTTAATACGCATGATAAGATGTGAACATCAGTAGGCTTATAAACTTATAACACCTCAACTACGACACTCAATATTGCGAAACAAAGCATTTGAAAAAAGAAAACCCCAAATTCAAGCTGCCAGCCAGTTTTGTCATTGTACGTAGCCCTAATTCACGAGATCAATGTGACTTCCAGTTGAGCTGAGCACATAATATTCAAGTGTTTGAGAATAAGAGGGCGTAATTTGGATAGAACCAGTTGCTTCACCTAAGTTAATATCCATATTTACCAACTATAAAAAAGACCCACAATGCAGGCGATGTGGTGTAGTCTTAAATTTCCAAACCCTTCCCCTTTAACTAAAAAAAACACTTTTGACATCCAATCTGCTTGTAAGACATGTTCAGATAGACCAAAGGGAGAAATATGTGAGAAATCAGAATTAACCTGGTATCCTCGTTGAGGTCGTACATTGACCACGGCTGCCACAGTCATTCGACTGTGTTACCACCATCGCCCACCGTATGGTATTTCTTTCTTTTAACCATAAACTTATCTGCAAAAATTTTAGATGCTGACTGTCATTATCTGAAAAAAGCACCTCTATCAAGTCTAAGATCAAGTAATGCCAATTAACGTTCAAACAAAAACATCGAACTTAAACGATTTCTGCCCTTCTTCGAGTTTATTTTCCCTTCCCAATCCTAATTTCCTCTGTATTGGTCCTGTTGAAATCAACCACTAATCCTCTTTGGTTTCACCATAACCATCTTTTCGGTCGGTAGACCAAACCACCAAACTCCTCCTTTTCAACATTTAATTCCAATGTGTTCAAGAAGCTTCAAGTCCATCCATGTCTGTCATATGAACATCACTCAGAGCCATATCATACCCACTTTTATTCTCCCTTAATAGTGACAAAACAATATGCCCTAATGCATATAATCACTGAATATTACTAAAAAAAATTCAACACCAGATGCATATCAATAATCCAATAAAAACAATTTCCTTTCAAACAATAAAAAATTCAATGTTAGCCCTAACTTTGTGACCAAGTAGAACAATTAACATTAGCCCTAATATTGATGATTAATAAGTTCATCTTCTCCCATATTAAAATTTGGTCGTATTAGGTCGGTCAATGCATGATAGCTTTTAACAACTTACCTGCAATCGATACCGATTGCCGATGAGACAATATGAATATGGAAGCGAGTGCGTCAGTAGCAAAACCCAATTGCTCTGGTGATCCAGAGTTTGCAACAGTGGAAGATCCACATAGATTTACCAGTAAAAATTATATATATATATATATATGTGAACTTCATAAAAAATTAAATGTGATAAGAAAAAAAAGGCATAACGTATAATCATTAAATAGTTTATATTTTCTCTCATTAATTATGATATCTTTCATTAATAAAGTAAAAATATTTTATCCTATACATTTCAAAATTTATCCTATATATGTCTTACATTTAACGGAATTTACCCTACACATTTCAAAATTTATCCTACACATACTAAAATTTATCCTACACATGTCGAAAATTGTTCTACATCATAAATTATTTTATCTTAAAAAAATATATAAAAAAAAGTTACAAGTTTAATTAACTAGCTAATTAATGACAATTATAGATTTACCTATATGCCATTTTCATAATATTAAATACACACATTAAATGAAGTAAATGGAGAATTTCTATTGGTTTAAACGTTATTCTTTTTATTCTTACAAAATTTTTCTTCTCGTTTGAATTCTCCACTATGTGTGTGTCTATATATATATATGATCGGGTTCAAGAGTGACCACATATGTATTTGTGAACTGAGTGAATTAATTTTGGCCTTACACGTATGTAAATCAGTGGCCAGGATTTGATAATAAAATACACTAGTGTATTTTACGATTTGCTGAAGAAATCCTGGGCTTACATGTGTGTAAATCAATAACCGGATTAGTTTGCTCAGTTCGCAAATACACTAGTGTTCACTCCAGAACCCTATATATATATATATATATATATATATATATATATATATGTACATAGGTTAGATTTATTTGTGAATAACCCCCTTGATAGTAAACTATGTGAACTAATCCTAACCTTTGATTATCAATATACAAATGTAAATCAATGGTCAGAATTTGATGATAAAAATGCACTAGTGTATGATGAAAATACACTAGTGTATTTTACAATTTGATTAAGTAAATCAATAGTCAGAATTTGCTCACTCAGTTCACAAATACACTAGTGTTTACTCTAAAACCTCACCCTATATATATATATATATATACACATACAGGTATAGGTTCATGTGAGAAAATTTAAAAGTGTGATAAGGGTAAGAAGGAATATGATTGTGCCATGTGTCCTCTTTTTTTAGAGATTTTGGGTATAATGGTAATTTCATTAATATAAATCTAATCTTGGTAATTATTCTATGTCACACCCCGACCCGCAGCGGAAAAGGTGATCGGAGCATGATTGGGTTATCATCAAAGCTCATGACATTTATTATGCGTCTCATATTCATTATTACAAATTAAATGGAAATTTACAATAAAGGTTACAACTGTTCTAACTAACAATCTAAACTTCTTTGTTCTCTTCTAAGGCATATCCTATGTTTTCCTTGCTTCAACCTGTTCACCTGTATCATGTGTAAAAGGGTTTTTGGATCAACATAATGTTGGCGAGTGAATCTTATGGAAAACATTTGAACAAATTCATTTAAATTGATTATGAAATATGTGCACAACCATACATGAGTAAAAATAGATGTAAACTTAATCAACAATCATAAGATATTAAGTGAAACACACATGAACAATAATGGAACATTTAGAGGCACGCGATGCTCAACTCGTCTCTCACGAGGAACTGAGGGGCCTAATGAATGAATTGCATAACCATGATAATATGAATGACACAACTATAATCAATATAAACTCAATGATATACACATAAAAAAAATAATGAATTTGATTTGTGGCACGCGTTGTTCAACTCGTCTCCCACGAGGAACTGATGGGCTTAATGAATGAGTTTCATATATTTTGACAAAAAAGGAAATAAGTAATCACAACAATATAACCAATCTAAGTTTAGATCATGATGTGGTATGGCACAAGTTTAAATAAATAAGTTAATTATTTTCATAACACATGACACACCCCAAAACGTGTAATTTAAAAGGGGGAGTTGTAAGATTCACTCACAGTGGGTGCGTTCGGTTGATGATGTTGAATGCACGCGAAGTGGTTTTAACCACGAGTGAGATTTAACCTAGATAAATCGCATTATGGTTTGGTAAGCAAACGGATTTTATTAATCTATTTCAGTAGGATTGTTGGGTGCATTTTTGTGAGTTTAAGGCTATTTTCTAACCTTAAAAATGTTATTTTTAAGTATTTTTAATTGATTTTTAATTAAAATAATTAAATAAAAATAATAAAAAAAATTGATTTTTTTCTGACCGTTGACCGTTGACCTGACCGTTGACCGGTTCGAATCGGAATACAAGTGCGCTGGGTGAGGCTCGAACTCGAGACCTCCCGTATGCGTGCACGCAGCTCTACCAACTGAGCTACGTGTCTAACCCGTTATAAATCTGATTTTAATTATATATATATATATTAATTAGTTTAAACCGAAAATCATTTTATTTAAAAAAACAGTTTAAGCGAATCGGACGTGCACTCCACAGGTCTCGAACCCGAGACCTGTGGCTTAAACTAACACACAGTCCACCGCTGGACTGTGTGTTTAACATGTTATATAATCCAATTTTTATTATACTTAAATACAAATTATTTGTTTTCATTTCTGACTTTATTTAAAAAGAATAGATAATTGTCCGAGTCGGTGCAGTAGCCCGGACTCGAACGCGCGACCTGTGATATAAACATACACACAGTCCACCGCTGGACTGTGTGTCTAACTTGGTTATTATTCCGGTTATTAATATACTTAACATATACCAGCATGACTCCGGTTCGGTTAATAAAAAAAAATCATTTTTATTAAGGCGACGTGTGTGAAGCAGGATTCGAACTCGAGACGTTTGTATGTTTAACGTGCACACAGTCCACCGCTGGACTGTGTGTCTAACCCGAGTAATAAGTTGATTTTAATTATACTTATAAACTACCGAAACATCGTCTTCCTCGTTGAGATTTAACCAGAATCGGTAACAGACTGGTTCGAAGTTTTTTTAATCGGTTTCTTAGCGTCTTACAGTTCATTAAGGTGAGATATGAGTATAAAGAAAAGAAAATAAGCGTGAGGTATACCGACTCGTTTTCCTCTGTTTTCCGGCAGAACTCCGGCGACAGAAATTAACTCCGGCGTCAGGTATCTTGCAGCAGGGAAACTTCAGAAAACTTACAAAGGGTGTGGGTGACTTCGGTATAAGCTTAGGAGGTTCAATAAGGCTCGGAAATGGAGAAACCGGTTTTCCGGCGATGAGCAGAGAAATTCCGACGAGTGGAATTAGGCCGAGAAAAGGTGTGGTTTTGAGCGAAAAGGTTTGCAGTGGGTTGTGGGTGAATTTATAGGGCAAATCGTCGAAGAACCTGGTCTGATTTCCGACTGTATTCGTAAATTATAAAAACTCCGGCGGTTATAACTTTGGTCGCGGACTCAGACGTCGGTTATAACCGATGTCTTGTTAATGGTTTACGTTATAACGTAAATTGTCGTTAAGACTCGCGAGATTTCCGGGATTTCCGACGACTGAACTGTTGGGCGCCGGTTTTGAATTCGTAACGTCATAATATTAATTAAATGATTCCAATAATTCACAAGAAGCATCCGTGGCGCAGTGGTTCAAGTGCGCGTGTTAAGTTTGTTTGTTGAGCCGGTACAGACCCGGGTTCGAAACCCGGCAGGAACAAAACATTTTTATTTTGCGTTTTTTAACAGTTTTTCAAAAACTAATTATATATTCCCGTATAATAATTGATTATGTATCGTTTAAAATTATTTTGGGCATTTAATTCGCAACGAAATTTTTGACTGACTGTTCGGTTGATAAACGGAGCGGGTTTGGTAAATCCGTTTTTGACGGATGTTACAGTATCCCCTGCTTTTTAGAAATTTCGTCACGAAATTTAAATTGTGATATATTTGACTAAAAAAATGATGGTGTTTAGTTTGATAGTTATATGCTTAGAAAAAAATAAGGGTTTAAGTTTTTGTTCGAGGCGGTAACGTTCCTTGTAAGGGTTAAGTACCCTATTCAGGAATCGCTTTTTGTTGCCTACTGTATAAGTATTGATAAGCAAGAATGATTCGCTAAAAATGATATCATGCATAAGAGTTTAGATACGTTTGGGAAAGTATGGTTATATCCTAAGGCAAAACTTCTAACACTACAACCTACATGGAACATAAATAAAAACACAACAGCTGATATTTGAACATAAATAAACACAACAGCTAATATTCGAACATGAATAAACACAACAGCAAATATTTGAACATGAATAAACACAACAGAAAATATTTGAATCCACATTCTGATAGCATATATGTTTGAATGGTGGAAGTTCCTCTCTCGTTTGTTATGATGGAGAGGTTAGTTTATGTAGAAATGGAACACAATCCAATCTCTTTAAATAGCATGATGATATAAATGTAACACAAATTCCAACCAAGGCAATACTAAATCCTACATGGAACTTCTCATAACCGCCTGATAATGCCTCTGATCCTTTGGCAAGAATACTTATATATAGGAAGTACCAGCGGCGTATCCACCATATTCTTGCCAAATTTTCATTAGTTTTATCCACAAGTTATGATTAGTTACCAAGAAACTAATAAATCCTACATAGAACTTCTCATAACCGTCCGATAATGCCTCTGATCCTTTGACAAGAATACTTATATATAGGAAGTACCAGCGGCGTATCCACCATATTCTTGTCAAATTTTCATTGGTTTTATCAGTGAATTATGATTAGTCCTATAACTCTACAACCAATACAACAAACATAAATTACTGAAATGAAATATATCTATGCGATCAAGGCTCAATCAAACGGAGCCGATCGTATTGCATGTACTGAAAATGAAATGTCTTGCGCTCAAGGCTCAATCAAACGGAGCCGAACGTATTGAATGTACTGAAATCGAAATTGTCTGTGTGCTCAAGGCTCAATTAAACGGAGCCGAGCGTATTGAATGTACTGAAAATGAACCACTTGATCTAAACAACAATCACACAATCAGCCTATGCATGAAACCTCTCATAACCGCCTGATAATGCCTCCGATCATTTGACAAGAATACTTATATATAGGAAGTACCAGCGGCGTATCCACCATATTCTTGTCAAATTTTCATTGACTTTATCCGCAAGTTATGGTTAGTTCGATGCGACTCTACTACAAACACCACAACCACAAGATACTGATAATGAAAATGTCTGTGCGCTCAAGGCTCAATCAAACGGAGCCGAACGTATTGCATGAACTGGAAATGTAAATTGAAATGTGCGCTCAAGGCTCAATCAAACGGAGCCGAACGTATTGCATGTATTGAAATGTAAAATGAAATAACCGATCAAGGCTCAATCTAACGGAGCCGATCGTGCGGGCACGCCAAGATCAACCGCATAATAAAATGGGGATCCAACTCAACCTCATGGATGGGGAGCCACGGCCTCGGCAAATGCATATACTGAAAACAATATATAATATACAATATACAATAATTACTCTAATAGTCTACACATGGAACCTCTCATAACCGCCAGATAATGCTTCTGATCCTTTGACAAGAATACTTATATATAGGAAGTACCATCGGTGTATCCACCGTATTCTCGTCAAAGTTTCATTGGCTTTATCCTTAAGTTATGTTTGGTTCTATGTGATAAAGAAAACATAAAACTAAACGATAGGAGTTGAATCTGGATCTTCGGCGAAGAGGACTAGTTGAGTATCTTCGTTTGGGCCGTCATTATCTTCGACAAGATTGGCGTTGATGTTGAAGACTCTTCCTCTTGCTGGCGGCATAGTGGTTGGGTTTTCTTGGTTAACTGGGTTTGATTGGGCTTGAGTGTTGATAACGTTAACCAATTGAGGGCATGTGTTTCTAAAGTGGGTAGGGTCGCCACAATTGAAACAAGCTCGGGCGTAAGGGAACATGGGGTATTGGGGTTGTTGATAGGTTTGGGCCATGTTTTGAGTAGGGGAAAAGGTTTGGTTTTGAAAGGTGCGACAAACATTGCTCAAATGACCATAGCGTCCACAAGTTGCACATAGACGATAAGGTAGGGTATGGGGATGGTGATAAAAACAATTGTTGCATCGAGGGTGAGGTCCAAGATATGGTTTCTTATTTGGGTAGGCTGAATTGGGTGCCACTTGGGTGATTGGGATAGCTCGGATGGGTATAGCGTGTAAAACTGGTTGATCTCGATGGGTAGCAGCGAAAAGTTGTCCGTCTCTTCTTCTCTTAGGATTGGGTTGAGAAGGGGATTCGGTTTGGGTGGAGTCGGAGGTTTCAGTCGATTCTTTATCCTTATTCTTCTCCTCCTTGAAGTCTTTGTTTCGGATTCGGTTCTCGGTGAGCTCTGTTGCTAGCTCCATTGCTGCTTCCAAAGTTGCAGGCTTGGTACTTATTACAGGGTCTTGAATCTTTGACGGAAGACCACGAATGTAGTGCTCGATCAAACGGTAGAGGGGAGTGAACATGTTGGGAACCATTTGATGTAACTCGAGGAATCTTTTGTTGTAGGTGATGTGGTCTCCTTCCATTTGCTTCAATGAGTAAAATTCATCTTCTAACTTCTTGATTTCGCTCCTTGGGCAAAATCGTCTGGTCATGATTTCCTTCAATTCGTTCCAAGTTAAGGTCATAGCATCGTCGACGCCTCGTTTGGCCTTCTCTGTATTCCACCAAGTAAGTGCTATCCCATATAATCGACCGGTAGCATATCGCACTTTGCGATCGCCAGGGCAATCGCAATTTAGGAAAGTGTTTTCCAATTCTTCAAACCAATGGAGGAGAGCGGTGACGCCTTCAGTCCCTTTGTATTTCGGAGGGTCGCATGATTTGAAATGCTTGTAGGTGCATTTAGTGGTATTTGGGGGAGAGTTGAAAATGTTTTGGTTTGCTTGATTGACAGGATTAGCGGTAAGTGCTTGTTGAACTTGGATTACAATGTTGGGTATTACGGCAGCCATTTGTTGAGCGATTAAGGCAGCCATGCGCTCGTGGGCTTTTCTTGCTCTCGTCTTCCTACGGGCGAGGTTAGAAGACATCTACCAGGAATACATGACAAGAGTATGAGTTGGATGCTTTTGAGATCATGGGTCGCATTCAAGAATGAACATTCATAAAATAATTATAGATAAATAAATTTACTACGTCCATTGGATGTCTTGGGTTTTGCTCGCTGTTAGGCCCTACATGCCGCCATACTTTACCTGTGTAATCATGTGGGCCCCCATGAATACCGGTTTTTCATATGGTTCGCACGGGTTTGCCAGGTTGCGTACACAAAAACCCGGAGAAAAATCGAGAAATATGTATACAACGTGTGATATTCGGAATGTGTCCAGGTGTAGACACGGTGACACCTCAAAGTAGGGTTAGTTCGAACGACGTTTGGTGTGGCATGCTTTGGCCTAATAGGTCCTTCGTACTCTCATCGTTGGTCCCCAGGTAGGCAAACTGGTCCGTTATATTGGATTTATACGAATGCCAGCCTAGACAGGACGTTCCGACTACCGGTACTTGTACCCTTCCAGTTACTACATGCCCGTCGCAGAACTTACTTTGATGAGATTTGAAAATTGCACAAAATCTTTGGATAATGAGAGTATGAAAATAAATTGAATACATGAACATCGATATATGTATAATGAATATGTATATATGTATAATGAATATGTATATAAGCATGTATGTTTGACTGTAAATGTAAACAAATATGAAACAAATAAATATCACAAGTTTGTATGTAACCACCTAATCAATTAAAATTTAGGCAGACTATAGTATAGGCTCTAAGGGTCTAATAACCTATCCTATATCCCTATAGTCATGGCTCTGATACCAATCTGTCACACCCCGACCCGCAACGGAAAAGGTGATCGGGGCATAATTGGGTTATCATCAAAGCTCATGACATTTATTATGCGTCTCATATTCATTATTACAAATTAAATGGAAATTTACAATAAAGGTTACAACTGTTCTAACTAACAATCTAAACTTCTTTGTTCTCTTCTAAGGCATATCCTATGTTTTCCTTGCTTCAACCTGTTCACCTGTATCATGTGTAAAAGGGTTTTTGGATCAACATAATGTTGGCGAGTGAATCCTATGGAAAACATTTGAACAAATTCATTTAAATTGATTATGAAATATGTGCACAACCATACATGAGTAAAAATAGATGTAAACTTAATCAACAATCATAAGATATTAAGTGAAACACACATGAACAATAATGGAACATTTAGAGGCACGCGATGCTCAACTCGTCTCTCACGAGGAACTGAGGGGCATAATGAATGAATTGCATAACCATGATAATATGAATGACACAACTACAATCAATATAAACTCAATGATATACACATAAAAAAATAATGAATTTGATTTGTGGCACGCGTTGTTCAACTCGTCTCCCACGAGGAACTGATGGGCTTAATGAATGAGTTTCATATATTTTGACAAAAAAGGAAATAAGTAATCACAACAATATAACCAATCTAAGTTTAGATCATGATGTGGTATGGCACAAGTTTAAATAAATAAGTTAATTATTTTCATAACACATGACACACCCCAAAACGTGTAATTTAAAAGGGGGAGTTGTAAGATTCACTCACAGTGGGTGCGTTCGGTTGATGATGTTGAATGCACGCGAAGTGGTTTTAACCACGAGTGAGATTTAACCTAGATAAATCGCATTATGGTTTGGTAAGCAAACGGATTTTATTAATCTATTTCAGTAGGATTGTTGGGTGCATTTTTGTGAGTTTAAGGCTATTTTCTAACCTTAAAAATGTTATTTCTAAGTATTTTTAATTGATTTTTAATTAAAATAATTAAATAAAAATAATAAAAAAAATTGATTTTTTTCTGACCGTTGACCGTTGACCTGACCGTTGACCGGTTCGAATCGGAATACAAGTGCGCTGGGTGAGGCTCGAACCCGAGACCTCCCGTACGCGTGCACGCAGCTCTACCAACTGAGCTACGTGTCTAACCCGTTATAAATCTGATTTTAATTATATATATATATATTAATTAGTTTAAACCGAAAATCATTTTATTTAAAAAAACAGTTTAAGCGAATCGGACGTGCACTCCACAGGTCTCAAACCCGGGACCTGTGGCTTAAACTAACACACAGTCCACCGCTGGACTGTGTGTTTAACATGTTATATAATCCAATTTTTATTATACTTAAATACAAATTATTTGTTTTCATTTCTGACTTTATTTAAAAAGAATAGATAATTGTCCGAGTCGGTGCAGTAGCCCGGACTCGAACGCGCGACCTGTGATATAAACATACACACAGTCCACCGCTGGACTGTGTGTCTAACTTGGTTATTATTCCGGTTATTAATATACTTAACATATACCAGCATGACTCCGGTTCGGTTAATAAAAAAAAATCATTTTTATTAAGGCGACGTGTGTGAAGCAGGATTCGAACTCGAGACGTTTGTATGTTTAACGTGCACACAGTCCACCGCTGGACTGTGTGTCTAACCCGAGTAATAAGTTGATTTTAATTATACTTATAAACTACCGAAACATCGTCTTCCTCGTTGAGATTTAACCAGAATCGGTAACAGACTGGTTCGAAGTTTTTTTAATCGGTTTCTTAGCGTCTTACAGTTCATTAAGGTGAGATATGAGTATAAAGAAAAGCAAATAAGCATGAGGTATACCGACTCGTTTTCCTCTGTTTTCCGGCAGAACTCCGGCGACAGAAATTAACTCCGGCGTCAGGTATCTTGCAGCAGGGAAACTTCAGAAAACTTACAAAGGGTGTGGGTGACTTCGGTATAAGCTTAGGAGGTTCAATAAGGCTCGGAAATGGAGAACCGGTTTTCCGGCGATGAGCAGAGAAATTCCGGCGAGTGGAATTACGCCGAGAAAAGGTGTGGTTTTGAGCGAAAAGGTTTGCAGTGGGTTGTGGGTGAATTTATAGGGCAAATCGTCGAAGAACCTGGTCTGATTTCCGACTGTATTCGTAAATTATAAAAACTCCGGCGGTTATAACTTTGGTCGCGGACTCAGACGTCGGTTATAACCGATGTCTTGTTAATGGTTTACGTTATAACGTAAATTGTCGTTAAGACTCGCGAGATTTCCGGGATTTCCGACGACTGAACTGTTGGGCGCCGGTTTTGAATTCGTAACGTCATAATATTAATTAAATGATTCCAATAATTCACAAGAAGCATCCGTGGCGCAGTGGTTCAGGTGCGCGTGTTAAGTTTGTTTGTTGAGCCGGTACAGACCCGGGTTCGAAACCCGGCAGGAACAAAACATTTTTATTTTGCGTTTTTTAACAGTTTTTCAAAAACTAATTATATATTACCATATAATAATTGATTATGTATCGTTTAAAATTATTTTGGGCATTTAATTCACAACGAAATTTTTAACTGACTGTTCGGTTGATAAACGGAGCGGGTTTGGTAATTCCGTTTTTGACGGATGTTACATTCTATATAAACGCAAATAAGTTATAATTGGAGATAATCAATTCGATTTTGCGGAACATGTTGAACAATCGCAGGATCATATTTGTTTCAAAAGGCAGCAATATTCGATTTCAATTTATACGTGATTGTCGATCCATCATCGATAACACATACTCGGTTAGATCGATTTGTTATGATTTCTATTGAAAAACGCTGCATTCATATGGAGAATTTTGGATCAGGTATGTTTTCGTATGGTGATCGTCTGTATTAGATTGCGGGTTGTTACATAATTTTTTTGTTTTATTGTCATCTGAATGTAGTGCATGGTGTTATTCGTTCATGTATCGTATTTTGTTTTGTTATTCAGTTTATTCATTAATATGCATAAACAATCTTGTTGAAACCGTGTGTGTATGTGCTTACAGGAGGTGGTGTTATTTCTTTTGTAGGAATTCATGTTGTATTTTTTATATCATGTGGTGTTATTTATGTTATATCCAATTTTCGTGCATGGTGTTTTTTTAACGGGTAAACGTGCTCATACAGTTCCTGCGTGGTGTTTCTAAAATACACTTCTGTTCTGTTCATGGTGTTTTTAAATACAATTGTTCCTTTATGGTGTTTTTATCTAGTATATGTGGTGTGTTTACAATACAGGACTGGTACTGCATGGTACTTTTAAAATACAAGTCTGTTGTATTTTCTGCGTAGCTATGGTGTTATTTAACGGGTAAATGTGCTGATACAGTTAGGTTCATTTATAGTGTTTTTAATACAGTTCTGTTATGTTCATGATGTTTTTGAAATACAGTTGTGTTCCGTCATGGTGTTTTTATCTGGTATACATGGTTTTTTACAATACAATACTGTTCCTCTGTGGTGTTTTTAAAATACAGTTATGTTCTGTTCATGGTGTTTTTAAATACAGTTGTTCATTCATGGTGTTTTTATCTAGTATATGTGGTGTTTTTACAATAAAGGACTGGTACTGCATGGTGCTTTTAAAATACAGGTTTGTTGTATTTTCTGCGTAGCTATGGTGTTATTTATGTTAGATGTGGTGTTATTTTGTAGGGTCTAATAATTACCAGCCTGTTGGGCGTCCACATTTGTTTCCTAATTTGTAAGAGGACTTTTTTACCGGAGGTGGAAGATTCGCTTAGGCCGAGAGAGAAGATGACGTTCGACACACTAAATAATGCATTTCTTTTTTATCAAAAGTACGCGATGGCTGCAGGATTTACCGCCAGAAAGTCTTCCCAATATAAGCAGCAGGATGTTGTTAAATCCAAATACTTTGTTTGCTCAAAGGAAGGAACCAAACCTTTTAAGGTGATCGATTCTTCTAAAGTGGTCGACACATCAAATACAGGCTCAAAAAGGAAATCTACTCGTCGGGTCCCTTCTATTAGGACTGGCTGTGAGGCACGTATGTGCCTAAAGCTTAATGGGATGAATTTATATGAGGTATACTATTTCAAGGAGGAACATAACCACCCTTTTGTTGCTGACGAGGACATGTATTAACTCCCAGTTAACCGAGGATTGAATTATACCCAAGAGCAAGCGGTTAATGTTTTAAATGCGATAAATATTGGACCTGTGAAAGCATTTAATATAATGAGGACATTGTATGGTGGTTTTGCCAAGGTTGGGGCAACCAAATCCGATTTCAAGAATTTTAAGCGAGATATAAAAGGTACATATCTGAGTTTGATGCTGACATGATGATTAAACGGTTGTTGAGAAAGAAAGAGTACATGCCAAACTTTTCAATGGAGTATACAACTTCTGAAGATGGCATACTAAGGGCTATGTTCTGGGCATACGAGGAGGCCAAGCGAAATTTTTCATTTTTCGATGACGTTGTGTCATTTGATGCAACATATCGGCGTAACAAGTTTGTTTACTAATCAATATTGTTGATTGTTTTTTTTTATAAAATTCGTTTTTAGATTTATATAAAAGTTTTTTGTATGGTGTTTTCTTTTTGTGTTAGGTACAAGCTGATGTTCGTACCCTTTACCGGTATCGACAACCATAATCGTAAAGTTACACTTGGAGCCGCTATAATAGGGAACGAAACCGCTGAAACGTATAGTTGGTTGCTTAGGGTTTTTCGTGAATCTTTTGGTCATGCTCCTCCGGTGGTTGTGACCGACCAAGACCCAACCATGAAGAAGGCTATTGAAGATACATGGCTTGAGAGTAGGCATAGGTTATGCATGTGGCATATAATGGACAAGCTTACTGTTAGGGTGTTTTTGCTTATTCAATCTATTATTTTTGCTTCATTTTTGTTGAGTTGTATTTATTTGTTTTCATTTTTTTTTTCAATTGTGTTTTTAGGTTGGCCCTACGATTTGCAATAGTACTGATTTTAAAAGGAGGTTGTGTTCCATTGTGTGGACCGATTCTATACTGCCCTAGCAGTTTGAAAGCGAATGGGGCACCATAATGAATGATTTTAATCTTTCCGAGCATGAATGGTTACAGACTATTTATCAGATAAGGGATAGTTGGATACCGGCGTATTATCGTGATCAGTACATGTCTGGGCTCATGCGTACATCATCTCGTTCAGAGAGTGAGAACCATTTTTTTGGACAGTTTTGCAACCCGGAGTGCACCCTTGTCTTTTGGGCCATTTTGACTCTGTAATTGAAGCTCAAAGACATGAGCATAGGAAGAACGACCACGACACTAGAAACACGGTTGCTGGTATATATGGGCTGTAGATTTTGTGTTGGAGGAGGAAGCTGCGAGGTTATACACACGCACTATTTTTTTGATGTCCAATTGGAGATACAAAATGGTATTCATAGGTGTGCTATTGGAAAGTGGGAAAGTATCGATGACTTCGTTAAATTTTTTGTGAAGGATTGGGAACAACCATGCACCACTTTCTTCGAGGTATACAATAGACTTTTTATTTCTTTGCCTTGTTTACATTTTTCTTTAAATATATTTTTTGATCTGGTACATGAATTAGTATGGTGTCATTTGTTTAATCTATTTTTATTTTTTTGTAACAATTTATATTTTTTTGTTGCGACCTGTAGGTAATGGTGCGGGAGGCCGACATGAATATATACTGTACACGCAAAAGATTCGAACAGTTTGGGTTGTTGTGCCCACACATATTCTACGTGCTTAGGATGCTTGACGTGACGGAATTCCCTCAACGATATAAACTTAGACGTTGGATGAGGGAGGTTGTTACCAATAGTTCTCCTGGTGTGATTTTAGGTATGAATGAGGACGAAGATCAGTATAACGAAGTAAATCGGGTTGTACGTGAGATAACACAATGTACAGAGTCGGTTATCAACAAACTTGTTAACAATTTCGATGCATTGTGCTCATTTAGGGATCATGTGGTTAAGTTTTTGGATTCAGCTGACGAGGCAGTCGGGAGTGCACCTCGTAAGAGTTGTAGGGAAAGATTTGCTGAAATAACCGGCAATACCCAACCATCCACAGTTACTGTTCGTGTCCTCGTTGGAACTAGATTTAAAGGTATGGGTAAGCCGAAACGGATGAATTCTAAACGTGAAATTGCAAGAAGCCAAACTGGTAATAAGAGACGTCATTGTCAAAATTGCTTTAGGTACGATCACAACAGACGTACATGTAAACATCCTACAAGGAAACAAGAAGACGTTAGTTCCGAGGAAGACCGGGGTGAAGAAGTGGTCGAATCTGACGAGGATGAAACAGACGACGATGAAGTAGACGAGGATGAAGCAGACGAGGACGAAGCTGACGATTAGGGATTGTCGGATAAGTCATTTTTATTTATTGTGTTTGTTCACAGTGGGTTTTGGTTGAATGACTATACTTCAATTTTTAAGTTGAAACGTTATACACTTTGTTTTTTGGTTATGCAGTGATGATTTTTTTTATTATGGCCGAATATTTAAAAGGGTACATATTGCATATTGGTATATCAATTTTGGTTATCCATACCGTCGAGTACATACTTCATGTTCTCTGCAAACCTTGTTATGCGGTCCTTTTCTGGTAAGTCGAACTCCTTTTCAAGCTGCATATGTTTAATTTTTTAGAAGAAAAAAAAAGTTAAGTTAGAAGATATAGTGTTATTTCAGAACAAATATCCGAGTTATCATACCGTTATGACAGAATAACACCTTTAGTTCATTTAGGCTTTATCTATAGGGATTCATATAGTTTATACAGCATGCAGGCATACGACTATCTTACCAATGATGTAACTATTTTCATGTTAATTTTTCATATAAAACTGATAACATGTTTTCACTTGTTAAATCCCTTTAACAACGTGGTGTTATTTCAGCTCCAAAACAAATGTTATTTTAGTTTACAATAACCGAGTTTTACATACTCTTATAACTGTACAATAATTCGTTTAACGACATGGTGTTAAATCCGTTTCAAGACATGGTGTTAAATCCGTTTCAAGACATGGTGTTATTTCAAGATAATTCATTCGGACTTTTAATTACACCGTACAATAATCAATAAAGAACACATACCAACATTCCAGCTTTGCAGAACAACTTCGGGCCGTTCCCATCTTCCTCAGTCTCTCTTCGTAGTTCAATACCACAGCCCATGCGCTGATCACATCAATATATACCGTGACGCCCGGTAACATTGATTCGAACGGTGACCTCATCACCGAAACTTGACCATTATTACTGAAAATCACATCCCTACAACACGAGATAATTATTTTAAATAAATAATATTTAATGAAAAAAATAACGGTACGATGAATACGTACCACGCGTTACGCACTCCGCAGAAAATACATCGTGGTACGACTTCTTCTGACTTCTCCCGTCCAGCCCGCAACGAAACTATGCAGCTGACATACGGGGACCGTAGCACTGGTGGCAAAATTATTGTTCTTTTGGGCGTGGTGTTTTTCCGTACATCGCAGATCGACCCCCCTCAACAGTTTTTTCATGAACCCAAACACTGTCAAATTTTTTTGACAGGTTAACTGCCTCAAGGCCTGATACATTGAACCTTGGTTGGGGTGTCTTTGCTGTATCCACTGCGTCCATCGCTGCCTCTACCTCTGCCACAAATGATGACGTCATTGGTGAAAAGGGAGATTTTTTTGTGACATAGGTTCATGTTTTCTCGTATCTGGAGTAGTGTTATTACTGGTTAATGTTACACTACCTTCACAACGCTTGACATCTTGCGTTCTCGCCTCATCCGCTTGTAGATATTTCAACTTCATTTTATTCCATGTCAGTGCCTTTTCCTTCAACTTCTCACTATTGGGATACAATGTACATGATTCTGTAATCGCATCATTTATGCTACGAACGCATTCTTCAAAATCACGGAACAACTTATCCAAAATATTTCATTTATCCTGTTTCAAAATCCATTTTAAACAACATAATTTTGTAAAACAACATATATTGTATCATTATTTTTTTGTCAACATGTTGTTTTTTTACCTCATCAGATTCTTTTGCAGATGCGGATGGGGGCGATTGTGTGTCTCCGTACTGCGACACCATCGGCACACGAAATGATCCATCTGGACCTACAAGCATGGCCACACGTTTGGGTGTCAGTTTGCGTCAGAAAGTAGTCCGCACAATGCTGTATATACCAAGGTGTTCGTCATCATCTTCAATAGGTGTAGTACCTTTAACCTTATTTTTATTTTCCGTTCCACTGATCTCGTCCGATTCATGTTTCCTTTTCTCTCCCTTCATTGCTGAATCAACATCCTCGGTTGATATCTCAGTATGCTCCATCTCTGAAGCCAACTCCTCAAACATGTCATCCGTTGCTAACCCAATCAGAGTCGAACCATGTGTTGCAGGTATCATTTTTTTCTCTATTGCATAGGCCATCTGCAAAGTTTCATTGAAAGATGTTTAGTACGGTTTCCACAATTATCAAATGCATGATTTTTTTCTTGTTTATGTTTTATTTAGTATTAACTTACCATCAATAAAAGCATTGGGCCCCTGAAATGATCCTCGTCTCCGTGCCACGATCTCTTCATTCGGTTGAGGCATGTAACCATGTAAGCACACCAATCGAAACTTGATATTTCAACTTTAGGTTTTAGGCACGGAAGTTACCGGACATTAACTGAGTTATTGCTTGTCGTTTCACCTAGAAATGAAAAGTATAAAACAATAAAATTCAGAACAAATAACCATTCGTAGTCGTCTATGCTTAATATGTGCATCATCAGTTGCAATGGAGACAAAACCTCTAAACTCGTTCATAACTTCACCACTCCTCTTGTTTGCCTTTGTTTGTTCAACCAGTATATTTTCGCCATGAGGCAGCTTGAATATGCAGTATACAAGGTCTGCATTAATGGGTATCAGACTGTTGTTTCCTATATTCAAGACGCACGCATCTGGGTCGTAATTTGTGACCAACCAGTGTGCGATGCCGGTGGGGACACCAGTAACTTGATGGCTCAAAATTGATCCAAACCCGATCTTGTAAACCCTTTCTCTTTGTTTCGCACTCAAACCACCTGTTAGATTTAACAAATTGTTGATAGAAACCTTTGGCCTGATTCTTGTCCCCGTATAGGCTTTGTAAGGTTGTGAGTGTTTTTGTCGCTTGGTATGAATCGACGATTTCTTGGCTAGCGACTTTCTTCTTTTACCTGGTGGGGTGTCAACAAAGTCATCGTCCGGGTCGGACGATGACTTTGAAATCACCTTCTCAAACTTCTTTATTGTTAGCTTCGATTCTACATTAAACAAATAAAGTATTAGAGAGAACCGTACAACATAGATATTTAGCTCATTATAATGTTCAATGATAAAATGCATACCATTTGTGGTAGTCCCTGTAACCAGCCATCTCGCAGTCGACTTGAACAGCTTCCCTGGTGGTGGCAATATTTTCGTTGTTTTTTGTTCTGCTTGACGTGGCATTTCCCTGGCGGGGGATTCTTGTTTATCATTTCCCTCTCCTTCTGAATCCGAACACACGATAGCAGTATCTTGGGTGTTTTTGTATTTGGAGCGGTACATTTTGGTTCGTAGCCGATTGCTTTTCCTAATTGCATAGTAGTGTGACAAAATATATTATAACCATAGTTTTTATGTGACGAATGTGTTATACCAAATGTCATATAACACCAGGTTAGATAGCAAATCACTATTAAATACAAAAACAAAAAACAATTTGAAGACAACCACCATACTGCTGTATGAACTGCTGTATGAATGGAGGATCATCAATAACAAACAGATCAAATCACTAACTAACACCCTTTAAATTCATATAAAGAAATACATACCAAATCACGATTTCAAACAAAAAATTTCTACGAAGGTATAACACCACATTTTTCCGGTTATTGGACAAATAACACCTTCACTCATATGAAAGACAATTTCAACTCTTATAAAGAAATAACATCATAATGCAGTTAATGGGCAAATAACACCAATCAGACAAATCCCAAGTTTTTGTGATGCTTGTTCTATAGAAGGCATACATATACAGAGCAAATAACACCCTACACTACGTTCAAATTTCATATGATGGATAAACAACACCTTGCACTACTATAATATTTCATATAATGGACAAATAACACCCTACACTCCTATAAAACTTCAGATAATGGACAAATAACACCCTGCACTCCTTTAAAATCTCAAATAATGTTCAAATATCACCCTGCACTCCTATAAAATCTTAAATAATGTTCAAATAACACCCTGCACTAATATAAAGTTTCATATTCTGGACAAATATCACCCTGCAGTCCTATAAAATCTCAAATAATGATCAAATAACACCCTTCACTAATATAAAGTCTCATACACTGTTTCATATAAAGGACAAATAACACCCTGCAATCCTATAAAACTTCAGATAATGGACAATTAACACCCTGCACTCCTTTAAAATCTCAAATAACGTCCAAATATCACACTGCACTCCTATAAAATCTCAATTAATGTTCAAATAACACCCTTCGCTAATATAAAGTATCATACACTGTTTCATATACTGGACAAATAACACCCTGCACTACTATAAAATCTCAAATAATGTTCAAATATCAACCTGCACTACTATAAAATCTCAAATAATATTCAAATAACACCGTGCACTACTATAAAGTATCATACACTGGACAAATAACACCCTACACTACTATAAAGTTTCATTCACTTGACAAATAACATCCCTGCACTACTATAAAGTTTTATACACTGGACAAATAACATACACTGGACAAATAACACCTACACTAGTTACAGACTAACTAATAAAGTTTCATACACTGGACAAATAACACCCTACACTACTATAAAGTTTCATTCACTTGACAAATAACATCCCTGCACTACTATAAAGTTTCATACACTAGACAAACAACACCCTGAACTACTATAAAGTTTCATATAATGGACAAATAACACCATTCACTCCTACAAAAATTCCAAATAATGGATAAATAACACCCTGCACTCATAAAAATGCAGACAATGTACTTTTAAACAATCTGCACTCCTACAAAGTTTCAGATAATAGACAAATAACACCATAAAATTCTAAAAGACACCATAACATTCTTAAAGCCACCATAAAGCAGAAACACTAAATCACACAATGCAGATTTGTTATTTTTATGAATATGGATTAAATCGAACTCCGTGGATTAAAACAAAACCAAAACCTTAATAACTAACTGGAAAACACCATACAAGCTTCATTAGGTTGAAATTCAGCAACTTTTCAAAACCCTAATCCTAACAACTAAAGGAATAAGCAATACGTCAATACAATGTTCGAATACGACTAAAAAACACTCTGATTTCGTAGCACATTACTTACCTGAACTTGATTTTGAAGTTTTCCCCATCGACGCAGTGTTCTTCGTCTTCTCCTCCTCCCGATCGACAATAAAGGGAACTTTAATTTTCCTCATTCCGTGGACTGTGATTTTTTGCGATTACAAATGATTTGAAGATTGATAATGAAGATTGTTATCCCTGAAAAATATCCATCATTTTCGAAGAACTGATTGTGATTGTTGGAGGTTTTGATTCGGTTTTCTTTTGAAAGGGTGGCAAAAAGTCTAAAACACCCCTGAACGATCAAATTGGGTTTAATGGCTTGACACTATATTTACAATAATGCCACTATGATCTCAGCCATTAGATTTTTAATCTAATGGTTGATAATTTTTTTACCCTTCTCACACTTTTAAATTTTCTCACAATAACTCACCTTATATATATATATATATATATATATTATATTAAGTGTGAGAAGGGTAAGAAAGATTATCAACCATTATAATTAAAAATCTAATGGCTGAGATCATAGTGGCATTATTGTAAATATAGTGTCAAGCCATTAAACAAATTTGATCGTTCAGGGGTGTTTTAGACTTTTTGCCATCCTTTCAAAAAGAAACCGAATCAAAACCTCCAACAATCACAATCAGTTCTTAGAAAATTACAGAGATTTTTCAGGGATAACAATCTTCATCATCAATCTTCAAATCATTTGTAATCGCAAAAGATCACAGTCCACGGAATGAGGAAAATTAGAGTTCCTTTATTGTCGATCGGGAGGAGGAGAAGACGAAGAACACTGCGTCGATGGGGAAAACTTCAAAATCAAGTTCAGGTAAGTAATGTACTATGAAATCAGAGTGTTTTTTAGTCGTATTCGAATATTGTATTGAGGTATTGCTTATTCCTTTAGTTGTCAGGATTAAGGTTTTTGAAAAGTTGCTGAATTTCAACCTAATGAAGCTTGTATGGTGTTTTCCAGTTAGTTATTAAGGTTTTGGTTTTTTTTTATCAACGGAGTTCGATTTAATCCATATTCATTAAAATAACAAATCTGCATTGTGTGATTTAGTGTTTCCTGCTTTATGGTGGCTTTAAGAATGTTATGGTGTCTTTTAGAATTTTATGGTGTTATTTGTCTATTATCTGAAACTTTGTAGGAGTGCAGGTTGTTTAAAAGTACATTGTCTGCATTTTATATGAGTGCAGGGTGTTATTTATCCATTATTTGGAATTTTTGTAGGAGTGAATGGTGTTATTTGTCCATTATATGAAACTTTATAGTAGTTCAGGTGTTGTTTGTCCAGTGTATGAAACTTTATAGTAGTGCAGGGATGTTATTTGTCAAGTGAATGAAACTTTATAGTAGTGTGGGGTGTTATTTGTCCAGTGTATGAAACTTTATAGTAGTTAAGGGTGTTATTTGTCCAGTGTATGAAACTTTATAGTAGTGCAGGGATGTTATTTGTCAAGTGAATGAAACTTTATAGTAGTGTAGGGTGTTATTTGTCCAGTGTATGAACTTTATAGTAGTGCACGGTGTTATATTGAACATATTTGAGATTTTATAGTATTGCAGGTTGATATTTGAACATTATTTGAGATTTTATAGTAGTGCAGGGTGTTATTTGTCCAGTATATGAAACAGTGTATGAAACTTTATATTAGTGAAGGGTGTTATTTGAACATTAATTGAGATTTTATAGGAAATGCAGTGTGATATTTGGACTTTATTTGAGATTTTAAAGGAGTGCAGGGTGTTAATTGTCCATTATCTGAAGTTTTATAGGATTGCAGGGTGTTATTTGTCCTTTATATGAAACAGTGTATGAGACTTTATATTAGTGAAGGGTGTTATTTGATCATTATTTGAGATTTTATAGGACTGCAGGGTGATATTTGTCCAGAATATGAAACTTTATATTAGTGCAGGGTGTTATTTGAACATTATTTAAGATTTTATAGGAGTGCAGGGTGATATTTGAACATTATTTGAGAATTTAAAGGAGTGCAGGTAAATGGTACGAACATCATCTTGTACCTAACACAAAAAGAAAACACCATATAAAAAACTTTTATATAAATCTAAAAACGAATTTTATAAAAAAACAATAAACAATATTGATTAGTAAACAAACTTGTTACGCGATTGTTGCATCAAATGACACAACGTCACCGAAAAATGAAAAATTTCCCTGGCCTCCTCGTATGCCCAGAACATAGCCCTTAGTATGCCATCTTCAGAAGTTGTATACTCCATTGAAAAGTTTGGCATGTACTCTTTTTTCTCAACAACCGTTTAATCATCATGTCAGCATCAAACTCAGATATGTACCTTTTATATCTTGCTTAAAATTCTTGAAATCGGATTTGGTTGCCCAACCTTGTCAAAACCACCATACAATGTCCTCATTATATTAAATGCTTTCACAGGTCCAATATTTATCGCATTCAAAACATTAACCGCTTGCTCTTGGGTATAATTCAATCATCGGTTAACTGGGAGTAAATACATGTCCTCGTCAGCAACAAAAGAGTGGTTATGTTCCTCCTTGAAATAGTATACCTCATATAAATTCATCCCATTAAGCTTTAGGCACATACGTGCCTCACAGCCAGTCCTAATAGAAGGGACCCGACGAGTAGATTTCCTTTTTGAGCCTATATTTGATGTGTCGACCACTTTAGAAGAATCGATCACCTTAAAAGGTTTGGTTCCTTCCTTTGAGCAAACAAAGTATTTGGATTTAACAACATCCTGCTGCTTATATTGGGAAGACTTTCTGGCGGTAAATCCTGCAGCCATCGCGTACTTTTGATAAAAGAGAAATGCATAATTTAGTGTGTCGAACGTCATCTTCTCTCTCGGCCTAAGCGAATCTTCCACCTCCGGTAAAAAAGTCCTCTTACCAGAATTAGGAGACAAATGTGGACGCCCAACAGGCTGGTAATTATTAGACCCTACAAAATAACACCACATCTAACATAAATAACACCATAGCTACGCAGAAAATACAACAGACCTGTATTTTAAAAGCACCATGCAGTCCCAGTCATGTATTGTAAAAACACCATGAATGAACAAATGTATTTAAAAACACCATGAACAGAACAGAACAGAACGGTATTTTAATAACACCACGCAGGAACAGTACTGTATTGTAAAAAACCACGTATACAAGATAAAAACACCATGACGGAACACAACTGTATTTCAAAAACACCATGAACATAACAGAACTGTATTAAAAACACTATAAATGATCCCAACTGTATCAGGATATTTACCCGTTAAATAACACCATAGCTACGCAAAAAATACAACAAACCTGTATTTTAAAAGCACCATGCAGTACCAGTCCTGCATTGTAAACACACCACATATACTAGATAAAAACACCATGAAGGAACAATTGTATTTAAAAACACCATGAACAGAACAGAAGTGTATTTTAAAGACACCACGCAGGAACTGTATGATCACGTTTACCCGTTAGAAAAACACCATGCACGAAAAATTGGATATAACATAAATACACCACATGATATAAAAAAAATACAATATGAATTCCTACAAAAGAAATAACACCACCTCCTGTAAGCACATACACAAACGGTTTCAACAAGATTGTTTATGCATATTAATGAATAAACTGAATAACAAAACAAAATACGATAATGAACAAATAACACCCTGCACTACATTCAGATGACAATAAAACAAAAAATTATGTAACAACCCGCAATCTAATACAGACGATCACCATACGAAAACATACCTGATCCAAAATTCTCCATATGAATGCAGCGTTTTTCAATAGAAATCGTAACAAATCGATCTAACCGGGTATGTGTTATCGATGATGGATCGACAATCACGTATAAATTGAAATCTAATATTGCTGCCTTTTGAAACAAATATGATCCTGCGATTTTATCAACATGTTCCGCAAAATCGAATTGATTATCTCCAATTATAACTGATTTGCGGTTATATATAATAATTACCAAGAATAGATTTATATTAATGAAATTACCATTATACCCAAAATCTCTGAAAAAAGAGGACACATGGCACAATCATATTCCTTCTTACCCTTTTCACACTTTTAAATTTTCTCACATCAACCTATACCTATATATATATATATATATAACATAATTCTTTGAGGCCATGTAATACATTAAATACAGCGAGAAGTTATGAGAATCATATATGACCATCTGTTTCAAAATGGTAATTTTAATACCTCTAACTGAGGCAACCAGTAATTAAGGAAACCACAGATTATTTCTTGTGGAACAACATGTTGACACGTGTTAAGTATTAAGGCAACCAGTAATTAAGGAAAAATTGAAAAGGGAGGCTAAAAACAATACAAGTGTACTCATTTTTATTTATTAATATAGAGATTTAAATAGAATTTGAGTTTGATTAGGAATATGATGATATTAGTATAAATTTATGGTTATTGCTAATATTTGTTGTTTGGTTTATAATGATAAAAGAGTTGAGCAGTGTTCATTCATCTCGTGTCTTTGTGTATTATCAAGCGCTTGATTGTTCGATAATTGGTATCAGAGCATGTAAAATGAAAAGGGAGGAGTCAAAGGCAAAAGATGGCGTGGAAGAAGAAAAAAAAGCAATCATGAGCGAAAAAAGAAAAAAAAGGCTACCATGAGGAATATAAAAGAAAGAGAGAAAAAAGGGTTGAAAATTTTTGTTTGAAGAAGGTTTGATGGCGGCAGTTTTGCCTGGCAATATATATGGAATTCTTATGATTAAAATGGTGGGGTATTGATCAAATATTTGAAACGTTGAATTAAATTGGAGATATTGGAATAGAATGATTCGACTGAATTCAATCAATCTTTTTAACGGGAACTATTACTCTTACTGTACTTTAGACTAATAATTAGAATCTACTTCATTTCTCAGCTTTAAACTTGGTACTTTTTTTTAAATTATAAGTGTCTCTACAAAATAGGGTAGCCTGAATTGACACCAAATTCAATCAATAGTGAATTGCCATCCAATTTAAATATTTTGAAGATCTAAATTGGTGACATCAGTGGAACGTTGTAATTAAAGATGTTGCAACAAATATTGAGCGTATTTTTGATCAGTGGATTTATATACATAATTCTTGTAGAAGGAGTAGAAGCAAAAGATTAAGTGGCTTTGTGCCTAAGAAGAAAAAACTCAAGATGACTGTTTTTTTTCGGGTGATCAACTGCGGGTTGATCAAACCAATTACTTATTAACCATGTTTGATTGTGTTCTTTGACTAGTTGGATACCCTTTTTCGCCTAGGATAAAAATTGTAGTGGGACTCAAATTCTTTTTTTGTTAAAAAAAACTGGTGTAGCACGAAAGAAATGAATTAGCCAGGCGATGATGTATGTGTTTACCGACTAGAAGATTGTGCAACAGGTAATTGTTGTCATGGTGGTTGATAAGCATGGGGTGCCAAATTCCGATTAATGAAGGGTTGAATCCGTTTAGCATCAATTAAAGTACAATGTTTGGATTCAAACTGTGAACACATTGAACATCGGGGTCCAGGGAAGGTCCAGATTGTTCTAAAGAATTTGGAGCAGCTGATACCTGATCAAGGGATTCAAGTTATCAATAACGGTGCTAATGTGAAAAGCAAGTCTATTTCATAATTATGGAGGATTAATGTAAGCTAATGATTCTGAAAGGGAAAAGAGGTTCAAAGTTTAAATGGGTTGAAGATAAAGTTAGTTTTGGTTTAATCATCGACTTGTTAGAGCTAGATTAGTATTGGTATTTTATTTATTGAATTATGTTTATTTGGCTGGTTTATAAATAAATTATTTAAATAGAGTGGCTTAATTAAAATTTGCTTCCCTATGGTTTGGGGCGTTTGCAATTTGCATCCCAGATAATTAAGTTTTCACAATTTGCCTTCCTACCCTCGCGAAACCATCATCGTCGTCAATCACTCACGTGGCTGTCGTTGCCATCTGTTGTTTGTCTGGTCGTCGGAGATAGATGGCCAACCAGAATTCCCTCTAATTTCCCAGTCTCGCTCTCCCTCTCTATCTGTTATTTGTATGTGTGTAAAAATGAAATAAATGAATGGGTGAGGGTTTACAGGGTTTGGGTGGTGAAATTACCATTTTGCCCCTCTACATATATGGAGATGCAAATGGTCCATTACAGGTAGGGAGCAATGTGTGAGAAATGGAAAACATGTGGGGCATATTGTGAAAACTTATTATCTATAAGGCAAATTCCATACGTCGTCAAACCACGTAGAAACAAATTCTAATTAACTAAAAAATAATCAAAAATATTAAGCCTAATTGTTTCTTGAAATTCTAAGATACGATATCATCTCTCCAAACAAGCATTTTATTGTCTAGAACATGAAAGATGATCCTGAATATTGACCAAAGCATATGCATGGCTCAAAGCTAATTCATTCCCATTAACATCCTTTATATTCACCAAAGCTTATGGAGGTTGTAAGAAAAACTAAGCCTAAATATTTGGATCTCATTCATTATTTCAACGCAACCACTTTTGCAACGATTCTCACTTTTTTCAAACCTACAGAAACTCCGTACATAATTAGGGTTTATCATCAATTCAAAAGCTTAAAATATTTTTGTTTTAATTTAAAGTTTAGAAAATTTTATTTATGCTTATGTGTCGTATTATTAGTTTCTAAAAGTTTACTTTACATAAAATATAAAAGATACATTTACACTAACTAACTAAAATATATATTTAATTAGTATTAAACAATACAAACCAAGTCTATAATATTAAAAGTTTAGCATTATAATTTGGTATAACTTTTTTAAATGATTGATTACCCAATATAGCATTGTCAAAAACATTTTGTTGATTAACACTTTTATAATCTATGATAATATATCTTATATTATAAACTTCATAAATAACTAACTCATATTGCCATATGGGCACAATTTTCACGCCCTACGTTGCCGCGAAAGGGAAAAACGAGGTGTGACTTATACGGTAACTTAGCCACTGTTTACGAAAACTTAAAACAACCATTCAAGTTCCATTCAGACACAAAAGTTAATTGTCTAGTTATTGTTATATCAATTTCTTTGAATTAAGCTCAACTAAACAAAAACATGTAATAACACGTCCAAAAGTAGCATCTTAAGGCCCGTTGCTAGATCCATTACAAGATTACTTACCTAAAAAAACATGTTTAGAAGTGTCAACCAAAAGGGTTGGTGAGTTTGTAGGTTTATATATATGGCTCGATTCAAATGAGAACCAGCACGAGTTGTGAGAACCATGAAAACTTTTTCTTCCCGCACAAGTTGGGTCAATTTTTTTTGCACAAATGAAGAAGAAAATATTATAAACGCATCTGTAAAAAAAAGTAAATTTTTTTTGTTGAGTCGGTAGTTTTGACTGATACAAGTTTTTTTACGCGATGTTGTAAATTTTGTACGAAGATAAGTATTTTTTATGCCTCGTATCAATGTGGGTATGCGACATTTTTTAATTTTTTTTGCTGAAACAAGTAATTTTTTTATGACTTTTGAGAAAAAAATTCGGTAAATCTTTTGGATGACCTAACTCTCACAACTTAAAGTGGTTCTCATTTTAACCTATCTCTCTATATATAAATTTATATATATATATATATATGTATATACATATATATTCATGCAAGTAAACACATGTGAGTATGCCATACACATATTTGTTTATAACTACCATGGGTCTTATAACTAAAGCTTAACATTATTTTGCCCCCAAACCTGTGTTTACCACAAACACAGAACGTTATGGATATTATGCATTCATTTACCATACCGGACATGTTAGTGCGACTAACCATAAAGGATTTGTCAAACCAAATAGATCTATCTCACAATATCCATGGCTATACTAGTTAATGGTTATACTACGTAAAGGACTTTCAGTGTGGTAACGTTACATCTCATGTAGATATGTATGTATGAACAAGTATGAAAAAACTATTCATGGGGTCACGTTACTCACTGTTCGGTAGTACTCCTACAAGACGTGGAATATCGCAAGTATGCTACTTCTCTACCTACAAGTTTATATGCACAAATAAGACATCGGATCTAATCCGACCAACACATGACTAGGACTTCTCCTTAAACAAAGTGCACATAGTGTTGATGAGGTGAATAGGTGGTGTTTATTTGAAAAAAAAAACTGTTTAACGTTTATTATCAAAACTAGGGTTTTGGTTATGTTTTATACTTTTAAATTTCTAAGTATTCAGGTCATTAAAGACTTCACACCAAATCTGTCTTAGGATCTGAATAAATTCCTTGTAAAGGGTGTGACAAGTTTGAGGGCTTGTTGGTTATGTTCTCGACACTTGTCGATTTTACCTTTTATTACCGTTTTTAGCCAAAAGAACTTCAAACCTTTGTGTTGTTTTAAAAAATGTTTCGGAACATTAAAATATACCATTTTGAACATAAACCTGTAGGGTTTTATTTCTATAATTAATAGATGTCGATTTTCAAAAAAAGTCATTTTAAATACCCATTAAAACCCGAAATTCATTAAAATTTATTCCAGAACATAAATAATTTTAAAAACAAATCCCAAAATCACTTTTTGCCTTATAAATTCCTAGAGAAAAAATAATATTAAGGTTTATATTTGTAGTGTTTTTGTTGAGAAAATGCAAATAAAAGTCTTTTAAAGTGTAATTTAAATTCATTGTTCAAAACGGTAGCTCCCTAACTTGATTTTACTTGATTTTTTTTTTCTGAGCTTATTATGAGCAATAAAAATTATTGTAAAATTTGGGAATTTTCTAGGTATTTAAGTATTTTATTTTTTTTGTTGATTATATATGCTCTTAAATTATTAAAAATTTCTAGACACTTTAAAAATATATTATAATTGGTCGACAACCTTCTTTTGATATTCCAAGGCTGCTATAAGAATTTTTCAAGACTCATAACTAGGGTTTCTACCTATAGGGCTTTCTTTTGGGTTTTTTAGTATCGATTTTGTTTAGTTATGTGTAGCAGGTGTTTCACTAATTTTTCCTTATAAAACCACTATATTAACCTTTTTTAAGTTTTAATTAGGTGGATTCATCAAAGCATGATGAATCTAGGCTCTTTTGAACACATCTTGTAATCTAGTGCTTATTTTTATTTTATACACTTTTTTTGTACTTTGTTTATCAACTTTTTGAAAAGTGTTCGTAAAATTTTACATGGTTATGATCTTAACAACTTAATGATGATGTTGTTTAAAGAATCTTTTCAAAAAAGATTACTATGTTGCAAGATGGGATACATAATACTTGTTAGTTTTAGTGTGTTAATGTATTTTCCTGTCTTTGGGTGAATAATTGAGGAACATCTCTATATATACACATGATAATGGATGATTCCTCAATCATAACATGTTCTTTATACATTTGGCCACTAAAACATCATGACTATCAAACAAAACACTAATTTGGATTCCTTCACTTAAAGTGTCTTCCAGGTGTGTTTTCTTTGAAGATTTGAAGCAAACCCAAACTCTTTCATGGCTTCAAGTTTGAGGATGCTTCAAACTTGTAAGAATGTCTTAGAAAATATGAGAGAAATTGGGATTACTTGCAAGTGCTTTGAGAGAGTTTTTGAAAAGTTTAGATGGCTTAGGTGTGTTCTTGTGTAAGGTTTAATACAAGATTAGATGGCTTAGGTGTGTGGTGTGGTGATGGTGATGATGGCCTTTATACACAAGACTAAATGGCTTAGGTGTGTATTGCTCTAATTTCCCACATGTTTTAAGGTTAAATGGTGATTTTATCCCTTTCTAACTAAAGTAACAAGATCCTAAAATCTGATTATTGGCTTTAGTTAGTGTATTTTTATAAAAATAAAGCATAGTTTATATATAATAGCTTCATTTTATGGCATTATAATCAGGTATAAATACTAGACTAAGTGTTGTTTAATTTTAATACACTAGATACAAATTTTTCCATGTTAAATTGTTTATATGAATATATTTTTGTAGTCAATACAAATTATATAACCTGTAGATAATAGTATAATTTTGATAAAATTTGACGCATTCATCAAATTAGGGTTTTATTGAATTTATAATTTGTATATCATCGTTGTTTGCTATATTGAATCATTTATTGATCGTTTTAACTTAAATTGTCACTAATGTGTTCGTTGGTGGTAGTATTCTCTACTAGACATACAATAATCATGCCTAGTCATGCACATGCAACACATTGTATGACCTAGTTATTACGAAACTAAGCCTTTATGATTCACATAAATAATTGCACGTAATTTAACTATGAGGATGATAACCTAACTAAACGGGAGTTGTCACAATAGCAAAAAGTTTTTCCATTTTCATATGTTACCCAACATAATTAAATTAAAAATTAAAAACCTCTAAAAGTTGATTAAAATCCTTTTGATTTCATTTCTTTTGACCCCATTGTTATTTAATGACATCATTATCGATTTAAATAATTTTTTTCCAAACATCAAATGTCGTTTTACAATCTCAAATCTTTATTAAATATGTACTTTACCTAACCCGTATTGTATACGTGTTTCTAGCCTGAAGTAGTATATTAACGTCGAAAAAAACACAATTGCATATCTATATTTTAAAGCTAACAAATACAAGTTATTAGAGAAGATATATTTAATACAAAAATTAAATATGTAAAGTTGTTAATTGGTTATTGTATAAGTGATGAATGTGAAACATAAATAAAATAAAATAAAATTATTGTTCATCATAAGTATAATTGTATGTATATAATAGTTTTACCGGGTAAATACTATAAAAAGGTAACATATTTTCCGTATTTTCTCGTAAAAGTCGCTTAACAAATTTTTACACTTAAAAAATGAACACACGATTTTTTTTTAAAGTTACTTAACAATTTTTTGAACATAAAGTCTGCTCAATATTTGTCTTTTTTTTCATTTGTTAATTCAGCAAGTTTATAAAAATAATAAAATACATGAGTGTCGATGACATAAATCAAAATAAAATAAAAACTATACCATATAAAATAGTTTGTATGAATTCGAAATCGTTAAAAGTTCTCAAGAAGTGACTTTATCACTATTATAGAGTAATTGTTCAAATAATATATGTAGTTTTTTATGTATAACAATATGTTAATAGACTTTAACGAAGAAAAAAAACATAATATATATTGATTTTTTATAGTACATGAGTCTAATTTTATATTTTTGTACATAGTTCTCAAAACTTCTAATATAATATATATCAAACCTTTAAAAAATAATATTTTAACTTCATCAAATACCTAAACTAGTAAATTAAAATTAAAGGTGACATGACACCATTAATTCGTTTGCATGCTATGATTTGAGATGCCATAACAAGTTCCAACTTAGGGATTCATTTGTTTAGCATATTTCAGCCATGAAAGCAATCCCCTTCACCATGTCTAGATTAATATGATCTCAAGTTTAATAACTCTAACTCTATGTTCCCGGGATTAATAAAGGAAGGAACAGAAAAGAGTGAAACGAAAGGGAATGAAAGGAAAATAAGGGAAAATGAATTAAGGAGAGAAAAAAAAAAGAGTAATAAAAGAATAAGATAATTTTGTGTTTCAAGATTTGAAGGAAAGGGTAGGAAAGTTAAGGAGAAATCTTCTCTTCTCTCTAAATCCTTCGAAAATGGAAGGAAAGTTTGGAACACAAATCTTTTACAGTTTCCTTTCAATTCCCTCATTTGAAAAAAACTGAGGAACAAAAATCTTTTTTAGCTTCCTTCCACTTCTCTGGCTAAAAGAACTTGAGAACACAGCAGAAGAGAAAAGTAACTATAAAAATCATAATCAATCAATATCTTATATTCTAAACGTTCAAATAAGACAATTGGTAAATAACTAATTAATGGTGAATAGTTGGCGATTTTAGGGTTTTCAATTCATTTTAAATGATTACGATTTACTTAAGACCAAACTAATCAGTCCCTACCTCACAAAACAATCAAACCACTAAATTAAAGTTTGAGCCCTATATTATCCTTTTATGCAGTTGCTTATATCACCTCCTACTATAACTCACCCAAAAATATGTGCTCATACGTCAGCTTTCACTTGTGAGACTATAGTTCGCAACTTTGTAATAACCATCGTCTTATCATAACATAAAACCTATCGTCTTATCATAAATTTCATCATGTCATTCACAACATTTATAAGCCTTTTAAAGCATTTGCCACCTTTCTCAACCTATTGCACGTTTCATGGCAAAACCTTCCATGAACACTGCCTTTTTTTCCCATGTAAGCCAATGGATCGCCAAGGACATTGTTTCGCCTATCGTAGTCTATCACTTAGAACCGCACTACTATCGACTGGTTCTGTAGCACATTATTGGTGTTGCTCAACAACAATAACTACCGAATATGTTATAACCCATTTTCCACTACCGTCGCTATCCACTCTAAGGAATCTCTCTCTCTTTATGTCTTTCTCATACATTTTCTTTTTTTCCTTTTCTCGACACTTTCTCCATTCTTTGCATCTAAAGAGGTATGACCTGAATTTATTGCATAATACCACAAGATCTATTCAACCTGGCAAATGAACCGAACATTCTGCAAACAATTTTTGAACCGTCTGACGGAAAGTTCGTTTGTTCTCTTTTGTTTAATAAATGAGCAAACACAAACAAAGAAATTTTGTTTGTTGAATTAAACAAGTGAACATGAACAGAAGATGGGTTCGTTCATTTATGTTCGTGAATATTCAATAACGTATTCGTTTTTGTTCATCAGGGTTTCTAGTTTTTATATTTTATATAAATACTTCAAGATTCCCACTAATAACATATTTAATAAATAACATACCTTTTAACAATTTACGATTCACAACTTTCTTAAATCGTAGCCTTCCGATGTCGCCTTCTCGAGGACCATCGTCTTTGTGATGAAATGTAAAACCCTATCTTATTACATTGAAATTTTATTAAATATTTCGCATTTAAAAGAGTAAATGCAATTACACGTCACTTCAATTCTTCGAGTTTATAAAAAGTTTATTTATGTTAAAGATTTTGACGTGTTCTTACTATTTTGTTTCGAAATATTTAAAAACAAATGCGGAAGCTTGATCTTTGATTGTATTCGGTTCTTCATCGGCTTTGATCCTCATCCGGAAGTGCTTGCGATTACCCTGAACTGGAAATTTGCTAAATGTTAGTATTATAGAAAATTACTGAAAAATACAACTTAACGAGCTAGTCAAATAAATCACACAGAAATTTTAAATTTTAAGGTGGCGTCGCAGATGGCACCTTGCCGCGTCGGCGACGCCTCTTGTAAACTAGCGTCGAAACTTTACTACCGTAGGCAGTAGGTTAACACAACAAAGACATTGCGTCGGCGACGACCGAGTGTACCATCGGCGACGGTACCTTCTGTAGCAGTTTTGCTGCAGATTTGGTTGATCTTCCGTTCGACCCGTTTCAAGTCCCGAACCTTTAAAATATAACTCGGAACCTATGACGACATGTCAGTAAAACATTATTTCCTGTTTTATTCAACGGTTACCAACCGTGGGCTACGGCTGGCCATCGTAGCTTAATATGGCCGTCGTAAGAACTTTTCTAGTTTTTGCCGTTTTTGTTACGAGACTTTCGTAACTTGTTAAATCTATATCCGTTTCTCATGAAACTTGTTTCTAAATAACCATAAAATGTTTTCTTACATATTTAACCCGAAATCCTTGACCCGGGTACTTATTTCTTATGAATTATGCATTTATTCCGATTTATGCTCAACATTTCCGATTTTCCCCTTTAACCCCATTTAAACTAAACTACCTTCATATATTATTTATTTTGACCCGTTTGGTTGTCTTAGTGTAATCCAACGCTTATTTCAACCAAACGTTCTATCTTATCATTTCTACACCAGAATATCTATCTAATTCCCACCAATTATTTGTGGTGGATTTATTATCAAAAAAATTATTTTATCCAATATCCACCCTTTATTCGACAGTTTACAGAAAAGACCGTTTAAAAGGCAATAAACCAAAAGGCTTATGCTTTTCTCTTTTACGTTACCGAAAGGGTCTATTATATTATAAAACTCAATTTTAAACTAATATTAGAGTCGTTTACTTATTTTCATCACTCGAGGGCATTTTGATCAACTTAGTCTCTTCTTTTACGACGAAGGACTTACCATAACATGTTTTGACCAAAATGAACATTTAACCATAATCTATGTAAAATCATTATGATCTTAAGAACATAATGTTTACGGATTAGATTATTGGATTTACCTTACCTTAGGTAATCCATTATTCATTTATGACTCATTTAACTCTCATCGCACCTTTAAGTCCTTGTTGAGAGTTTTGACCCGTTACACATACCTGGCTCGGCTCATACATTGATTTGTTCAAATATCATGCTTTGTTCTTTCTAAGAACACAAAAATTCAACAAGCGATATTAGTTATCGTATACTATCACCATTTGACCCCCGGTTCGGTCTAAATAACCATTTGTCATTATGAGATGACACTTATTTGCCATCTTACCTATTTAACTCATTTCGTTTTACACTATATGATCATATTACTTAAAAATTATCTCTTAATTCGCTTGACCCACTATGGCTTACGCCATATGGTATCCTTTTCAAAACTCCTTATTTAGTCGTCATCACATGACTAATTTACCGTTTTACCTTTTTCACCATAAATCATGATTTAATACCATATTCACTTATTCCAACCCGTATCTGTCCGTATTAGAACTTTTATTGTCACACCCCGGATTTCCAACCCAAATTTATATACCGGTGGGCCCGGGTGGGGAGTATCGTGACATCAGTTGATAATATCATAGTCAATTGAACACGGCACAGCGGAAGTCTTAGAGTAAAATTACTATTACAAACCGAAATTCTCAAAGTACGAAATAATAATATACAGACGGCTTGTAACGAAAGATTCACATGTTTGTCTATACATACAGGGCCTAGTACGAAAACCAAGACATGATTAACGTACACACTACTTATGAACTCACGAAGGAGTTATCCCCAAAATTTCCTTTCTTTTTAAACCTTTGGGGGTTATCATCCTCCCGTTTTCTTTTCCCGTCAGTCTCAGACTTGACTGACTTCTGCCTCATCAAATCTAATGTGAGGGAGAGAGATATGTCAACAACAGACCAATAGGTACTAGGCTGAGCAGCCTTTACCATTCCCTTTATCTCGGGAGCTAACCCATTGATAAAACGCGCAATGCGTTTGGTTTCATGGGTGATCAGATAGAAAATTAACCTAGATAGAGAGTTGAAATCGAAAACATATTTCTGACAATCTAGGTTTTTAATGGAAAGAGACAAAAAGTTTGTCTCTAATTTCTCCACCTCATGAGGTGGGCAATAAGTTTCCTTAACAAGGTCCACAAACTTGGACCATCCCAAATTATACAGGTGTACTTTACCTGTAGAATGGATCATGGCTTTCTACCAGATTAGGGCATCGCCCTTAAAGGACTGTGATACATACTTAACCATATCCTTATCAGCACAGCCGCTGATATCCACTATTGTCTCCATCTCATCAAGCCACTTCAAAGCTTCTACAGCTCCTTTTCCCCATTAAAGTCTCGGGGCTTACAGGAGACAAAGTATTTGTAGGTACATCTGTCTTTAAGAGAACAGGTCCTATCAGTAAATTCTAGTTTCTTTGGTTCACTCTTCGCATTTGAAGAGTGAACTGAGCTCTCCTTATGTGCTGAAGATGGTGGGGGATAGATAATGGTCTAGAGCGAGTAGCACTCGACTCTCTAAGCTTTTCTATGGCCTTTCCCATGGCCTTTTCAACAGCCGCATCAATGCGAGCTTGGAAGTCGTCATTATTAATGGCTCTATTTTTAGCATTATTAGCGTCAATATCCCGGTGAGTACTTTGTGCCTCATTCGAGTTAGCCATCTTTTGAGCTTGGTTCTATACACCAATAAAACTTTAGTTAGCCATGGTATATCAACCATATTGGCTTTATATATTGGATATAACAATCCATTGCTTAAACTAGTGTGAATAACATCACAACTCTTAGGCTTCATATATCTATATTTGGCCTAGGTCTTAATAGGACCATCAAAGGCAAAATAAAATTTGGACATAGTCCATATAAGATATTGGACAGTGGATCGTATTGTCACAACTGTCATTGTCATAATTGACAATTATATTTAGCTCATAAGCTTTCACGAATGACATGAAATATGGCACATAGGACTGTCACTAATGGACGTGAAATACGGCACACAGGCCTGTCACTAATGGACATAAAATATGGCACATAGGCCTGTCACTAATGGAGATGAAATACGGCACATAGGCCTGTCACTAATGGACATAAAATATGGCACATAGGCCTGTTACTAATGGACATAAGATATAGTCCGAAGGCATTACATCACTAATGGATGTTTAATCATAGCCCCAAGGGCAATACATCACTAATGGATGTTTAAGCATAGCCTCAAAGGCAATACATCACTAATGGATGTTTAAGCATAGCCTCAAAGGCAATACATCACTAAAGGATGTTTAATCATAGCCCCAAGGGCAATACATCACTAATGGATGTTTAATCATAGCCTCAATGGCAATACATCACTAATGGATGTTTAATCATAGCCCCAAGGGCAATACATCACTAATGGATGTTTAATCATCAGCACTGATGATATTAGCCGGGATCAATTTTGATCACATAGGATATATAAGGTTAGGACATAGTCCATTACCTTGATGGCTAGTGTGTTTCCCCAAGTCACACTACCAGGAGTATGAACATTCCTGATTGTTAACATAAGAGTACCTTAATGGTTGATTAATAGTCCCGGTCGCACTGACCGTAACGACTTGGAGGCTTGAACTTAAGTCCACCACCCATGGATAGAAGGATAACTTCCCTTAACTATCCTGATAGAAGACCCCTTCGTACTTAACTATCATTTATAAATTGGCCAAATGTATGGTCTGTGCCACTTGGCTAATCAAAACCTTTAAGATCTTTTTGGAATTATATCGCAGAGCATAAATTTCGAGTAAAATCGAGACGCTCATTTTGAAGAGGATGAATACATATATATAATTCCAAAATACCTCATTAAATTCCAAATTAGAAATTACAATACTAGAAAAATGAAATAAACTGTCCATGCAAGGACTTTAAAGAAATAAAAATGTCACACAGGGACTTAAGGAAATAACAATGTCCTCGCAGGGACTAACATAAGTTATTAGAAGAGACTTCACACGTCCTTTTTTCCCTTGACCAACTTTGAGAATTTCTTGAAGAACTTGTTTGTCTTCTTCTCCATTTTCCCTGCTTGTTGTTTCATTTCTTTCATTCTTTCTAGGGCCTCGTTAATGGCCTCAAGTGGTGGCAGAGGTTGTGGTTGTGGCATAACCGGATACTGGTACCCATAAGTTGGATATCCAGTGGGTGGATAAGCAGGTGGGAAAGGAGACGGGTAAAGTGCGTTATGCATAACCGCTTGCATATAAGGGTCATGCGACCATGCTTGATAGTCCATTGGTGTAGTCGGGTTAAATGGATCATATCCAGACGTATCTGGATATGTGGGGATAGGGTTACTATAACCTGATGGTGGTGGTTGAACTGTAGGTGTTGGTGTTGGCTCCACCACAGGTGAGGTGTTAGAGGGTCTACCCATTTGTGGGTCCTCTTGGATAGTAGGGTAAGGGTTAGGCAAAGGTGGCAACGATCCCAACCTTTGACCTGCATGTACCGACATACGTGCTCCACGCTTCCTCCTTGGTGGTTCAGGTGGTGATTGAGGTTGGTCCACCAGTTCCATATGCACATCTTCTTGCACGGGAGGTGGTTGGGAATGACATGAAGGAGTATTAGCGAAAGTAAATTGGTTCTAATATTGGTCCCACTCATTAGGACCTTGGTAAGGCGATCCGGCGTAGGAGTTCGAATCACCTGAGATTTCTATAGGGTGTATTTGATCCTTACGGCGGCATCTCCGGGTCGGAGTCCTCGTCCATAGGGTTTGGTTGGCCCAACTGATTTTGATATGCTGAAGGTGTGTTAAAGTATTGGTTTGGATTAAACTCATCATGGTAAGAATGATGAGAGTGATGGAATGGTGAGAGTGGTGCGAATGGTACGAGTGGTAAGAACTTTGAGTGTGGGTAGGCGAATGTTGGGCAAATGGCCATGAATCTCACGAGTCCTCATAGGGGTTCGGGTGATGTGGATGTGAAGGGATGTGTCCTGATGGTCCTCCCCTCATGGTCCTTTTCCTCGTCCTCGTACATGTAGCGGCATTTTCCTGTTAAAAATCAAATTTAAAACAATACTAATAACTTAATAATGAAATGAGTAATCCTAGGTCAATGCCTAGAATCGGAAGTCTAAGGAATGTGCTCGTGTAAGTTTGAGATTAAACACAAGAAGGATAGTGTTTAATTCTCTCAAACGTTGGCTCTAATACCAACCGGTCGTGTCACACCCCGACCCGCAGCGGATAAGGTGATCGGGGCATGATTGGGTTATCATCAAAGCTCATGACATTTATTAAGCGTTTCATATTCATTAATACAAATTAAATGGAAATTTACAATGATTGCTACAACATGATCTAACTAACAATCTAACTTCTTTGTTCTCTTCTAAGGCATATCCTATGTTATCCTTGCTTCAACCTGTTCACCTGTATCATGTGTAAAAAGGTTTTTGGATCAACATAATGTTGGCGAGTGAATCCTATGGAAAAACATTTGAACAATTTATTTAAATTGATTATGAAATATGTGCACAACCAAACATGAGTAAAATTAGATGTAACTTGATCAACAATCATAATATGTTAAATGAAAACACACATGAACAATAATGGAAACAATTAGAGGCACGCGATGCTCAACTCGTCTCTCACGAGGAACTGAGGGGCCTGATGAATGAATTGCATAAACATGATAATATGAATAACACAACTACAAACAATATAAACTCAATGATACACACATGAATAGTAATGAATTTGATGTGAAGCACGCGATGTTCTACTCGTCTCCCACGAGGAACTGATGGGCTTAATGTATGAGTTTCATATGACTTGACAAAAGGCAATAAGTAAATCACAACAATAGAACAATCTAAGTTTAAGTCATGATGTGGTATGGCACAAGTTTAAATAAATTAATTAATTAATTTCATAACACATGACACACCCCAAAACGTGTAATTTAAAAGGGGAATTGTAAGATTCACTCACAGTGGGTGCGTTCGGTTGATGACGTTGAATGCACGCGAAGTGGTTTTAACCACGAGTGAGATTTAACCTAGATAAATCGCATTATGGTTTGGTAAGTAAACGGATTTTATTAAACTATTTTAGTAGGATTGTTGGGTGCATTTTTGTGAGTTTGAGGCTATTTTCTAATCTTAAAAATGTTATTTTTAAGTATTTATAATTGATTTTTAATTAAAATAATTAAATAAAAATAATAAAAAATATTTATTTTATTTTTGCTACAGTGACTTTGACCATTGACTTTGACTGGCGTTGACCGGTTCGAGGCATATTGTTGTGCGCTGGGTGAGGCTCGAACCCGAGACCTCCCGTACGCGTGCACGCAGCTCTACCAACTGAGCTACGTGTCTAACCCGTTATATATCCGATTTTAATTACATATATACATTAATTAGAATTAAACAGAAATCCTTTTTATTTTAAAAACAGTTTAAACGAAACGGTCATGCACTCCACAGGTCTCGAACCCGGGACCTGTGGTTTAATCCAACACACAGTCCACCGCTGGACTGTGTGTTCAACATGTTATATCATTCGGTTTTTATTATACTTAAATACTAATTAGTTATTTCCTTTTCTGCCTTAATTAAAAAGAAGGGATAATTGTCCGAGTCGGTGCTGAAGACCGGACTCGAACTCGTGACCTGTGATATAAACAAACACACAGTCCACCGCTGGACTGTGTGTCTAACTTGGTTATTATTCCGGTTAACAATATACTTAACATATATCTGTGGCGACTCCGGTTCAGTTAAACAAAAAAATGGTTTTTATTAAGGCAGCGTGTGTGAGACGGGAATCGAACTCGAGACCTTTGTATGTTTAACGTTTTATGTGCACACAGTCCACCGCTGGACTGTGTGTCTAACCCGATTAATTTCATGATTCTAATTATACTTATAATATAACGAGTACATCGTCTTCTTCATCAAAGTATAACCAGAGAAAGTCGACTGACTGGTTCAAGGTTTTTTTTTATCGGTTTATTAGTGTTTTACAGTCGATTAAGGTAAGATAAAAGTGAAAAGGAAAAGAAACTGGGTGGAGAAATATACCGACTGGACGCTCTGTTTTCCGGCAGAAACTCCGGCGACAGAATTCAACTCCGGCGTCAGGTGTCTTGCAGCAGCAAGTCTCCGAAAAGCTTGGAAAAGGTAAGGGTGACTTCGGTATAAACTTAGGAGGTTCAGAAAAGCTCGGCAGTGGGGAAACCGGTTTTCCGGCGACGAACAGATTTATTCCGGCGAGTGGAATTACGCCGTGAAAAGATGTGTTTTTGAGCGAAAAGGTTTGTCGTCGGTTGTGGGTCAATTTATAGGGGAAAAACGAGATGCACTTGGTCTGATTTTCGACTGTGTTCGTTTATTTAAATTTTCCGGCTGTTATGATTTTGGTCGCGGACTTCAAACATCGGTTATAACCGATATCTGGTTAATGGTTTACGTTATAACGTAAATTTGTAGTTAAGACTCGCGAGTTTACCGGGATTCCGACGACTGAACTGATTGGGCGCCGGTTTTGAATTCGTAAAGTCACTTTATCAATTAAATGATTCTATTATTTAACAAACGGAACAAGTGGCGCAGTGGTTTGTGTGTGAGGTGATAAGCCGCTGAGTGACTCGGTACAGACCCGGGTTCGAAACCCGGCAGAGGCAATTCATTTTTATTTTGCGATTTTTGACAGTTTTTCAAAAACTAAATATATATTCCCGTATAATAATTGATTATGGATCGTTTAAAAATATTTTGGGCATTTAATTCGCAATGAAAATTTTGACTGACTGTTCGGTTGATAAATGGAGCGGGTTTGGTAAATCCGTTTTTGACGGATGTTACAGGTCGCACCCCGGATTTCCAACCTAAATCCATATACCGGTGGGCCCGGGTGGGGAGTATCGTGACATCAGTTGATAATATCATAGTCAATTAAACACGGCACAACGGAAGTCTTGGAGTAAAATTACTATTACAAACCGAAATGCTCAAAGTACGAAATAATAATATACAGACGGCTTGTAACGAAAGATCCATAGGTGGATCGTAAAATGTACAAAAATGTATAACAGACTTTGGGCATGTGACAACCTGGAAATTTCTCATACTTTCGCGTACCATTGTTAACTAAATCCTTGTGCATGGCACTTGGGAATCTTTGTGCATGGCACTTGGGAACTTCTTGTAACTTCGCGTACCATCATTAACGAACTAACTCTTTGTGCGTGGCACTCTAAACATGTACGCTGCATGCTAAACCGAGTTTACTCAATTTTCGGGACAAAAATTCTTTCAACATGGGGATAATGTGACATCCCGGGTTTTTTCGGATAACTTAAACGTAGTACTTGTCGAATAAATTATATGCTATGTATTAAACGTGTACGAGTTAGTGAATACGTAATGTGCGATTATGTGATTGTGTTAGTTATAAAATATTTATAGTAAATATGTAGACGAACCGAACCGAACCGCAACACGAACCAACCTCGATTCCTTGTGACTCTAGGAGTTAACCAAGTTTTAAACTTTAAACTCAAACTATTCGGCCGCGTGCAACCCAAACCAAACCAACCCAAGTCCCTTCGGCCGCGTGCAACCCAAACCTTAAACCCAAGCCTTCGGCCGCAAGATCAAACCCAAAGCGTAACCCTTCATCTTGCGCCTATATATACTAACCATGCATGCATCCTTCACAAGCACAAAACCCTAATAGCAAAACAGCCGTCGGCAGCCTTACTCTTGTCCCTCCCGATCGCAAACAGTCCATCTCTTCCACTTGTTCATCTCTTCGATCGCAAACAACCTCGTCCTTCATCATCTTGATCTGATCAGCCCTACATCACCTTCTCGGTCGCGAGCAGCTTGTTCCTTTCATCCTCTCGGCCGCAACTATTCTTGATCATCGGTTCCTCGTCTACTCATGGTTCATTAAGCTTGATATTAAAGGTTAGGATTTATCTTTGTCACAAGATCATATTCGGATTATATGTGTTTGAATGTAGTAAAGTATGTTGTTAATCGGCTGAATTATCAAAGTGTTGCATGTATGATTGTTTTCGGAACTCATAGTTTGCAAGTGTGTTTTGTTTATAAAAACTAGAGATATTGATTAGGGTCTGCATGGATGTAATATATGTATTGATTTATGATTAGAAAAACCGGTTCTTGATCGCCTAGGTTAATTATATGGACGGTTTATGCGAATTTATGGTAACAATATGCTGAAACAGGTTGCTGAGTGATAGTTACAGCCGACTTCAACTGGCTGTAACTCGGTCATTAGTTGTCGAAAAACGGATTTTCTGATGTCTAGAATGTAGAGATTTGAATAATGAATCTAATGGAGCTGGATTCATATTTTTCTGAAGTCGTTTGATATTTTTAAGTGGCCAAATAAGTTCAGTAACTTAAGCTGTGAAAATCCTGAAATTTTGTTAGTTGTTTATCGAGTTGGATTTCATAATCAGTAGGGAGTCGAATCATGAAATTTGTACAGCAACTAGGTATGGAAATTTCCGGGCAACTCCAACTGGAATTTTGTTAATTGGACGATCAGTGATTTTTAAATAAATTCTTCTGTGGACTGCAGTCAGAAAGCGACGAATCTGACTGCAGCCTAGTATATTAATATTTATGGTTAAATGGTAAAGAATTAGGACTTGAAAAATTTATATAAATTTCTACAATATATTTGTCACCTTCTGTAAAATAATTGGAATTTTTGGAACGTTGGAACTATTTTATAAAAACCCTAGAAAACAGCTGAATTATGAGTATGTAAGCTGAAATTTGATAACTTGTGATTGTGTGCACCAAAGTGTTGCATGGATTGGATTATGTTCATGATAAATTGTTTTGATTACTATGTTCACATGAGGATACTTGCATGCATGTTTGAGTGTTGGGTATTTTGTTGTGTGTATCACTTTGTGCGTAAATTACGTGTAGAATTTGTATTGGTGTGTTCACACACTGACTTGAAATCAATTGGTTTGTTAGGACGCAATTAGCGGTCCCATCCCTTACAACTTCTTTGCTACACTAACCGAGCAACTAAAGGTGAGTTCACGGCCCCTAATTTTATCCGGTTTTAAACAACAGGGGGAGAAACATGTATACACTCTTCAACTCAATCTCTTTACGTTATATGAAATTAACGTCACATAACTATTCGGTAACTAAGTTAATGTTAATGTAATGTTATGGTCACTAAGCAGCTATATCACTTAAGTCCTCGTCAATCTCTCGGATCGTTAGTATTGGGTTTTAATAGCGGGGGAATTATAAGTAGTACTACTGGGCCCGACAAGCCCCATCCGAGCTAGTCGCGCTAGCCGACCGGGTATGGTCAACGGGTGAATAATTTGGCCTAACTTCGCCACGGTCAGTGATAGGCCTGGAAACACGGAGGCACAACAGTCAGCTTCGATCGCGAACTCTTACGTGACATAACTTTAGGCTAGCTACCTATATATGTTAACATTGAACTTATTTACAAATCAACATTATTATTCCGGGTTAGGAATAATGGAACAAACAACAATATTATTCCGGGTTTGGAATAACGGAACCAACAACATTATTATTCCGGGTTGGGAATAATGGAACTAGTCGTTATCCCGGGTTAGGGATAACGGGGGAAACAAACTCATAACCGAACAAACGAAATTATGAAAACCTGTGAACTCACTCATCTTTAATGTTGACACTTGTTTCTTTACATGTTTCTCAGGACGCTAGGAGCTCTAGGTGCACTCACACGCATTGAACAAGACATCTTTTATCGAGTCTCATTTACAAACTTTGTTTTGAGTTTTTCATTTGTTTTGGCGTTTGTGTTGGCGCCCGTTTCTCTACTTATTTGATGCTTCCGCTCAACCATAAAAACCAATGCTTCCGTTAAATATTGGTAACTAACTAAGACAATATAAGATTTACGATGAATGGTTAAACAAATGATTTTTGGAAAACGTATTATCAAATCATATAGAGTCGTTCGACGTACTAGTGTTTCAGATTCTGGTTTGTTCACACGCCTCGCGGTAAAACTCCGCAAGTGGAAATTGAGGGTGTGACAGGGCAGATCTAAGGATTTGCGAGATCCTCTTATATCTCTACCGAGCAGCTTCCAGCCTATTTCGTATTGTACCTACAACTTAGTCTTTTGAAAATACGTCAGCTTTCGCTGGTAAATACACCCGACTGACTCATTTTGAAAACATTTGAAAATGATTTTAGGTGTACAAGGCACAAAATCTTTTATAACTTGGGAAAGTTGACCTTGCAACCTTGTTAACAGATTCACATGTTTGTCCATACATACAGGGCCCAGTACGAAAACCGAGACATGATTAACGTACACACCACTTATGAACTCACGAAGGAGTTATCCCCAACAAGTGTGGGTAGTTGCATTTGAGCGTCTGTCAGGTGTATGCCTACACCCCACGCTAAGGTCGTGGCCATTATCTAATGTAATGAGCCGAGGATATCCAGGACACGGTAGTCATCCCCTGATGTTTAAGTTATCAAACAAAACTAATTAAAACAGAATATGCGGATTTACTAGCCACTAATCGCCATTGATTGATCCCATTTCTAACCAAGCGGTAATAATTTACCGTATCCCAAGCCCATATTGGGTAAATAAGTCAAGAGTATTTACCTGAGCTAGTCTTGATTTAAAAATGCAAGATTTTATATCTCAGCCGTATCCAAAATGAATTAAGTGAAGATAGCATTTACCGGAAGGCTCTAGTCTGGATTATGGCATAAGCTAACCAATTAAATACTAACGGTCTTATTTAAGTCATAGACTTAGACCGAATAGTGTAATGGATCAAAAACGGTATGCTAGATTAAGCGATGATCGGATAGAATGTAGTTTAAACCCAACAAGTACCTTGACTTGTATTATATTGGTAAACAGTTAACATTCTGGATTTTGAGTTTAAAATGATAAGGTTAAACCCGTTTTGTTTGAATTCCGTAAACTAGTTACGTACAATCCACCGTATGCATAATAACGATATCGGGAACCGGATAAGTCATGGACAAGTTCTATATGCCATTATACTTTAATTAAGTTGTAATTCAGTAGGATATCAACTTTTATGCCCGTTATGGTTTTAAATTGAAACTATGCCTCATAAGGGCGTTTTGCTAATTCATACCGTATAAAAGGAACTTGAATATTATTTAATGTTATAACTATAAGTATTCTGAAAAATATTTTGTTTATGATATAATATCAGTAGGATGTCAATTATATGTGTAAATTATCTTTTATGACCAAACTATGCACCGAAGGGGCATTTTGGTCATTTCACACAAAGTTTATAAATTATTTGGGATTATGAGTTTATAATGTACCTACTGTAAAAATGTTTAGAATAAGTTTTAAATCAGTAGATAACAAGTTTTGGTCAAATAATATGGTTTAAAACCATACTATGCGCCGATGTTTTATGAAAACTGATTTAAGGTCTTATCAAAATGTCTTAGACATGTTATTTAATATAATATATCAGTAGGTAAAGGATTTACCTTGAAAATATTTGATTAAAACCATGTTATTAGCCACAAGGGCTAAATCGTCATTTATCGACATAATTCAAGGTCCTGCTTGTAAACTCAGTTTATAATCTGGTTTAACATCTCCAATAATCCTACTTATAATATTACATCAGTAGGAAATTTATTTTCAAGTTCATTATCATTAAAACCTTATTTTATGCAAAAAGAGCATTTTAGTAAAAAATGGCATAATTATGGAACTTACGCATAAACTCAGATTCTGATTATGATCATCTAATATAACCTCAGAGGGTTATGCTACATTATATTATGATCATAATGCAACTTTAGATCAGTAGGTAACTAATCTAAATCGAGTCAGAATCGAAAGTCAAAGCAGAAGTCAGACTTTGCGACTTTCGTTTGCGAACCGACCCTAGAACTGAAATTGAATAGCCGAACATGTTCTTACATGTTCTAATATTTATTACCAACTTGTTTAAGTGTCAAAACAGGTTTCATAACGTATATAAGGTCAATTTATGATTTTTCCGAAAAATGGCATGTTTGACCTTTTAATATCATAACTTTGACCCGTCAATTGGTCTAGCAAATGTGATCTTCAGGAGGTGCCCTTTTATAGGGATTAACACCTACCTTATTACGATCACTTAGCCATGTTCATTTTGAACAATGGCTGGACCATAATGGTCTTAACCGAAAGTCAAAGCGTTTTTCGTAAAATGCTTGACTTTTGGCTATAAAAGCCTATAAAGGAAAATGCACAAGGAAGGAACACTTACTAGTGATCCCTAGGGTGCAAAAGAACTATGTTGGATGTTCCTTTTAGTTAGGAACTTCCAGAGGAGGGAGAAGAGTTGATAATGAGAAAGGTGCAAGTTGAAATGGTGAACTTGAGCACCTATTTATAGTTGGAGAACTCAAAAAAGTGATGCCTGGTGTTTAGGGGTGTAAGAGGAAGCTTACAAGTGTCCCAAAACGTGGCATAGCTGTTTGGAAAACCATGGTTTCGAATTCATGGTTTTTGGCATTTTTGTTTGGAAGCAAAGCAAAACTTTCTGCAGCAGAGGCCCTCTGGCGCCCCGCGAGAGACCCAGGTCTGGTCTCTCGCGGCCCGCGACCGCCCTATTGTCAGTTTCAAACTTTGACACTTTTAGCCCCTTAACTTATAAAAGCTTCTAGAACCTTCTAAAACACCATTTTGGCACTTTTAGCCCTCCGTAGCCAATACTTGGCATACCCGGTATTATGCCCGGACATTGTCGAGCTCTCGGTTTGTTAAAAGGTCACTCAGAGGTATAAATTAACATGTTGACACTTTTAATCCCTCCATCATCCAACTTTCACATATTTACGAAATTGAACCCTTGCGTCCAACAAATGGCATGTATGAGAGTTAGGACTTTGTAAAGGATCACTCATAGGCTTATTATAAGCATGTTGATTCCGATGTCACTGAAAGGCTGGGCATGTTGACATATCAGTCACCCAAAGGCCAAGTTTTAAGCATGTTGACATATCAATCACTCAGAGGCTGTTATTTATGCATGTTGACATCGAACCGTCACTAAGAGGCTCAGTTTGAGCATGTTGACGCCTTTAGTCCTTAGTGGTCTTTAATAGATTATATTTAAAATACAACATGTGTCACTATACTATTGGACACGATTTTACAGGGTGTGACATTTATATTTCGGAATCTCGTTCCGAATACCCAAAACGTTTTATTCAACTACATAAGTAAATCAATTATTTTAAAGATGTAAGCTTTACTTACATTGAAGTCCGATTATGCCTTTTCTCCGCGTACTCGATCCGTTTGACCCGCTTCTCTCCAAGCTTCCTCCTAGCTTGTCAAGTGTCAAACTACCTTTTATCCTTTTATCATTTCGCAAGATGGTTAGATTGTCACTATTTAGCAAGACCATTCCATCTTACGGACTTTATATCAAAATCACCATTTTATCTTATTATAGGTCGGTTTGACTTTTGAAAGTCAACTACCTATTAACATACACGAATACGTAATTAAGTTTAAGAACTCATTTAAACAACTTATCAAATTCCTGGTAGTCATTATTCGTAAGCTACCATTTTAACTATTTTTCTCAACTAAGTTATATCATTTCTTTCACTTAAACAAGTTCGAGCAATTGTTAACATAAGGTTAACTTAGATTTCGATTATCAATACTAGTTTATCCATTCATTGTACTAGGACTAACAGTTTTCATCTTTATGTAAAAACTCATTCCACCATATTACTTAGATATTCATCTGAATATTTAATATAATCAAGTTTTATATACAACTAGCATACAACTTGATCTCAAATACTTGCTAACATTATCTCTACATTTATTTCATCATTTTGTACAAAACCATTTCATAGCACGTATGAATATGTACTCAAACTCATCAATTGTTCAAGTACCTTTCCTATTATTACTATGCATGATGATCCTAAACATAGGTATATCATCAACTTCATTATATTATCAAAACCCACTTCAATATCTACTTGTTAATCTCTTACAAGTGATCATACATCAACTAGTGCATAATTTCTTTATGTCTAACGAAATCAAGCATACACATACACTTAATTTCATCTTTGGATCATCATCCAACAATTTAATTGCAAGTAATCTACTTGTCTCAATTCACAACTTTCACCAATCTAGATTTTAAGACATACCTTATGATCCTTTCGATTAGGTGCTCGTTTATATGCGTTCATGCATCAATTCTAAGCTCAATTCACCCTTCAATTTGATGATTTAAGCAAAACAAGGGTTCACCCGCTTTGTTTTGCTCCTGGTCGCTACACACACACACCTTTTGTGTGTGTGTAGTGTTTTATTTAGATTTTATTTTTATATATTCTACTTTTCAACCTTTCCCTTTTTGGTCCCTCATGTTTGAGGTCTTATTTATTAAGAGCTACAACTCATTGTTTATTGCTATTTTCATATTACTAACTAGGTTAACTTGTTCCTAGTTATTTTGTTTACGGGTTTACTTTTACCACTAGCGGTCTTTTACCCGATCTTCAATATTTACGTGGTTTGATTACCAAACCCGTTTTTGGGGTGTTACAAATCTACCCCCTTAAAGAGGTTTCGTCCCTGAAACCTTTCTTACATAGTTCCTTGGGTTCAACCCAATGGACTTGGTTTTGTTTTCACCCGAGCGTTGATCATATTTTAATTATTCTACAAGTCTTACCCGGGAGGTATGGCAGTGCCTTTTAGGCTCCAAGGTGCATGCGCCCTTCATGTGTAAGGCCTCATGTGCCGTTACTTTCATCTTATATATCTTTTTTCTTGACTCGATCGAGTTGCCATTTGCCCACTCGGTCACATGTATCTAACAAACTACTTATTCCACACAAATCTTATACTGATAAGCGCATTCAACGAGTTTTACATTTATTTTGATCTTGACCGATCTTGTCGGTTAGACTTATTAGTCACCGATTGCCTTATATCTCATAATTTAGGTATACTCATATTTCCTTCGCAAGGATTTTACAAACTTTCGAGGCCCTTGCCTCATAGCTCGTGTTACAAGGTAATCATATACCATGTGATATATATATCTATATTTCGACCGTGATTGCATCACGTCGTGTTACATTTTTTTTTTTTTTTTACTATTATTATATTATGCGGGGAATCGTAACCGGTTCCTTCGCTTGGTCTAAATAACCCTTAAACCCTTTTTATTTAGCCTTGTAGGCTATTTTCTTAGGCTCTCACCCCTTTCTTTACTTTTACTTAGCGCCTTTAGGTGAGGTCTTTAATGCATCATTCCATTTGATTCGTGATCCCAAGGTCATTTTGACCTTGTAGACTATTACGCTATTTACAACCCGAAGGTTGTGGTGATCTTTTAGATCGTCCCTTTACCTATGTCATTTCTTAAATATATTGGTGTCAATGCACCTCTTTTGTATTTAAAAGGAAAATCATTTACATTGTCTCTTCTTAATCCGCCAATTCATGGCTCCCTCTTACCACGAAGGGTAATTTATTTGACTTCAATTATGGCCCTCAGACCATGTTTGATTCGGTTTGTTAACAATTTTATTTTCTATGATTCAGCGAGTCTTTTAGGAATCACATTCGCTCGCCGGATCTATTAGTCGTTTAATAATCACTTGCGTCTAAGCCTAGCGCAAGATCAAATAGTGTTGACCACTCGTCATCACCGAGTCACAACTACCATCTTTAGTAGCAACCACCACATTTTTTGTATGTTGCCCCAAACATTTATTCAAATTAGACATTATCTGTTTATAACCGTGCGCGCCTGCGCGATCGTAGTTCATGACTAGATCATTTTTCGTTCGGACAACTCTTCTGACTCTATGACTTCATATGTCATTTATGCGTCGGTTTGTCTCACCTTTACCGTTATCCAGTTTAAGCCTATATCGCTTTACAACCCGTTACTCGAGTTCTTTATCTTAATGTTTTTAACGCCCCCGTTATTCACTTTGCGTTATCATTTATATTCATTCACGACCCATTTTATGGGTTCATTTTTTTATTTCATGCTCCCATTATTCGGTTCGTGTCTATAGCATATTACTCACGTCCCATTACCCTGACTCATTATTCTTTTGCTTTAACGCTCCCGTTACCCGATTTGCATTTATTTTTAAATTCAATCATTATACTTCTTTTAACCTGTTTGGCTTGCTCGTGTGAAATCCATCACTTATGAGCGATCGAATCTAGTTCTTTATTTAACTCGTTTGATTTGTTCTTGTAAGATTCATCACTTTTGAACAATCAAACTTTATTCTTTATCTGACCTGTTTGACTTGTTCACGTGAAATCCATCACTTTTGAACATTCAAACTTAATTCTTTATCTGATCTGTTTGACTTGTTCACGTGAAATCCATCACTTTTGAACAATCAAACTTTATTCTTTATCGGACCATCCTTGATGGCCTCACCGACCATGAATGATGATTATCATCATCATTTCTTTCTTTTCCCTTTTTATCTTTTCTACGATCATAGTCAACGACTTTGATCGTTTTTCGTGTGGGCACTACCTCCATTTCTATGACCTCGTGGGTCATTTGTACTTTGGTTTTATGTGCCCTTTTCTCAGCCATAGTTCTTTCACCCATAATGACTTATTCCACGAATTTCCTTGGGTCATTATTTCTATGTGTGCCGATTATCGTTTTTATGGTTCCCACGAGAACCATTTATACTAGTACTCCTGTAAGATTCTTGACCCCAAGAATTTTTTTAACTCTTCCCATTCACCTCGTTTTTACCACATCGGATGTATATGTGCTTATTATAAGAAGTTCATGGTATCATATGTTTATCACTTACTTGGCCAGAGTAAGCGATCAACACATGGTACACATAACCTTATTATAACTAACACATTACTTCCCATGTAAGTAAATCCTCGGTTCATGTCCATATTTCTAATTTATTTGGTAAAACTTTGTTTAATTGTTATTTAACAATTATTACTTTTTACTCTTCTCATCTCAAATTATATAAATGTTTTCCCTTTTAATAAGACTTTTATGTAACCACATTTATCTATGTGATCTTTACTTTTCCTCAATAAAATCTTATTGAAAATTTCTACTTGGATGGTCGATCCCATTCAAGTTTATAAATCTGAATCCTTTGCATAATTCCCACCCAATTTACCTAAGAAACTTTATTCTGGATGGGTGCCCCATTCGGATTTTCCAATCCTTAAATTTTGTATGCAACCGTTATTCGTTGCTCATCTATCGCATACTACTATTCGTGCAATAATTTAAAATGTGCACCTGGGTGATATTTGCCCTCATAGGCTTTCATTTTCTTTCACCTTTATTCTGTATCCATATTTGATTCGGGTCCTTGGTGAGCATGTCCTACTTGTCATACTTCGAACCATTTCTTCATCATATCGGTAGATCCTTAGACTCCCGTCATCTTCAGATGCGAGGGTCCTTCAACTTGAAATTTCATTATAAGATATTAGTAGCATTGACATTAATAGGCACTCGTACTATAATACAAGGCTTTATACGATATGTGTTAACACACGTAATTTATTAACTATACCAATCTTTTACCAATTTAATTGGGTTAACTTGCCTTTGCACGATAACGTTATGTGTTGTCTACAACACTTTAACATGCTAGACCCTTAATAGTCATAATAACTTACCGGATCATGCGACCAAGCCTCGAATCGAACACATTTGATCATTAACCTTGAGCTCTGATTACCAACTTCTAAGACCCTATCTTATTACATTGAAATTTTATTAAATATTTCGCATTTAAAAGAGTAAATGCAATTACACATCACTTCAATTCTTCGAGTTTATAAAAAGTTTATTTATGTTAAACATTTTGACGTGTTCTTACTATTTTGTTTCGAAATATTTAAAAAGCAAATGCGGACGCTTGATCTTTGATTGTATTCGGTTCTTCATCGGCCTTGATCGTCATCCGGAAGTGCTTGCGATTACCCTGAACTGGAAATTTGCTAAATGTTAGTATTATAGCAAATTACCGAAAAATACAACTTAACGAACTAGTCAAATAAATCACACATAAATTTTAAATTTTAAGGTGGCATGGGCGATGGCACCTTGCCGCGTCGGCGACGCCTCTTGTAAACTAGCGTCGGAACATTACTGCCGTAGGCAGTAGGTTAACACGTCGGAACAAAGACATTGCGTCGGCGACGGCCGAGTGTACCATCGGCGACGGAACCTTCTGCAACAGTTTTGCTGCAGATTTGGTTAATCTTCCGTTCAACCCGTTTCAAGTCCAGAACCTTTAAAACACAACTCGGAACCTATGACGACACGTCAGTAAAACATTATTTCCTGTTTTATTCAACGGTTACCAACCGTGGGCTACGGCTGGACATCGTAGCTTAACATGGCTGTCGTAAGAAGTTTTCTAGTTTTTGTCGTTTTTGTTACGAAACTTTAGTAACTTGTTAAATCTATATCCGTTTCTCATGAAACTTGTTTCTAAATAACCATAAAATGTTTTCTTACATATTTAACCCGAAATCCTTGACCCAGGTACTTATTTCTTATAATTATGCATTTATTCCGATTTATGCTCAACATTTTCGATTTTTCCCTTTAACCCCATTTAAACTAAACTATACATTTACGCATCCATTTCGGTATGCATTAACGCTCCATTATTACCCGTATAGTTGCCTTAGCGAAATACATCGTTTTATTCAACTAAACCTTGATATATTATTTATTTTGACTCGTTTGGTTGTTTTAGCGTAATCCAACGCTTATTTCAACCAAACCTTCTATCTTATCATTTCTACACTAGGATATCTATCTAATTCCCACCACAACATTATCTGTGGTGGATTTATTATCAAAAAAATTATTTTATCCAATATCCACCCTTTAGTTCGACAGTTTACGGAAAAGACCGTTTAAAAGGCAATAAACCAAAAGGCTTATGCTTTTCTCTTTTACGTTACCGAAAGGGTCTATTATATTATAAAACTCAATTTTAAACTAATATTAGAGTCGTTTACTTATTTTCATCACTTGAGGGCATTTTGGTCAACTTGGTCTCTTCTTTTACGACAAAGGACTTACCATAACATGTTTTGACCAAAATGAACATTTAACCATAATCTACGTAAAATCATTATGTTCTTAAGAACATAATGTTTACAGATTAGATTATTGGATTTACCTTACCTTAGGTAATCCATTATTCATTTATGACTCATTTAACTCTCATCGCACCTTTAAGTCCTTGTTGAGAGTTTTGACCCGTTACATGTACCTGGCTCGGATCATACATTGATTCGTTCAAATATCATGCTCTGTTCTTTCTAAGAACACAAAAATTTAACAAGCAATATTAGTTATCGTTGTCAAATGGTGTACTATCACCATTTGACCCATTCGGTCTAAATAACCATTTGTCATTATGAGATGACACTTATTTGCCATCTCACCTATTTAACCCATTTCGTTTTACACTATATGATCATATTACTTAAAAATTATCTCTTAATTCGCTTGACCCACTATGGCTTACGCCATATGGTATCCTTTTCAAAACTCCTTATTTAGTCGTCATCATATGACTAATTTACCGTTTTACCATACTACCATAAATCAGGATTTAATACCATATTCACTTATTCCAACCCATATCTGTCTGTATTGGAACTTTTATATTTCGGAATCTCGTTCTGAATACCCAAAACGTTTTATTCAACTACATAAGTAATTCTATTATTTTAAAGATGTAAGCTTTACTTACATTGAAGTCCGATTATGCCTTTTCTCCGCGTACTCGATCCGTTTGACCCGCTTCTCTCCAAGCTTCCTCCTAGCTTGTCAAGTGTCAAACTACCTTTTATCCTTTTATCATTTCGCAAGATGGTTAGATTGTCATTATTTAGCAAGACCATTCCATCTTATGGACTTTATATCAAAATCACCATTTTATCTTATTATAGGTTGGTTTGACTTTTGAAAGTCAACTACCTATTAACATACACGAATACGCAATTAAGTTTAACAACTCATTTAAACAACTTATCAAATTCCCGGTAGTCATTATTCGTAAGCTACCATTTTAACTATTTTTCTCAACTAAGTTATATCATTTCTTTCACTTAAACAAGTTCGAGCAATTGTTAACATAAGGTTTACTTAGATTTCGATTATCAATACTAGTTTATCCATTCATTGTACTAGGACTAACAGTTTTCATCTTGACGTAAAAACTCATTCCACCATATTACTTAGATATTCATCCGAATATTTAATATAATCAAGTTTTTATACAACTAGCATACAACTTGATCTCAAATACTTGCTAACATTATCTCTACATTTATTTCATCATTTTGTACAAAACAATTTCATAGAAAGTATGAATATGTACTCAAACTCATCAATTGTTCAAGTACCTTTCCTATTATTACTATGCATGATGATCCTAAACATAGGTATATCAACTTCATTATATTATGAGAACCCACTTCAATATCTACTTGTTAATTTCTTACAAGTGATCATACATCAACTAGTGCATAATTTCTTTATGTCTAACGAAATCAAGCATACACATACACTTAATTTCATCTTTGGATCATCATGTAACAATTTAATTGCAAGTAATCTACTTGTCTCAATTCACAACTTTCACCAATCTAGGTTTTAAGACATACCTTATGATCCTTTCGATTAGGTGATCGTTTATATGCGTTCATGCATCAATTCTAAGCTCAATTTACCCTTCAATTTGATGATTTAAGCAAAACAAGGGTTCACCCCTTTTGTTTTGCTCCTGGTCGCTACACGCACACACACTTTTTGTGTGTGTAGTGTTCTATTTAAATTTTATTTTTATATATTCTACTTTTCAACTTTTCCCTTTTGGTCCCTCATGTTTGAGGTCTTATTTATTAAGAGCTACAACTCATTGTTTATTGCTATTTTCATATTACTAGCTAGGTTAACTTGTTCCTAGTTATTTTGTTTACGGGTTCACTTTTACCACTAGCGGTCTTTTACCCGCTCTTCAATATTTACGTGGTTTGATTACCAAACCCGTTTTTGGGGTGTTACATGAAAGATGCTGATTTATTCATATTCTCGTTTGTGTTTGTTTCTTTTCACGAATGCTTGTTTGTGTTCATCAACATTCACCTGTGTTCGTTTGTGTTCATCAACATTCATTTGTGTTCATTATCTAAACTTAATAGCGAAAACGAATACTTTCATTTCCTCTATGAACGAACACGAAAAAAATCTCAATGATCCTAAAAACACAATTAATGGTTATCGGAGATGGAAAGGTAATGGTTAGATTCCAAAGGTGTGTTCAAGGATTGGTGGCTCTTTTACCCATGATCCTAAAAACATAATTAAAATGTTTACCAGATTTAAAATCAAATCTGAAATATCTAATATAATATTGTCCCTGAAATCTTATTATCGTGTTTTGGAGAAGAAGACTGGAAAAACGACTGGGATGGAGTAGATGACCAAAATCTTAGGCTTTATTTGTTTTATTGTTTTTCATATATGTAGGTCCCACTTATTTCGGTATGTCTTATAACCTTTGGTTTTTTAATTAAAATAAAAACACTTAAAAAATCATTATACCCTTCATTTAAATAAGGAAAATGACAAAAATAGAAGAGGTTAACTGAGATTTCTAACCCAATTTGTCAGATGGAAAATAACAACAAAAATGAAAAATCAGGATTCCAAATACAAAGAAAGTTTCACTTTATAACTAAAATGTCAAAAGTGACGTAAACTCAAGAACTATTTTGATATTTTACTCTCTAAACTTTTAATTGAAGAAAAAGAGTTGATGTTAAGAAAAAATATTTTATACCCGGAATACTTTTAAATTTTTGTATATTTAATTTTTTTAACTAGTTAATATGATAGTGTATCATATTTAACACAACGTAAGTATACATTTTCTTTCTCATAAAATAACTTATGATATATTATACAAAATTAATTGAAGATCTATTATCTTCTTGAGATCGTGGAATTATGGATAAAAAAAATAAACAAATAACAGTTTAGCCAAATGGTTTAAAATCAAAACATATCTGTAACTTATCGGGCTTAAAAGTTGGGATGGAAAACCCCCAACAGAATGGCCCAAAGCCCACTCTTATAAAATGTTAAAATATAAATTTACATGAATCATGAACGTTAATACCAAATGTATACATGCATAGATGTGGTGTATCCTATCTTTAGAGAGGTTTTAAAACAAAAGTTAATATTGCACTTTTAACTAAAAATAGAGGCCGATATATGTATTGTTTGGGTGAATGGGTGACCACTTGGAAAAAAAAATTAGTGTATTTTTTAGATAAAAAAAACCAGACTACACACTTGAAAATATGGTTGAACCCCTTATTCGCACCTCCAGCACATAATTCTAGGTCCGACACTGCTAAAAGCTACTTCATTTTTTTTACTTTTAACTCAAAAATTTTCAATTTTTTAATTTAATCTCACAATTTTTTTTACTTTCAGCTTTGTTCCTCTATACTTTTTATATTTCGCAAAATTTTTGTTTTACATGTTTGTAGTAAATTTTGCGAGTAAACATGACGCAACGTTCGTTTGTGTTCAACATTTTTACGTTTTATCTTACGCTTTGTTCTAAATTTTGTGAGTTAACATGGCACAATGTGCGTGTGTGGTTCAACGTTTATATGTCGTCTGTTTTTTTCCCGTTTGACAAGTTCGTCGCAACGCACACCGTCCTAAATTGACTTAGTTTTTATTTTCTAGGTTTTACGTTTCGGTCTAATTTATCTACATTAACACGCCGCAACTTTAGTGTTAATGATCATTGACGATGGTGTGACATTTTTCCTATTTGTCACGATTTTACGCCCTACTAGTTTAACAAAAAAAGAACAAAACTTGTACGCAACAGAAACATTTATTGAATCAAGTTTCTTCACATGAAAAGAAAATTAAGGTAAAATTTTGATGGCATCTTCATGAATGAGTGTATGTTTTGGTAGCAAACTCAAATTTATAACTAAAGAGACGTACATAAACAATGTTTATCCAAATATGGAAAACATTAAATTATTGGTTATCATCCATCATATCGCTTGTTGACATTATGCTCTTATTACCTTCTAACAATATCTTTTCCAAGATTTTAACATTTATTATATTATAATAATAATAATAATAATAATAATAATAATAATAATAATAATAATAATAATAATAATAATAATAAGATTTTCCAAGAGACGTGAACCATTCATATTTTTTTGTCGTATTTAACAATCATGTTGACGGATCTAGGTTGAGCCTGGGTGGGCGGGCACACCCTTGAAAAAATTAGTGTATTTTATATGGTAAAATCCAAATCGCATCCTTTGAAAATTTGATTAAACCCATCTTCTCACCTATTCAAAATATTTTCTGGGTCCGCCACTAGATGCAACATGAAACGAAGATCTTTCACATGCCTATTGACCCACCCTCTCACGCACCACCAAATGTATTGTCCTTCTTGCCACCTTGAAGGGACTTGTTAGTGATTTAGTGTCGTTTATTTTAGTTTTGTAGAATTCATATAAATAATAAAAATTTATATGAATTAGAAGTTGAGGAGTGCACGATTTTTTTAAGACTATTATGATTTTGTCACCTATGAATGCAAAGCCCCTAATCCATGTGGATTGTTGAAAAGTCACTGAAAGTTGTTTCAGATTTGTATATTTGATGAAAAGTGCATGTACATTGATCGTTAGTGGTACTTGATCATCAGTGGTATCCAGTTAATAGTAGTAACCAGTCAACAATGATAATTGATCATCAGTAGTGACTAGTGACTGAGAACATGAGATCAAAAGTAACTTGATCTTAGTGGCAATTGTGAGCGGTAAAAACTAAGGGCATCAATGGTTGCTACTAATTGTAAGTGTGAATCATTAGTAACTTGAGCAGTGACTAAGTTACTGCTGACATGCCAATTGTAAGCGATAACCGAGTTACAACTAAGGGATTTCCTTGCTGATAGAGTTAATGCTCATACAACTAAATAATTGCCAACGATTTTAACCACCAACTGACTTTCCAGCAACATGTTGTGGGAGTTCCTTTCCTATATAAAGGTCTTAGATATGTTTTACATGCGTTTTTCTTGTAGAATTTTTAGGCCATAAAACATATTTGTTCTTATTTTCTTCTTGAATTATGCAATTATAGATATTGAGAGACGTAATATCAAAATATTTTAATCTGAAAGTGAGTTATGCAGGTATAGATTCTTGTTTTCATACATGATTCAAAGAGTTATATATCCAACACATTACCAAACTATAAGACCTACATATCTCGCTGTGTTGTCGTAGGATTGATAAGAAGATGAGTGCACACTCGATGCATTGACGACATAATCATTAGCGCCACCCCCACCCAAAGGCATACCTTACGATTTACGTTGCATCAAATACTAAGTAGTAAGTCTACTAGTTATCAACTTACGCTAATATCCTTTCAGTTGCGATGTCGCAATAGATGTTAGTAAATGATTCCCTTCCTAAAGTTTCAAAACTACATTCGAATGCTAGTACAAAGAATTGACACTCAACTAACACAAACTTGAGAAAAAACAAAATATCATATCCTCTCTGTGATGATGGCATCATACAACAAAGGTCCATAGATCAAAGATTCAAAGTACATCACTATGTACTTTGTTTATGGTTTATACGAAGATGGCTTACCTTTTTCATTTTACTTACAAGAGGGTGAATTACCAAAATAATATAAATGAATAATCATCTTATTTCTAAATTTGTTTTCTTTTTGTAATCCTAATTTTCTAATCAAAAGAATTTTTTAAGTTAACTAAAAACTAAGGAAAATCAAATGAAATTAGATCATGGTAACTTGAAAAGGCACCGATGAAGGTGCCAAAGCAAAGCTCATATGTAGCGTATTTGATTCTCATGAACCTAATTCTTGAGCTCAACGTATTCCCATTACAATGAATTGATGCATAACCCCCATTCGTCCTTTTTCACAAGGACAAAAGCTTTCTTTGGTTCGTTCCAAAAATATCGATACGATTCGTATTAATATCATATCTTTTATTCCTTTATTTTGCCCTTGATTAACGTAGACAACACGACAGAAAACATGTTTAAATCTTTGCAAATCATTTGACGATTATGCAAGTACAAGTACATAGACACGTCGATTGTGACTTTTCACAATTACATTAGATCCTCAACATAAGCTCTTGGAAAACAAGAAAATCCATAGGATACAACGATCATCGCCGCTCCAATGATTTTGATCTTGTACAAGGTAGAATTGAATGTTCTAAGCATATATGTAATTTTTGTCGTTGGTGAGTGGTCCTAAGTAGATAATCATAGAACTTCTAGTCAAGCACGAGTCTTCCCTATAAACTCTTATAAAAAAACAACACATGCATGCACAAGAGAATCTAGTACTTGGGAATCACCGAAAGCTTACTTTCAAATGTGTATCTCTAATTAATTTAATTCGTTTCTAAGAAATATAATGCTGCAAATATTTGTTTAACAAAAATTGGAATATATTTAGAATAAATGTAGATCATGAGTTCTAATCTATATGCTTATGAGTTGTTTAATATTAGATCATGAGTTCTAATCTTGATGCTTATGAATTGTTTAATATTAATTATCATGAAGTATATCAAGGCACCAAGTTAATAGTAAAGAATAAAGATGAAGTATATCAAGGCACTAAATTAATGAACCTAATTACTATGTGTTTCATTTTGCAACATAGACTTGTATGTTGTTTGGGCTTGAAAAAACACGAAAGCTCACTTTTTTACTCCTACAACTTTTAACAACCGATCATTTACAATTGTGCAACATTTATAGTGAATAACCTATTACCAATTGCATGCGTAGTTGATTTAAATATTACGAATCAATCCTAGCAGCAATTGACTATGTGAATAAATTTTTTTATATACTTTAGTCTCTATAACAATATCTTCAATGTAAGATATCGTATAGATGGGTTCTTCAACAAATTTTCAGCAGTCAACAAGACCAAACTATATGTGTTGTGGTGTGGTAAAGAGTATACTCTAATCCTTTAGAATAGGGTAATGTCTAACTGAGATTTATTTCGTGATTTTCTCATTATTTTTTTGGAAACTTATATTAGTATAACACGACAACGATTGGAAATTTTTTGTTTCTCTCTAATCACCTCACCACACCTCTTTCAAGGAAGTTTCTAGGTTTTTTTTTTTCATTCTCGGAGAGAAGATGTAATATGTGAAAACCCCGTTTAAAAAGGTTGGTTGATTGGGTTAAATAAAATAAAATATTAAATGGTTAGTAATAGTATTTTAAGGTATGATATATATTTGCAAAATAATATATTGAATACAAATGAATGAAATAAAATAAGCGAGAAAAAAAATATTGGGCTTATATAATTATGACATGCGACGCAACCAGTTATACATTTATTAAGTATAGATATTTAAAAATAAATGTCAGTTATGTTTAATTATACTATAGTTTATTTTTAAATATTAAAAGTTTTACAAATTAAAGAGAATCGGTATTTTCTTAACTAAACTAATATTAAATACGCTTTTCTTAAATATAGTCGTTTATGGATCATAAAAATGAGACGCATGACATAATTATTTATATTTCATTTTCACAATATATACTTTGCTATTTAATTTCTATATTAGTTTTCCAATTGTTAAATTATTAAACAAATCATGGCATCTTTATAATTTGTTCCATATCTCCACAAAAAATAGCTTTATATAACAAAAACATAGAAATCATTGATGATGGTATAAACTACGTCAATAGTTAGCCAAAATACCAAAAAACTTAATTAGTATCTTTTACGAAATCTACAAATATGTTAATTATAATTTATACGCATGCATTGAAGGAGTTTAAAAATATATAGCATTATCACGTAACAAAATAGGGTGTTTTTAAAATTCTGAACTAAATGACCAGTCAAACAAAAATACAATCCATTATTATTCTGAATTGTTCATAATCCATCTGGTTGGTTATAATCAGAGGATAAATTATTGTCTTGATCTAGAAAATGAATATATTCTGTTATTTTTTATAAAATTTTATATGATATAATATAAGTCATGTATATGCGCTAAAAGAAAATTTAATATTTGGTGAGGATAAGATGGAGTGATCAAAAGCGTGCAGCCTGCAGCCACTCTGAGCCTCCAAAAAATTGGCAATAGATCACATTTTTAATCTTCATACAAAGAGCACCACTTTCATAAGTTTATTCAATTGCATACAATGACAAATCCACACCTTAGAAAATTTCCATTTGCCTTCTTTATCTATATCCATCCATAATTTCAATATTATACTATATATATATATTTAAATATTCTTATATACAGAACAATAGAGAAAAGTGTCTGGATAATCCTTATGGTTTGCTCTGATTATACCTTTAGTCTTTACATTTTTTAAATTACAGCTATAGTCTCCAATTTTAGCAAATTCATTCTCAAATAGTTCCTGGCGTCAATAAGAGTTAGTTTTCTCAGTTAAATGGGTGTAAAATGATTATAATGCCCTTTCTATATAAAAAAACCCTAAAAATCCCTTCTTTCTCTCTTCTTCACTGTACCCCCCAATAGAAACTACAACCACCACCACCTTCGCCGTACATCCACCATCCTCCATCTCCGCAATTAACACCACTCCACCCCTTCAACCACCGTCTCCACCATTAACACCACCCACCCACCACCATCTTCAACCCCACCCCCAAAACAGCAATCGGATCTATACGCCCTAACAGACGTCGTTCCTCGTGGAAGAAGCCACAATCAATGCCGGAAGAAAAAGCAATCTGGTTCTAAACCAGATGATATTGTACATGATTTTGGTTTTAAATCCTCAATCGAGCCTAAAGAAACAACAATTGAATCGTTAATCTACTCAAACCAGTGCATGAAACATCAAACAACGCCATTCGCCGTGGAACAAGGGACGTTATTCGACCCAAATCCGATGGTTGAGATGCAGGTGGGGTTGAGGTGCTCGAAGGTGGTACCGGAAAGACTGTGAAGGTGGTGCACAGTGAAAGGTAGGAGTCGACGCCGGTGCACAGTGAGAGTGGTGATCGATGATTTGTGGGTGGTCGGGTGATGCTGGTTGAGCGTGGTCGTGTAATGGCAGATCGGAAGAAGAGAAAGAAATGGGGAGGGTGAGGGTGGGGGTGGGTGGGGGTGGGGGTGGGGTGAGGTAGGGTTTTAAATAATTAATGATATTTTTATGTTTTATTATTAGTAAGGGTTTTTTTTTGTAATTTCATATCCACTTAATCGAGAAAACTAACCCTCATTCACGTGAGGGACTATCCAAGAACGAATTTGCCAAACGAATTTGCCAAAGTTGGGGATCATAGCTATAATTTTGAAAATGTAGGGACTAAAGGTAAAATCGGAGCAAACCACACGGACTATCCGGCACTTTTCTCCAGAACAATATTATTATTAAATACATATATAGAGAAAGTGTAAAATACAATATCTTTTAACGTATATTGGATACGAGATGAAATTATGCACGTTAAACATAATCACGCATGTTGAAAAACCATAATCACTGAAAAACATAATCATGCACATGTTGAAAAACATAATCACGCATGTTGAAAAATCATAATTACGCATATTGAAAATCATAACCATTTGTGATTATGTTTTTTTCAAACATGTTTGATTTATGTTTTTTTAACATGCGTGATTAGAGTTTTGTGTGTTTATAACGTGCGTAATTTCATCTCGTACCTAATGTACGTTAAAAATTATTGTACACAATATAGTATATTTTATATATTATTATATAGAGAACAATATTATTAGAATAGATTATACTTATTGATAGTAGTTGTATGTAACACCATCACTAAAAGTAGGGAAAAAAAGTAAGTAAATGTGTATATTATTTCACTTACACACAAAAGAATGTACGTAACGGGGATGAGTCTACTTTTATAAAAGAAAGAAGCTATGGCTTTATGTCTAAAACTTAAAGAGCCTTTTATTTTATTTAAAATTACAGTAATACTATAAGTTTCTATTACTCCTGCAAAAGTGTCACTAAAATATTTTGGCTAATAAATTTAATCTAATATCTTTTGTAGGGAAGCTACCTTATCAAGAGGATGTACTTGCCTATATTCTAAAGTTTTAGAATATAACCCTCTTGGTATTCACTTTATATCATTACCCATATAAAACCTCCTAGTGGAGCCCCAATCATTCTAGTCCCAAAAACACCACTAACATCTTTAATTCTCCCACTTTTGTCTATTACTTTCATTCCTTCTAACCTCCATGAGGGCTTCTAAGAAGATAATTAGTTCTTGCAATGAACAACTTGATGAGCTAAGAAGAGGGCCATGGACACTTGATGAAGACAATTTCTTATTCATTACATCACTTGTCATGGCGAAGGACGTTGGAATTCGCTAGCAAAAGCCTCAGGTACCCGAAGAAACCGGTGATGGAAAAGTTTGTTATTAATCATAATATACTATTCATGATTCTCTACCTTTTGTATTTTTAACTTTGAGTTTTGTTTAATCGTTTTTGTTTTCAGGATTAAAGAGAACGGGGAAAAGTTGTAGGCTACGATGGTTGAATTACCTAAAGCCGGATGTTAAACATGGAAATCTTACACCACAAGAACAAATCTTGATACTTGAATTACATTCCAAGTGGGGTAATAGGTAAGTCTATGCATACATGATCACACAAAGAAGTTCTAAAGGTTACTATTCAAATTTTAAAATAAGTTTGTTTGCTATGTTCAAGATGGTCCAAAATTGCACAAAACTTGCCCGGAAGAACAGATAATGAGATCAAGAACTACTGGAGAACAAAAGTGCAAAAACAAGCTCGCCATCTCAAGATCGACTCTAATAGCAAGATTTTTGTGGAGGCACTTCGTCAATTTTTGGTACCAAGATTGCTAGAAAAGGTGGAGCTTAGTTCTTCACCCTCATCATCATCTACTTCAACCTCAACTATGGAAGTTAATCAAAAGAACTTCAACTCTCAACCACAAAGCAAAGAAACCCTAATGGAGAACACAAGTTCAAACTGAACATCTATTCATCAAATTCCAAGCGAATTATGCTTCCGTTTTTGCCCGAAAGTTCAGTCCACAGCAATGGTTACATTATGGATAATAATAACTTTGATGTCATGAATTTCAACCAGTCAAGCACGCAAGAATTTATGTCAAGTGACATGCCAACGTTCGAGTTCCAAATGGCGGGGAATGATTGGACGAGCAATGAGTTCGCCGATGACACCTTTTGGAACATGGATGATTTGTGGCAGTTCAAGAAGTAATTTACTTTACAAAAAAAGGGTAGAAAGCCCATGTTTTTAACGTATTAGATAGTATGTTGATGATATTATATGCAACCACATATACTTTATAATTATTAGGTGGTGTAGCTAGTGATATTTTTGGTTCTAAGTGTTGAAATGTAGGTAGGATGTAGGGGGTGGGGTTTGTTACCCCCAAATGTCAAGTCTTGAGAGGAAATATGAAAAGAGTAAAGTGATAAGTCTATTATGCCCTCCAATAACTTCAAAAGTCGAAAATGAAATAAATACAAATAATGGGATGGTTGTTAAATATATATGATACGATGTTAACAATGACGTGAACGTCTTTTCTTTCGACTTTAATATGCTTTTTAACTTGGTTATTGCAATCATTAGTGTCATGTCTCAATATTGGTGCATATGAGTCTAAGATGAGTGAGTGGCTTTACTTTAATCCGGTTTGGTTATAGATTAAAACAAAACCTATAATCGCAGTTTTGGTTTTAGATTTTCTTAACTAGTTGATCTCGGTTACAAACGTTTCATTTATATCCGGTTATGATTCAAGTTTCAAGCAATCATCGCTTCTAGCTTGGGTCAATTAAATTTGTCTCTATTAAGAAATCAAATTAAGTGATACAAAGTTAATATCAAGAGTTAAGACTTCTACTTGTACGGCTAAATGGAAATAAGAACATGACAGAAAAGGCTGAAGCATAATAAGAGCACAACTTGGTTTACGAGTGGAGTTACGAGAGCAATAAGACATGGACATAAGATCTTGACAAGCTGAATCGTGTGATAGTTTTAATCGCCAGTTGTGTACCTGTCAAATCTAGAATTTTATATCAAAAGGGTCTCGGTGTATTGTGTTATACATACAATACTATACTACTATCTTTGAGAATTATATGTGTGTATCTTTTGTGTTTTCGTTCTCCGTCCTGCTATTCGTGTAAAAAAAGTATAGAAGGGTAATTTTCCTCTATGATGTTGCACATGCAAAAGAACAAGATGTATAGAAAGTCCATATGCATTGTACTAAGTTGGAAATTAAAAAATATATATATATATAAAAATCAATGTAAGATGATAACAAAGATATATATCGATCACGATCATGAAAGAAAAAGATAGATTGAAACCAATCATAATCGAAGAGATAAGTACCGAGTGGAAAAGAAAGAGATGATAGTGACCAAGTGGAAGTTTAAGAAACAATATTCAATGATTGATCCACTCCATCCAATATCTCTTTGTGCGAGTACTAGGTACATGTATTATATCACTTTGTTTTGTTCCTAGGGGCCTACCACGTGTTGATGATGTGATTATATATGATATCAACTCATAGATTGTCATTTAAACCATCACGATGTAGGTCTAAAATCCATTACATCCCAAGAAAACATCGCTTTGTGTAGTCATAATCATATTAATCAACACCATATCTTCAACAAATGGTCACAACTTGAGTGATTAAAAATGAATTCACAAATTAAAATTGTCAAAATCCTGTTGCTTTCTCCTTGTTATGGTAGGAACCGACCCAACCACACCGAAAGTAAATTGAAAATTTTGAAAATATTAAAGGTGACACTTGGTGTAAATGCGCCAAACTCGTAAGCTACTTGATATCAGCTCCTTAAAACTTGAATCCATCCAAGCTTAAACGTGTTCAAGCTGAAGCTCGAACATACATTGAAGCTCGTTTAATAACGAGTCCGAACTCCACGTACCGAACTTTGACTAGGCTCTCGAATCGATAACAAGCCCATTTTTTATGTAAATATAAAAAGTTTATTTAATATACACTATATTACATGATAAATATTACAACTATGAGACATTTGCGTCAAGAATAATAATCGTGTCTCTAAACTTCATCTCAACAAAATCATAAAAAAAAAATTCACAAAGATGTGATTTTTTTTGTATGAACACATACCCAATGTCAAGTATAAACACATACCCACATCAAGAAAGCAACTTGAAGCAAATTAAGGCAAAATTAGCTCAATTTGGGTAATAAATGAGCAAAAACATGAAATTCTACCTGAAAGTGAGTATGAAAACTGATCAAGGGTTTGAGAAGTCACAGATCTAAACATGATGCAACCAAGCGTTTCAGAGGCAACACGTGAAAGACCATAGATCAAACAACGCACACATTAGATTCCCACCATAGATTACAAAATAGACGGCTCTGATTTCAATATTTACTATTCTTTACGTCTATTTTTAATGTATAGATAATTTTTAATGTATAGATAATTATATAGATTGAAATTAACTAAAAGACACATATTAGGTTAAATAATTATATTTACAGATACTTATATAAATTTAAATAATAATTATCAGATACTAGAACTGCCAAGCCTTATCTTAAGAAAATTTCTCGAGATTTGGATATAGAGCTTGTAACGAAACACAAACCCAAACTTTGTTAAATTAAAGGAACCAAGCTCGAGCACGGATGAGCTCGGCTTGTTTACACCCCTTCCTCGAACCAAACGACCCTAGAGCTGCACATAAACTTTGTGCTAGCAAGTCTAAATTCTTGCCGTTTTAAATGGAACCAGACCGAGAGCCAAACCTTGGCTATAAACATATCGAGAGCCAGACTACGTAGACTCTTTTCCGATTCTTTACCAAAATCGTCGCAAGTTCCGTACACTCATCCGATACTAGCGTGTGATCGCCAACAACATAAAATTTTCCACCAAAATTCTAGAAAGATTATGGAAGTTTCAAGGGGTTTTCCTCCTAGCCTTCTAGGACAATATCTTGAATGGTATATGTCAACTTCAAAACCGTTTTGTTTCTTTGTGGCCAAAAGTAAGAAATGTGAAAGCTCAAAGGTTAAAAGTCAAGAAGTATCACCTCACCTAGCCATCATAGGTCACTTATTGAAGCAACAAATGAAGGGGGCTAAACAGTAAACTCTATAAACCTCAAATCAAGTTTAGTACCCTCCAAAAACTAAAATCAAATCAAATTGAATTTGGTAGACAGCTTGATTTATGGTGACTGCTGTCTTATGGTTGAGGATTTCACTAATGACAAGAAAGTGGTCCATGGCATACTTTTCACCATTGCAAGACACCATTTCATTTTAAATGTAAACATCATAGTTTTTTAAATTAATGCTATGTACAAAAGTCACATCTAACATGTTTTAGTTATAAGTTGAAAGTTTTTGTTACTTCATTTTCTTTTCCACATAGAATGTATAATATATTAATGTTTATTAGTTACTTTCCAGTTTTGCCATAGCTTCCACGTAACGTAACAGTCGTGTTATAAATGAGCTTTCGCGTGTTGAATTCGTCGGTCACAAAATAGTCAGCCGGACATTTGGGAAAAAATTATAAAAATTGTACAAGTCAATTAAAACAAGATTAATAAAAATGCAAACCTCAGAAAAAGAGTTTATCGAACAGTTTTGACTTCCACTTTGACGAGTCGACGCCAATGAAGAACCCCTGCACAACAAAGTTCAAATCGTCCAAAATGTACATTGGAAAAAAAAAAGTCAAACTATGCAAGTTTGACTTGCCTTTGGTTTCGTCTTTTTGTTGGGATCATACTCAGCATGTATCTCATAAGTGTCTTTTTTCCATTAGAAAGCATCACTTGTGTAAAATTGATGGAAAATGCATATCTGTAGTCTTTAGAATCTTTTATTATAAAGTGTTTGCTCTGTATAATCAACATTTGTAAACAGGACCTAAGAAACAAAAGAAAAACAAATGATATTATTTTATACATATTACACAATCATATCCTGTATTGTATGTTTATGTATACGTATATGCGCATGTGTGTAGGTATAGGGGCACGTTCGTTTCACAACCAATATCATGTTGAAAAAGTGAGAACTGCATAATGCACTTGTACATAGTTAACAAAAACTAATCCAAAACAGTGAGAGAGAGAAACAAAGGAAGTTGCATAACTATCTTATGTATCAAACGTTCAAACATTATATTACAAGTTACAACCTTCTAATTTTCGTGATTCCTCTAACAAAAGCATTAATTGCTGTTGAAGTGACCCCTTACACATCAATCCTGCTATTGTCATCAGACGAGGGTCATCTCATTCATCCACATACTTTTCAGTCACGAACCAATTTAACTACACATGTAAATATTAATATCTGACAATAGATTTCTTCGTTCGTTATTATTTATGTGTTAAAGACGAATAGAAAAAGTTACCTTGCGTTTTGACATAATAGTGTTGGTTATATTCAAGCATGAATATTCCCGCACCAGTTATATGAAGCACGTCGTGTCTCATTCTCAAGTATGCAAAGCCACAAAATGCGATTAAGGGTAAATAATTATTAACTAAATGAACTAGTTTTATACCCGTCCGGTGGACGGGAATATTAATGGTATAATGATAATATGTATTTTTATATATATAATTTATTTTTTTCACACCAAAACAACTTAAAATAGCTAAAGAGGAGTATGATGCAATTTCCAAAGAACTAAAAATTAATCTTTTCAAGATGGATGAACTTCTTGAATTCTGGGATCTTAATGAAGATGAAAAAACCTTAAGTTTAGTTTAGACTGAAAAACAGGTTGCTCAATGTAGAACATGATATATTGAATGATCTTAGACAAACATCACGAATCGGGCATTAAAGGGGACGAAGATTCCAACTTTTTCCATGGTATTTTTTTTAAAATAACACTGCCATGAACTGTCTCAATGGGCTTTAGTTAATGGGGCATGGTGCTCAAACTCGATATTGATTAAGCAAGAAGTCTTTCGTTTCCTAAAATTATTCAAAGAACCACTATCTCCTCGGACTCCTCTTTAGCTACAACAACTAATGCAGATATCGAAAACTATTGATCGACCACATGTTATGTCATCAAAAGGGAGAACACTGAAGAGGATAACGGTGATTGAACAGAAAATAAAAGCAAACCAACTGAATTCAAAATCTTAATCTAATGCTTCTAATACGATACGGTCTCCAAGTCCATCAACTAAAAGGGCACCAACATTTACACCAACATTAATTAACAAAACATCCATGTTGGTAGATGAAACAACTTTAAATTGACAAACAACTATAAAAACTTAGAAAAAATATATTATTACATATTACCTGGGAATTCCCTTTGGGAACATTATGTGGTGAAGAAAATTATATGATTTTTTATAGATATTCAAATAACTTGTCAACATGAAGACATCAAAATTACATATATGCAACATAAAAAGTGTGATTATCACTAATTATCGAAAGCTAATATCATCTAGCAGCGTGTACTCTGTCAATTTTTCTTCTGAATATGATAGGTCATGAAGAATCATTTTAGCATTAATGCTTTTTAGAACTTCTAATACCTCGTAGGACTTATCACCATGTACAGACACCACCAACCGTATGCCTGAATAGAAGAATCATTAAATAAGTCATACGAAAACCAAAATTGGTTCATAAAAATTGATGGGAAAAAACTAAAAAAAATTACCTTCTAGTAAGAGCTTACGAGCTCCATTTAATAGCTCATTCATATTGGCGTTATGCAACGGCTTTGTTAGTTGGTCAAACAAAGGAGTTATAACCCTCATATATACGTACATCAATCAACCTTTTAGGAGCTAGCTCAGATTCTAATTTTAGATTTTTGTGTGCAAAACTCTGATTCTATCTCGTTCATAAAGTACCATATAGTTTATCTTTTGTCAAAGTTAAACTGTAAGAAGTTTTTTCGTAGGTGTATAATTGTAACTTTCTAGAAAAATACTTACCAGCTACATTTGTTGTATTTGAACACCATTCTGTTTGTCTGTTGTCATATCCTGTTCTTTCGCTCGGTTTGACGAGGAAAGAAATAACTTCAGCTCAAAAGTGGGCCATGACATGCTTTAAACTACCACTCGAGGCTTCTCATATCATCACTTTGAAATTATTAAACAAAACAAAGGATTACTAAATTTATTTATTCTAGAAACTTTTTTATTTAAAAAGTATAGATAATTTTTCATATAGCAAATAAATTGTAACTAATGATTTATGATTTATCTGACCGGAACAGGGAGCTGGTCACCAGCGAGAGACACAAGATTGCCAGTGATAAAAAAACTGCTAGAATTCATCAACCCAAGACTGAAACATGGAAACACAAATTAAACCATAAAATTTAACATTATAAGGCAATGTTAGAAAAAAAAACAAACAAATACCACCGTTTCCACCTTTCTTAAAGCTACAAAAATGATATCTTCATTGCTTTCTCTGCAGAGTAAAAGTAGCTCAATGAAGCTGAAATACTGATTAAGTAATCTCATTATTCCTATTCTCTTAAATTTGGTTACTAAATTAATTTCAAGTCTTGGTTTCCCTTTCATACAAAACCTCTTCCGTGTAATTTAGGCTTTAAATAACTTTATTAATGACCAATCTTAATCTAATAGCATTTTAATTAGGCACATTACCTGGAAGTTACAAACCAAAGATCATCTAAACAAAGATAAAAAGAATATCCAACTCCAATGGATAATTCACTTTCTAAAAACTTCAAGTACGCATATAGTCAACAAAACATTGATCTTGGAAAAATAACATTAATAGCCAAGATATTCGGTGCTTATCTTGTTCGTAAGAAAATAAATGTGTGCTAATAAGTAAATTTATTAGACTCAAGAGAGAGATGGTAAGCTTATTACCCTCAAAAAAATGCTTTCTGATTAGATTTACTCTTCGAGAAAAATCGGACACTCAATGTTGAATAATCAAGTAGTTATAATAAAGGTCAACACATTTAAAGTCCTTTCGTTCAACAGATTCAAAGGACTTGTCTTGAAGACAACATCTTTATGTGGAAAACCTACAAGAACAGCTTGTGTTCATGTTAATCAAATTCATCAGATTATGTATTGATATTGAATTACACACCCTTTCTAATTTGACACAAGAATGAACTTACCCTCCAGCCTCCTGTCCTAAAATCTAAGGAAATACAGGATTATGCCCCTGAAAATACGGCAGTAATTCAAGATTTGAGATTAATAAAATAGTTATCTGATTTGGAATTTGAAATTTGAATACTTACGTTGGTTTCCCAGAAGTAAACACGGTGTGGCAGAGGGAAGTAAAGATGATCTTAATTCGGACATCCATTTTATGCGGTGGCGCCACCTCCACTTCTTCAATCACCATTGACTTCTCGGCTTCCCAAGCCACCAGCTGTTACATTAGGAAGATTTACATGCTTATATCCATGATCAGGTTATAAAAACAACTGGAAGAATGAAGAAAATGCTTACCTTTGCATCAAATCACTCGACCATTAGTGCTTGACATAACTGTAACTTAATAGTTGTAAAGAATCTGAAACAGTTATAATTGTTTTTGTTTGTTGTAAAGAATCGAATCACTTATGGTAAATACTTTTTCCACCCACACCATAATGAAAATAAACTCTTTATCTGTTGGTGACAAAAAAAGATAAGAAAAATGAGTAAAACATTACCTGCAAATGATTCACCTCCAATGACATGTGGCCTTTTAGAGAATAGACTAATTATGTCTCTATGCTTTCTTCACTACTTTCTACACAGTGCAACCTACACAGGCAAACATACCATTAAATAAGATGAAATCATCAAATTCATCTCCCCACAACCTAGAGTTTGTTTTGTAATGGCAAAAAAAAAAGAGATAGACGACAATGGCAGCAACCAATTAAAAAAATAATCACCGAAAGCATACGAGTATAAAATAGAAGGCTTAAAGTACCTTTTGAAATAGTTAATAAAAACTTATAAAATTCATTTAAACCATAAATTGAAACATCCGAACACAAATTCAACCTTAAATCTAACATTGGTATCGGAATTGAAATCACACAATAGGAGATGCACCTTTTCATCAAATCCAAATAAAGACCGATCAAAATAAGGTGAAAGACGGAGTGACACCAGCACTTTGTTAATAAACTGCAAATTTCAAACCCACAATGATAAGAGATTAAATATAAAACCGTAGACCTTTACTTTCCATATGAATTCTGATTAATGTTTGACCTCAAAAGTCAAAGAATAATGTTTTGAAAAGAAGATAGTAGCTTACATTCTATTATATTAATCATGATGTAAACCATTATATTGGAACACTAAAAACTGCAGTTTGATTAAAAATCCAAATAGTATGCTTACATTCTACATCTTACTGTTTGGGATTGGATCAGACTTGTAGAAGGGCTTAAGGTTGTCTTGTAGAGAATCTTCACCAGCATGACTATCTAACCAAGAAAAAAAACACAGTTCAATGCGCGAACCCTTGAGGTTACTCGTTGTCAATTCACCATCCAAAAGTAGTATAAATTTTCATGGAGAAGATTTTACTAACAGATAAAAAATTTATGCAAAAAAATCAGATATATATCAGATTTAAAATTTAAGTAAAACCCTAAGAAATCAACTTAGTTCTAAACAATTGTAAACATCAAAAGAATAAATTAACATAAAAAGAGCAGCAAAAAAGATGACTTTAGGGCATTCAAAGAGATACCCAAGCACAAACCTGAGAACCAATATCGAATTAAAGTATGAGCGACGAATATAGTTGATGATGATGGTGTAGTCGCCGCCCCCTTTAGTGGACAAAGGATGATGATGATCTGTTTGAAGCAACCAAAGGGATTGTTATCTGACTCTGATCCAATCCTACAGCCTTCTCAAAAACCCACATTATCCTGCAACTTCAACACTAGATTACGATGAACCGATATTATCCCATAATTCAAGACAAAATTCAAAACCTAAAAACTTTATTTAGGTAATTTCAAATAAAGAACCTAAAAAAAACTTGTGTTAGGTAGTTTCGATTCAAAACCAACACCCACCCCCTACCGGTTCGTTTTTTTCCGGTAACAACATACCACCTCCTGTTGAGACACATTTGAATGCTTACAAAAGGGTGAATATAAGATCATTGACTTGGGGCGTTGGATATTATGGATATGAATGCTTACATGTCTTGGAAGTTTTGTTGATGGATTTTGGTATCCAAACTCACGGGTTATGAATGCGGTGTTGAAAGTATAAGGCACCACCATCAACACGAACCTGCAAATCGATTTCCCAAAACACCAATAACACAGACCCATAAAATCAGCATGTGAAGATGCGATTAAACCCAAAAATCAATATTTAACCCAGATCTCAAATGAACTGAACCCATAAATCAACCATGGACTCTAGAAAACAAACGCTTGGGAGATCAAAAAGCGGGGCGTGGGATGAAGCGATGTTACGTGCAGCGATACCTCTAAATGGATGTAGCGGAAGCTAAGCTACTCCAAGAACGGTGATGGAAAGAACCACAAAAAACCAACCTTTTATTTCAAGCTAGCTGCATCAATGGCGAAGACCGTAGACCTCAGCCATCTACCCAAGAACATGTGAAAGGATCAATTGCGTTAGACCTAATCATGGAAGCCACAATAATAATAACAATAATGATAGATTCTTTTTGTCACTTAAATCACCTGATTAATAGCGTCTGACTTTTGCATTCCTAAGGTCTGGTCACCTTATCCACCTGCATTGCCACAATTAAAAGTACTTTGAGTTTGAATACCAAAGAACTACATTAGGGTAAAATAAGAAGATGATCAGAAATATTTCAAACATGTCATTTGTTTCATTTATCAATGAAACCTGCTTGTTTACTTCCTGTACAAATTATGAAATAAAAGATTACTTCTGTAACGATAAAAAGAAGATGCAAATCATGCAAAAAGTTGATTTTCCATCATCACTAACATTAAAAACCAAGCCTACACTTGAAATTTAGTATCTGCAGCCTATAAAACTATGTTTGGTTTAAGAAAAGCCTGCACATAAATCTAAATAGTGAATTATACCAAAATAATCAAACTACTAAAAATTAAATAGTTTTCTTATTAATATAGTGTTTCATAACCCTACATAATATACCAAATATAGTAAAGTAAGTAAGTAAGTAAGTGAGTAATACAAATCAATATCATTTTGTAGTGATTCGGATGATAACTATGCACAAACATTGAAAACAAAAGAAAAGAATGACACATTTTGTAGTGATTCGGAAGCAATGGAAACCGTCCTCAACCTCTGCTTCTAGAAGCTTTCAAGGAATTTAAAGGGTTGGGATTTAAATTTGAAGAGTTTAAAAGGTCAGGATCATTTTAAAAAACAGTTACATTTAATAGGAACATAAGAATATATAATATGTGAAAGCAGGTCGCGTTGATCTTTACTGAATGTGTGATATTTTCAAGAGAATCAACAATGCAATGTGTATAATCATAACTTGGCACAACCCAATGCAGAACCTGGTGATACAAGTGCTAAATCATATAGTTCTTGAAAATAATCACTAGTGTATGTGATCTGCAAACTCAAAAATATATTAAAAATATTGTGGATCGTGAAGATATGAACATTTACAAGTACGCATGGCAGTTTTGAAAGTCGTAAAAGTTTCTTATCGACAAGTAACAAAAAATAAAAATACCCAGTTTAATCCCACCCATAGCCTCAAGCTATTGATGGATCTGGGGAGAGTGAGAGGATAGAAAGGCGTTTTCCAATGAAAATCGCTCAGCTCCAAAACATAAGAGTCAAATAAAACAGATATAGGCACATAGGAACTGAGAACATAGTTTACTAAAAAATTCTATGCACGCTACCAAACCTGCAATCACTGAAAACGTATAATAGGGAAAAACACCAAACCATAGAATTTTCTCAATTTCTACTCTTGGTAGGTTATTTTACCTGACTTTTTGTGTGGTTACTATAACTAGACTATATTTTGTCAGTCGCAGAATGTTACAAACTTTAACCCAAGGAAACAAAACTATATTACTTCACACATGTCACGTGTATCTATAATATATATCTATATATATATAAGAGAGAGAGAGAGAGTTAAATGCTTGGTTGGTCCGTGTGGTTTGCGAAAAATTACAGACTTGGTCCCAATAGTTCACTAATTACACACTTGGTCCTAGTGGTTGTAATTTTTGCACTCGGGTGATCCTTAACACTAACATACGTTAGATTTCTCAGTTAGTTATGTGTGAGATGACATAATTACCCATAAAAAGTTAAAAAAATAAAAAATATATAAAAAAGAGCCCACCCCTTATTTTTCTTCATCTTTCTTAAACACCATCACCAAATCTTATCATTTCCACCACCATCTCTTTGTCTCTCTCATCTTTCTCTCTCTCTAATAACCGCCAACCACCACCATGGGCGACAGAGCCGCGGTGGTGGTCGTAAGTTGATGATGAAGGTGGAACCGCAATTCTTGTTGAGATGGCGACGAACGGTGGAACTGCCAGGGATGCTGCCGCCGCTCGACGGCGGCGTATAGCGGAGAAAGGAGCCGAGCGTTTGGCTCTCATCACCGGCCGTGTTCAGTCTCTATCGTCATCACCTCCATTACCTCCTCCTGTAGCTCAATCGGAACCCTCATCTACACCTCCGTGCCCTACTTTTGTTTCCGATCAACCGCCAGGGATGCTGCCGCCGCTCGACGGCGGCATATAGCGGAGAAAGGAGCCGAGCGTTTGGCTCTCATCACCGGTCGTGTTCAGTCTCTATCGTCATCACCTCCATTACCTCCTCATGTAGCTCAATCGGAACCTCCGTGCCCTACTTCTGTTTCTGATCAACCGCCAGGGATGCTGCCGCCGCTCGACGGTGGCGTATAGCGGAGAAAGGAGCCGAGCGTTTGGCTCTCATCACCGGCTGTGTTCAGTCTCTATCGTCATCACCTCCATTACCTCCTCCTGTAGCTCAATCGGAACCCTCATCTACACCTCCGTGCCCTACTTTTGTTTCCGATCAACTACCGATCTCCAGTATGTGTTTATTCAAGCTTTAATTGTTCTTAATTTGCTTCTGCAATTAATCTTTTGAGATTTTCTGGTGTATTTGTGTATCTGTTAGTGTTTTCAGATATTTTGTGAAAAATTTTGATTCTATTGAAGTCCTGTTATATTTAATTTTTCATGGGCAATTATGTCATCTCACACATAATTAACTGAGAAATCTAACGCATGTTAGTGTTAAGGATCACCCGAGTGCAAAAATTGCAACCACTGGGACCAAGTGTGTAATTAGTGACCCATTGGGACAAAGTCTGCAATTTTTGCAAACCACAGGGACCAACCAAGTATTTAACTCATATATATATATATATATATATATATATATATATATATATATAGGGGAAGGTTCATTTGAGAAGAAATTTAATGTGAGAACAAAAAGAAGAAAAGGGATAATGGTAAAACATTAAATAGTTTATAACTCCTCTCATTAATTATGTTATTTCTTATTAATAAAGCAAAAACATTTTATCCTACATATTTCTTACATTTACCGGAATTTACCCTACACACATGTAAATTTACCCTACACATTTCAAAATTTACCATACACATAATAAAATTTATCTTATACATGTCGAAAATTGTCCTATACCATAAACTATTTTATCTTGAAAGAGTATATGAAAAAAATGAGTTACAAGTTTAATTAATTAGCTAATTGATAATAATTATAGATTTACCTATATGCCTTTTTTATAACATTAAATACATACATTAAATGAAGTAAATAGAGAATTTTTATTGGTTTAAAAGTTATTCTTTTTATTCTTACAAAATTTTTCTTCTTATTTGAACTCTCATATATATATATATATTAATATATATATAAAGCATGAACTAAGGCAACTTTAAGGACATATAAAATTTCAAAAGAAGTATATAACTTGTAGGAAAACTGTTTACAAAATAAATAAAATAACAATTTTATTAATCAATATTCTGATTACATCACATAAAGAAGAAGAAAAGACAAACTTGAAACGAAATACAATACAGACATGTAAACTAAACTAAGAATAGATTAAAAGAAAATAAAGAAAAAAACATAAAACAACGGTGACTGAGTCACGTGAAGATCACGCTTCCTTTAAAACAGATTTCGGGCCACCCAGGTGAACCCGTATGTTTCCCAGGGTACAACAGCCTAAACAGATTGTACTGTCGGGATTAGCCTAGCACCTGAAAAAAATACTAAAGGCGGCTCCAACTGGCTCGCGGTGGTGCGAAGTGCAAAGTGCGCCATCAAAGCACCACATTGCACCCATCGCCCTCGTTCCAGGCACGCGTCGGGTCTCAACATACAAAAAGAGGTAAGCTTATCGTACAAATAGGTTTTAACATACTATACGTAAGAAGTGAAGGAAGATTTTTTTTCCCTTCTAGTCAAACGTGTATTTTAGTCCTAAAAATCTAAAAGAAAAATTATATAATTACACTAATAGAGTAAAGAACCCTATAAATGTGAGTTCAGACTTTAGAAAAGACAATGTATTCCAGCAATTTAGGACAATGCACAAGGGCATTGGCAGAGAAATTTGTAGCAATTGTGTAAAGAAGATTGCCATGTAGACCGTTCACATCCATCAGTGGCAGCTGCCTGCAAAGGTATCATTAAATATATAAATATGAGTATGTATTTCCAAACGGTCGTATTAAGTTTAACTATATGACTATGAAGTGATTTTCTTGTCACACAATTCAACTTGAGGCTAAGAGATGCTCTGAAAATTTGAAATATATAATTACTCCCTAATCAGTAACCACCTGAAAGAGACACAACTTGAATCTTAGAGTTGACTAATCTTGTCTAAATTTCATTTTTGAAAATGCTTAGGGGTGGGTGTTTCACTTTTCATCACTCACCGTAGCCAATCATGTTTCGCCACATTATTGAACTTGATTCCATCACTAGTGGTTGATTTTAATGGGGGTGTCCATCACTAGGGATGGATTTTTTTAAATAATAAATTAACAATAATAATTTCATTTAAATAAAAAACAATATTTCTAGACATATTTTAGGCTACAACTTAAAAAAACATATAAAAATAAAAAGATACATAAAGAAAACCTACTACTCGTCCGAATTCGAAAATTCCAAACCTAAAGAATCTACAAGTTCAATTAAATCATATCTCAACCGAAAGTAAATTTCTTCATTGCGCAAGTCTTGTTGGACATTGTCGGGAACGGGAACTTGTGTAGGAGGATCCGGCACCCAATCTGGAGATATTGCACGTCCATCTTCTTTTATTGCATATTGTGCAATATGATACATGCATATACTATGTTATAGATTGTTTTTTTATTCATTGCACGAACCGGTCGGTTTAGTATGCCCCATCTACCTTTTAAAACACCAAAAGCCCTCTCAACATCTTTTCTTGCCGATTCTTTCAACTTCTTGAATGTCTTTTCTTTAACCTCGGCAGGAAATGAAAGAGCTTTCACAAAAACAGGATATGATGGGTAGATACCATCCGCAAGAACATAGTGTCGTCTTTAATATCTTCCGTTAACAAAAAACAGACAGAAGGGTGCGGTACCATCTGTTACGCTTTGAAACAATGTTGATGTGTACAAAACATTGATGTTGTTGTTTGAACCTGGAACGCCAAAACCATAAATCATTCGACCTCACTGCTTCAAGTATGATGGTCGATCTTTTGACGTCACCACTAACATACGCCTAATGGGGTATGGTATCGGACCCGACCAGAATGATCGGATACTTCCATTACTTATTAACTTTTATTATAATATTTGTTATTATTGCGTACTGACCCGCGGATCCTAGCGCGTTGTAGTTTACACTGCACTAGGTTGTGGGCTTGTAGAGAAAACCCCCTGGCCTGGCCCATTAAGGTTATGGTTGCCATGTCTCCTATATAAGGAGGTCTCTACCTCCTTATTAGAAAAAAAGATATGGGGCAAACACACACTTTTTGTAGCTCGAAAAAGGGGATTCTTCTCCTACCGGCAGTCTCTACATCCCGGTTTTCTCCTCTTCATTGAAGATCTAGGATTAAGAGAAAGAACAAAGTGTAATTCTCCATTCTTTCAGAGAAAGCGGTTTTAATCATCCCGGCGGTGATTCCGTGTTTCTTCTATTGGTTAACGCATGGTATGCGTGATTTTGTCCTTGAGGAATACGTATACCTAGTGTTTGAATCTTTGTAAACTGTTGTCTACAATATTTGCATGTGTTAATGAAAAAACACGGAATCACCGCCGGGATGATTAGAACCGCTTTTTCTGAAAGTATGGAGAATCACACCTTATTCTTTCTCTTGATCCTAGATCAACAATGAAGAGGAGAAAACCGGGGATGTAGAGACTACTAGTAGGAGAAGAACCCCCTTTTTCCAACTACAAAAAGCGTGTTTGCCCCATATCTCTTTTTTCTAATAAGGAGGTAGAGACCTCCTTATATAGGAGACATGGGCAAACCCTAACCTCAATGGACCAGGCCCAGTTAGGGGTTGTCTCTACAAGCCCACAGCCTAGTGTAGTCTAAACTACAACGCGCTAGGCTTCGCGGGTTAGTACACAATAATAACAAATATTATAATAAAAGGCAATAAGTAATGGAAATGTCCGATCATTCAGGTCGGGTCTGATACCATACCCCATCAACGCCCCTCACAACTCTCTTGGAAAAATTTCTCCATTCGATATGTGTTCAACCGATGCTACCGAGCAACCCTGGAAAATTCTATCTAGCCTCATGCGCGGCATATATACGTGTGATGTCCTGTCTCATCGGTTTACGTAGAAACTCATTGGATACAATTTAATGATCGCGTTACAAAAGAATTGCAAACATTCACATGAAGTTCTTGTCACACCCCAACCCGCAGCGGAAAAGGTGATCGGGGCATAATTGGGTTATCATCAAAGCTCATGACATTTATTATATGTTTCATATTCATTAATACAATTTAATGGAAATTTACAATAAATGATACAACGTTTTCTAACTATCAATCTAAGCTTCTTGGTTCTCTTCTAAGGCATATCCTATGTTTTCCTTGCTTCAACCTGTTCACCTGTATCATGTGTAAAAAGGTTTTTGGATCAACATAATGTTGGCGAGTGAATCCTATGGAAAACATTTGAACAAGTTTATCCAATTGATTATAAATAAGGTGCATACCATTTATGAGTAAATGTAGATGTAAATTTATTCACACAACACATAATATCGAATATTGAACACACAACACCAAATAATTGTTTTGAGGCACGCGTTGTTCGACTCGTCTCCCACGAGGAACTGATGGGCCTAATGAATGAGTTTTGAGGCACGCGTTGTTCTTACGAACTGATGGGCCTAATGTATGAGTTTTGAGGCACGCGTTGTTCTCGTCTCCCACGAGGAACTGATGGGCCTAATGAATGAGTTTTGAGGCACGCGTTGTTCTTACGAACTGATGGGCCTAATGTATGAGTTTTAAGGCACGCGTTGTTCTCGTCTCCCACGAGGAACTGATGGGCCTAAATAATTTGTATACAACTTTGACAATATGAATACATCACAACCAATAATAGTTACATTCTAGTTTAGTTCATATAATGGTATAGCACAAATTTGCATAAGAGAATTAGTTTAAACGACACATGATACACCCCAAAACATGAATAAAAAGGGGAGTTTGTAAGAATTCACTCACATTGGGTGCGTTCGGTTGATGAGGTTGAATGTACGCGAAATGGTGTTAACCACGAGTGAAATTAACCTAGATAAATCGCATTATGGTTTGGTAAGTAAACGGGTTTTATCAATCTATTTTAGTAGGATTGTTGGGTGTATTTTTGTGAGTTTGTGGCTATTTTCTAACCTTAAAAATGTTATTTTTAAGTATTTTTAATTGATTTTTAATTAAAATAATTAAATAAAAATAAATAAAAAAAATATTTTATTTATGCTACAGTTGACTTTTGACCGTTGACTTTGACTAGCGTTGACCGGTTCGAAGGCATATTGTTGTGCGCCGGGTGAGGCTCGAACCCGAGACCTCCCGTACGCGTGCACGCAGCTCTACCAACTGAGCTACGTGTCTAACCCGTCATATATCCGATTTTAATTACCTATATACATTAATTAGATTTAAACAGAAATCACTTTATTTTAAAAATGAATTAAATCACAAGACCGGTGCGCTCCACAGGTCTCGAACCCGGGACCTGTGGGTTAGCGGACACACACTCCACCGCTGGACTGTGTGTCGCACTTGATTATAAACTCAGTTATCAATATACTTAACATATACCCAAAACACTCCGGTTCGGTTTTGAGAAAAAAGGGATTTTTATCAAGGCGGCGTGTGAGGGACAATACTCGAACTCGTGACCATAGCTTTAAAAGTGCACACAGTCCACCGCTGGACTGTGTGTCTAACCCGGTAATTATCTTGATTTTAATTATACATAACCATTACTGAAACGTCGTCTTCTTCACTGGTTTAACCGGAAGTGGCGACTGACTGGTTCAAAATGTTGATTCAAGTTCCTTTAGCGTTTTATGATCAATTACAGTCGAGATAAAAGTAAAAAGGGAAGGAATTAGGCGTGAGATGTACCGGCTGTTTCTCCTCTGTTTTCCGGCAGAACTCCGGTGGCAGCAAGTTCTTCCGGCGACGAGTCTTTTGCAGCAGAGAGTCTTCCGAAAGGTTACAAAGGTTGTGGGTGACTTCGGTAAAAGTTTAGGGGTTTCAGTAAAGCTCGGAGACTAATAATACGGTTTTCCGGCGATGTATCAAGTATTTCCGGCGAGTGATTTTTCGCCGAGAAAAGGTGCGATTTGAGTGTGAAAGGTTTCTGGCGAGTTGTGGGTGTATTTATAGGGTAGTATTGAGATGAATGGGGTCTGAATTCGGTCTATATTCGTAGTCAGCCGTTCTCCGGCGGTTATGGCTGATGTCGCGGGTTCAGACGTCGGTTATAACCGTCGTAATAGTTAAGTCATCGGTTAAATTGGGCGAAAACGTAATTAAACGGCGAAGTCGTCGGGATTTCCGACGACTGCTAATTTGGGCGCAATTTACTGATTTTAACTTTGAAACTTGAATATTTGAATTAAATGTTTCCTTGTGTTAACAGAAAAACATAGTGGTGGAGCGGTTGTTTGGCTGAGTGATAGTTTGTTTGGTTGAACCGGATACAGACCCGAGTTCGAAACCCGGCAAAAGTAAAACATTTTTATTTTGATATTTTTGACAGATTTTCAAAAACTAAATATATATCCCCGCATAATAATTGATTACGGATCGTTTAAAATTATTTTGGGCATTTAATTCGCAACGAAAAATTTGACTGACTGTTCGGTTGATAAACGGAGCGGGTTTGGTAAATCCGTTTTTGACGGATGTTACAGTATCCCTGCTTTTTAGAAATTTCGTCCCGAAATTTAAATAGGGATATAATTGCCTAAAAAAATGATGGTGTTTAGTTTTGACAGTTACATGCTTTAGAAGAAATAAGGGTTTAAGTTTTTGGTTTGAGGCGGTAACGTTTCTTGTAAAGGTTAAGTATCCTAATACAGGAATCGCTTTTTGTTGCCTACTGTATAAGTATTGTTAAGCAGGAATGATTCGCTAAATTGATATCATGCATAAGAGTTTAGATATGTTTGGAAAAGTATGGTTATATCCTAAGGCAAAACTTCCAATACTATAATCTACACAAGTAAACACAACAACAAATAATTGAATCCACATTATGATAGTATATATGTTTGAATGGTGACAGTTCCTCTCTCGTTTGTTATGATGGAGAGGTTAGTCTATGTAGAAATGGATCACATTCCAATTTCTTTAAATAGTGAGATGATATATATATGTAACACCAATTTCAATCAAGGCAAAACTAAATCCTACATGGAACATCTCATAACCGCCTGATAATGCCTCTGATCCTTTGGCAAGAATACTTATATATAGGAAGTACCAGTGGCGTATCCACCATATTCTTGTCAAATTTTCATTGGTTTTATCAGTGAATTATGATTAGTCCTATAACTCTACAACCAATACATCAAACATAAAAATACTGAAATGAAATATATCTGTGCGATCAAGGCTCAATCAAACGGAGCCGATCGTATTGTATGTATTGAGAATGAAATTGTCTGTGTGCTCAAGGCTCAATCAAACGGAGCCGAGCTTATTGCATGTATTGAAAATGAATAACTTAATCACACAAACAACCTATGCATGGAACCTCTCATAACCGCCTGATAATGCCTCCGATCATTTGACAAGAATACTTATATATAGGAAGTACCAGCGGCGTATCCACCATATTCTTGTCAAATTCTCATTGACTTTATCCGCAAGTTATGATTAGTTCTATGCGACTCTACAACATAAACAAACACAACAACCAGCGCTTGAGTCTTAATTCTGATAGTATCCGTGTTTGACAAAACCTCTCTCGTTTAATATGATGGAGATGTTAGTCTATGTAGAAATGAGACACAACTCAACTTCTTTAAATGATGAAACTGAGATATGCCGTGAAGTATGATGATACAAACTGAACTAGTAATTTGCATTAAAATTTCTTGGATAAAATTCCAACTGAGATACATGAAAATCGAGATATAAAGAAAAACATAAAAACTGAGTGATTGGAGTTTGAATCTTGATTCTTGGTGAGAGAAGGCTAGTTAAGTGGTTGGTTTGGTCCGTTAACATCTTCAGCAGGATTGGTGTTGATGTTATAAACTCTTCCTCTTGCTGGCGGTGGAGCTGGATTTGCTTGGTTTGCTTGGTTAACTGGGTTTGCTTGAGCTTGGGCATTTATGATGTTAACCAAACGAGGGCACGTGTTTCTAAAATGGGTAGGGTCGCCACAATTGAAACAAGCTCGAACATATGGGTACATGGGGTATTGAGGTTGTTGATATGTTTGGATCATGGGTTGAGTAGGGGTTGAGGTTTGGTTTTGAGGGGTGCGGCAAACGTTGCTCAAATGACCGTAGCGTCCACAATTCGCACATAGTCGACAGGGTAAGGTAGATGGATGGTGATAGAAACAGGTGTTGCATTGAGGGTGAGGTCCAATGTAAGGTTTCTTGTTTGGGTAAGTTGAGTTGGGTGCTACTTGAGCGTTTGGGATAGTTTGAGGAGGTACAACTTGTGAAGCTGGTTGGTTACGTTGGGTGACGGCGAAGATTTGCCCATCACGTTTTCTCTTAGAAGTAGGTGGTGTAAAGGATTCGGTTCGGGTGTGGTTTGAGGTTTCGGTTGATGCTTTATCCTTCTTCTTTTCCTCTTTGAAATCTTTGTTTCGGATTCGGTTTTCAGTGAGCGCGGTTGCTAGCTCCATTGCTGCTTCCAAAGTTGCAGGCGATGTACTTATTACAGGGTCTTGAATCTTTGATGGAAGACCACGAATGTAGTGCTCGATCAAACGATAGAGGGGAGTAAACAAATTGGGAACCATTTGATTTAACTCAAGGAATCTCTTGTTGTATGTGGTGTGGTCGCCTTCCTTTTGTTTTAAAGCATGAAACTCATCCTCCAATTTCTTGATTTCACTTCTTGGGCAAAACCGTCTTGTCATGATTCCCTTCAACTCTTCCCAAGTCAAGGTCATAGTTTCTTCAACACCACGTTTGGTCTTCTCTGTATTCCACCATGTGAGTGCCGTTCCAAGTAAGCGACCGGTAGCATAACGCACTTTGCGATCATCGGGGCAATCGCAATTTAGAAAAGTGTTCTCCATTTCTTCGAACCAATGGAGGAGAGCGGTGACACCTTCAGTACCTTCGTATTTTGGAGGATCGCAGGATTTGAAATGTTTGTAGGTGCATTTAGTGACTGAAGGATTGATAGTGTTTTGATCTTCTTGTTGGGTTGGGTTAACGGAATTAGCGGTAAGGGCTTGTTGAACTTGTACTACGATGTTTGGTATTACGGTCGCCATTTGCTGAGCGATTTGGGTAGCCATGCGTTCACGGGCTTTTCCTGCTCTCATTTTCCTACGAGCGAGGCTAGAAGACATCTACAAGGAATACATGTCAAGAGTATGAGTTGGATGCCTTTGGGATCGTGGGTCGAGTTTGGGGATGAATGTTCATAAAATAAATATAGAAAAATAAATCTACTACATCCATAGGATGTCTTGGGTTTTGCTTGCTGTTAGGCCCTTCATGCCGCCATACTTTACCTGTGTAATCATGTGGGCCCCCATGAATACCGGTTTTTCATATGGTTCGCACGGTTTCTGCCTGGTTGCGTACACAAAAACCCGGAGAAAATCGAGAAATATGTATACAACGTGTGATGTTCGGAATGTGTCCAGGCATGGACACGGTGCCATCTCAAAGTGAGGTTAGTTCGAACGACGTTTGGTGTGGCATGCTTTGGCCTAATAGGTCCGTCGTACTCTCATCGTTAGTCCCCAGGTAGGCAAACTGGTCCGTTATTTTGGATTTATACGAATGCCAACCTAGACAGGACGTCCCGACTACCGGTACTTGTACCCTTCCGGTTACTACATGCCCGTCGCAGAACTTACTTTGATGGGATTTGAAAATTGCAACAAAATCCTTGAATAATGAGAGTATGAAAAATGAATTGAATATATGAACATTGATATATGTATAACGAATATGTATATAAGCATGTATGTTTGACTGAAATATGAAACAAATAAATATCACAAGTTTGTATGTAACCACCTAATTAATTAAAATTTAGGCAGACTATAGTATAGGTTCTAAGGGTCTAATAACCTATCCTATATCCCTATAGTCATGGCTCTGATACCAATCTGTCACACCCCGACCCGCAGCGGAAAAGGTGATCGGGGCATAATTGGGTTATCATCAAAGCTCATGACATTTATTATATGTTTCATATTCATTAATACAATTTAATGGAAATTTACAATAAATGATACAACGTTTTCTAACTATCAATCTAAGCTTCTTGGTTCTCTTCTAAGGCATATCCTATGTTTTCCTTGCTTCAACCTGTTCACCTGTATCATGTGTAAAAAGGTTTTTGGATCAACATAATGTTGGCGAGTGAATCCTATGGAAAACATTTGAACAAGTTTATCCAATTGATTATAAATAAGGTGCATACCATTTATGAGTAAATGTAGATGTAAATTTATTCACACAACACATAATATCGAATATTGAACACACAACACCAAATAATTGTTTTGAGGCACGCGTTGTTCGACTCGTCTCCCACGAGGAACTGATGGGCCTAATGAATGAGTTTTGAGGCACGCGTTGTTCTTACGAACTGATGGGCCTAATGTATGAGTTTTGAGGCACGCGTTGTTCTCGTCTCCCACGAGGAACTGATGGGCCTAATGAATGAGTTTTGAGGCACGCGTTGTTCTTACGAACTGATGGGCCTAATGTATGAGTTTTAAGGCACGCGTTGTTCTCGTCTCCCACGAGGAACTGATGGGCCTAAATAATTTGTATACAACTTTGACAATATGAATACATCACAACCAATAATAGTTACATTCTAGTTTAGTTCATATAATGGTATAGCACAAATTTGCATAAGAGAATTAGTTTAAACGACACATGATACACCCCAAAACATGAATAAAAAGGGGAGTTTGTAAGAATTCACTCACATTGGGTGCGTTCGGTTGATGAGGTTGAATGTACGCGAAATGGTGTTAACCACGAGTGAAATTAACCTAGATAAATCGCATTATGGTTTGGTAAGTAAACGGGTTTTATCAATCTATTTTAGTAGGATTGTTGGGTGTATTTTTGTGAGTTTGTGGCTATTTTCTAACCTTAAAAATGTTATTTTTAAGTATTTTTAATTGATTTTTAATTAAAATAATTAAATAAAAATAAATAAAAAAAATATTTTATTTATGCTACAGTTGACTTTTGACCGTTGACTTTGACTAGCGTTGACCGGTTCGAAGGCATATTGTTGTGCGCCGGGTGAGGCTCGAACCCGAGACCTCCCGTACGCGTGCACGCAGCTCTACCAACTGAGCTACGTGTCTAACCCGTCATATATCCGATTTTAATTACCTATATACATTAATTAGATTTAAACAGAAATCACTTTATTTTAAAAATGAATTAAATCACAAGACCGGTGCGCTCCACAGGTCTCGAACCCGGGGCCTGTGGGTTAGCGGACACACACTCCACCGCTGGACTGTGTGTCGCACTTGATTATAAACTCAGTTATCAATATACTTAACATATACCCAAAACACTCCGGTTCGGTTTTGAGAAAAAAGGGATTTTTATCAAGGCGGCGTGTGAGGGACAATACTCGAACTCGTGACCATAGCTTTAAAAGTGCACACAGTCCACCGCTGGACTGTGTGTCTAACCCGGTAATTATCTTGATTTTAATTATACATAACCATTACTGAAACGTCGTCTTCTTCACTGGTTTAACCGGAAGTGGCGACTGACTGGTTCAAAATGTTGATTCAAGTTCCTTTAGCGTTTTATGATCAATTACAGTCGAGATAAAAGTAAAAAGGGAAGGAATTAGGCGTGAGATGTACCGGCTGTTTCTCCTCTGTTTTCCGGCAGAACTCCGGTGGCAGCAAGTTCTTCCGGCGACGAGTCTTTTGCAGCAGAGAGTCTTCCGAAAGGTTACAAAGGTTGTGGGTGACTTCGGTAAAAGTTTAGGGGTTTCAGTAAAGCTCGGAGACTAATAATACGGTTTTCCGGCGATGTATCAAGTATTTCCGGCGAGTGATTTTTCGCCGAGAAAAGGTGCGATTTGAGTGTGAAAGGTTTCTGGCGAGTTGTGGGTGTATTTATAGGGTAGTATTGAGATGAATGGGGTCTGAATTCGGTCTATATTCGTAGTCAGCCGTTCTCCGACGGTTATGGCTGATGTCGCGGGTTCAGACGTCGGTTATAACCGTCGTAATAGTTAAGTCATCGGTTAAATTGGGCGAAAACGTAATTAAACGGCGAAGTCGTCGGGATTTCCGACGACTGCTAATTTGGGCGCAATTTACTGATTTTAACTTTGAAACTTGAATATTTGAATTAAATGTTTCCTTGTGTTAACAGAAAAACAAAGTGGCGGAGCGGTTGTTTGGCTGAGTGATAGTTTGTTTGGTTGAACCGGATACAGACCCGAGTTCGAAACCCGGCAAAAGTAAAACATTTTTATTTTGATATTTTTGACAGATTTTCAAAAACTAAATATATATCCCGCATAATAATTGATTACGGATCGTTTAAAATTATTTTGGGCATTTAATTCGCAACGAAAAATTTGACTGACTGTTCGGTTGATAAACGGAGCGGGTTTGGTAAATCCGTTTTTGACGGATGTTACAGTTCTTGCCGATATAGCTAAGTATTCATTGAATTGACCGGGAAGGTTATCTGTCGCTAGTTGGCTAATGACGGATGTGCATTTTTGTATCGACATGAAACTTTGTTTGCCCCTCCCGTCGTAACCTTCTTGATACCATTCTTCGCTTGCTTCGATGTCTACTACAATCTTTAAAAATAAATCTTTTGGTAAACGAAACCGATTCCTAAACGTTTCGGCATTGTAGACCGAATTCTCCACAAAATAATCCTTCAAAAACAATTCGTTGGCATGTATACGATCACGATCCACCATTTTCTTCTTTGGACGGCTCAAACCTTCAAGTTCGTTATACGCCTTCTAGAAAAAATCAAACGTGTCATCGTCGGAAGACGAAGAGCTATCAGTGTCTAGCGGAAATGAATCGGTTGGAAATTCCATTTTTATGCAAGAAAGTGGTATAAAATTATGTATTTGTGTGGATGGTATATATATAGTGTTTAATTTTTTTTCTTGCCCCAATGTTCACACTCAAACGATAACATCATCATCACCACGCGTTGTCACCACCACGTGTTATCACCACCATGCGTGGTCACCATGAGTGGCGGCGGTGTTCCACACATGGTGAACCACAAACTACGGACCATCACGTAGCGCCCCGCCTGCCCTTGTAGTTTCTTAAACGAACTTGAGCAGCTTATGTGGTGTTATGATCAAAACGAACTTAAAATTCACATCAAACCTTTACAAAAAAAGAACTATTATAAACGTCAAAATCTGTAACTATATTGCTCAAACAATTACTCCAAATGCTGATTCTTTTCTTCATCTCCAAAAATGTATGTCTCTGTCAAGTTCTTTACAACTGGGTGATGATATCTACACATCCCCCAAAATTTTTATACATTCCTCGATAGGATCGTATAGCCTAATACGCTTCACATAGGGTTTGAAGCATTAAATGTGACACCAATAGAAAGCGTATTGGGCTATACGGTTCCTATTGGTACAATGAACCCATATATTCTCTGACATGCACGCAGTTCAGAACTGAAAAAGTCTAAAAGTGTCCCAATAGAAAGCGTATTGCCCAATATGATTCCCATAAGTTTAATAAAAAGCGTATAGGGTAATACGATTCCCATAGAACTTGGGTTGCTGAACAAATTAAATCAATAGGAAGCGTATTGGGCAATACGATTCCTATTGGTATAATCAAAGTGACCCCAATAGGAAGCGTATAGGGCAATACGATTCCCCGATGGTTAATAGGAAGCGTATATGGCAATATGGTTCCCCTAAACCCGAAGTATAGGAAGTGTATGGGGCAATATGGTTCCCCTAGACCAAAGTATAGGAAGCGTATGAGGTAATATGGTTCCCTTAGACCCAAAGTATAAGAAGCGTATGAGGCAATATGGTTCCTCTGGTCCCCTAATCTGAGTCCTTTTTATATGATCATCTCCTCAAATATTAACCAAAAAATTGTTAGTTGATTGGGTCACCAACAACTATCTTCTAATATCTCAGTTTTTCTCAGCTTCTATTTGTAATACTTTTATGAGGATCTAACTAATTCATTAAGGTTGTCTTAAAATTTGATTTTGTTTTTCTTTATAAAAAAATATAAATATGTGTCCAAAAAATGTTTATACGTATAACAACAGTAACATTTATTCCTAATGTTGGATATAGGTTTGTCGGGGCAAACCGTCAGGATTGGTCATCGCAGTCGTTAGTACACCACTCGCGTTTGGAGGTCGAGGAGGTTCAGATGCCTCAGATGGCTAAATAGGAGAGCGGGCATGATGATGTTGAGGTCCCGGCTCATCGTGAACAGGGGGATCATCAACATCCACAAAGAGCTTCTCGCATGGTTACGTTGCCTTAGTCAACCAACCGTCTTCTCGATAGGATTTTACGTAACCAGGATGAGAAGATGCGACTTTTAACACTGCCTGGTCAGGTGATAACATCTCACGGTCGCCAAATGGACCAGATGCATGATGACATGGGGTGGCTGATGAGTGGCATGGGTGAAATGTATAAGTATATGGGTATATCGGTTACACCCCGTCCACCACCACGAGTTTATCCGTACCAGGGCCCGTTCTTTACGCAACAGCCTGACCCGTCCATGCAGGATGTTATATAATGAGTATTTTAATGTTTTGTAATGAGTATTTTGTTTAAATATTTTATAGACTCCATGCATGTCCTATACGTGGCACAGCCCGTCACACTCTACTAGGCGTTGCCCGAATTTTACGGAGGAGGAGCTCGCTAAGTCTGACGAGAATTGATGACGATCATGGTTTATGTTATTATTGTATGATGCAGTACTTTACGAACAATTGAATTTAAAATATTTGTAATAATTGTTTAATTTGGATATGGTTAGTTTGTTTGGATTGCTTAATTTACTACGTCTTTTATAAAATATATAACAAAAAAACCAACATCATTTTATAAAAAAAGAAAACTTAATTAATTTTCAAAAAAAGTTCAAAAAGATACTAATAAAACTATGATGCCCTTTCAAAAAAAACTTCCAGGGAACGTATGGCCCTATATGATTTCTCTGGTCTTTTGAAAAAAAATCCTACAGGGAGCGTATGACTCTATATGATTCCCCTGGTCCCCTAAGTAGTAGCTGACCAACTTCTGAAAAATTTGTATTTCAAGTATGAATATAGGAAGTGTATTACTTAATACGCTTGAATCCAGAGGAACCGTATTGCCCTATACACTTCCTATACGGTTCAAAGAATGTGCAAATAAAATGGGAATGTATAAATAACCAAGTGCTTACAACTTGTTTAATTCGGATACGCAACCTTTAAGACCTTTTATTCCAACTTCCAAAAAGTAAAGCTCATAGTGCATTCCAATATTAATTAGTAAAAGAAATTTGAAGCATTCAATTCATGTTTAATTGTTTATTATGCATTTTTACTCATAAAGTACATGTTAAAATGTACATTTTGAAAAAAAAAAAAAAACCTCACCGGCCTTTCGTGTTTTAAAGAAAAATATGTTGACCAATAAGCACTGCTATTGTGTCAAATTTTTAATCAAGATGTATGTAAGCCAATTATGTAGTATTAATCTTATTATCTATTGGTTTCATTCTGTTTTCTAAAAAACGCAGAAACAACGTTGGTACGTTGCGAATATCAGTGTTAACCGGATTTGTCAAGTCAGTTGGTAGTAGACCTGCCCTATCAATTTTTGTGGCACCTGGTGATGATGGGAGACTAGACGAGTAGACGACGAGCACTAGTGTGATCTTTGAACTGAGCAGGTTTTACCTCTACCACACTGTCGTGCCTCCGGGCAAGTGTTCACGGGCTTTGACCCTAGGTGAGGGTTTTCCTTGGTTCGGAGGTAAGCGTATCATGATGTGCTGAATTTCGCCAATAGCTCATTCAAAACATTCGTTGACCGTTAAAAAAAGTTGGTAGGGACCGGTCAAAACCTCCTAGTTTAGTCATGAACAGGAAAGTAAGAGGAGCCACTCACAGTGTGAACAAAATCTTCTTGTAATTGGATTGTTATCTATGGAAAAACACCGAAACCGAATCAAAATTAATCGAAATTCAAAATATCTAAAACTCAATTAACCGATAACCAAAATTCGATTATTGATTTTTTTCCACCCTCAGTTAACCGAAATTTATCGTTCCAAACCATTCATATTTTCATATATTTCTAACTTTTATATCTCCATTTCATGTATCTACAAGGAAAGATTTTAGCTTAAGTTTGGTTTTGGTTATTACCGAACCGAACAATAAACGACAAACTAACTAAAAAAAGCGAACCGATTAACCGAAAACCGATTAATTAATAAAATAGATTAACGATCACTTCGGCTTCGGTTGAGGCTACTAACCCAACCAAACTGTACACACCCCTAATTTTAATGAGGGGTAGTCTTTACTACCACTGGGGCACCCCTTTGAGGGCGTCCTTACATTACCTAACAAATAATTTGTGACTTGAGGCTCGCTTAAAATCGACTCGGCATGTAAAACGAGTCGAGTTTAAGCTCGAGTTTTCAAACTACTTAAAATTTGAAATAAGCTGAAGCTTAGTTTAAATTTTGAGTTGCGTCGAGCTCACCGTTGCTCAGCTCACGAGTCATAAACGGCTTGGTTTGTAAACTAGTCGAGTTCAAGCTTAAGTTTTCAGCCCAGTTTAAAATTCAAGCCGGGTTCGAGCTTGCCCTCTCTCGGCCCATGGACCCTAGATGTGCGATAGGAAAAGATTGTGTGAGGTGGGAGTGTGGTAAATAATGCTCAGTTTATATGGTCGGTTCCACAGTTTAATCATTAGACTCGATCTACATAATCGTTTGTCTTTTGAATCCGTATGATTTGCTTCGGTTTTAACGTTTTAACTTTTAATAACCATTTGAATCAATAAACGACTAAAGGTCAAGATCTAAATAGTTATCCATACTTATTAATTATCTATACTTTATTTAATTAAACTAACATGTATACTAAAGAAAATCAATCGAATAACAAGATTTCAACAATCCAGTTGGATAGAACAATTGAACTACTAAAACAAAACTATAAGACTACTGATCTGATAATTAGCGGATCCAGAAACTTCTTTCGGTGGGTTCGTTTTAATAGATTCTCACTATTTTTTTCCAAATTATACAAAGTTTTCACTAATTTTTTTCATTTTTTCCAAGCTGAGTGGGTTCATATGAACTCTCAAAACAGAGTTGGATCCATATTGCTGATAAATTATAGAACTAACACAACTCAATCTGAACTTATTATACATTGAGCTTAGGAAGTAGCCGTACAATTTATACATTTGAGTTGTTGGGCTACAAAGTTATAGTTTTTTAATGGGCCTGAAACTTTGGAAGTGTTGTGGGTTCAGCCCAATAAGGAACATGGTAATTTAGGAACTTTTCTAAGTTGAGAAGATCGACTTGGACCCCAAGTAATGTTGACAAAAACATACATGTGTAAAGTTGCAAGGAGGACCCGATAATGTAGAGCTAGTTGTGAACATGGTTCTATATTATTACTTTTGTTTTTTTGTTCTTTTAACATCTCTAGTGTATTATTTTTGTAGATATAATACAAAAATCAGTTACAAATTACAAAACACATTCACCCTTCACGAGAAGATGCGTAATCTTACAAGTTGCAACAAATAATATTATTTAGTAATATCCATATCCTAGTTTTCTCTGTCTCACAAGATCATGGCCCAGTAATCAACTAACAAGTTGGTTAAAAAAAATTACACTAGGTTAGTGTGGTTCTATTTAAATTATACAACGGGTTAGTTTTGGTAGACTTAAATTACATAAATAGGTTAGAATAGATATCTCTTAAAACACTTATTAATTTGAAATGGAGAATAACACCCATGATCTTTGTAGAATTGTAGATATTGCCAATCTGTTGTTGTTGAGGCAGTGCTTTTAAGGGGCAAGGGGTGTACTAATTCTTGCCAATGTTTTGATCAGCAGTGTAATTTTTCTGATTTTTCGTCTAAAATTTTTAAAATTATATAGGTCCGCTCCCGCTAATTATTTTGCCTAATAATTCCCTTCCCCCACCAAGTTTATTGTCCAAAAATTTTATACATATTTTCCTATTGAGTTAAAAAGGCGTGAAGAATGACGCTATTAGTAATTTTTTTTGTAATTGTTTTTAAACTTGAACTGATTTTAAATAAAGTCTAAAACTAGTTTTTATATAAATGAAACTTGAGGGTTTAAATTTAGTTTTTTTATGTATAAGATCAGGTTTCTTTGACTGAACGAAGATTATTTAGTTTTGGAGTTATTATTGTTTTACTTGACCTGAATCGAATAGGCGACCCGAACATATAACCTGAAACATAACGATAGGAAAATATTCTTTTAGGTCCCATAACTTTCCTCCCATGTGAAACTTTTGGTCAAGCTCCACCACCATATAGTTGGTTGTCTCCACCACCTAGAATAATAGTTTCATCAATATTATAAATAACTATGGGATTAGATAAAAACTAATACCAAATACTTTAGTTTTGTTTTCTTTTTCTTTTATTATTTAACTTAATTTCTAATTAAATATGTTTCGAAATATTGATTGAGGATCCTGTAAAAAAAGGCTTGAGTGTGAGAAGTGTGGGAAGTATGAGAAATATTGTGGAGCTGACAGTTATTAGGGATGAGCATTTGGTATCAAATACTGTATCGATACCGATCCCGAAAAATACCGTACCAAATTTTTTCGCTATGGGATGGCACTTTTGGTGTCGGTAACGGTTTGGTACGGTAGCGGTAAAATACCGAATGTTACCTTCAAATACCGACACCGTACCGACACTGATACCATATCGTACCGTACTGAATATTTCGATATCGGTATCCAGTTTTGACGAAATTCGGTATCGGTATTTTTGGGATCGGTACGGTATCGGCATCATGTTCATCCCTAGCTGACATGTGTCCTTAAGTTATATTAATTTAAAAGGGTAAAAAAGTAATTTACTCTATAATTCAATTAAATGAGAGATATTCCCATAACTGTCTGGAAGTTATTTTAGGATTCTTATTTGTTTTTTTAAAGATCCTTTAAGAATCCTTGATTTATTTGTTATCTCGTATAAATCTTGAAGATCGCAAGAAGTTATAATCATCATTGTAATACGGTTTCTTTTCTGTTATGTGCGAAAATCTATTTGTGTGGTGTTTTAAACATGCATTAATGGTATTTTAAACCTGCAGTCTAGTATGTGTTCTTCGTATTGTGTTTTAAATCTGCATTCATGGTGTTTTAAACCTGCTTTCATGGTGTTTTAAACCTGCTTTCATGGTGTTTTAAACTTGCAGTCTAGTATGTGTTCTTCGTATGGTGTTTTAAACCTGCATTCATGGTATTTTAAACCTGCATTCCACTATGTGTTCTTTGTATGTTCTTCACATGGTGTTTAAACCTGCATTCATGGTGTTTTACACCTGCATTCCAATATATGTTCTTCGTATGATGTTTTAAACCTGCATTCCAGTAGGCTTTATATCATGTTATATGTAATTTTTATCTATATAAATATAACAATATGGTACTCATATTAAAAATAAAAAAAGCTCGATATTATGGTGTAATTTATTTTTAAAAAAACGTTATGTATAAAAAGTTATTGACGTTCAAAAAAATTGGTGGAACTTGCATATGCATTAAAGTCTATGACAGTTTCTTTATTTAAAAATAAAATATAAAAAGACACTATTATCTCTAATCTAACCAAATTAGTCAAAAAATAAAAATAATTTACATTTTAAGCCCTTCTTGATCTCAACCATTAACTACAAGATCTCCCGCCGCAACACGTGTTGATAATTTTTTTCTTCTTCGTTTTACGTATTGGGTGCCGACCTCTGAGTAAACATTATCATCCCTCTAGGTCCAATTTTCTTTTTATAGCCCTGAAATTTTCTTCTAAATTCGTCATTGACCTAACCATCACCACCACTACAACCACTAATTTTACTAGAACCACCATTGTCACTATACCATAGAAATAGGCACCACCATATCGTCACCTTCTTCGACACCGCTACCACCAATATTACTACCTCTGTCGACACCATCAATGTCCATCATCACTAGCCATCTTGATATAAATATATCATGTTAAACTTATTTGATACTTTTTTCTAAAACAATAATATCAATACAAGCTAAACTTAGCTACATTTATTCTTACCAAACTCATTTTGACCCAAACTTGGTGTGACCCACCACCCAACCCAACCCAACCGGCCTATTTTTTCCAGCATAAATTTCAATCCATAATTTGGTCGAAAAATTTCCAACGATTTGAATGTCCAAAACTTCTGATATCCGGGTTTTCAGTTTCAAAATTCCAACACCATAAGTAGAACATTAGATGTTCGAATACCCTGAAAAATAAAAGGTACACTATGGTAGAATCAAATTTTACAAAACAATGTTTAAGCATCATTGAAAACGAGATATTGGTGTAATCTCTTTCATATCTCTTAAAACTTGCCTAAAATTGAACCCTTATTAAATTTGATTCTTTTGAGGTATTTTGTAAATTTAGATTGAAGTAACAAATAGCAATAAAAAAGAAGTAAGTTAACAGTAAAAAAAACTTGACAAATGTTTCATTTAAATTGCCTAACTTTAACAAAGGAGAAAAGAACATGATGATAATATTAAAATGTGAGTAGTTGAAATCAATGATCGCAATAACCAAATGGCTAATAACACCCATCACCCGATGAGTTGTGAAATCACCAATAGTTTCATTCTTGAGTCCCCACAAAAGATGCCTCAGCGGAACCCACATGGGTCTGTAATGTGACTATGTCCTTTAACCTATGCTCCACCACCTTTCTTTCATATATCCATATAACTTTTAATACGAAAATAATGTAATTATATTATATATATATATATATATATATATAGAGTTCAATTATAACGCTAAATATTGTAAGAACTATAAGAACGAATGAAAAACTATGAGAATTTGGTCAAAAACAATTCAAATTGAAATTTTTTTTATACTTATCATTATTATTCGAATATAATGTTAGAAATTTAATTTACACGTTTAAATTTACGTGAGTTCATAAATAAAGAAAATTTACACATATGTAAGTTTGCTATTTACATATGTGTAAATTTATTATATTTGCACATGTGTAAAAAATCTAATAAGAGTGATTTTAAGAGAAAAAATGAATTATTTGATATTGTAAATTGTTTTTTTTATGTGGTATTTTTATTACAATGAGATTTGTATTAAAAATTTGGTTTTGATTGTTTTTTCATTCGTTCTCACAGTTCTCACAATATTTAGCATTCTCAAGATAACCCTCATATATATATATATATATGCTAGAGTATGTAGGGTTAGCATAAAATGAGAACCACCTTGAGTTGTGAGAACCACTAGGCATTCTAAAAGGTTTTTCCAAAAAAAAAGAATTCTCAAAAATCTTAAAAAAATCACTTGTTTCAGCAAAAAAAATAATTTTTATAAAATGCTGCATGTAAAAATTTACATGAGGTGTAAAAAATTCATCGCTGTAACAAAATTTACATCAGCACGTAAACAAAACTTACATTAGGAAAACTACCGACTCGACAATTTTTTTTTGCATTTTTACAGATGTGTTTATAATATTTTTATTTACGTTTGTGCAAAAAATTATGGCCTAACTCACACGAAAAGTAGGAGTTCTCATGGTTCTCAAAACTTGTGATGGTTCTTAATGTCACACCCCGACCCGCAGCGGAAAAGGTGATCGGGGCATGATTGGGTTTTCATCAAAGCTCATGTCATTTATTATAACGTTTCATATTTATTATTACAATTTAAAGGGAATCATACAATCATAATTACAACATGTTCTACACATCTTTCTAGACTTCATTATTTTCTTCTAAGGCATTTCCTATGTTTTCCTTGCTTCATCCTGTTCACATGTATCATGTGTAAAAATGGTTTTTGGATCAACAAAAAGTTGGCGAGTGAATCCTATGAAAAACATTTAAACAAGTTTATTGAATTGATTATAAATAAAGTGCATAACCACATATGAGTAAATATAGATGTAAACTTATTCACAAAACACTTAATATTAAATAATGCACACACATACAATAATAGATTGTTTTGAGGCACGCGTTGCTCAACTCGTCTCCCACGAGAAACTGATGGGCTAATGAATGAGTTTTGAGGCACGCGTTGTTCTACGAACTGATGGGCCTAATGAATGAGTTTTAAGGCACGCGTTGTTCAACTCGTCTCCCACGAGGAACTGATGGGCCTAACAAATAATTTGCATACAACTTGACAATATGAAATACATAACTACAAACAATATTTACATTCTAAGTTTAAGTCATAATATGGTATGGCACGAGTTTGAATAAACGAATTAGTTTTAGTGACACATGATACACCCCAAAACGTGTAATTAAAAAGGGGAGTTGTAAGATTCACTCACAGTGGGTGCGTTCGGTTGATGATGTTGAATGCGCACGAAGTTGGATTTAACCACGAGTGAAACTAAACTAGATAATAACATAATGGTTCGTAAATAAGCGGATTTTATTGATCAATTTTTAGTAGGATTACTGGATATATTTTTGTGAGTTTAAGGCTATTTTCTAACTTTAAAAATGTTATTTTTAAGTATTTTTTAATTTAAATAAATAAATAAAAGTAATAAAAAAATGTTGATTTTTGACTGTTGACCATTGACTTGTTTGACCGTTGACTTGTTGACCGGTTCGGTCGGTTATATGTGTGCGCTGGGTGAGACTCGAACCCGTGACCTCCCGTACGCGTGCACGCAGCTCTACCAACTGAGCTACGTGTCTAACCCGAAATATTTCTGTTTTTAATTACATTTATATACTAATTAAATCAATCCAAAAATCACTTATCTTAAAAACGATTTAATTGCATCACTCGGTACTCGCCACAGGTCTCGAACCCGGGACCTGTGGTTTAGTTTGGCACACAGTCCACCGCTGGACTGTGTGTCTAACTTGGTAATTATTCTGGTTTTATTATACTTAACATCTTATGGAGTTAACCCGGTTCAGTTTAAAAAAAAAGGACATTTTATTACTGCGAAGGTGCGTGTGTCAAGAATCGAACTCGGGACGTGTATGTATTTGTTTGCACACAGTCCACCGCTGGACTGTGTGTCTAACCCGTTCATAAAACTGTTTTTAAATAATCTTATAACATATCTGAACTTCGTCTTCTTCGCTTAAGATTACTGATTATGATAATTCAACTGATTTATGTCTAATTCGATTAACAAGCTTTATAAGTAATTGAAAGGTAATGAATGGAGAGAGTTTGGGGGAAAGGATATACCGATCAGCGTCTTTCACAGAACTCCGGTGAAAACTCGTCGGCTCTGTTTGTGAACTTCGGCTGTTAGAATCAATTAACAGTTCTGTTCGATTAGTTTTGAAATTGAAGTACTTAAACAAGGATTAACAGAAGTTTGAAGGGTTATACCGATTCACAGTGTGAGATCAGAAGTTTCAGAGGTTTTCCGGCGAGAGCTGAATATTCCGGCTACGTCGTCTGGGATAGATTCTGATGGTTGGATTGAAGTTAGTAACAGTCTAACATCGGATTGAAACGGAAAGAGTCGAGGTATTTACCGTGTAGATGAAATCTCGGTTTTCCGGCGACTTGCAGAGATTTTCCGGCGAGTGAAATTACGTCGAGAATTTGTGTGATTGTGAGCGAAAAGGTTAACAGAGGCTTGTGGTTGTATTTATAGGGAAGAACATCGATGAATTGGGTCCGTTTACCGTCTTGATTCGTCGGTCAATAATTTCTCCGGCGGTTATGACTGATGTCGCGGACTGGACATCGGTTATAACCGATGTTGAGGTTAATGCTTCGGTTAAATCAGAAGAAACCGTCAATTATCGGCGAAATCGTCGGGATTTCCGACGACTGCGATTGGGCGCGTCAGTTTGAATTCGAGATTGTGATATTTGAATTAATTGTTTTGGTATGTTACTAAAGAACACAAGTGGCGGAGTGGTTTGATGGATGAGAGTTAAGGCTTTGCTGACCCGGGTTCGAATCCCGGCTTCAGCATTTTATTTTTAAATCACTATTTTTAATACTTTTTCAAATATAACTTTTATATTCTAATATACTTATTAATTATGTATCGTTTAAAATTAATTTGAGTAATAAATACGCAACGAAATTTTTAACTGATTGTTCGGTTAATAAACGAAGCGGGTTTGGTAAATCCGGTTTTTGACGGATGTTACACTTAATTGAACCGAAGTCGGAGTATGTATACTAAATACTTTATTTGTATGATTAGATCATATAAGAATGTGAATATTCAAAAATAAATATGATAAAGTGACTTATCATTTAACTATATCTAATTTTGATGATTAAGGGGTGTCCACTGTAATTAAAATGTTGGAAGTTTAAATCATGCGATGTACATATTATAATGGAGTGGAGAGTACAAATGAGAAGAAAATTTTTGTAAGAATAAAAACTAAGAAATTTTAATCAATAAAAGTTTCATTTTACTTTATTTAATTTTTGTATTTAATATTAGTGTAAGGGTATATTGGTAAACTTAAGATATATCATTAAATGGAAGTTTTTCCTTTTTAATAGCTAACTAAATTTAAATTTGTAACTTATTTTCAAAAAATATATATTTTTGAAGAAGAAAAAAATTTAATTCAAAGTGTAGGATAAATTAAAAGGCGCGTAGGATGAATTACGACCTGTGTAGTTTAAATTTTAACATGTTAGTATAAATTTCAAAATGTGTAGGATAAATTTTGATGTGTGTAGGCAAAAATTTTAGTGTGGAGAAATTGATAGTCTTTATGACTAACTAATTAGTCAAATATAACAATAAATGAAATGAGAGAAAAACTATTTAATATTTTACAATTGTATCATTTGTTTTTTTTTTTCTTAATTTAATTTTTTTCTCAAATGAACATCCCCTTATAATGTATTTCTCCTAAAAATAATCTAAGGATTACTCTTAAAAATGTTTAAGTTCATGAGGTTTGAAGGTTGTTTTTAATGTGCAACAAAGCTTGACTACTTTGTTACACCCATATGTAAAAGGTTACCAACACCTGTGATCGCAAACAATGCGGGTGACCTGGCCCATCACCAGTTTCCTGGGAAATCCATCATCCAAAAGCCTACTATGATAAACCTCTGGCTCACGAATGACATTTTGTCACAAATGAAACTCTAACTGATGACATCCCCTAGAGAAATTCACCAGGCTACCACTATAGCATTTTGCCTTTGGTAACTTAGAAAGTTTTATACATTCATAAATAGATCTCATAAATTTTTAAGACATTAAAATTAATCAATTCATAATTTTTTCGGTTTGTGCATCTTTAATCTGTTAAGTTCTTTTAGCACCGAAGGCTATAAAGTATGCAATTATGAATTTTGTTTCAAGATAACTTGCCTGCTTTAAATTCCTACTTTCAGTTAATATTGCCTTTATGGAGTTCCCACTATGAGTTTTATTTAAAAATAGCATGTGTGCTTTAAATTAGTACTTTCAAATAGTGTTGCCTTTATTTGTGTTCCTACTAAACCTTTCATACGAATATATAAACAGACACATGTATGTATATATATGTTCACTTTATTCACGAACAAATGTATGTACGTTTATGAAAAGACACTAAACAAAGAAACATATACCCGAGTTAAAAAAAAACGGTTTCAACCCATAATTTACGGTTTATTTCAAGTTAGGAGATGAAAAAGAAATTTTAAATTTAGGATCGTATTTTTTCACCATGAATGGTCTTTTCAAACATGCAAACTCATTGACAACTCAACGATTGTCCTATAAATCAAATCAAACCTGTGAAACTAACTAAACGTACGACGCTTTTATTTGAGACCGATCAACTATTCTTGCCTCCTTTATTTGAAAAATATTTTTATATATGTATTATGTATGTTTGTATATAATAAGAGTCTCCTTTATCTAATTCTAAATGTGATTTATCAGATTCAATATTTTCACTTTCAATAAAGGAAAAGCTTTTAAACATAACCATGTAAATTACTTGAGTTCATATAGCCTTTCGGTGACCCCATTCCCGTATCAATATAACCTCTGACAAACCTAAAAGTAGGTATCTTTATTTGTATTTTTTTATTTAACGTATTAATATTTGTATTTTACGTCTTAAATCAAGGTGATAGTGGTTATCCAAATATACTAAATGTTAAAGATGGGACCTACAAATAAAAAATATTGCAAAGAAGGCAAATGTTGTAACCTATAAAATTTTGATCTGGATTAGTCATCAATATTCAATAATATTTTAGCTTGAGATAGTTTAATTTGTTTTGACATGATTTTTTTTAAAACGAATATTTTCAACATTGTAACCAAAATTGTTCAGTTATAAAATCAAAAAGTTAAGTATATGACATACAATGGCTCCATTCAAAACTCATTTGGTCTGTTTAATTGTTAAATAAATGGTATTAAATAAATGATACTTGACTCAAATACCAAAGACCAATACTATATTCGTGTAAACATATCAAAACCGATTAATAATATTTTGAATGTTAAACTTGTTGATAAACTTAAATTTTTTTTTTGATGAGTTATACTTGAATTTTTTATAATTTAAATCAGTTGTTGAAAAAAGTTTGAGTGAGATTTTGTGTGGGAGTAGTTTTAATGGGTGAATATTAACCATCTAAACATGTAAACCGATATCTCAATGCCTCAATATACATGGAGAAAGATGAAAACTTGTCGTTAAGGGGTAATTAGATACCTGACAGATACAAGACTAACAATAAACTATAAAACTTACGATATCAAAACACCCGACCCAAACCCTACCCCATTATTTCTTCATAGACTAGGATACTAAGACAATCAACAATATATAGTCGTTTGTGGGAAATAGCAGACGACCATATAGCACTGACAAACGACATCCTACATGCCCATTAAAAAAATAATATTAGTTCTCCCTCGTCACTTTTCATTTCCCTAACATTTCTCCATTACTCCAAATCTCTAATTCTCACCTCCTCATTCTCCAATTATTATATTTGTTTTAGATACTTTAATTTTAAGCTATTCATATACCCTCAGATTATATAACAGGAGATAAAGAACCCAAAAATTAAAAAAGATACCAATTAGAAAATGTCCATTAGACTTAGAATCATGGAGTTACAGTTACTCATAGTCACAAACCGGAAAATGTCCATTTGAGTTAGAATCATGTGTTACTCATAGTCACAAATAAATAAATAAATTGTTACCAAGTCATCAGCCATATTCGCAAATGAAAATTAAACGAATTGATACAAAACACAACCTGATTTTTAAGTGTGTTCGGTTTACAGTTGACATGTTTAACACAAACAAATATACTAGTCGTGTTTAGCTTCATCCACTAAATCAGCCGTCAACCAAAAAATCATCCAATCACTAACACGATACAATCGAGACACTTGGCATATGTACATGTTATATATGTATGTATCACTAGTTCATATATATTTTGAGAGTTTCCTTTTCATACGCTCATGGAAGCAAGACAAATATATAATCTATATGAATATGTTCAAATGATTAAAATGCAATATGAACATTAAGTCATTAACACTTAAACGTCATTGTTAGAATAATAAAATGTACCCTTCCAAGTATTTTCAAAATACAATAACCCCAAAAATATATCTAGATTTTATAAAACAATCTACATGCGACAAAGAATCTTTTCCAAATATTAAAGTGTTTCGTTCCAGTCTATCACTATTGACTACAAATCAAATTACCATATTCTTATTATGCCTATAAATTATGCATTCTCTCTTCTCACCAAAATTTTACATTCAAAACCTTCCCTCATGGCAGTTGATGTGTATGCCACTTCTGAAGTCTCTGCAAGCCCCAGAATCTCATTCTCACATGATCTCAAAGACCCAGATTCAATCTATTCAGACTCACTCGACCCGACCCGATCCGACCCACTCTTTTTATCACCAACGTTTGATTTCGACTTCCGGACCGCTTCAAATCTAACTCCAGCAGATGAACTATTCTCCAATGGCAAAATCCTACCAACTCAGATAAAAAAACCACACTTTGTTCAAATCCCAGAAACCAAAAACAGATCAAACTACCCGAATTCGGACACCCAGAAAAAACAACTCAAGGAACTAATTCAAGATCCAGATCAAGAGCGCGATCAGGAACACGAGAAATCGTTACTAAGATCATTCTGGCAATTCAGGAGAAGCGCCAGTTACAACTGTGATAATGGGAAAGGTCCAAAAGGCTTACTTAAATCGTTATCTGTCAAAAGTCTGGCCAGAAGCCATTCCACTGGGTCAGCTTTGAACCCAAAGCGAAACTCGGGTCAAAAGGTGGCGGGGAAGACAAAGGATCCGATGTTGTTGAGAAGATGTTCGAGTTTGAATCAAGCTCCTCCTCCTCCTCCTCCACCTGTGTATTATAGTTACCAGAATTCGAATAAGAGTTGCAAAGGGGGGATAAGGATTATTCCGGTTTTGAACATTCCACCTGCTTATAATATTTCAAAAGGGACTATAAATTTTTTTGGGTTTGGTTTCTTTTGTAACGGGAAAGTTAAAAAGAAGATCAAATCTTAAAGAGGGATTTGTATTTTGTTTCTTGTTTGATGTAATTTTCTTGTAAATATGTTTTGATTAGTTAAATAGTAGGTTATATTGAAAGAATAAAATAGATTGATTTTAATTTGAGCATAAAATTTATATGGAATTGTTCGCCGTTATGGTGTTTATTAACCGATGAAGCGAACAAACCTTGCAAGCCAGAGCAATACGTCTGGTGGGAGATCCACTTGATTGATTAGGTTCACGGTTTAGTATTCATATTTGCAGACTTTATGGCTTTGTCAGGTTTGAAATTAACTAAACTGAATTAGCTGTTTACCTTTTTATTGTACATATATATAATTTGTTTTGAAATTTGTAGTTATGTATATGTTTTATAATCAAGAACCATGTTTATCATTTTAATCATTGTGATGGAAACTAATGTTCTAAAAATGGTTCAAACGTAGAACCACAAAAGTGAATCCTTAAACAATGAAACTCATAAAATCAACCGGGCTAGCCGACCCACCCAACTCATCTGGTTTTGTTTGTTGTTGCCCATATTGATGGTTAGTAGTTTGGGTTTTTTTTTCTGTTTTTTTCTTTTATATTTTTTTATTATAACAAGTCGAACATGAGCATCAACACCCTAATAATTGATCTAATACTTGAAGCAAAATTAGCACTAATAATATTGAAACTGTTTTTTCTATAATTTGGGTATAATAATAATAGTAATAAATAGTAATAATGAAACCTAACCATAATATTAATATTAATGGGTATAATAATAATAGTAATAAATAGTAATAATGAAACCTAACCATAATATTAATATTAATATAGCTAAACCGCTATTTGTAAAGAATGAGAATAATTGTAGTCGTACCTAACCAAAAGCTTAGTAATAATTCAGATTATACAATTGACAAGATAATAATTAATTAATTATATTATAGCATGGCTACATGACACATATACAATATCATCAGTAAATATAAATAGTTTTAAGTAGTTTTCAAATGTTTGGGAATCAAGTCTCTGACTACTTAGATGGTCAATATCTCAACTTTTTAGAGCTATTATATGTTAAGTAAAGATATCTTATAGAATATCTTATTGTATAATTAAAAAGTGTAAAAACGAAATGATATTTTCGTAATTATTTTACTCATAATTACCTTACAAGATCAAAATTATTTTTCAAATAATTATAATACTCTACAAAATTACCCTACAAGATCGTTTGTAGAGTAATTATGATACCCTACAAAATTACCCTACAAGATCTGTCACACTCCAACCGATGACGGAATCAGGTGGACGTCAATAGATTGTTTGCGACTTCATATCGTTAATAAGTGACAAGTATTTAATAAATAGAATTTCATTTCAGTGCTAATAATTTTGTGCATTATTAGTAAACAAAGTACAACAAGTATTGAATGACTAATCTAATAAATAAAAATTCAAAGTTTGGTGCGTTTCTAGTCATTCCTACTAAATTCTTTTCAATGCGTCACGACCATAATCCTGCAATATATTGTAAAGTAACATGTCAACACATAAAGTATTGGCGAGCATACAAGTTTAGTGTACTAGTATAAGTATAAAAGAGTTTGACGAAAGCAACATGGAAATAACGTATACTAAGGCGTTCAACACATAACTAGCATGCAAAATGTAACATCCGTCAAAAACGGATTTACCAAACCCGCTCCGTTTAGCAACCGAACAGTCAGTCAAAAATTTCCTTGCGAATTAAATGCCCAAAATATTTTTAAACGATACGTAATCGATTATTATACGGGAATATATATTTAGTTTTTGAAAAACTGTTAAAAAACGCAAAATAAAAAAATATAGGTTCTGCCGGGTTTCGAACCCGGGTCTGAACCGGTTCAACATCAAACTTATCGCACATCACACAAACCACTGCGCCACTTGTTTTGTTTGTTAATTATTGAAATCATTTAATTGATATTATGACGTTACGAATTCAATACCGGCGCCCAACAGTTCAGTCGTCGGAAATCCCGGAAATTTCGCGAGTCTTAACGACAATTTATGTTATAACGTAAACCATTAACAAGACATCGGTTATAACCGACGTCTGAGTCCGTGACCAAAATTATAACCGCCGGAAAAATTTTAATCAATGAATCCAGTTGGAAATCGGGCCAAATACATCGACGATTTGCCCTATAAAAACCACCTCGAACCTCTGCAAACACTTTCGCTCAAAACCACACCCTTTCTCGGCGAAAACTCTCTCGCCGGAATTTTTCTGTTCGTCGCCGGAAAACCGGTTTCTCCATCCCTGAGCCTCACTGAGCCTCTGAGCTTATACCGGAGATACCCACACCCTTTGTAAGCTTCCTGGAGACTCGCTGCTACAAGGAACACGTCGCCGGAGGTGATTGCTGTCGCCGGAGTTTCTGCCGGAAAACAGAGGAAAACTAGTCGGTAAACCTCACGCTTATTCTCCTTTCTTTTTACTTCTATCTTATCAGTAATTAACCTAAAACGCTAAAGAAACCTGAATAAAAACTCGAATCAGTCAGACATTATATCTGGTTATCACTTGATGAAGAGACGATGTATCCGGATCATATAAGTATAATATAAATCAGGATATTACTCGGGTTAGACACACAGTCCAGCGGTGGACTGTGTGCACATTAAGCATACAAACGTCTCGAGTTCGAATCCGGTTTCACACACGTCGCCTTAATAAAAATCATTTTTTTGTTAAACTGAACCGGAGTCGCCACAGATATATGTTAAGTATATTAATAACCGGAATAATAACAAAGTTGTGTGTATGTTTATATCACAGGTCACGAGTTCGAGTCCGGTCTTCTGCACCCACTCGGACAATTATCTATTCTTTTTAAATAAGGCAGAAAAGGAAATAACTAATTTGTATTTAAGTATAATAAAAATCGGATTATATAACATGTTAAACACACAGTCCAGCGGTGGACTGTGTGTTAGTTTAAGCCACAGGTCCCGGGTTCGAGACCTGTGGAGTGCACGTCCGATTCGCTTAAACTGTTTTGAGAATAAAATGAATTTCGGTTTAAACTAATTAATATATATATATAATTAAAATCAGATATATAACGGGTTAGACACGTAGCTCAGTTGGTAGAGCTGCGTGCACGCGTACAGGAGGTCTCGGGTTCGAGCCTCACTCAGCGCACTTGTATACACAAGTCGAACCGGTCAACGGTCAGAAAAAAATCAAATTTTTTTATTATTTTATTTAATTATTTTAATTAAAAATCAATTAAAAATACTTAAAAATAACATATTTAAGGTTAGAAAATAGCCTCAAACTCACAAAAATACACCCAACAATCCTATTAAATAGATTAATAAAATCCGTTTACTTACCAAACCATAATGCGATTTATCTAGGTTAATCTCACTCGTGGTTAAAACCACTTCACGTACATTCAACATCATCAACCGAACGCACCCACTGTGAGTGAATCTTACAACTTCCCCTTTTAAATTACACGTTTTGGGGTGTGTCATGTGTTATGAAAATAATTAACTTATTTATTTAAACTTGTGCCATACCACATCATGACCTAAACTTAGATTGTTTATATTGTTGTGACTACTTATTTTTCCTTTTGTCAAATTATATGAAACTCATTCATTAAGCCCATCAGTTCCTCGTGGGAGACGAGTTGAACAACGCGTGCCTCAAATCAAATTCATTATTGTTCATGTGTGTATCATTGAGTTTATATTGGTTGTAGTTGTGTCATTCATATTATCATGTTCATGCAATTCATTCATTAGGCCCCTCAGTTCCTCGTGAGAGACGAGTTGAGCATCGCTTGCCTCTAATGTTCCATTATTGTTCATGTGTGTTTCATTTGATAGCTTATGATTGTTGATTAAGTTACATCTATTTTTACTCATGTTTGGTTGTGCACATATTTCATAATCAATTTAAATAAATTTGTTCAAATGTTTTCCATAGGATTCACTCGCCAACATTATGTTGATCCAAAAACCCTTTTACACATGATACAGGTGAACAGGTTGAAGCAAGGAAAACATAGGATATGCCTTAGAAGAGAACAAAGAAGCTTAGATTGATAGTTAGAGCATGTTGTATCATTTATTGTAAATTTCCATTAAATTGTATTTAATAAATATGAAACGCATAATAAATGTCATGAGCTTTGATGATAACCCAATCATGCCCCGATCACCTTTTTCGCTGCGGGTCGGGGTGTGACACAAAACATACTTGTCAACCCAAAGTTTACCACTAGCGTCATCTTATCGTCGCAACAATAAGACCGTTTTGTTTACTTAATATGACCTCACGAATACGGGCGGTGCGTTACTCCTATAGCGCTATACATGTTAAGGGGGGCTTGTACGAAGTTAATGATAAAGCACTATGCACGTAAAGTTTCTAGCATGTATGTATTCCTAAGTATAACGTGTAAGCATGTAAGTTGGATTCGATTGCATGTATAAAGTGTTTGCGTATAAGTGTTTGTGTGAGTTTTTGTATAGTGTATATATTGCACCCAAAAGTGTTAAAATGAAAAGGGATCATGTATACTCACGGTTTTGCAAAGTTTTCCTAGCAATACGCGAGTCGTTAGGTTGGAGAGTAGGACACTGAGGTCATTCAATATGAGGGGGCAGAGTTGTGTGAGTATTCTGAATTGGTGGGGATTACAGATTTGAAAATAGAAGGTACGAAAGGTAAACGGTAAAAAGATGCCACTTCGTACGAAGTGACCACTTCGTGCAAATTGACTGATCACTTCGTGCGAAGGGACTGTTTCTGGTAATTTTAGATCGTTTTAGCTCCCGTTTCGACAATGAGTTCTGTGAACGAGATTATAAGGACGATGCAGTTTAGTTCTAGCTCATAACAGTTAACCATGACTCGGTTTAATATCAGGAACTTGACTAAGGGAGAAAGTAGATATTTTATAGTATTTAGTTATGTCAAAAGTCTAACAATTATGTCATAGATGTCAAGCATGGGGGTACGAATAACTCGTTATATGATTTACTAAAGCATAAAGTTTAACTCGGGTAGCCAAAGCTCCTAACGTTCTCACACTTGCTGGACACAAGTTCAATCCTATTGAGGACGATGAGCTCGATCAGCTCCTACACTTGGTGTAAATGAAAAGGAGGATAAGAATTATAAAAACACAAGGTAATAGGGAGTTAAACCCACTTAGAACAATCTGAGATCAATCTGCCAAGATTTCGTGAGTTTGGGGTGGAAGTGAGAAGATACAGAAAGATTGAAATTATGAAATGAGCTGGTATTTATAGGCACGAGTTGCTGCCAGCACCACTTAGTGCGATGTGTGTTCACTTCGTGCAAAGTGGGTTCAACTCACACGGGTGGGTTGGTTTTGGGTTGTTTTACGTATTTTAGCCGATTTTCGAGTACTTTAAGCATACAATTGTAACCTATGAGTACTTGTACGCATAACAAGTGTTGATTTGTATGAAAACACGTATTTAAATGATTGATTGCATGAATAATAAGTATGAATAAAACATAGATTTCACTATGATTAACGTCTCAGGTTTTAAAGTTAGAAATGATTATGAGTATAATATGGGTACAAGTTTCTAAAAATAGAAATCCGAATATGTTTTCCAAATAGGAAAAGTATGAAAATGCGAAGCGTTACAAGATCAAAATTATCATATAAGATTATTTTACAAAATTACCATACAAGATCATTTGTAGAGTAATTTTGATAATTACCCTACGAGTAAAATAATTACGAAAATATCACCGTGATTTTCTTTTTACTTTTTCACTCCATTCGTATGTTTTGTACGATAAAATACTTTGTATTTGATTTTCATCATGATGAAATTTTTATTCGAGTATAGGAAAGTTCCGGACGAAATGGTTTTTTCTAACTATAATCTCACATCATTCTTAGTAAACAACTCCACAAAATCACATCAGATTTTGAATATCTCTATTACATCTATTTTCTTGTAAAATTAAGTCTTCACCTCACAATTCACTTTTTCTCATAACCAACTTTTTATATAAAAAAATATATAGATAATATTATTTGTGTGTCATCCACTTATCCCCCTCTCTTGGTTTATTTGAAGTCCGCAAATAAAGACCTTGGACTGTCAGAGTCCACCCCACAATGCATGCTTGGCCCGTGGAAATGAACCAAGAATCCAAACTTGTGCCACAAAATCTATGTTGTGAATGCTCTACCAATGTAAATTTCACTTGTCCATGGTTTTAAGGAGTTAAAAAGCACCCTTTGTTGGGATATGAAATTCAATAATAAACTCACCTTAAAAATCTACCTAAAAACATAAATATTTTAAGCTGTACTTCTAACCATTCAATAATTTTAATATTACAAAGTTCTAATAACTTTAACATGCTATGTGTAATACTTTTTAATAATATAAAATATATTAATATATGTGATTTTGATAAGGGTAACGGGTTTGACTAATCAGCGAGTACCACATAATATTATACCCATCTCAATCCCATTTAATTTTTAAATACTAATTTCATACCGTATGTGTTAGATTTTCATATTTACTTACCTATACCTAATGTAAAGTTAGATCACAAATCTTGTTTCTTTGTTAATATTGTATATAAGCACAAATAATTTCAAAAAATATACACCTTCGTAGCCGTTAAAATCATTAGAATAATTTTTACGGATTTATCTTTGTTACCATTTTTCTAAATAAAATACCTTAGGAATTACATTAATAGTGTTGTGTTGTGTGTGGTTAAAAGTGGTGGGAATAGATTTGTAAGCCTAGTACAAAAATGATTAAATGTGCATGAGCATGTCTAAAGGTTGGGGAACATAAAAACAAAGCATCCTTGTTTAATGCTTTCTCTTCTTCACCTCTTTTCTTTTTTACCCTTGTTTTTTTTTCTTTTATAAGACCTTTGAATAATGTTATATAACCATAGACTTTATTGATAAATCATACATTTATATGTTTATAGTTCACATTATTCCGAATTACAAAAAAAGTGAATTTATTAAAAGATATGAGTGCATGCAAGGAATTAGGGTCATTTTTTGTATTTGGGTTGATTCGGAATGACTCAAGTTATGAGAAAAAGTAAATAAATAAATTACACAAATATTATAGTTTATGTAGTTTGTTTTAGTCAAGGTCTAAGCTAAATTTGAAATGTTGCATGCTTAAGGTATGTGGCTTTCAATCTATATAAGATTCAAAATCTAACACCAACTGTTACTTAAAAAACAATTAGGGTAGTACATTTTTCTAAGTTTCAACCATAACCTCATTGGATCTAATTATTGAATGCCTCTTGCTCTTTCCTACTTTAAAATATTGAACATCTTTTCCTTATTTATTTTCTTTTTGTCTTTTTCTAATATCAAAATAACTTGAATATTTTTTTGTGTTAATAATTTAATTTTGGTTCTTTTTTCTATTTTTTCGCTTGTATTTATTAGAATCTAATTATTGAAGTATTCATAACAAGATTGGATCTAAAGTTTAATTCATTTTTATAACTTTCAATAATTGGGAAGTAGCATATGTATCATATTATTATCCCATAAAAGTTTAATATATATATATATATATAATATTATATTGTTATTATTAGGTATGTACAATTTGATAAAAGTTTTATTCGAACGAGTCATATATAATTATTTTTTTATCGTCACAAAAGGAACATATAATGACCAAACAACATTGGCAACCATATTCATTTTTATAGTTTTCTCGACATGGCAGTATAAAATTCATTGATGAGAAAGTTATATTTGCAATAAAGTATTTTTTGGTATCGTAACTATATCGAGTGTCTGTACGATACTGGTATCATAAAGGACCGATACCGACCGAACAACACCGGTACCGATACAGGTGTTCGCTTTTATTGTTTTCAATTGATGTAATACATGTGTCGATTGACAACGATTGTCATGCCAAGTGCCAGTGCGAGTACTGCAATGAACCAGACTGATAATAACCAAGGCCCGCAATGAAGGGCGCGATAATCACACTAGTGGATACAATATACAATAAACTAGTAATAGTATCCATCGCGATGCAGTAGTCATTACATTCATATATCATTGAAGTCGATTTTTTTGTTACATAAAGAGTGTTTGTTTGAGTCACATCAAGTAAGCTAGCCATCTTTCTATCTAGGGTCGTTCAAATCGCTCGAGCTCGTTAGGAAATTGCTTGTTCGCTTTGACACTCGGTTGTAAACGAGCTGATCTGCTCGGTTCGGTTTGTAAACGAGCCAAGCATGAGCAAAGGTCCGTTCGACTCAGTTCGGCTCGAATTATTATTTTAATTAGTATACATATACATATACACAAACATATATAAACATGTATATACACCACAAACAAAAAATTATACATATATACACACACACACACACACTATATATACACACTTACACATACATATATACTTAAATATAAATTAAATTTATAATTTTATATGTACCACTCTATTAGATTTTAGCTCCACTATATACAAATTTACAATATATCTATATGCACTAGCCCAATAATGCCAATAAAATTAATATTAAAATTAAAAGTTAAATCCTAAACCGATAAACGACAGTCTGTTAATCGCCTCAATTTTTCTTGTTGTTACCCTAAATCAATCGTCTCCTGTTCTCAACGTAATTGTTCGTGCAATATCATCATCACCTCGTCAGCCACAACATTGTTATTCATAAGAAAAATATTACGCATGAAATGTGCATGTTTTTAAAGACATAAAAACTTGAGACCCAACATATTTACTGTCTATCTCAGCAAATTTAAATCGGGTGGCATGGTTGTCCAAACCGCTTGAACTTCGCTCGACGCTCGTTCGGAATTTTTAGTGCTCGAAAAATGCTCGCTTGATTTGAGGCTCGGTTTTAAATGAGCCGCTCCGCTCGGTTCGGTTTGTAAATGAGCCAAGCATGAGTAAAAGTCCGTTCGATTCGACTCGGTTCGTGAACAACCCTATTTCTATCCTATCCATGATTTCCTTTCCACTCAATGATTTGGTCTTTACTTTACTAATTTGTGCTTCAGTGTTCACCAAAATTTTACCAGGGTCCCTAGACCTACAAACAAAATGTGACAAAATGGGCAGGTCAGGAAGGTTGGGTTACGACTCAATACCAATAATATTTCATGGGTCAGGAAGAATGATACGGAACACTTTTTGCCCAATTACTTGGATGATTAGTTTTGAACAACCAATTTTTTAAAGTCTTTTAGTTTTGAATACTTAATGTCCACTTACTATAGTTTATCATTGCCTTTGTTGTTGGGTTATGTAAGATCTATTAATGATAAAAGCCAAAAGCCAAGGGAAATCTCTTTCATGTTTGATGAAATAAGTCAAGATACAATCACAAAACCAGAACTTTCCCCCTTAATGGCTTCCCAAAACAACTGGCCAAACTATTGCTACATACAATTGCTGCTTTAAAGAATAAAAAATAGAAGAACAAAGTGCTAGATTGTCAAAGCGCTAGTCAACAAGTCAACAGTCAAGTCAACCAAAGTCAAGACTGAAGACTAGAAGTTTAAGTCAACAAGTTAAAGACCAGAAGTTCTAGATTTCTAGAAGTGTTGGTTCTCAACGAGCAATTCTATGAAATCCAACAGTTCTCAATATCTCTTGTATAAAGCAGTTGTTCAATGTAACAGTGTAACTATCAAGTAGTTTTATCAACTGCTGCAGTTACATCCTTTAATAAGGTGCTAGAGGTCGCTTTCATATTGTGACGTCACCAACGGTTCTTTGCTCCTATATATGGTTCTTTGTATTCACTGTAATAGTTATCACTTAGAGCATTTATGCATAAGAACGAAGTGAAAGAGAGGGCACCAGGTGACGGGGAGTACATTTTGTACCTTGTGATTATATTACATCAATTGAATTCAATATAAAATCATTTTGCAATCATTCCCAAATCCAGATGTGTTAAATTGATTGTTTGTTTATTACTGTTTGATTCAATTTCTAATTTTTTCAACTATTTTATTAGAAAAACACACAGTCTCAAATCCAACATTTGTCAATAGTTGTGCTTGGATCAGGGTCGATAAGGGTCTTTAAACATATGGCTTCCAACTCGGATCTCCTTTTCATAACTAGTTCTTTCATTTGACTCACTTTTAGTTTACTAAGCCTTTCAACTTCTTCTGTTGCCTACCAAGATTATTTCAAGTGTAATATTACTTAACTCTAGATAAAACAAAATGAAGTTGGAAAGAAGGACCAAAAAGAGTATTTGAGGTTATGAACCTCTAATCTTCTAGAAATCAACCATAACACAAATCCCTTAATGTGAGTTTAGTTAGGGGCAAGGATAAAAGTTCAGTGTATAGATCCTACGAGGACTTATTCAAGCTTACTAGGACTTCCTCTGAGGCAAATAGCATCAAATTGGGGGAAGTAAGAACGGCTTGATCCTTATAAAAAACTATATAACTTAACCCGGCTTTGCGGACTGTATCCATGCAACTCAGACAATTGGCAGAGGGTAGCGTTGCTCCAAATAGGACATGCACATTTGCATAATAACTTACTTAATATCTTCATATTTCGGCTTTGCGGGACTGTATCCTGCTGACTCAGACCAATATGGCTGATGGTAGCGTTGCTTCCAAAAGAGGGACATGCCACTTTAACTAATATAATCTCTTAATAAACCCAAAGCACGGAAATAAATCACCAAAGAATATGTAAATAATGAGTTGGAACCAAGTGATTCTATCTTGTCTATTTATTCCTTCTATTGCTTAGTTTATTTTTTATGCTTACTTATTAAAAACCTTTTCTCTTATTAGATTAGACGTCGACGATATTCCGGTATTAGAAGCTCTTGTGTCTTCGGACGACCTCGGTATTTTACCATCGCTATACTACACAACTATGGGTGCACTAGCCCTAGCGTGTTGTAGAGAGTGATAGTTACATATCATGTTTTATATATTTAAAGCTTGAATAAACGAGTGAAAAGTACTTAAAATATATTCTAAAAATCATACTCACACTCCACCATATCACAACCATCTAAGTTTTCCTATGGGACATTAGTGGCAATTCAAACTTGGGACTTAATTTATGACCACAATCAATCAGTGCAACCAGCCGTGGTCCACTGCTCTATTATACCATTGATCTATATTAAAACTTAATCAATTACAAAGATTAATAAAATCCATAAGTATCCAAATTATAATCAAAATTGTCGAAGTCTTTCCTTAAATCTAGACATATCTGTCTCCTTATTCATATAAGCCAATTTTACCTATAAAACATAGAGATTAATCTAAATTCCCAGCCTCGCATTACAATTCATAAGCTTAAATGACCATTACGTCATAATCAAATTTATCTCACATATATGAACAATGCACAACAACCCTAATATTAAATTGCACTTGACTTCCATTTATGTACTCAAAATACTACAAATTTGTTCCACTTTTCAAAAACCTGACATATACAACAATCTGGATACGTAATTGTTATTCAACTTATTGCTTATACCTAAATCTAAAGCTATTGTACCGAACAGAACATGCGATCGTTATTTAGAAGAAACCTTAACCTAAGAAGAAGAAATGGCAATTAAGGACCATTAGCCCACTGATTTCAAGAACTGATTCTAATGAAACGTTGAGCGATTTAAAAAGATGATTTAATGAAAATCGAGCGATTTAAGAACATATTCTAGGCGTCAATCAATTCACAATGGTCTATAGAAGGGGAAAGAAGAAGACCAGGTGCTAGAAGATGAAATGGGGAGATGACTGATGACTCACTTGATGTAATACCATTAAAGTTGGAACACCTCACAATTTTAGGTTAACAATGTTAACACAACTCAGTTATCTCAAACATTGTCTTGAACATTCACTTATGTATTATACTTGATTAGGGTTAATTAAGTGTGTCAATCATTACACGAATTAGAACACGAACAATCACGTAATGGTAATTCGAATAACTACCGAATCACACGAGTCTGACCCTATACATTGGTAATTAAGTGAAATTATAACTCTAGAATAATAAAATAAACATAAATATTGTGAATTGATGTGTTAATTGGTAGTTACATGCCTTAGTTGAACATTCATGAAATTGCGTGCTTTTACGCATAGTTACTTGGTTTCGAGTTATATTACATTATGGGAATTTAAAGAAAAACAAAACTTTGGGGAACTTTTGTTAAAATAGTGTTTTATTATAAAAAGGGCCAATGGTATTGCTAAAGCCCATTTAAAAAAAAATCCATGGACTCTACTTATAGTTTTAAAAAATAATAACATAACCTAACTCACAACCCTCCTTACGTCGCACAAGAATACCCACGACCTCTCTCTCCCTCCTTGTAAACTCACGGCTCTTCATCATCACCACCAAACCTCTTGATTCTTGGCTAAGATCTTGCAATTGCTTGTGTTCTTGATCAATCCAAGGCATTCCTAACGCAAACTAGTAAGTTTTAATCCTTGATTTCAACTTTTTACCTGTTCTTGATGAAACCCTAGTTTATCCAAACATGATCTTTGTGAATCAAAAATAGTGTCTAGTGATTAATCTTGTGTTTGCGTGTTATATTGATGCAATTTTGCTGATAGAAACCCCAGTTTAATTTCTTGTTCTTGACTTGCATTAAAGGAAACTTTTTTTTATCTTAAATGATTTTAGATTGTGATCTTGATGAGTTTGATGAATTTTGTTGTTGGATATGTGCTAGGTAGGAGATTCTAACATGTTTTGATGATTTGAATCGTTGAAATCCAGTGAGAAACTAGGGTTGCTATTTATAGAAACTTTGCTGATGATAATTCTGGTTTAGTGAAGTCTAGGCAAGTATGTTGGTTTGTAATGATTGTAATGATGATAATATGTTAATCTAAGAATGTTAGCATGTTAAAAACAATAAATTTAGTAATCGATCATAATGTTCACTACTTACTATTAGTGGAAACTTTTATGATACTGATAGTTGTAGTATCGCATGTTAGACACAATGGGTGATTAATCTTGGTTTGTATGTGCTAGATAGGGCGTATGAAACAAGTTGGTGTGATTAAATTACGTGAATGATGCAGATCACCTAGGGTTTCCAAAAAGGGAAACTTTATTGAATTTGCGTGTTGTAACTTGAGTTCTAGACTTGCATGAACATGTAGGATGATACTAATGTGTTACATGAATTGTATAAACATGTTTTGGTGTGTGAAAAGAGGAAAACTAGCATGTTAGGCTATAGATTGCCAAAAGTGGAAACTTTGTTATTCTAGACGTGTAGGCTTGGTGAAATTGACATACATGATGATGTGTAACATTCTAGATGTGTTAAATAGGCTATATTATCATGTTTAGAAGTGTCGACGTGTAAAATTCTTACGAATTAGGGTTCTATACATGACTTACTAAAAAGCGGAACTTTATTGGTAATAAAGTTTAGATATTAGTCATACGCGCAATGTGATGAGTTTTGTTTACTTAATATGACTATGTGATCACAAATAAACTAGAATACAGTTAATGGATTACCAACGGGTCGTCGGATCAACTTGGTTGAACTTGGTCAATCGAGTCAAACTAAGTAAACGCTTTCAAACTTAAACACTTAGAGTGTTTGGATACATGGTTCTTATGAACCTACACGACCATGCGCTTATAAACATTGCGTAATAGGTAACTTTTAGCGGGTCACCTATGCTTGTTTGGAAAACACACACCCTAAGGTAAGTTTTACTATCTCTATTACACAAGCTAACATGGGAGAAAACATGAATGCAACTTTTAGATTATGTATTTCTTTTATATCACTTGTGTACTAAAAGCAAATCATATCATGAAAGTTATTACACACTGAATCGTTCACATATGAAATTAGCGAGGTAATCTTAGTAGTACTACTAGCTTTGATAAACCCCACTCGGGCTAGTGGCGCTAGCACGAATAAGAGTCACACGGGTGTAATATTGACCTAACATTTACACCATCGTTTATGATAGACGTCGTGGAAGGCATCAAACACATATTAGTCAGCTTCGGCTTAAAACGTTTAGTAACTTGTAAACAGGCAAGTTACCTAATGATAGAATCAAACGATACATTTTCTAGCAAACATTTACTACTATTGAAATTTGTGAACTAAGCAACCTTGTGTTGACACTTTTTAGCATGCTTTCGCACGTCACTAGGCATGCACATGATTTAGTGTGACATCCTAGAAAAAAAAGGTACTTCCCTGAGTCGATTTCTTGTATGTTTTATAAACCACGAACTTTGGTTTCGCCTATATCCGTTACTATATATATACATTATGATGTGTGTGTATATATGGTTTAATATAACGTGTTATTATAATGGGTGTATATATATAACGATAGCACGAGACGAATAACTCGCAATAAGAATCACTATTATGTTGAACCGACCCAAACTGTTGTACCACTCGCGTAACCCGAACTTATGGGGCTCGAACCATAGCATGAAAACTGTACATTTATATTAACTCTCTAAGTACACATAGACAATTAGTTATTGTATTATTGAATTGTTATGTTATTTTTATTAGATTAGTTGAAAAAAAAATATATTATTTACATAACACAACACCCAACGCTGGTCTCTCCTACTTCTTGCATTTCCACTATAGTGCAATGACATGGTGCGAGAGTGTTATAATTTTTTTGTTATATTTTAAGCACTTTTTACTCGTGAATCAAAATTTAAATTTATAAAGCACGATACGATACTACCACTCTACACACGTTAGGCAAGTGCACCCATCGTAGACGTAGTATAGTGATGGTAAGATATCAAGATCGTCCAAGGACACAAGAGCTATTAATACCGGCTTATCGTTAATGTCTAATTTAACCAAAATTTTATAAAAAGTTTTTGAAAGTTTTAAAAGATAAAAATAAATATAAGAAGGTAAAGAAAAGGGAAAAACAAATAAACAAGAAAGAATCACTTGGTTCCAACTCCTCTTTTATGTATCCTTAAATGATTTCCGCACTTTGGGCTTTTTAAAAGATTATCCTAGTTATAGTGGCATGCCCCTCTTGTGAAGGTGACACTACCCTCAACCATATTGGTCTGAGTTAGGAGGAATACAGTCCCACAAGGTCAGCTTATTAAAAGATAATTAAATAAGTTATTAATACGAAAAGTGGTAGGCCCCTCTTGTGAAGGTGACATTACCCTCAGCCATATTGGTCTTAGTCACCAGGGATACAATTCGGCAAGGCCGGATAAAGTTTTAATAGTAGTTTATTTATAAGGGGTTCAAGTCGTTCTTACTTTACCCGATTTGTTGTTATCTGCCTCAAGGGAAGTCCTAATAAGCTTGAACCAAGTCCTCGCAAGATCTATACACTAAACGAGGCAAGAACTTTACCCAAACACCATTCTAACCCCATTTTAGGTAGTTAACACGCTTTATATAGACCGTAAAGACACGAATAAGTGAATCAACAAAACATGAAGGAATGTTTAACCAAAGTTCACTTCCAATATAAAAAAACTAGTTATTAAAGTCATTAATACATACCAAATTAAAAAGTTGCCAAAGATTAGAAATTAAAAGTAATACATAAAAGATTTGTCTTCACCAAGTAATGTAAGATTAGTCAAGCATGGCCTTTGTTTGATAAGAACTCTTACAATCAATCATGGATCCCAAGACTACTACACACACTCTAAAAGATGAAATATGGATGATGGTGGTGGGTGTTGGTGTTGGTGTTGTAGTGGTGGTGGACTGATGGCAAGTGTGAGATAAGTGGTTTGCCAATGGATGCCTTTATCTTAACCCAAGCACCTCTATTTATAGCTTGAAACAGAGGGTAGGCATGGCCCTGTGCCCACCTGGCATGACCCCGTGGTCTTCTCTTTCTCTCTCTCTTAATTAACTACAAATGCTAGGTCTTGTACCAACACGCCCTGTGGTGTATGCACGACCTCGTGGTTAGTGTACTTGTTGTACTATCATAGATTCTGCAAATCTTAGAGTTAACCACGGCCCGTGTTGGGTTAGCACGACCCCATGTTGGCTTGTCTTTTGTTGTTGTCTTTTTCTGCAGAGAATCTTGACTGGGCACGACCCAATGCCTATGTTTCTATTCTTCTTATTTTGTTGTTTTGGATGTGGATTGGGGTTCAGCAGGTTGTGTAAATCCTTTTTCTTTTTATTTGTGTTGGTTTCTACTGTTAATTTGTTCCTTTTATTCGTTCAAGCTGTTTTGATCCTATAATTTAAAAGTAAACAAAAAAACATGTTTTTTCCAACATTAGTACCGAAAAATGGTTGATTTTATGACTTGTTTGATGTAACTTATATGTTGCATTTTGCGCCCATCAAATACCCCCACATTTGAATCTTTGCTTGTGCTCAAGAAAAACTCTAAAATGTGGCTTACACACTCAAACGGAATTGATAGAAGAGAAGTTTTGGGTTTATCTTTAGAGTGTCGGGAATCAAAGTTCTAAATTTATTTTGTTTTTATTTTATGTACAATCTTATTCGTCATGATTTGTTTAAAACATATTTTAAGAAAAATTATATATTTTGGGCATAATATGCCTTTCTAGAATTCTATTTAGTTATATACAAATTTGCACCCCTCACAAGTAGTCACTCAACACTCGACCGAAGATATTTAAGTTAAAGCGCTCGGACCCTGTGTGAAGCTTACTCTACTATAGGCTTGACAAACAATCAAACCTTCTCATTTTGATGTTTAATCTTTGTAAATATCAAGAGGGCTTTAAAAAGGGTAGGTTTTGGCTAGGGGTAGGTGTTTTTTTAGGTAAATTGGTGAAAATCGTAAAAAGTGTCGGTTTTCTTGAACAATTTTTGTGACTTAGAAAAAAAACTTTAACCAATTTGTTTTTTTTTTGCCAAAGTTGAAACTTGTAACACCCCAAAAACGGGTTTGTTATTCAAATTAAGTAACTAGGAATGAACGGGTAAAATATCGTTGGTGGTAAAAGTTAACCCGGTAAATATTAGAATTTAAATAAATAAACCTAATGTTAACAAAATGCGAATAAATGCTTTTAGTAAATAAAGTTTATAAAAGGAACGAGTTACAAGGACATAATTTAAGTCGGGTAGTGGCATTCCCGAACTTAAAGAAAAATAGAATTATCATGTCTGTCTAGAATTTACAAGAGATAGGCAACTAGTTACAAACTATAATGTGAAAGAACTAACATTGGGGAGGGACTAAAATTGTCAAATTTGAAACTAATATCTTCAAAATAAAACAAATACCAAGAAACACACACTTGTCTGTGTTGTGTGTTTGGTCGAAGTTGAGTAGGAGAAAAAGGGGTAAACCCTTAGTGAGCTAAATCATCAAATTGAAGGAGAAATCGAGCCTCAAATTCCTGCATGAATGTAAATTTTTGATCACCAAGATGAGGGGATCATAAGGTATGTTGTAAAACTTGATTTCATCAACTTTGTGTGAAGAAGAACTTGAAGTTGATAACCTTGAGTTCGAAATTATTGTTAGTCTGATGAAATTGATGATGTATTTGTGTTGATGATCATTATACTTACTAGGGTAGATGAAATATTTGAACAATCTAGAGACTAGGTCAAGTGATCATACATGACATAAAGTGGTTTTGATGTTAGAATGAGATTAATGTTATAGTGATGTCTAAGCATGCATATAGTGTTCACATTTACAAGAAAATGTGAGATACTTGGCTAAATTGATGTTTGGATTAAAGTCCATGTATGTAATTAAATGGATTTTTGAGATAGTAATAAAATCCCCAAATTCTATTATGTTAATTTGAGAGATTAGTTATGATGATTGAAAGTTTTCCTAACTTGATGTTAATAATTGTGTAAACATGACGAATTGAAAGAAATAAGGTAAATTTGGTGAAGGAAGTTAGCCAAATAGGTGGCCTAAAAATGATGCCCACCAAGTGTTAGATAAAACGCCTAATTAGTTTTATTCAACTTGTTAGTGCATATATATATGTAGAACAACAGTTTGACTTTTAAAAGTCAAACCGGCCTATAATTGAATCGATTACGAAATATGGTAGAAAAATCCATAAGGGTGATGGTCATGGTATTGATGACTAAACTAACTATCTTATGGATATTGTATTATAGTTTGACTCTTGACGAGCTAGGTGGAAGCTTGGAGAAGAATGGGTTAAATGGTTCAAAGGTGCGAAAAAGCATGAACGGACTCAAAGTAAGTACAGCTTACATCTTTTAAGTAGAACACATATTTGTAGTATTGGTCAAGAAAAAGGTAGATTAGTATTTGAAGTATGATGTTCCGATGCAAGGTGATTCGGGTCGGAACAAGTGAAAATGGTATGAAACCATGATTTATGGTTAAGAGGGTAAAACGGTAAATTTGTGATGTGATGGTGAATAAATAAAGAGTTTTGAAAAAGAAACCATATGGCGTAAGTCATAATGGGTCAAGCAAACTAAGAAACGATTTTTAAAGTAATATGATCACACAGTATAAACCGAAATGGATTAAATGGTGAGATGGTAAATAAATACCATCTCATAATAATAAAATGGTCATTTAGACCAAATGGGTCAAATGGTATGGTCATCACCATTTGACAATATATCTAATAAACGTTTGCCGAGTTTTGTGTTCACAGGGAAATAACGTTTGGTTCGCGTCGCTATTAAGTAGTAATTAGTAGTGCAAGGTATTTAAACAGGTCAATGCTATGACTCGAGTCAGGTACGTGTAATGGGTCAAACTCTCATTGAGGAATTTAAGGTCTGATGAGAGTTAAACTTGTTATGAATGAATATCGGATTACCTAAAGCAAGGTAAATATCATAATTTAAATGGTAGACATCATGTTCTTAGGAACATAATGATTTTAAATAAGATTACGATTTAAATGTGCTCTTTTGGTCTAATCATGCGATTGAAAGTCCTTCGTCATAAAAGATGGGTCTAAGTTGACCAAAATGCCCTCGAGTGATAAAACAAGTAAACGACCTTGAGGGTAGTTTAAACATGAGTTTTATAAGAAAGTTCACCCTTGCGGTGGTGAAATAATAAATGGCATAAGCCGTCTTGGCTTAGTACCTCATATTGGGTCATTTTCGTAAATTGTCAAACCGAATGGTAGAATTTGAAAATATAATATTTTCTATAACCAATCCACCACAAGTATAGTTGTGGTGGAAGATAAATAGATATCTTAGTATGGAAATGAGAAACAAGGTAAGAGGAAGTGAGATTTAAGTTTATGTGCTTAAATCCCTTAATGGGTCAAAATGAATATATGCATAAACCAGGGATGGATGCGTAATTCCTAAGAATTAAAAATCCGGGGTTTGATTTCAGGTTAATTATGTAAGAAAACATTTTACGGACAATTAGAAACAAGTTTCGTAGTAAACAGACGAAAATTGAATAAGTTAGGGAAGTTTTCATAACTAAAACGGCAAACTTAAAAAGGCTGCTGCAGCCACCGTAGCTTACGATAGACAGCTGCTGATCAGAACAGAAACTGTAGACCGTGAGCTACGGTCCGGAATCGTAGCTTACGGCGGGCAATTTTTCAAAAATGTTGTTTGTGATATTTTGGGTCTTCGGGCTTATTCGGTTACGATATAATCTATCTAAAACTAACGTATTTCATAAGTTATGAAATATAGGTAATGATTAGGAGCGTCGGAGGAGGATCAAGCTCTATAAAGAACCGAACACGATCAAGCTCAAGCTTCCGCATTTGGTTTTGTTGTTATGAAACTAATCGGTAACGACATGTCAAAATGTTTAATGTTGATAAAGTTTTAATAAACTCGAAATTTGTAATGACGTATATTTTCATTTACTCGTTTAAATGCTAAATTTTTAATAGAAATGGAAATATTATAAGATAGGGTCTTACAAAACTAAGCCATACTTATATTTTATAACTGAACTTTTTACTAAAATAAAGGGTGTAAATAAGAAAAGAAGTTTGTGGATGTGGGTGGTTGTTTTTGCAAAAGTTTATGTTTTTGCGGGTTTAGAAACGAAAGGGTTAAGGTTCAAAGGGGTTTAACTAGGGGATATTTTTGGTAAGGGATGAAAAGGAAAATAAACTTTTAGAATGAAAAATGGGTTATAGTCCTAATGTCTCCATCATTTACTTGTATTTGTGTCGGTAAGGATTGGGAACGTATTGTTTTGGCAAGTTCTAGATTTGTAAGAACCAAACGGGCTATTCACACAAGAAACAAAAAAATGAGCAATTAGTATAGATATGTATTTGTATGCTCGGTAAAGTCTCAAAGCTCACTTTTTGTGGGCAAAGGCATAGTGTAAAAGTGTATATATAATCGAATTTTACAAAGATTTGTTATGCCCGTTTTTATAATTTTCTTAATTGATTCTTTTTATCACAACGCTGTCAGGTGTAAATTAGTAAAATACATAATTTTTAGAACTTATTTTTCCCAAAATAAACCAAGATAAGTACAAAAAATGGAAAATTTTCGAAAAATATTTGGGGTGATTAGCGGTTTTCCAAGGCGAGTTTTGTGTAAGGCTTGTTTTTAGGAAAAAATATTCAAGGTTTTAACACCCCCTACACTTAAATATCACATTATCCTTAATATGTCCCAAATAGAATTTGTTTTGATTAAATGTGCAAAAAGTGGAGTAAAATAATAATTTTTAAGATTACTTGTCACTAGGCACGGGGGCGTTCCTGGTGGACACGGCCCCATGGCCAAATAGCCAGTAACATGGTCTAATAGAAGACTTACACTATGGTGGACACGGGGCGTAAACACCGCCCTTTTATTTAGAACATCGATTCATTACAAACTAAAAGAAAAGCGAAAAAAGTACATAATTTTAAAGTCCTAAGATAGATTAGCCTCCTAATGACAAGAAATAAGAACCCTAAAAAGCTCTCCCTAGAATAGTCGAAATAACAAAAACTCGGAGGTGGTTTCCAGATGTTGAAGGGCTTTTGAGCTTTTCCCGGAGGTATACCCTCATATGTCATTGAGCATCTACTCAATCTCCCTTGGGAGAAAGATGAAAGGCTCATCATCCACAACTTCTTGTGGGAGAGGGTTGGTGGTCACCAGCATCTCATGAAGTGTGTCTAGATGTGGTTCCGGTGGTATTTCATCCCATCCGGTGGGGATGATAATTTCTTGAGCTAGGTTCCAATCTTCTTGTGGGAGGATTGGCTCTCCAAGAGAGGCATAGTAAGAATATTCAATCTTTGGTGCAAAAGGTTGATCTCTTGAAAGCTAGTCTCAAGTTCCATTGTTAAGTAGTTGACCTGATCTATTAGGATCTCTTCCACTGATGTCATCTCCTCCATAGCCTCCCTTAGCGCACTTACATAACAGTTAAGAGTAGCCTCGATGGAGGGACTCCTTCCCCTCTTGTTGTTCCCCGTATTAGTTAACGATCTTCCACTATTTCTACTTGACATTCTAAGAAAAACAAGAAAGTTGTCATTTACGCATAACATCACCACGCCCCGTGCCTCCACTTCTGTTATGATTTTGAACCCAGAACTCTTTGTTTTAAGTTTTTTTTTGGAAAGTTTTGAACGTAAATAACTTGAAACATTGTTGTAAAACATTTATTTTAAGAGAGTTTGAGTTTAAAATCACTTACTTATGTTGATGAAGCTTGACGCTTTGAAGCCTCAAGCTTTCATGGAGGTTGAATTTTTGGAGAAGAAGGAAATAGATAAAAGTGGCAAAGACAAAAGGTTTGATGAAACCTTTTTAAGAATATACGTTTTTGGGTATATTTGTAGAATCAGATCAGATCTTTGTCTTTGGAATGAGTCCGAGACATGCTGCCCAATGGTTGACTTTATAGAAAGTGACAACACTATGGGCACGACCCTATGCCTGGGTGGCACGGCCCCGTGGTCTGCAACAGACTAGAGTGGTTTTTGGCCGCTAGTGACCACACGGCGTGTTAGTGAGGCACGACCTCTGGTGTCTTAACAGATGGGCACGGTTGCGTACTTATATGGCACGACCCCGTGTTGTTTTTTTAGATTTATGAAGTATCATCTTATTTAAGCCGTTTTATTTTATCAGGTGGCTCTTTACTGGTAGGGACAACACCAAAGTACCGGTGCTTGTGATTTATACGAAAACGCAAGAGGTTGTCGGAAAGGAAGAATCCTAAACTATACGGTGGGCGAAACCAACCTTTATTTACCTTATCCGGGTTCTTGTTAATGAAGGTATGAGTCGGATCGCTCTGGTCTATGTATGCACTGGATGTAGCTGGTGATGAGTCAGTCATGGCACAATCCAAACAGGGACGGCTATTGTATTCATACTCACTAGCTGTTGAGGTACATGTAGTGGCCTTGGTGTTGTTTATTTCTGAATGGCCCCCATCAATTTTTCTCAATTGTTAGTGTTTTGATGAACACCTCATATTTATCATGAACTTTATTTCTTTTAATTTTTGGAGAATTCTCTTTTCTATTTGGCATATGTCATTTGAGGTCATGTCTTTTTGAAAGGACGTTTGAGAGCTTCAGATGGATGATAGTTATTGTTTTTTTACTTTCGCCCCTCTTAAGGTGACTTTCACAGGAAAATGATAGGTCTATTAGGTAATGGGGGTCGAAATTTAGAAAGTAGCATTCTAAATCTCGATAAAACCCACCACATAATTGGCACCATTCACCGTAAGAGTTTCAAAAGTAAAAATAATCAATACCGTCCATGTTTTCGTCGGATGTTCTTAACTGTCGGGATCGGAGGTCCTGTTTTGTAGTTACTGATAGGGAGACACGACCCCGTGTTGAGTTAACACGGCCTCGTGTCACAGCTACTGCCTGACTAAAATAGTTTCGCTAGCTGCTTTTTAGGGCACGACCCCGTGTTTGGCTAGCATGGCCCTGTGCTACAGTTACGGATAAAAAAATGCAGAAAACAAAGAAAAATCCTAAAAATTTAAAAGCAAAAGATAAAAATTGATTAGGCCATTAATTTTAAGCTCCATGAAATCCTTGTGTCCCCGGAAACAGTGCCAAAAAATTGACGTGGTGCGAGTGTGCTATAACTTTTTGTTATATTTTAAGCACTTTTTACTCATGGATCATGCTTTATATTTATAAAACACGATACAATACTACCACTCAACATACGTTAGGGCAAAGTGCACCCATCGTAGACGTAGTATAGTGATGGTAAGATACCAAGGCCGTACAAGGACACATGTGCTTTTAATACCGGCTTATCGTTAACGTCTAATCTAATCAAATTTTGATAAAAGTTTTTGAAGTTTTAAAAGTTTTAAAAGATAAAACTAAATATAATAACGTAAAGAAAAGTGAAAAACAAATAGACAAGAAAGAATCATTTAGTTCCAACTACTCTTTTATGTATCCTTTGATGATTTCCGCACTTTGGGCTTTTTAAGAGATTATCTTAGTTATAGTGGCATGCCCCTCTTGTGAAGGCGACACTACCCTCAACCATATTGGTCTGTGTAACATTCGTCATAAAATGGGTTCAAAAACCCGCTCCGTTTTGTAATTACAAGTGTACGTTATGATGTTCATTATGCAATTATGTTAAACATTTAAAGAATTCGTTATGTTGTTAGTATTAAATAATAATAATAAGTTTTATAATAATGAGGTTTATAATAATAATGAAATAATAATAATAATAACTGAAATGAATAATAATAAAAAAAATATAAATAAAATAAAACAAGAAAAGGGTGTGGACCGCAGGTATGAACCTGGGTCACCACCCAAACCAAACACACATCACACCACTACACTACACGCACATATCTAAAATAATCCCAAGACAATAATTTTTATATTAAAATGACCTCCAGATATCAAAATTTCAAACACCCGCCTGTAACGAATGAAACACCTAAAATCAATCATCAATTCTCGTTTCTTTTGCAAAATTAAACCGAGAAACAGTTTCTAATCATGTGTTAGACTCAATTAATGAGCCATCAATGACTAAATCGGTTATGCAATTCATTACAGTAATCAATTTTTTTGACCATAACTGACGAAACCGAAATCAAACTTGAACCCACACTTTCAACTATAAATAGCGATCTATTGAACATTTGGAAACTCGCTCAAACACTTTGCAAACTCTCTACATACCTTCTGATTCAAAACAACATTCGCCGGAAAAATTCTTTGTCGCCGGAAGTTCGCCAGAGAAATCAAGTCCTCTTCATACCGGTACAAAAATTCTCTCAATCCTCTTCGTTTATGCGTTCTGATCTAACTATGGTATCTAATCAACGAGTTCATGGGAATTTAGAGTTAAACATTCGGGTATGATTTTTGGGGTTTTAACATGAAGAAGATGAAGATGTGATAGTTTATAAGTATAATTAAAATCATAGATTAAACCGGGTTAGACACACAGTCCATTGGTGGACTGTGTGCATTGCAATCGAAGTTACCTGGGTTCGAGTCATACCTACGCTGCCGATTTCCTGAATAAAACCAACCTTTTTAATACTTATATATACTAACTATCGGTAAGTGTGTAAATTTAATATAAATCCAATACCTACGGGTTAGTCACACAGCCCAATTGGTTTGGCTGTGTGCAACATGAATCACACGTCGCGGGTTTGAGTCTGGTTCGATGCACGGTTATACGCTTTCTGAAATAAATCAAACTTTTTTTTAAAATATAATCAAAATATGGTTTGACTTAGTTAGTGTATATATATTAATAAATTCAGATATATTTCGGGTTAGACACGTAGCTCAGTTGGTAGAGCTGCGTGCACGTATATGAGAGGTATCGAGTTCGAATCCCACACGCTGCGTATAATCTTGAATCCGACCGGTCCGACCCTAAAAGGGTATATTTTTTTAATACCTGTTTTCTTTAATTTTCTCTAAAATCCATAAAGATACATATAAAAATAAGTCTTCTTAAAATATAAAATTTATATTAAATACTATAATAATTGTCTAAAAAGCCTAATAAAAGGCATTTAATAAAAATCTTAATTGAAAATAAAAGAAATATATTTACCAAATTATTACGTGAATAGTTAGGTTAGTTTTCTCGTCGATTGGAATCTATAATCGTGCACATTCGATATCAACTCAAGAAACACACCAGTGTGGTTGAATTCTTATAAATTTCCCCTTTTTTATTCATGTTTTGGGGTGTATCATGTGTCGTTTATGTAACATTTGTCGAAAATGGGTTTTACCAAACCCGCTCCGTTTGTAATCGAATATCAAGTTATAAATGTGTCGTTGCCTATTTATGTTTATTTTAATTTTTAATGATACATAATTAATAAACAAACTAAACCCTAAAAGTTATAATTGATAAAAAGTATAAATAAAACAATTAAAAATAAAATGGGGCTGCCGGGACTCGAACCCGGGTCAGCCGGGTTGTAACTCCAAAGATTTAACACTCACACGCATAACCACTCCGCCACTTGTTTGTTTTCTGTCAACTCTAGGAAACAAATAAGTCTTATATACAAACCTAGATGAACCGGTTGCGCCAACTGAAAACCGAAATCGACTATTCAACCGTCTAAAACGTTTGAATAATCGCGAATTCAGATTTATAACCGATGCACCGACAATTCTAATCAATTCAGACTTGAATTGACTTGAATTCTGATTATGATGGGTTTTATAACCGAAGTTATCCAATAATCCGAATTACTGCAACCAAACATCTTCTCGCAACTCAGAAACATTCCACAAACCTGCCATTTCATTTTCGTCATACTTTCAGTTCACCAGAAAAGTTTATTTTACTCGCCGGAAAATTCTGCAAGTTCGCCGGAAAACCGTATTCATCATCAAAACGGTAAGTCCTTCAATACCGTCGTAGTCTAACAATTGTTAAGCTATTTCTAACTCAAACCTTTCACTTGAAATCAAATTCAGACGCTGCTATCGGATAATTCCAGTTCGCCGGAAAATTTCTGGAAATCTTTATTTTCATCTGTGAATCGGTAAGGACATTCAAACACTTTGTTAACGTTTGTTTATCACTTCAATTCCACGATTAGCTAATCAAAACGGTTAATTGTCTGGTTCAGTTGAAGTTCATAACAACAGAGACCGACACCTTGCCGGAATCCTGAAATAAATCGTTCACCGGTATGTTTACTTCTAATTATCGTCTCTGCCATTTCATATTAGTTTGTACAATGTTTATCAATCGAACTAAACAAGATATAACGGTGTAATCTACTGCCTGTAAAAACGAACGAAGAAGATGAACTGTGATAACATTATAAGAATAATTAAAATTGGTATTTTGAACGGGTTAGACACACAGTCCAGCGGTGGACTGTGTGCGAACAAAAACACGCATACGTCCCGAGTTCGATTCTTGACACACGCACCTTCACAGTAATAAAATGCCTTTTTGTTTAAAACTGAACCGGTTTAACTCAAGTTAGTTGTTAAGTATAATAAAAAGTTGTATATTAACCAAGTTAGACACACAGTCCAGCGGTGGACTGTGTGTCACGTTAAAGCACAGGTCCCGGGTTCGAGACCTGTTAGTGTCACCGGTTCGAGGATTTAAAATGTTTTTGAAATTAAAAGAATTTTGAATAAACTAATTAGTATATAAATATAATTAAAAACAGAATTATTTCAGGTTAGACACGTAGCTCAGTTGGTAGAGCTGCGTGCACGCGTACGGGATGTCTCGGGTTCGAGCCTCACCCATCGCATTTCAGTCACACAATAAATCGGTCAACAAGTCAACGGTCAACGGTCGCAAAAAGTCAACATGTTTTATATTTTTATTTATTTAATTTAATTTAAAAATCAATTAAAAATACTTAAAAATTATGTTTTTAAAGATAGGAAATAGCCTTAAACTCGTAAAAATATATCTAAAAATTCTATTAAAATCCTTAATAAAATCCGTTCATTTATTATATTTTCCGTTATTATTTAGGTTAGTTAATTCTCGTTGTTCCGCTCTTACAACTCGTGCGCATCTCGCCATCTCCAATCAAACGCACCCAATGTGAGTGAATCTTTACAAATTCCCCGTTTTAATCACGTTTTTGGGGTGTATCATGTGTCCTGCTATATATTATATTTAAATCATTGTGCATACATCATGTCATGAACAAAAGTGTATTCAGCTTGTTTCCACTGTTTGTGTGGTTATTGTTAGATTCAATTTATTATTTTTAGTACATGCAATTTCATAGGCCGCCGCTCCCCATTACATTATGAGCGTTGAGCAAGTTCCCCATTACATTATGAGCGTGAACCTGGCGTGCCAACATACGATCGGCTCCGTTTGATTGAGCCTTGATCGCACAGACATTTTTCATTTTCAGTACATGCAATACGATCGGCTCCGTTTGATTGAGCCTTGATCGCACAGTTTCATTCATGTTATTTATTGTATGATATTGGTATGTTAATATATGCTATCATATGTTATTGTATCTTATAGTTGTGACTGCTACTGCTGCTGTTTGATTATTTACATTTGCTCATTTATGATTATGCACAATTTTTCATTGATAAACTAACAAGAAAATAAATAATAAATGTTTATCTAACAAGGTTCACTCGCCAACTTATGTTGACCCAAAAACCCCCATTTTTACACATGATACAGGTGAACCAGCTGCAGCAAGAAACACATAGGATTGGACTAGAAGAATAAAATGATTTAGAGTTTGGAATTGTTTTGTTTGGTTATTTTCTTTGTATTGTATGGACATGTTTGGATTATTGGGAATGTAATTTTGACTTTAATAAATATGAAACATATTAGTAAATATCATGAGCTTTGGTGATAACCCAATTATGCCCCGACTCTTATTCCGCTGCGGGTCGGGGTGTGACAGATTGGTATCAGAGTCATGACTATAGGGATATAGGATAGGTTATTAGACCCTTAGAGCCTATACTATAGTTGATTAGAAACTTATAAGACTTTTGTGTGTTACATGCCAAATTTCATGATGTTTATATGTTTTATGTTAAATGTTACATTCAAAGTTATGCAAGCATGTTCATAAGTATATATTATCATATAATGCCTATCATGAATCATATTCTCATAACATATCATATCCATGAAAGCACACACCACATCATGATTGCTTTTACAATGATTTTTGTGTTTTCAAATCTCATCAAAGTGAGTTCTCATGACGGGAATGTAGTAACTGGAAGGGTACCAGTACCGGTAGTCGGAACGTCCTGTCTAGGCTGGCATTCGTATAAATCCAAAATAAAGGACCAGTTTGCCTACCTGGGGACTAACGATGAGAGTACGAAGTACCTATTAGGCCAAAGCATGCTATACCAAACGTCGTGTGAGCTAACCCCACTTTGAGTTGTCATTGTGTCTACACCTAGACACATTCCGACCATACATCGCGTAAACATATTTTGTGGTTTGCATTCGGGTGATGCGAGTGTTAAATCGCCAATACTAATGTGAATCCTACCAAGCCAATAGTCATGGGGGCCCACATGACTATACAGGTGAAGGTATGGGGGACATTTGAGGCCCAACATGAGCAAACCCAAGACATCCTATGGATGTAGTTGCATTATTGATATTTATGTTATTTTCATTTTCTTAAAGACACATGACACCTAAAAAGACTCCATTAACTCACAATCTTCTTATGTATGTTTCTGTAGATGTCGTCTAGACAACAACGAGGGGGTAAAAGATCAGGAAGGTCTCACGAACGCTTGGCCACACAAATCGCGAAACAAATGGCCGCGGTGCTTCCTGACATTGTGGTTCAAGTACAACAAGCTCTCGCTACAAATCCCACTAATCCTCCCCAACAACATGACCAGAACATCGACAACCCTCCTACCAGCAAGTGCTCATACAAACATTTCAAGTCTTGTGATCCTCCTAAATTTGAAGGGACTGAAGGTGTCACTGCTTTCCTCCATTGGTTTGAGGAGATGGAAAACACCTTCCTCAACTGCGATTGTCCTGAAGATCGCAAGGTTCGATACGCCACCGGGAGACTATTTGGGGTAGCTCTCACCTGGTGGAATACTGAAAAGGGGAAGAGGGGAATTGATGATGCAATGGCCTTAACATGGGAGGAGTTAAGGGAAATCATGACTAGGCGTTTCTGTCCTAGGAGTGAAATTAAAAAGTTGGAGGACGAATTTCATTCTTTAAAGCAAAAGGAGGGTGATCATACCACCTATAACAAGAGGTTCTTAGAGTTGAACCAAATGGTCCAAATTTGTTCACCCCAACTTATCGTTTGATCGAGCATTATATTCGAGGACTTCCCTCGAAAATTCAAGATTCAGTTCTCAACACTTCACCAGCAACACTTGAATCTGCTATGGAACTAGCCACTGAACTGACCGAGAATCGAATTCGCAACGGTAAGTTTAAAGAAGAGAAAAAGAAAGCCCCTGTTGAGGGACAAACTTCAAACCATTCCATCTCCTCCTCTAAGTTTGCTAACAAGAGGAAGCGCAACACCAGAAACTTCGCCGTTACTCAAACCAATTTCCCTATTCCTGCTGCACCCATTACCCAAGTCGCCCCTTCACCTACACCATACAAAAGTCCCTACTCTGGCCCGTTACCAAAATGCAACCGTTGCCAATATCACCATTCTCCTGATTATCCTTGCCAACATTGCATCGGCTGTGGTCGCGCAGGTCATACTGTTCAAACCTGCCGCATGCCTCAGCGAACGAACCGCCACCAGCCTTCAACCCAAACCCACCAACAAATAATGGGTCAAGCCCAACAACCCCTACTATTACCACCCACCCAACATTTAGCCCAAACATATTACCAACCCAATTATCCTATGGTTCAACCTATGCGGGCTTGCTACAATTGCGGAGACCCAAGCCATTTCAGAAACACGTGTCCAAGGTTGGTAAACATTATTCATGCTCAGGCCCAAGCCAACCCGGTGAATCAAGCGAACCAAGCTCCTCCACCTGCAAGAGGAAGAGCTTTCAATATCAACGCTAATCAGGCTAGAGCTGACGGCAATGTGGTTAACGGTACGTTCCTTATAAATGGTAGATATGCATCCATGTTGTTTGATACTGGGGCGGATAAAAGTTTTGTGTCCTTAGAGTTTGAACCTATCCTAAACCAAAATCGTGATAAGCTCATGGAATCCATAACAGTAGAAGTTGCAGACGGGAAACCGGTTTCATTAAACTCTATTATACGCAACTGTACACTCACCTTAAACGACCACGACTTTTCAGTTGACCTTATTCCTGTGAAGTTAGGAAGTTTTGATATCATAATTGGTATGGACTGGCTCAGTCAACATCAGGCAGAAGTTGTATGTCTTGAAAAATTTATACGTATTCCTCTTTCAAATGGTCAGACTCTTCGAATCTTTGGAGAAACCTCGTCGAAAGGGCCCAGCTTAATGTCTTGTCTTCAAGCTCAAAAATATCTTCGCAAGAATTATGTCGCGTTTTTAGCTCATATCATCAAAAAGGGAACCATGGAGAAGAAACTTGAAGACATTCCAGTAGTAAAAGATTTCCCGCAAGTTTTTCCTGACGACATTTCAGGACTTCCTCCAGTTAGAGAAGTCGAATTCCGTATTGATCTTATACCTGGTGCTACACCAGTTGCAAAGTCTCCTTATAGGTTATCCCCCTCTGAAATGCAAGAGCTAGCCAGTCAATTACAAGAGTTGACTGACAAGGGATTCATACGTCCTAGCTCCTCGCCTTGGGGTGCACCTGTCCTTTTTGTAAAGAAGAAAGATGGATCGTTTCGTATGTGCATCGACTACAGAGAGCTCAACAAGTTAACAATCAAGAATCGCTATCCATTACCTCGCATTGATGATCTTCTTGACCAACTTCAAGGTGCCAGCTGCTTTTCAAAAATCGACCTTCGATCTGGTTATCATCAACTTAGAGTACATGAAGAAGACGTCCCAAAGACCGCATTCCGAACTCGTTATGGCCATTATGAATTCATGGTCATGCCATTTGGATTAACCAACGCTCCAGCAGTCTTCATGGACCTAATGAACAGAGTCTGCAAACCTTATCTTGATCGATTTGTTATAGTCTTCATCGACGACATTCTTATTTATTCAAAGTCTAAGTCTGATCATGAGCGTCATCTTCGACTCATCCTTACACTTCTAGAGAATGAAAAGCTTTACGCTAAATTCTCCAAATGCGAATTCTGGTTAAAAGAGGTGCAATTCCTCGGACATGTAGTCAATGACAAGGGAATACATGTCGACCCCTCAAAGATCAAAGCGGTACAAGAATGGCAAGCTCCACGTACACCAACTGAAGTAAGATCTTTTCTTGGTTTGGCTGGTTATTATCGTCGTTTCATTTCAAACTTCTCTCGCATTGCTGTATCACTCACGGCTTTAACTCATAAGGGAAAACCTTTCATATGGGGACCCAAGCAAGAAGAAGCCTTCCAAACCCTTAAACAAAAACTCTGTGATGCACCAATCCTCACTCTTCGTGAAGGTTGTGATGATTTCGTGGTCTATTGCGACGCGTCAGGGCAAGGATTAGGCTGCGTTTTGATGCAAAGAGGAAAAGTTATAGCTTATGCTTCGAGACAACTCAAGACGCATAAGAAGAACTACACCACCCATGACCTAGAACTTGGAGCCGTTGTGTTCGCTCTTAAGATATGGAGACTTTATCTCTATGGTACTAAGTGTGAAATATACACTGACCACAAGAGTCTTTAATATATCTTCAATCAAAAGGAGTTAAACATGAGGCAACGAAGATGGGTTGAACTTCTAAATGACTACGACTGTGAAATTCGGTACCACCCTGGCAAAGCAAATGTGGTGGCTGATGCACTTAGTCGAAAGGGGTATGCGAACTCCATTCGTCTTCTATGTTCGCAAATCATAACTGACATTAAAGATCAAATTCGAGAAGCCCAACATGTTTCAGTAACAGAAGATGATGTGCGAAAGGAGATGTCCTGTGGAGCTGAACTTAAAATTGAAACTAAATCTGACGGTATTCTGTACTACCTAGATCGTATCTGGATTCCTGACCACAACAATCTTCGTGAAATTCTTATGAATGAAGCTCACAAAACGCGATACTCTATACACCCAGGAGCTGATAAGATGTATCAAGACCTACGATATACCTATTGGTGGCCTGGAATGAAAAAGGATATTGTTGTTTTTGTTTCTAAGTGCCTTACATGTTCCAAAGTGAAAGCTGAACACCAAAGACCCTCAGGACTTCTGGTTCAACCTGAAATACCTGTATGGAAGTGGGAAAATATAACCATGGACTTCATTATCGGGTTACCTCGCACTTCTAGTGGGTATGACACTATATGGGTAATAATTGACCGACTTACAAAATCAGCTCACTTTATTCCTATCCGCGAAGATTTCAAGAACGAAAAGCTAGCTCGTATTTATATCAGCGAAATCGTAAGCCGACATGGTGTACCGTTAAGCATTATTTCTGATCGTGATGGTCGTTTCACTTCATGAACATGGCAAGCAGTACAAGCCGCTATGGGTACGCGATTAGATCTCAGTACCGCCTATCATCCTCAAACTGATGGTCAATCTGAACGCACCATTCAAACTCTTGAAGATATGCTTCGAGCATGTGTCATAGACTTCAAGGGAAATTGGGACGCTCATCTACCATTAGTCGAATTTTCGTGCAACAACAGCTATCATTCAAGCATCGGCATGGCACCTTTTAAAGCCTTATATGGTCGTAAGTGCCGATCTCCAGTATGTTGGCACGAAATTGGGGAAGCTCAAATCACTGGTCCGGAATTGATTCAAGAAACCACAGACAAGATCCATCAAATTCGAAACAATCTTCTAGCGGCTCAAAGTCGTCAAAAGAGTTATGCAGATAAACGACGGAAGCCTTTAGAGTTTAACATTGGTGATCATGTACTTCTAAAAGTATCACTGTGGAAGGGAGTAGTTCGTTTTGGCCAAAAAGGCAAGCTAGCACCACGCTACGTAGGACCTTTCAAGATACTCGAAAGAGTAGGACCTGTAGCATACAAGCTTGATCTACCAGAAGAACTCAACAGGATTCATCCCACATTCCACGTATCAAACTTAAAGAAGTGCCTCGCTGATGAAAACCTCCACATTCCTCTGGAAGATATTCAGATTGATGAATCTATGCATTTTATTGAAAGACCAGTAGAGATGATGGACTTCGGAGAAAAACGTCTGCGACGAAGTTGCATTCCAATTGTTAGGGTACGCTAGGAGTCGAAACGGGGACCTGAGTTTACTTGGGAACGTGAAGACTCAATGCGTGAAAGAGACCAAAATCTTTTTCCTACTACTTCTACTACTTAAATTTCGGGACGAAATTCCTAAAAGTAGGGGATACTGTAACATTTGTCGAAAACGGGTTTTACCAAACCCGCTCCGTTTGTAATCGAATATCAAGTTACAAATGTGTCGTTGCCTATTTATGTTTATTTTAATTTTTAATGATACATAATTAATAAACAAACTAAACCCTAAAAGTTATAATTGATAAAAAGTATAAATAAAACAATTAAAAATAAAATGGGGCTGCCGGGACTCGAACCCGGGTCAGCCGGGTTGTAACTCCAAAGATTTAACACTCACACGCATAACCACTCCGCCACTTGTTTGTTTTCTGTCAACTCTAGGAAACAAATAAGTCTTATATACAAACCTAGATGAACCGGTTGCGCCAACTGAAAACCGAAATCGACTATTCAACCGTCTAAAACGTTTGAATAATCGCGAATTCAGATTTATAACCGATGCACCGACAATTCTAATCAATTCAGACTTGAATTGACTTGAATTCTGATTATGATGGGTTTTATAACCGAAGTTATCCAATAATCCGAATTACTGCAACCAAACATCTTCTCGCGACTCAGAAACATTCCACAAACCTGCCATTTCATTTTCTTCATACTTTCAGTTCACCAGAAAAGTTTATTTTACTCGCCGGAAAATTCTGCAAGTTCGCCGGAAAACCGTATTCATCATCAAAACGGTAAGTCCTTCAATACCGTCGTAGTCTAACAATTGTTAAGCTATTTCTAACTCAAACCTTTCACTTGAAATCAAATTCAGACGCTGCTATCGGATAATTCCAGTTCGCCGGAAAATTTCTGGAAATCTTTATTTTCATCTGTGAATCGGTAAGGACATTCAAACACTTTGTTAACGTTTGTTTATCACTTCAATTCCACGATTAGCTAATCAAAACGGTTAATTGTCTGGGTCAGTTGAAGTTCATAACAACAGAGACCGACACCTTGCCGGAATCCTGAAATAAATCGTTCACCGGTATGTTTACTTCTAATTATCGTCTCTGCCATTTCATATTAGTTTGTACAATGTTTATCAATCGAACTAAACAAGATATAACGGTGTAATCTACTGCCTGTAAAAATGAACGAAGAAGATGAACTGTGATAACATTATAAGAATAATTAAAATTGGTATTTTGAACGGGTTAGACACACAGTCCAGCGGTGGACTGTGTGCGAACAAAAACACGCATACGTCCCGAGTTCGATTCTTGACACACGCACCTTCACAGTAATAAAATGCCTTTTTGTTTAAAACTGAACCGGGTTAACTCAAGTTAGTTGTTAAGTATAATAAAAAGTTGTATATTAACCCAGTTAGACACACAGTCCAGCGGTGGACTGTGTGTCACGTTAAAGCACAGGTCCCGGGTTCGAGACCTGTTAGTGTCACCGGTTCGAGGATTTAAAATGTTTTTGAAATTAAAAGAATTTTGAATAAACTAATTAGTATATAAATATAATTAAAAACAGAATTATTTCAGGTTAGACACGTAGCTCAGTTGGTAGAGCTGCGTGCATGCGTACGGGAGGTCTCGGGTTCGAGCCTCACCCAGCGCATTTCAGTCACACAATAAATCGGTCAACAAGTCAACAAGTCAACGGTCAACGGTCGCAAAAAGTCAACATGTTTTTATATTTTTATTTATTTAATTTAATTTAAAAATCAATTAAAATACTTAAAAATAATGTTTTTAAAGATAGGAAATAGACTTAAACTCGTAAAAATATATCTAAAAATTCTATTAAAATCCTTAATAAAATCCGCTCATTTACTATATTTTCCGTTATTATTTAGGTTAGTTAATTCTCGTTGTTCCGCTCTTACAACTCGTGCGCATCTCGCCATCTCCAATCAAACGCACCCAATGTGAGTGAATCTTTACAAATTCCCCGTTTTAATCACGTTTTTGGGGTGTATCATGTGTCTTGCTATATATTATATTTAAATCATTGTGCATACATCATGTCATGAACAAAAGTGTATTCAGCTTGTTTCCACTGTTTGTGTGGTTATTGTTAGATTCAATTTATTATTTTTAGTACATGCAATTTCATAGGCCGCCGCTCCCCATTACATTATGAGCATTGAGCAAGTTCCCCATTACATTATGAGCGTGAACCTGGCGTGCCAACATACGATCGGCTCCGTTTGATTGAGCCTTGATCGCACAGACATTTTTCATTTTCAGTACATGCAATACGATCGGCTCCGTTTGATTGAGCCTTGATCGCACAGTTTCATTCATGTTATTTATTGTATGATATTGGTATGTTAATGTATGCTATCATATGTTATTGTATCTTATAGTTGTGACTGCTATTGCTGCTGTTTGAATATTTACATTTGCTCATTTATGATTATGCACAATTTTTCATTGATAAACTAACAAGAAAATAAATAATAAATGTTTATCTAACAAGGTTCACTCGCCAACTTATGTTGACCCAAAAACCCCCATTTTTACACATGATACAGGTGAACAAGCTGCAGCAAGAAACACATAGGATTGGACTAGAAGAATAAAATGATTTAGAGTTTGGAATTGTTTTGTTTGGTTATTTTCTTTGTATTGTATGGACATGTTTGGATTATTGGGAATGTAATTTTGACTTTAATAAATATGAAACATATTAGTAAATATCATGAGCTTTGGTGATAACCCAATTATGCCCTGACTCTTATTCCGCTGCGGGTCGGGGTGTGACAGTTTATTTGTATCTTTTATTCAAACATTTGTGCAACTACCATTATATGAACTAACATGCTATGTGATATTTTGTTTATTGTTATTTGGTTATATTTTCTCATTTCAGTCAAGCTGTCACATTAGGCCCATCAGCTCCCTGTATAGACGGGTAGGGCATCGCGTGACTCATCAGATCGGCTCTATTTGATTGAGTCTTGATCTCACAGCTCATCATTATTTTCTCATTTCAGTCAAGAATTCACATTAGGCCCATCAGCTGCCTGTATAGACGGGTAGAGCATCGCGTGCCTCATCAGATCGGCTCCGTTTGATTGAGCCTTAATCTCATAAGTCATCATTTATTATGCTCATGTGTACATTGCTAGGTGCTTATATGGTTTGTGAATAATTTACATATACGTTTGCTCATATTTGGCTTATGCACATTTTTTTATTAAATTAATTAACATATCTTTTCTTTCAAATATTTAAACGGAATTCACTCGCCAACTTTTGCTGACTCAAACCTCTATTTTTACACATGATACATGTGAACAGGTTGAAGCATGGAACACATAGGATTGGGCCTTAGAAGATAAATAAGCATTATTTGAATATCTTGTTTAGAACACTTGGTGCTTCTATGGTTTATGTGTTTGTTGGAATTTTCCCTTTTAATTTGGATTAATAAATATAAAACTTTATAATAGTAAATGTCATGAGCTTTGATGAAAACTCAATCATGCCCCAACTACCATTTCTGCTGCGGGTCAGGGTGTGACAGATTGGTATCAAAGCTTTTGAATATAGGGATATAGGATAGGTTATTAGACCCTTAGAGTCTATACTATAGTCGATTAGATTTTAGTTGCTTACGTGTTATTTGGTTACATGCAAACTCATGATATTTACTTGTTTTACATTTATTTCACACACAAATGCATGCAAGCACTCTCATTATCATTTTGTGTTATTTAATGTGTTATACATATTGTCAAACATAACATGCTTACATATATACGCATAATGCACGTTTCAATTCTCATATTTTCATGTTTCCTTTCTCAAGATTTTGTGATGTTTTCATTTTTCAAATCACATCAAAGTGAGTTCTACAACGAGCATGTAGTAACTAGAAGGGTACAAGTACCGGTAGTCGAAACGTCATGTCTAGGTTTGGCATTCGTATAAATCCAATATAACGGACCAGTTTGCCTACCTGGGGACTAACGATGAGAGTACGAAGGACCTATTAGGCCAAAGCATGCCACACCAAATGTCATGTGAACTAATCCCACTTTGAGCTGTCACTGTGTCTACACCTGGACACCTTCCGACTTTACATCTCGCAATCATGCTTTACTATTTTCATTCGGGTGTGCGAGTGTTAAACATGCCAAAACCAATGTGAACCTTACAGAGCCCAGTCGTCATGGGGGCCCACATGACTACCAAGGCCAAGCATGGGGACATATGGGGGCCCAAACATTAGCAAGGCCCAAGACATCCTATGGATGTAGTGAATTTATTTTTCTCATTTGTTTTGTGGATATTAATTTCTAAATACGACACATGACACCTATACGCCAAACTCATCATCTTGTTACGTATTTCTTGTAGATGTCTTCTAGGCACTCTCGTAGAGTAGGAGATCAGGCAAATCCGGCGGACGCATAGCTGCTCAAATAGCCAACAAATGGCTGCCGTGATTCCCAACATCGTAATTCAAGTTCAACAAGCCCTAGCTGCTAATCCTATCAACCCAAACAACCAAGAGGGACAAAATGCTGCCAACCCTCCTACAAACACCACCAAGTGCACCTACAAGCATTTCAACTCATGTGACCCTCCAAAGTATGAAGGGACTGAAGGGGTCACTTTCTCCTTCGTTAGTTTGAATAGATGGAGAGTACTTTCCTCAAATGTGATTGTCCCAACGACCATAAGGTGCGTTATGCTACTGGTCGTCTATTTGAGGTAGCACTCACTTGGTGGAATGCCGAAAAGGGCAAAAGAGGCACCGAAGCCGTAGTAGCCCTAACTTGGGAAGAACTTCGAGAACTCATGCAAAACGCTTCTGCCCAAGAAGCGAAATTAAGAAGCGGAGGATGAGTTCTACTTCTTGATACAAAAAGAGGGAGACCATATAACCTACAACAAGAGGTTTCTCGAATTGAACCAAATGATTCCAAATCTGTTCACTCCTCTCTACCGTCTGATCGAACATTACATTCGGGGTCTTCCTTCAAAGATTCAGGATCCTGTGATGAGTACCGTGCCTGAAACCTTGGAAGCAGCAATAGAGCTAGCTACTGAACTCACCGAAAATCATATCAGGAATGGGGATTTCAAGGACGAGACGAAGAAGGATGCAAGTAGCAAAACATCAACCGAAACCCCTAATCCAACTCAAGCGAACCCTCTTCTAATTCACTACAAAGAGAAGCGAGACGGGAAAAAATTTGCTGTTACTCAAACCAGTCAACCAACTCCACAAGCCGTGCCCCTCCAAGCTATCCCAATCACCCTAGTGGCACCCAACCTAGCATACCCAAACAAAAAACCTTACACTGGCCCTCACCCTCAATGCAACACCTGCCATTATCACCATCAACCACCATACCCTGCCGACTGTGTGCTAATTGTGGGCGTTACGCTCATCTGAGTAAAACTTATCGTACTCCTCAAAACCAAGCTCCACCCCTACTCAAAATATGATTAAACCCTATCAACAACCTCAATATCCAATGGTTCCATATGTTCGAGCCTGCTTTAATTGTGGTGACCCTACCCACTTTAGAAACACGTGCCCTAGGTTGGTTAACATCATCAACGCTCAAGCCCAAGCGAACCCCAGTTAGCCAAGCAAACCAGGCATACCCAGCACCCCCACCAGCAAGAGGGAGAGCCTACAACATTAACGCGAATCCAGTTGAAGTCAACAACGGTGGAATGAACAACCCAACTAGTCTTCCACCACAAAGAAACAAGGCTCCGCTCCAACCATTTATTCTTAATGATTTCTATCAATTTCATTCCTTGTTTAATTAGTCAAGTTACCTTTGTTTTCAATTTGAGTAATAATGTATTAACATTTTTATACCTTTAACGTAATTTATATCACGCTATGCCAAGCTTGTTTCATTACTCTATTCATTGTTTAAAATTCATGTTATCATACATCATGACGAACCTCGTCTCATCACTTAAAGAAGTTGGGTCGTGTCTCACTTTTTCATAGACTGACCACTTCATCATAACACACGAGAGAGGTACCGCGTCATCCCGTCTTGTATCCCTCAAATTTAAGACTCAAGCATTGACTGTTGTGTTTTGGTTATGTTTTGTAGATTTTAGGACGAGTCACATAGAACTAATCGTGACTTGCTGACAAAGCCAATGAAAATTTGACAAGAATATGGTGGATACGCGCTGGTATTTCCTATATATAAGTATTCTTGTCAAGTGATCAAAAAGCATTGTTAGACGGTTATGAGAAGTTCCGTGTGGGTAGTGTAGATCTTAATTTGGATAACGATGTGGTTGAAGACTTCATTTTGTGTGGTAATTTTATAGACGCTTCGATTTAACTCAAAACCCTTTATCATGAGACCATATCCAGTTAGTCATCTCCGAGTTACAACTCTTTTCACTTCTAAGTCACAGGCATCAAAAAGCGATTCCTGTAACAGGGTATTCAACCCTTATTAGGTATGTTACCGCATCAATTGAAATCCAAACATCACACTCACCTGGTTATGTAAACCCTTAGCGTCAAATCCAAATATCACACCCTTTTCTGTTAAAAGATATTCAGATTTATGAATCGATGCATTTCGTAAATACCCTCATCTCTTTCAAGTTACACCTACTACTGCTTAAATTTCAGGACAAAATTTCTAAATGTAGGAGATACTGTAACATTAGTCATAAAACGGGTTCTAAAACCCGTTCCGTTTTGTAATTACAAGTGTACGTTATGATGTTCATTATGCAAATTATGTTAAACATTTAATGAATTCATTATGTTGTTAGTATTAAATAATAAATAATAGTAAGTTTTATAATAATAATATAATAATATAATAGTAATAAAATAATAATAATAATAATAATAATATAATAATAATAATAACTGAAATGAATAATAATAAAAATATAAATAAAATAAAACAAGAAAAGGGTGTGGACCGCGGGTATCGAACCCGGGTCTCCACCCAAATCAAACACACGTCACACCACTACACTACACACACATATCTGAAATAATCCCAAGATAAATGATTTTTATATTAAAATGACCTCCAGATATCAAAATTGTAAACACCCGCTTGTAACGGATGAAACACCCAAAATCAATCATCAATTCTCGTTTCTTTTGCAAAATTAAACCGAAAAACAGTTTCTAATCATGTGTTAGACTCAATTAATGAGCCATCAATGATTAAATCGGTTATGCAATTCATTACAGTAATCAATTTTTTTGACCATAACTGACGAAACCGAAATCAAACTTGAACCCACACTTTCAACTATAAATAGCGATCTATTGAACATTTGGAAACTCACTCAAACACTTTGCAAACTCTCTACATACCTTCTGATTCAAAACAACATTCGCCGGAAAAATTCTTTGTCGTCGGAAGTTCGCCAGAGAAATCAAGTCCTCTTCATACCGGTATAAAAATTCTCTCAATCCTCTTGGTTTATGCGTTCTGATCTAACTGTGGTATCAAATCAACGAGTTCATGGGAATTTTGAGTTAAACAGGGCGGTATGGTTTTAGGGTTTTAATATGAAGAAGAGGAAGATGTGATAGTTTATAAGTATAATTAAAATCATAGATTAAACCGGGTTAGACACACAGTCTAGTGGTGGACTGTGTGCATTGCAATCGAAGTTACCCAGGTTCGAGTCATACCTACACTGCCGATTTCCTGAATAAAACCAACCTTTTTAATACTTATATATACTAACTATCGGTAAGTGTATAAATTTAATATAAATCCAATACCTACCGGGTTAGTCACACAGCCCAATTCGCTGGGCTGTGTGCAACATGAATCACACGTCGCGGGTTCGAGTCCGGTTCGATGCACGGTTATACGCTTTCTGAAATAAATCAAACTTTTTTTAAAATATAATCAAAATATGGTTTGACTTAGTTAGTGTATATATATAATTAAATTCAGATATATTTCGGGTTAAACACGTAGCTCAGTTGGTAGAGCTGCGTGCACATATACGAGAGGTCTCGAGTTCGAATCCCACACGATGCATATAATCTTGAATCCGACCGGTCCGACCCTAAAAAGGGTATATTTTTTAATACCACTTTTCTTTAATTTTCTTAAAATCCATAAAGATGCATATAAAAATAAGTCTTCTTAAAACATACAATTTGTATTAAATACTATAATAATTATCTAAAAAGCCTAATAAAAAGGCATTTAATAAAAATCTTAATTGAAAATAAAAGAAATATATTTACTGAATTATTACGTGAATATTTAGGTTAGCTTTCTCGTCGATTGGAATCTATAATCGTGCGCATTCGATATCAACTCAAGAAACGCACCCACTGTGAGTCAATTCTTACAAATTTTCCCTTTTTATTAATGTTTTGGGGTGTATCATGTGTCGTTTATTCGTATCTTTTATTCAAACATTTGTGCAACTACCATTATATGAACTAACATGCTATGTGATATTTTGTTTATTGTTATTTGTGGTTATATTTTCTCATTTCAGTCAAGCTGTCACATTAGGCCCATCAGCTCCCTGTATAGACGGGTAGAGCATCGCGTGACTCATCAGATCGGCTCCGTTTGATTGAGCCTTGATCTCACAGCTCATCATTTATTTTTATTTCAGTCAAGAATTCACATTAGGCCCATCAGCTCCCTGTATAGACGGGTAGAGCATCGCGTGCCTCATCAGATCGGCTCCGTTTGATTGAGCTTTGATCTCACAAGTCATCATTTATTACGCTCATGTGTACATTGCTAGGTGCTTATGTGGTTTGTGAATAATTTACATATACGATTTGCTCATATTTGGTTTATGCAAATTTTTTTATTAAATTAATCAACATATCTTTTCTTTCAAATATTTAAACGGAATTCACTCGCCAAGTTTTGTTGACCTAAACCTCTATTTTTACACATGATACAGGTGAACAGGTTGAAGCATGGAACATATAGGATTGGGCCTTAGAAGATAAATAAAGCATTATTTGAATATCTTGTTTAGAACACTTGGTGCTTGTATGTTTATGTGTTTGTTGGAATTTTCCCTTTGAATTTGGATTAATAAATATGAATCTTTATAATAGTAAATGTCATGAGCTTTGATGAAAACCAATCATGCCCCAACTACCATTTCGCTGCGGGTCAGGGTGTGACAGTCTGAGTCAGCAGAGATACAGTACTGGAAGGTCGGATTATTGAAAGATAATTAAATAAGTTATCAATGCGAAAAGTGGTAGGCCCCTCTTGTGAAGGCGATGTTACCCTTGGCCATATTGGTATGAGTCAGCAGGGATACATCCTGCAAGGCCGGATAAAGTTTTAATAGTAGTTTATTTATAAAAGGGGTTGAAGTCGTTCTTACTTCCCCCGATTTGATGCTATTTGTCTCAAGGGAAGTCCTAATAAGCTTGAACCAAGTCCTTGCAGGATCTATACACTAAACGAAGCAAGAAGTTTACCCAAACACCATCTAACCCCATTCCAGGTAGTTAACGCGCTTTATATAGACCGTAAAAACACAAATGAATGAATCAACAAAATATGAAGGAATGTTCAACCAAAGTTCACTTTCAATAACAACTAGTTATTAAAGTCATTAATACATACCCAATTAAGAGTTTCCAAAGATTAGAAATCAAAAGTAATACATAAAATATTTTTCTTCACCAAGTGATGTAAGAGATTAGCTAAGCATCACCTTTGTTTGACAAGAACTCTTACAGTCAATCTTGGATCCCAACTACTACACACTCTAAAAGATGAAATATGGATGATAGTGGTGGGTGTTGGTGTTGTAGTGGTGGTAGACTAATAGCAAGTGTGAGAGAATTGGTTTGCCAAGGGATACCTTTGTCTTGAACCAAGCATCTCTATTTATAGCTAGAAACTGAGGGCAGGCATGACCCCGTGGTGTTCTCTTTCTCTCCCTTCATTAACTTCAGATGTCAGGTCTTGTACCAACACGCCCCGTGGTGTCAAGGCACGGCCCCGTGGTCAGTGTACTTGCTGTACTATCATTGATTCTTCAAATCTTAGAGTTGACCACAACCCGTGTTGGGTTAGCACGGCCCCTTGTTGGCTTTTCTTTTGCTGTTGTCTCTTTGTGTAGAGCATCTTGACTGGGCACGACCTCATGCCTAGTGGGCACGACCTCGTGCCTAAGCTTATGTTCTTGTTATTTTGTTGTTTTGGATGTGGATGGGGGTTCGCAGGTTGTGTCAATCCTTCTTCTTTGTATTTGTGTTGGTTTCTACTATTAATTTGTTCATTTTATTCGTTTAAGCTCTTTTGATCCTGTAATTAAAAGTAAACAAAGAAACATGTTTGATGTAATTTATATGTTGCATTTTGCACACATCATGCAACCCAAAAATCCTAGCCCAACATTCACATTCATCCCACCCTTCCCAAACCGCCACACCCCTCCCACTTTACATAAGTTGCGTGACCTTTTTGTTCAACATTATATAACATAAAAACCCTAACTGCCAAATACTCCACAAACAACGACGTAATGTTTCAATTTCTCTCTCCCTTGCAGACGTGAAAACGAACCCGGAAACTCTCTACCTAATTCGATCCAAGGTTTGATCACACCCTACTTGCTACTAGGTGCTAATATGTTAAGTCTTAGGGTGTCTTATTTTGCATCTATGAGTCGTCTACATGTTTATCTCGGTTGTGTTTTCGTAGATGTGTTAATAATCTTGAGATTCATGATGATATATGTAGTTCATAGTGTTGGGATCATGTGTGTTATGGTTGGATCGTTTATGAATTGATAGTCGTAGGATTTAATTTCCTTGTTGATAAAGTTATATAAAGATATCACACAACCTGCTATGGTTGATTAAAGGTGCCCGTGTAATTGGAAAAACATGTTAAGGAAACTTGGAAAAACCTATTTTAGTAACGTATAAGGTTAAACAGAAAGCTTTTGCCGTTTACAGCCAACTTCACTAAGTCGTAACATAATAAAAACTAAGTTTTCTAGAGTCCAAAACATAATATTTTGAAATATGCTTCAAATGGCGTGGAATCGTAATTTTGGATGTCGTTTGCTATTTTAAAAGAATTATTTTGTTTATGGTCAAATCTGTGTTTTTTCTGCAGTTTTTATGTGTTGTCTTTTACATCATATCTCGGTAAATACTTGGAGTTAAGTCATGAAATTTGTACAGTAGGTAGCCTAAGGTGTCTGTACGAATCTCCAAGTGGAATTGGGTAAATCGGGTAATCAAGGATTTTTAAATGATTTTTTTATAAGTTGTAGTCAAAAAGTAATGAATCTAGGCACTGCATAGTAAACGATTTTTCTAAACTTTTTGGTAAATAGTTAGGTCCTGAAATTTATACACAAGGTCAACCCCTTCGGGAGGTACGTCACATAAAAAGATCATAATTTTTGCAGATATGTAAATAGGTTAAACGAGCTTCCTAAAACAACCTGTTTTTAAGAAATTTATTATACATGAATCATGAAATATAAGAACCGAACTTGCAACTTTTAGTATCCGTGCTTGTTTGATAATTGTATGAACGTCATATATCATATCGTAGGGTAGGTTGTGAACACGTGTATGAAACTATATGATAGAACTGCTATGTGATTACTTTTCGCGTGCTAGTTGCTAGATACGTGTAGGACTTTTATGCTTTGCATAAACAATCGCTAATAAATCGTGGTAACTATAATAGGGCGTGGTTGATCATCCTAGATTGCATACACTTGATCTTAAACTTACCGAGCAATACAAAGGTGAATTCAAGGTCCCTATATTTAAACATTTTGAAACATAGGGAAGGTATCACTGAGCACATTACGGTAACGTAATGCCTACCCGTTATATGGTTATAACGCTTTTATTAATAGAATATTGTTATATTGTTATGGTCACAAAGTAGCCTTATCACATAAAGTCCTTGTAAACCTCGGACCGTTAGTATATTGGAAATAATAGCGGGGGAATTTAGAGTAGTACTACTGGGCTCGACAAGCCCCACCCGAGCTAGTCGCGCTAGCTAGACAGGTAATGGTCATCGAGTGTAGAATTAGCCTAACTTACCGTCATGGTCAGTGATAGACCTGACAAACAAAAGCAACAACAGTCAGCGTCGGTTTCAAACTCTTTCGTGACATAATATAGGTTAACTACTTATAAATATAAAAATTATATATTAAATACTAATAATTACTATTCGGGTTGAATAGTGAAAACTTGTGTAAACGAAGCATGTTATAACTGTGAATGAAGTTGTGAACTCACTCAACTTAATTAACTAACACTTGTTTCTTACGTGTTCTCCATAGGTCGCTAAGGTACTTATCACGATTAGGGGAACTACATGGCGTAAAAAAGACATTTTCATTTTGTAAAAGTTGCATATTCATATTTATTTATCGTTTGATTGGGCGATTGTTTTGACGCACGTTTTTTTCACTTTACATTTGTTACACTTTCGCATTACATTTGATCTGTTGGTTGTTTGGTAAAACTAATTTTCTCATATAGAGGTCATTCGAGATAACTAGTGTTTAGATCTTGGTTTATCACACACCTCACGGTAAAACCCTGCAGATGGATTTTCGAGGGTGTGACATTTAGTGCATCTCATGGAGTCGTATTTTAAAAAAAATTAAATAGATTTTAGATGGTCAATAGCGGTTTAGCGATAAATTTAATTAAAGTAATGGTCACTTTCTAATCCACATCAAATCTTGTGGTTTTGTTAAAATTTTATTATTACTATTATTATGTCGCTATTTGATTAAGAATATGACGAATATATAAGATAAATCAAATTAGATAACTATTAGTTAAATTATTAATTTGTCGTCGTTATTCCTTTATAATTTATGAAAAGAAACTCAAAAGAAACTCACTAAGAGTAGTTGTTAAATATGAAGTTGTCTTTTTGTGTAATTGAATTAGTTTGAATATTAACACCTGTAATCATTAGAATTTAATGTTTAAAATATTTCGATCCTAACTATTATATGGACGCATCAAGAATTATGAATTTAGATGGTTCAGTTTAACATTGCAGGTTCAGGATCTTATGTTTTAATTTCTTCGAAGTATAATCATGTATGTAAAATATTAATTAGAGTAAAATACTAAAATCGTCTATCAGGTTTGGTAATATTTGCTTTTTTCAACTGAAATTATTTTTTTTGCATTCTAGTCCTTGAGATTTGTGTTTTTTGTCATTTCTATTCAAATCATAACACCGTTTAAATTAAGCATTAACTTAGGGACAATTTGTATTTTTTACTCAATTATTTGAGTAAAGTGTCAATAAATTACTTTTTGAGTTGCTGTGTTTTAGTTGTTTTAACCACTTGAGTCCAAAATCAAAATTTTAATGCCCTCATTACCCCTTACGGTCCGCAAGGGGTCCCGTGTCATTTTATAAATTTTTAGCCGCCTCTCATCCTTACAAACCGTATGATCTCACCCCTTACGGTCTGCAAGGGATCTCCAGCAGCAGGTTATTTGTTTTTTTTCTCCAACTTTCCCAACACGCCACTTCACGATCTCTCATCCTCTTTCGTTTTTCTTCATTTAATTCCTGATTTTTTCACCATATCCTAAACATGGGAAAATAACATACGAACTCATAAAAATGTAAGGAATTTGATCGGATAATTATGTATAAATTTAAGCATATCATTTGTGTTCTACATGTATGAGAGCTTCGTAATGAACCAAACCTGAGCTAAGATAAATGAGATATCAATTCTCGAAGTTGTATGTTTGAATAAAAAATAGTTGTGAAAATTAAAAGTGAAAATAGTGGAATGAGTGAGAACTTGTCTCGCATAAATCCTTAAGAGTGGCTTATAATTAGACACCTTCCTAGGTGTAATTAGTTTTGTAATTAGTTTTTGAACGACAAACTATCCTACTCCTGAATACTTTTAGGTAGTGTTCGTTTCATGGAATGTGACGAAATCGGAATTGGAATTTATATAAGAATTGAATTCGGAATTTAAACATTCTAATAGGAATGGCTATTTGGAGGACTGTAATTTGGAGGAATTGGAATCTAAATTCCATTCTTGATGTGTTCGGTTGGCAATTGAATTGGAATCTACCTTTTAGGTTGGCATCGGGAATGGTTGTGGCAAGACGTTTCGAGTCTGTAATGGATTGGGTCTAGTTGAGATGTTTTGGTCTGGGTCAGGTCGAGAATTTTCGGGTCACTGACGGGCCGGGTCTGTTAAACAATACGGATCCGTAAACAGATTGGGTCAAGATGTTTAAGCTCACTAACGGGGTGTGCCAAGTCGAGACATTTCAGGTCGTTAATGGGCTGGGTCATTTGGAGACGTTTTGGGCCGAGTCGAAACATTTCGGGTTGCTAACGGGCCTGATCGGTTCGACGATGTTTTGGGTTAGTTCGAGACATGTCGGTCGCGTAGAGACGTTGCTGATCAGCACGGGCTAATCGGGTCAAATTATTGCAGGTCAGAGGTGGGTTGGGCGGGGCGGGGCGAGGCATTGTGGGTCGGCGACGAACCAGTTCAGGTTGAGACGTTTTCGACATCACTGGCCAGTCAAAGATTCCAATGACTTTACTTGAATTCCTTCAAAATTTGGAAGGATTTTGAATTCCTTTGGTTAAAGGAATCTAAAGGAATCCATTTCCAATTCCGATTCCTTTGCTAACTAAATATAATCAAGAATGGACTTAAGATTCCAATTCCTCCATTTGTTGAAATGAGCAACATATGGAATGAAATCCAATATCCAATTCCATCTAGATTTCAAACGAACACTACTTTATACTTGCACCTTATCACCACATCATATCCCTCATTAACATATATTTACTACTTTCTTTCTGTTTATTATTGTAATTTGGATCAAAGGGAGCAACCTTCTTATACAGTTTTGGACATCACATCGGCATATGGCCAATGTTAATGGCAAAGTCTATTTACAATAAATGTCAACAATTTTGGGATTATACATATCTTGAGATAATCTCACCAATTGAGTCGACGGGTCTCATTGTTACTTGTGGATCAAATAATGCCTCTAACAGCATTTTTACTATAGTTTACTGGTAGGAACCTTCTCTTATAGCCAATGAGATTAGTGTTCGAATCCTGGTAATATCATTTCGCCTTTCAAATACAACAACAATAATGCCTCAACCGCTGTCATGATAGATGATCGAGATAATAAAGAAACAAATAATAGAGAACACTCTCTGATTGTGCAATGGTGGTCCACTGGTGCCTATTTGTAGGGGTGTTCAATATTCGGTTACATATCAATGAAACCAGAAAATCAAGCGGAATTGAAACCGTTTAAAACAAAACCAACCTACCTTCTTCGGTTTTCAACTGAATGAACTGCCGATTTCGTTTTCAACTTTAAGGAATTCTATCCGTGTTAATATGAGGAAACCAGATTCATATATATTGGACTATGGATTTTCCTACTTGTACAACCCATTATACATCAACTTACAATATTACATCTTTAATCAATTTGCGCTTTTTATCGGGTTCCCAAGCCTAAGTCCTCCGACAAGTGAAGCATTCTCGTTCCCGTAAATGATATAATCTTGTCAAAAATTTGTTCCTTTTCTGGTTCGAAACAAAACCTAACCAATTTAGTTCAGTTTCTGTTCCGGGTTTGACCATTTTGAATTCGGTCCGATTTGAATCCCTGTTTGATTAAAAAAAAGAAAAAATCAAACCGAGAGTTTCAAATGTAGTCTATATTTTTCTGTTTGGCAGCCCAATATTCCAAGCCCATTGTATTGCGGGCCAACTTCTTATTTTTCTTATTTGACAGCCCATCAAGGCAAACACTACTTCTGTCTAATTTTAGGAAGTGGCCAATGGAAGGAGGATCTCAAGAATGCTAGTTTTAAAAAGAATCACAAATGCAAAATAATAATAATAATAATCTAAAAACTCACTAGAAAGATTTATAAATTAATTATATGAAATATTTAGGGTATGCTATAAGTTTAGAAAACGATGTTGCAAAGGTCATATGTTTGAATATTACAATTCTTAACTATGTTGATTATATTAAGTTTGTAACAAAATTTTATAGTAACATTCTAGTATCGTGAAGTAAGCAACTTGGGGCTTGATATATGACCTACGCAATTTGTCATGTCTAACATTTGTTAAATTGTGTATATAGTCGTTTATATAGTTGTATTAGTTATGACATTTGTCATATTGCATATATAATCATTTTATGTTGACTTGGTCACTTTGCCATTAACGTTGACCATAAATGATGATTGTTGACGGTGGAAAAAGTTTTCATCCTCAAAACTCACATGATTTTAGTAATTAGGATTAAGGTTGCATGAGCTTTTGGCGAACACGAATGTGATTGCTAATTTCTCTTATAAATTTTTGGTTGTTTTTCGATTAATTGTGCATTTTGTTATTTTATTTAGAGTAAATTGCTCAAATTGTTCTTTATTTACACAGGAAATTACACTCTTTGTCTTTTGTTTTTAAAAATTTCAAAGACTATACTAAATTTTGCATGCTATTTGTCCTTTATACTAATTGGTATTAAATTTTCTATTACATTAAGGTAAAATGACCATTTATTTATAAAGGAAATAATCTGTCGTTTTCTTTTCTTTATTTTTCTTTTTTTTTATTTTATTACTTTTATCACTAGTGGGCGGTTGATAGAGTAAGCTAGATGTGCTAGTCGATCTTGTAACTCACGAAAGCTCAAGAAAGAGAATGTCCTCTCAAGGCCGGTCTTTCAACCGCCTCCTTGAAAAATAACCTGACATTCCTCAAGTGAATCTGTCGCGGAAGTCCCTCTCTAGTTCAGAACCTTTCTTTCAAAGCCTCCCCTGATTCTACTTTCGCGGAAGGCCCCGGGACTTATCAGCATCACGCTGAAAAAAGTGTCTAACTATGCGCGTGACTCGCATTGGCAACTTTATCCCATCCTATATCAGCTGGTGTGTGTGAGCTTTGTTCCTTATAGCTATAGCTCTACACCGCTGCCGGCCACTTTCGTTCCTCTACCGTATCCACTGATGGGATTTCTTCTCGACTCGCGTATTGTGCACTCGGGCCAATCTACTCCACGCTAATAATGGTCTTTTGGATTTAATATCCTACAAAAATGGAAAGTGGTTGGCCGTTGGATCGAGTCCATCCCTCCCAGGATGCATGAGTCTTTCGCCGATTGACAGAAATGTCCGATTAAGCAATTCTATCGATTACTAAAAAAATTTCTTAATTAACATATGTTTTTATAAAATTATATGTGTTTGTATTTTTTATTCATTGTCATTTGTTTGATTAAATTTAGTTAAAACAGAGTAAACAATTTGTAGTGTGGGTCAACATGTTCCAAAACAACAAAGTGCTGAAGTAAAAACAGAGCCCAATCCTTGTAAGTAGCCCATAAACCAGATTGATCAGCATTGAATAACTGAAAAGTCAAAAAAGTCAAAGGAAAACAAATATAAAACTTAAAAGTTTTCGGGTAAACGGATATTAGTTTTGGATAATCAGATTGGGTATCATCAAATCCCATACTCGCGAAATATTTTTTTTCAATATTCATACCCGGCCCAATACCCGTCGGACATCAGGTATATCCATCCCAAATGCTTCGGGTTTCAGGTTTAACCGTCGGGCTCAGATATTTTGCCATACCTAAATAATATCATCATGAAAATAACAACAGAAACATACATGTGATCAATTTGGAGAGAAACTCCATAGTGTAGTGGGCCCATTTCCCATCAGCATGTACATATATGTAACCCCTCTCAATACTTCTCTATTTAATAACATGTATGTAGTGTTTCGCTTACTTGAACATACTACTCATAACACGATCTCATTAAATATTACATCGAGACATAGGCAAAAATACGATCGTCATAGAGAAACTTTATTAAAGTCTAGGAATAGTAGCGTTTGCCCACCAATAGCAAACGGTCAATATTCCCCTGGGTTGGATTGTCATGGTAGCAAGGGAAAAAAGCTAAAATATGAAATACTAAAAGAAATAAAAGTAGAGGGACTAAACATATACACTACCACAGGTAAAGCAGAGACACTAAACACACATAAACAAAGTTAATCAATAAAAAGGAAGCTTTTTAAATATCAGAGGGGCTAAACAGGTCTATTAGCAAAGTTGAAGGTTTAAAAGCAAGATACAAAAAGCCACGATCAATTACTAAAATGAATAAAAGTAGAAGGATTAAACATGTACACTACTAAAGTTATAGCAGAGAGACTAAACACGCATATAAACAAAGTTAACCAATAAAAAAAAACCTTTTTTAAAAACAGAGAGGCTAAACACGTATATTAGCGAAGTTGAAGGTTCGAAAGTAAAATACAAAAAGTCACGACGAATGAGGGGTGCATGACACTATTCTCCCATCATGGTCTTTGTAGTATATATAAATATAAATAAATTGTAAACACATCTTCCATTCTGCACATGAAGTTCCACCAACCTACCCGATATGCAAAAATAGTTTCAGAGTATGGACAAACAGATAGATGATCAGTGTCACAAAAATCATAGGAAATCACCAGCTCTTTTTTTTTTTTTTTACCAAATAATCAGTTAACAACCCAAATACCAAATACAGTCTTCAAGGACTGGTGCAGTCGTAAGCAACTGATTCCCATGAGTTTTCCAATAGCGGGTTCTCATGGTTATAAAAAGGCGTTTTCTTTATAAACAAGCGTATGAGGTTGTAAAACATGATCTGTATATGTGTGTGCTAGACAGTATCTCTGCTGGAACACATTAATGCTAAAATGCGTACAATAAGTTGATTATTTACAACTGAGAATAAGTTTCAACATGATACGCACTTGGTGTGTTATGTAATATAAATAGAAACCTTCAAATCTTCATGGTCTTCCATAGTGTTTGGCAGCAGTCTCTTCAATTTGGCTTAAAAGAGTGTAGATGTGATCCCATTCTTCTTCAACCTCTTTCATATCAATCTCGTGCACAAACTCTCGTTTCTCAAGAAACGCCTCTTGCATCTTCGTTAACCATTCCAAACGAGCCCCCATGGCCGATCGAAATCTCGAAACAATCTCAAGAGTTTACACTCTTCAACTTTAAAGGCAAGGGCGCATCTTTCGATACCGCAATTGGTGACCATTAACATCAGAGTCTGCAGCCTCTTGGCAGATTCATTCACTTCTAGACTACGAACTTTCTCGATTGTCGTCTGCATGCTTGCTTGCTTCAGCAGATTTGATCCAATATTTAAGACAAAAACAAATGTGAAGATTCTTCTACCAACCAAGAGGTATTTGAGATTGAAGTTGAGTGTTTATGATTGTTTATTTAAAAAAATCAACTGACTATCCAAAACTATTAACAGGGTTTATAATGAGTGAACATAAACAAATGACCATGAACCGATGAACCGACATAAATGAATTTTCTTCTCAAATGAACCTCCCCGACTATCCAAAACTATTAACAGGTTTATACATAATGATGGACATGTGCATTTTTAATATTGATAATGTAAAAAGTAGTGTATTACGGATGATAGTGTAAATGAAAGTGAAATTGTCTACTACTGGTAATGTATTACGGAATTTATCAAATAAATGATAAATAGGCACATGTGCATCGATAATTATTAGTCGATTTTTTAGTGACGAAATATAGTGATTTTTAAAAAAAAATATTTTTTGTGTGTTTTTAGATTTTTTAGGTATTTTTTTTGTGTTCATATTGGTTCTCATGGTTCTCGCAATAAGGTGGTTCTCGCATGAACCCTACCCTACCTATATATATATATATATATATATATATATATATGGGATCAGGAGAAAACGATTGGAAGTGTGAAAATGAAAACGTGGCAGGGGAAGCTAAATGATATGTAGGGTACGATTGTCATTGTGCAGTTTCCGCTCAATAAAACGCGTTTTAAATTTGTTTCAAACAAAATTCCAAAAGATTTCGTATTAGCAGTTACCTCCTCCCCAAGCTTTCGAGATCTATGGCGTGTAATATGGATTCTGATCTATAGAGTAATTTTCTGATGTTGTTTTCATATTTGATTCTAGTAGATCATGTAACAGATATGGCGTTTTCTTTCTTTATGGTTTAGTGGATTTTTTTCTCATATGTAATCTTTGAAAATGGCGTTTTATTTTTTTGATGTTGTTCTTCATATATTCATTACGAGGCGTTTTCGTTATTAATTTCAGTTGTCGTTTGGGATCTAATATATGCTTATTTGTTTACAATCAATGGCATTTTACATTTGGTTACATACATGTGATTAGCTGTAGATATTGGCGTTAATTTGTAAACATTAGTTCTTACTATTCGTTGATTATTCAACTTATGAAGTTTTCTTTAACATGTGCCAGGAAGACTGTATTATCTGTTCTTCATATTGATTATTATTCAACTAATGACATTTTCATTATCGCGTTTTCGTTAATTCTTATTGTTTATTATTCAATTAATGGCGTTTTTATCGATAATGTTATTTTTTCAGACGAGTGTGTTTCTTGAATAAAAGTTTTTGTCCAAAAACTGGTTTTCTATTTATCATTCCTGACGTTAGCGAAGAGATAAAGCCAAAAATAGACATGATATTCCCAAGCCTCGATGATTGTTATTCAGTGTTTGTTAGGTATGCGACGGCTTGTGGTTTTTCTGTTAGGAAAGGGACTAAAAAGATAAACGCCAAAGGATTAACACAAATTAAGTATTACATATGTACGAGATCTGGGGTATATAAGGACAAGAATGTTGATACGTTGGACCCTAATCATAAGGAAAGGATTGTGCGATCCAATTTTACAAAGAAGACCGATTGTGGAGCACTATTATGTGTAATATTTGAGGCTGGATCATGGAAGGTCTATAAGTTTGTTGAGGAGCACAACCATGGTTTTGTTGAACTGTCTGATAAGCATTTTCTCCCGTCTGAACGACACCTCACTCAGCTCCAGAAGCATGTTAAACATAGCATGTATAAGTTGAATTTGGGACCGGTTAAGACATTTAATGTTATGAGGTGGTTTTGAAGACGTGGGTGTAAGTAAAGTTGATTTTAAAAACTACAAAAGACAAGTTAACTTGTTTATAGGAGAATATGACGCTGAGATGGTTGTGAGACATTTGCATGAAAAAAATTGTCCCAGCCTAATTTCTCGTATGATTACTTGATGGACGATGATAATCTTTTGAAGGGAATTTTTTGGTGTGATGATCAATGCAAACGTAATTACCACGTGTTTGGTGATGTTATTTCGTTTGAGGCCACGTATCGTTCCAATAAGTAATATTTATAATTCTATTTTTTGTGTGTGTTTTTGGCGTTTTCAATGATTAGATTTATTGGCATTTTGTTCCAGTTTCATTTATCAATGTCGTTTTCATATGCAGATACTCTATGATATTTGTACCGTTCACTAGTATAGACAATCACCATTGTAATGTTACATTTGGTGCTGCATTATTGGTGTAAAAAACGGCTGATACGTATATATGGTTGTTAAGTTTTATAAAGTTGTTAGTTCTCAACCAAAATTTGTTATCACTGACCAGGATCCAGCAATGAAGAAGCTTATTTCTGTTGTATTTGTTCAAACGAGGCATCGGTTATGCATGTAGCACGTGATGCATAAACTTTCTCTAAAGGTTGATGTTCCTATTTTCATGTGTTTAGCATTTTAATATATATGGCTTTTGTCATTCTTAAGGTTGTTCTATGTTAGTTTTTTGTTTATATAGTATTTATTTCATGACGTTTTCGTGTTTTATACAGGTTGGTGTTAGGCTATGCAATTCAACAAATTTCAAAGAATGTATTTGTGGTGTTGTTTGGACGGACATTCTTACACCCAAAGAGTTTGAATCAGGTTGGGAAGAGGTTATTAAAGAGTTTAATTTAGAGGATAATGACTAGCTTTTTGAGATTTTTGCCCTTAGGGATTCTTGGATTCCTGTATACTATAGAATGAAGGAACTGTCGGGTCTTATGCGTACGACATCGAGGTTGGAGAGTGAGAACCATCTTTTTGGACAAGTGTGCAATGCAAAATCTACTCTTGTTGAGTTCATGACTCATTATGAAACTGCAATAGAAGGACAACATCACACGCACGGAAAAATGACCATGAATCTCGATACAAACGACCCGTTGAAAAGTAATTATAAAGTGTTGGAGAATCAAGCTGCTGAGATACTATTTTTTGTGACATTCAAGCTGAGCTAATTACGATTGCATAAATCAACGGTACGAAGAGCATGCCGATGGGTTTGTTAAGTTCTACATAAATGATTTCCAGCAGCCTTGTACATCCTTATTCGAGGTAAATAATGACGTTTTCTAAGCATGACGTTTATTTATATTTTTTCTCCGTAGAGTTCTACATACAGTATCTGCATGGCGTTTTATACATTTATTGTCTTAGGCGTTTTTTTCAGGTAATGTACCTAAGTCTGATTGCAACATCACTTGCTCATGTAGGCGTTTTGAGCGGCGTAGACATATTTTATATTTTGAGAAGTTTGGATATTAGGGAATTGTTAAGTTCTACATAAATGATTTCCAGCAGCCTTGTACATCCTTATTCGAGGTAAATAATGACGTTTTCTAAGCATGACGTTTATTTATATTTTTCTCCGTAGAGTTCTACATACAGTATCTGCATGGCGTTTTATACATTTATTGTCTTAGGCGTTTTTTCAGGTAATGTACTAAGTCTGATTGCAACATCACTTGCTCATGTAGGCGTTTCGAGCGGTGTAGACATATTTTATATTTTGAGAAGTTTGGATATTAGGGAATTGTTAAGTTCTACATAAATGATTTCCAGCAGCCTTGTACATCCTTATTCGAGGTAAATAATGACGTTTTCTAAGCATGACGTTTATTTATATTTTTCTCCGTAGAGTTCTACATACAGTATCTGCATGGCGTTTTATACATTTATTGTCTTAGGCGTTTTTTTTTCAGGTAATGTACCTAAGTCTGATTGCAACATCACTTGCTCATGTAGGCGTTTTGAGCGGTGTAGACATATTTTATATTTTGAGAAGTTTGGATATTAGGGAATTTCCAAAACAGTACATTCTGAATAGATGGTGTAAAGAGGCTTCGCTAAATTGCTCTTCAGATTACTCAGTTAGTCATGATTTTATCCAAACCGAGCTTGATCCCGATGTGCAAAGTATGATGCGAGAAATTATTTTTGCAATGGGGTATACTTTAAACCGTTTATCTGGTAGTAAGGAGGAGCTATCCTTATTCAACGATCATGTTCAAACTTACATGAAAAAGGTTCAAGATATGCATATTGTTGCTCCTTCTCCTAGTACTAGGGATAGTTTTGCGGAGATAACAGGGCAATTCGAATACACACAATAAAGAAGAAGGATGATCGCATACGTTTCGAATTTTGCATTTTATTCATGATCTTCGATGAAGAAGGAAATAACAGATTTCGTGGGGAATGTTTTGATGGTAGTTTTCAAATCTAGCAAAGTTTCTTTATTTAAATTGAGGCAAAAATACACCATTACTCCTAATCAAGCCAAATTAGTCAAAATAAATAAATAAAACACAATTTACAATTTCGCCATTTTTAATATCAACCGTTAACATCTAGATCTATTGGTCTAAAACACATTTTATCCTTCTTAGATAAAACCCACTTTGTACAATAACCCCACTCCGTGTGTGTGTAATACAATAATAATAATAATAATAATAATAATAATAATAATAATAATAATAATAATAATAATAATTTTTTAAATGAAAAAGCCTGTAAAAAGTTAAAAACTTTATGGATGATGATTAGGGGGCTCTTATATTTGAGGTTACTGTCAAAATAGGGAGTGAGTTATGGAGACGGGGTGTGATGGAAAGCGTTTTTAAATGATTCCTTTAAAATTTCTAGATAAGAAGGGTTATGGGGGATGAGATGTGATTTTGGGTCTCCATAATTTAGGAGTTTTGACTTTGCATATTCATGAATAGAGAAGAAGTTTAATGAGATGCAGGGGTAAATCAGGTGTCTTTGTTTATCTTATTATCTATATATAAATTAGGATATATGAATCTTCCGAATGCTGTAACATCAATATTTATAGTCAACTCTTTTTTTAAATATTAGAAGACAAGGCCTTTCTGTATTAGTTAACATAAGTGGCCTCACCTCCCAACTACATTTCTGGATGATCTAATTTCAATGGCATCTACTTCCTCCTCTACAATTATGGCTTCTTCTAGCATTGAAGCCATTGAAGCATACAGCTATGATGGGTTTCTAAGCTTTAGAGGCAAAAATACTCGATATTCATTCACAGATCATCTATACCACAAATTAATTCAAGTAGGTATTTGTAAATATGTTGAAGAGAGCTCTTATGCAGGTTGCCGATTTGACCGGCTTAGAGCTTTCAGGGTATGTTTCTATGCCACTTTTTGTAATTCAATCTCTTTTTGATTAAATTATATTTTTCTTCAATATTGTTATTCTGACTATCAAAGAATCTTTAAATGCCATCCAACGAGTTGCAGGCCTGAGACTAACTTTTGAAAGAAATCGTTCATACACTTTACAATAAGTTAGATCGCAAAGAAGTTGTTCCACCCAATATAATTTTATAAACTCAATGGTTCGAGCCCTATATTGATTTTGAATATTTATGAATGAATACAAAATGGAAAAGGTACAGGAATAAATACTAAAATGCAGGAACTATTCTAGGCAATAAATAAACAAATGCTAGTCAAAAGCAAAATAGAAGGAATGATTGAGAGGAGATAAGGGAGGAAATCTCGAATTCAATATTCCCCCTCAAGTTGGAGCGTGTAAGTCTTTCATGCCCAACTTGCCGAGTAGAAATTTGAGCTCTTGTGTTCCGAGTCCCTTGGTGAGGAGATCCGCAATCTGCATGGTAGTACCAATGGGCTTTGGTTGAATTTCTTTTGAGTCAACTCTTTCACGAACGAAGTAGTAATCCATTTCAACATCCGGATTGGTGGTCAGGAAACAAAGGGAAGCGTGAGGAGACTAAACCGAAGGCAGGATGTGTCGTGACAGATCCATATCCTATACTAGACATGTACAAATCGTTTTTTTTTAAAACCGGTTCCGGTTAAAAACCGGTTTCGGTTTTTTAGTTTTTAAAAAAAACCGGTTATTAAATAACCGGTTTCGATTAATAACCGGTTTTTTTAAAAATATACTAACCGGTAATAACCGGTTAAAAAAAACGTTTTTTAAAAAACCGGTTAATTTGATTAAAAAACCGATAAAAAAACCGAAAAAAAAACCGGTTAAAAAACCAGTGGGCTGAATTTTTTTATTTTCTTGGTTTATTTTTTTTATGGCCGAAAATGAAGTATTGTAATATAAAAGTTAACTACAAAAATCTAAAAATTTAAATTATAATATGATTAACCTTTAAAACAAACGATTGTTACATAAGGTTGAACCGTGGAAGTACGAACGATAAACAAAAAAAATTAAGGGCGTAAACATAAAATATTAATCCGCAAGAACGTCCACACTTATATATATATATATTTTTTTAGTGGGACTACAATAGAAATAATATATCTTGAGCTTCGTTTATTCTTCTTCGCTTGAACCCGAAGTTGAACTATTGCGAAGGAATTCATCCAATGCGGCTTCTTCGTCGGTCATTGGGGTTGTCAATTCGGCTTGGACCTCGTCCTCGTACACTTCGCCTTCGTATTCCAATTCATCCTTGAGTGTGCGTGTGTGTTGACATCTTTCCGCCGCATCCAAGTAATCTTTCAAGCAAATCGACATCTCAACCGCCTTTTTTGTTAGTCGAGTCCTCCTTATCGAGATCACCCTGCCACTAATAGAAAAAACACTTTCCGAAGCAACCATGGAAGCTTGGACCGTTAGTAAATCTCGGGCCATTGTGGCTAAGATCGAAAATTGATCTTCCTTACTTTTCCACCAAGCCAACAAATCAAAATTTTTAAACTCGTGTGAAGTCATTGTTTGTAGAAAGTTCGACCCACCATACCGACCAAGTTCGCTACTAGTGGTGTTACCACGGTACATTTGACTCGACTCATCAAACAATTGGTTATAAACATACAAATCTTGGTCTTCCATACTATAGGTTCTAGGATCTTCCTCAATATTGAAACAATATTAATATTGAATTTTAATTTCATCTCTGGATCGTTCAACCAAATATAGTTGAAAATCGTCACCAAATGATTTAGCTTTTCTTGCTCTACCACTTCCCCTAGGTTCCGGAGGAGTATCAATCACTTGATCAGCCATTTGAGAGTTACTAAAGCTTAGAACCATGTCCCTAGGCCTAGATATTGAAGAGAATCTATTTTCATCATAATCTGCAGTTCTTGACTCAATTACCGTATGCACAGACACGTAGTCATTTGGTTCTATAACATAGAACCTGTGAGAAAGTGAATGCTTAGCATACCCAATGAAAATGCAGTCTATAACTCTTTCCCCTATGTTCCTTATCTTAGGATCATTGAGCCTTACCACGGCTCTACAACTCCAAACTCTCAGTTTATGAAGCCCAAGTGGTTTTTTATACCAAAGCTCAAAAGGGGTGGTCTTGTTACTTTTGTTTAAAACCCTATTTAGCAAATAGCAGGCTGTAAACATAGCCTCACCCCAAAAGCCCACTTAGGCCCGAATAGGACAACATGGTATTGACCATCTCCTTTAGAATCCTATTCTTCCTTTCTGCCACACCATTTTGTTCCGGTGTGTAAGGAGTTGTGGTATGGTGTATTACTCCAGTCGATTGGAAATACACCGGATCAAAATACGCACCATCTCTGTCCATATGTAGGTTTTGATCAACTCACTACGGTGAAACTCTACTTCTTGCTTATAGATCTTAAACTTTTCAAGAGCTTCATCCTTAGCATTCAACAAATAAACATAGCAGAATCTAGTACCATCATCAATAAATGTTACTACATACTTTTTATTACCTAGTGATGGTGTAGCATGAAAGTCACATAGATCGCTATGTATCAAATCTAACATTTTACTTTCCCTACGAACATATTGCATGAAAGGCTTTTTAGTTATCTTATTCACCTTGCAAATATGGCATTTATCATTGTTTATGTTAATAGGTGAAATTAAGCTCATTTTAGACATTTCTTCAATTCTTTTATAATGTAGATGTCCTAGTCTAGCATTCCATAATTCCGAATCAGTCAAGTTGTTACTATTACTAATTGAAGCTATGTCAATACCTTACTAGTTGAAGCTACACATACAGATTCAATCATAAAAGAAACATCAACATTCAACATAAACATACCATTACAAAGATAACCAAAAGCTACAAAAGTACTATGTCTTGACAAGATATACTTGTCACTTTCTAACACTTGTTTGTAACCACAATTATTCAACACAATGCCACTTAACAGATTCTTTCGAATTTCGGGCGAATACAAAGCATTGTTCAAAAGTAAAGATTTTCAAGAAGTAAAAACAAGATGCACGGTTCCTATTTCTTTGATTGGTTCAGTTGCAACATTTCCCGTCTTGATGATAGATCCGTCTTCGATTGGTTGAAAGTCTTTTAACCAACGAAGATCCTTGCATACATGGCTCGTTGCACCCGAATCAACCCATCGAGCAATATCATCATCCTGCACATAAAATGCTTCAGAAATTAGTGATACATAATTCTGAACCGAATTATTAAATTTTACTAAATTCTGACCTTGCTTGCATGGGTCCTTGGACCTGCTAGGACCAGCCTCATTCTTGTTCTTTGAACCAACTTTGTTGGCATTCTTCATCAAAATACAGTCCCTCTTAAAGTGACCAACCTTTCCACACTTCCAGCTAGGGAAATTTGGCTTCTTGTTTGGACCTGAATTGTTGTTCCCTTGAAACTTGGTTTCGCTTTGAACTTGATGTTTCCTTTGGATGATTCACCCGTCTCAACCATGTTCACAGAAGACGTTCCAACCTGTTTCTTTTCATCATTGACCAACACCTTTTCTTGTGCTCTCAAGCCTTCTTCGATTCTAAAGTGGCTTCCAAGTTCAACTAAAGTTAACTCTCCTTTCTGGTGTTTCAGAGTGTGTTTAACATCTATCCAGGAAAGGAGTAACTTATGAATGATGCTTGAAACCGAGATGGATTCATCCGTCTTCTGTCATGTTGGCATACTACCCCAGAATTCGCAACAATTCATTATATTGTTCCATGACAGGCCTCGAATCAACCATCTTGTAATTATTGAAATTACTAACAAGAAACTTCTTACTAGAAGAATCTTCTGCCATGTATTTGGCTTTCAAAGTGACCCATAGTAACTTCACAGTTTCTACATGTTGATAAACATCAAACTGGGAATCAGACATACCATTTAGGATGTGGCCAAGACAGATGTAATTGTCGTTTTCCCACTTTGATCGCTTCCTGATTTGTTCCAGATTGCCCTCCTCTAGTACCTCTGGGATTGGAGTAGTCAACACATACACCACTTTCAAGGTTGTGAGAAGAAAGTGCATCTTCTTCTGCCATTGACGGAAATCTTGTCCTTCGAACTTCTCCAGTTTGTCAAACTTGCTTGTCATATCCTTTATCGATTCGCTTGCCATCTTCACGAAAATTTAATTTGATCTTTGTTGGGGAAGTTTTAGAAAACCAGATGATCAGAGAGGCGTGTATTCACTCTCAAATCAAATTATTTCGGTGGTTCTACCCAAAAGTTCAATTGGATACAACTTTGATTTCGAGAATTAGAACAACAGTATGATTTTTGGTAAATTCGTCTGAACCAGAAAAAGGACCAAAAAACAATATAGGAATTTGGGGTTTTTCTTAGAGATAACTGCCTCTTGCCGTTGTAATTCAAAAATTAAGAAAACTGCCTTAAAACTGCTTCATTCTTGTCTGCAAAATTATGACAAAATTTTAATAAAATTTATCTTCTAAGGCATTTTTCATTCAGCTCGACCCCAGGCAGGGGCTCTGCCCCTTGGACCCTACAAGGAGCTACTACCCCTTGGACCCTGCTCCCAAAGGCGTTTTCCCAGGACCCTCGCCAAGGGGGCGTTGGCCCCTTGGAACCCCTCTTCGAGGCTCCGTCTGAATACTTGGAATTATAACAACTCAAACAAGTGTGTACTCCGCACCTCCTAACTTGTTCGATGTGTATAATAATTCCCTTTAATCATCAAGTTAATCTCAATTATACTAAATAACAGTATATTCTCTGCATATCCATTGATTACGATAGAAATGTAGTATAAATAAAAGACTAAAAACAAACTTACTACTATTAGCAACATACTAACAACTAGTAGTGGCATCTCCATATCCCTTTATTAATAAATTAAAAAAAAAAAAGACTCAAAAACAAACTTTACTACGTATTAGCGAACATACTAACAACTAGGTAGTGGGCATCTCCATATCCCTTTAATTAATAAAATTAAAAAATGACCAATTCTTCTACTAAGAAAGAGCTGTTGGAACTTGGGACATGCATACTAAACAGTTGCATGAACTTCTACATCTTCTTCTCCAAATGGGCCATGACCGGAACCACACAACAGAAGGCACATATCAGATGACTCCTGCCACAATGTTTAATTGCCTCGTGTGGAAGTTTTAATAAAATTTGGATCATCTGTTTACTAACTGTGTGCGTGCTAAACAAGTTTAATATATATATATATATATATATATATATATAGTTAGTTAGTTAGTTAACGTACAATTGACCTTAACGTACGAGATGAATAAAATAACATGCGGATTTAGGCTACAATGTTCGGCTTTTATTCATACGTGATAAATATAACACACGGATTTCGCATGTTTATAAGATGCGGATTTGGGATTTAATAACATCCGGATTTGATATGTTTATAACATGCGGATTTGAGAGATTTGTATGTCTGTTGTACATGCGGGGTTTTCGTTTTGAGGATTATAATATGCGGAATTCACATCGCATACAATTGTAAGTGTGTGTGTGTATATATATATATAGAGAGAGAGAAAGAGAGATTCTAAGAGAAGTCCACCCTATTTGAGAAATTTGAAAAGTATTCTGGACCACACATTTTCCCTTAGCTTTTCGTAATATACACATATGTATAGTTTACAATTGACTATATACATATTGTATAATTCAATATACATATATGTATATAAGTCAATTTTAAACTGTACATATGTGTATATTACGAAAAGTGTAGGGAAAATGTATGGTCCAGAATGTTTCTCAAGTTTCTCAATTAGCCTATGCTTCTCATATGATCTTAATTCTCTCTCTATTCTCTCTCTCTCTCTCTATATATATATATATATATTGGTGGGGTTCTAGAGTGAACACCAGTGTATTTGTGAGCTTAGTATATTTGAGAGCTAAGTGACCAAATCCTGACCGTTGATTTACATCATCAAATCGTAAAATACACTAGTATATTTTCATTATCAAATCCTAGCTATTCATTTACATTTGTGTATTGATACTCAAGTGCTATGATTAGCTTACTAGTGTTCACAATCAAGAGGGTTGTTCACTAATGAACCTAACTCTATATCTATATATATAGTTTTTACTCAAACATGTTTTATCAAGAATGTTGAAACCAGCAAACTTTAAACAAAATCCCAACTTGATTGTTTTACAAGTCATTTTTACCAAATCAATACTGAAACTGAAAAGGAACATAAACCGAACCACAACACTACAGATTAAGTTCTAAAGAACGGATAATAACACAAAAAACTTTCCTCACATCATTTGCTTAAATCCTAAAATGAATTCTATTACCCGTTTCAGTTTCTATTTCTGTATCTATACGACGAATTTTACACATTTGATTTACGAAACCACCATATCACAACAAGAACAACAAATAATATAGAAACCAATTTTGCACTAGTAAAGTAGGAAACTACCTCCCAATGACGATTCTGTTTCTTCTTTTTTCGTTTTCTACGTTTCTTTCCACCATCAAGATCGTCATCCCCCACCGTCATCGCTCTCGTCTTCTTGATTCCACCAAAATCATCGAAGCCTTTCTAGAAGCCAAGTAGTCGAACCCAGATACCTTTCTACAATCTCCAAGACCCAATCCACATTTAGACCGTGTTCAACAGCGCAGCGAGTCCACATACCTTATAAGCACCTCAGCGCTTATCAACGCGCCCCCGACTCGGTTGGGGAATGCAAACTGACTCATGATAACAAAATCAACAAGTCACAGCTTCCTGCATGGATGAGAGCATGGTTTCATCAGGTCAAATTTTGTCTTCACCGAATGGGGATTCTTTGTACGTTAAAAGCTCCTAACCAGGGGCATTTTCACAAATTGATTTATGGAACAAAGTTGGGGGAGAGTGAAACTGATATTCACCTCATGACATGGGCAACCAACATGATTTTCGCATTGCACATTTCACACCTTCGCGTCTTAGACTTTGTATGATTTTTCCATAACATTTCATACCTTCGCGTCGTAGACTTTTTAGAGTTTTTGATCCTACAAGAGTGTCCTTTATCGATTCAAGACAGTGGCGTCTCTGAGAATCCATATACCCTGTTCGAGCTCGAAAAATGTGTCCTTATGCCTTAACGAACAATGCAATTACGAAAATGACAAAATCGTAGCATTCAATAAACAATACAACTACGAAAAATGAGAAAATTATAGTATTCGAATGAGTTACATAAAGTAATAACTAATAAGCTAATAGCTAACCAATTATTCGTACAGCCCTCTTTGCATTCTTCATAGCAAATTGGTGGATCAACTCTTCACGGTTTATATTATCTAATACTTTGTTTTCAATTGGTAATTGGCTCAATTAATCTATTGGGCTAAATTCTAAACCATAAAAAATGATTTGTAAATGAGCGTGGGTTTATTATTTAAAAAAATTAATATATATATATATATATATATATATATATATATATATATATATATATATATATATATATATATATATATATATATATATATATATCGATTTTTAAACATATGCCCTACGAAATCATGGGCCCTGTGCCGAAGTCCTCCCCGGACACCATCTAAGCCTCCCATGATTCAAAAATACCAGCACATCGATCAATAGCTCAATGGGTCATGACAACCATCTCATGTTAGTTAAGAAAAACCACATATTTAACAAATTTAGGAATCTAGTTAGTTGGTGTCGAAAATGGACCGGACCAAAACAAATCGTGTCAAAGTTAAATCTTAGCAAGATTAACTTTTTTCTGGCCTGGTAATTAAACAACACAAATCTACAACGTATTTGGAAAATCTGACTTTTTTAGTTGTTAAACTTATAGTTGTTAAACTTGAGTAGGTGTGTAAATTTATTCGTGAGTTGGGCCATTAAGTTTGTACAAAATTGTTCTGGATTGAACTAGGGGTTTTATCACACTGAGCATTTAGGCGGTGGTTTACCTCTTGAATGGAGGCAAGCCGAGTCACTAGTTCCATCTGCGGTCGCAGGTGTAGATGGCCTTTTTCCATTGGTTTTACCCGATGAACAGACTTTTGTTGGTCATCAAAAAAATAGGAAAGGATGCCATGTTTTATACATGGACATACTACAGTACAAAATAGATTTTGTTCAAGGTATAAAGGCCGTTTTCGTGTCAACCTGTGAATACATATTTCGTGTTAAGGTTCACATGTCTAAGATGATTTTTCTAACCTGTATAGTATTTAGGTTCATATCTCATTTGACATGTTAACGCAACATGTTTTACAGCCCTACAATAGGCAAGAAGGGTAAAAGTTTTTCCACAACGGATTTGCTTTTTCTTCCTATTCATCAACCAAACTATTTTTAAGGAAGACCCAAAGATTAAAGTATAAAAAAGTAGGTGTAGTTTTCCACGTTTGTGTGTTGTTTTGTGTGGTGGCGAAGCTTGAAAGTTCCGACCGGGGGTCAGAAGTCACCGGACCTAAAATTATACTTAAAAAATTATAAAACGGAAGGTCGAAAACGTATATACCTAAAAAGTTCTATACGAAAACTACAGATCGGACACTAGTGAGCGAAAAGTTCGGGGTCGGGCGCCCCCTGACCCCAATTATGCTACGCCCATGGTTTTGAGTTTGATGTGAAATCGCCACGAACGTTGATACGTGACCAGTTTTAGATAGAGAACTAGAGGAGAGAAGATGGGGTGAGATTTAACGATCGAGAAGCGGGCCGACTGCTAACGTGCGCTTGTCTAAATCCCTCTGTTTGGCAGCCCAAGAACCAAAGCCCATCGTACTGCAGTCCAACTTCTTATGTTTTTTATTGACAGATAAAGTAAAACACCACTTGTGTGATTGTGTCTGAAGTTAAGTGCCCATGCAAGGAGGATCTCAAGAGAAGTGTGGTTGATCAAATGCTAGTTTCAGAATGTCACAAATGCTTCAAAAAAATAAACTGATTAAAAAGATTTATAAATTGGAAATTAGAAGAAATATTTAGGATATACTATAAGTTTAGAAAACTAGGATGTAGAGTACATATATTTGAATCTTACAATTGTTATTAAATATATCATGTGCCTAACGTTTGTTAAATTGTGTATATAATCGCTGATAGTTGCATTAATTGTAAACCCTAATCTTTACCATGTAAAAACCACACTACAAAATATTGAACTTTCAAACTTGACAAATGGGCCCTTGCTCCAAAAGTCATTTAAATGAACTTTCAAACTTGACAAATACAAATGGGCCCTTCAACTACATGAAGCAAAAAATTCATTTGCACAAAACTATACAAGGTGTGTTCTCACACCACTGGAAAATTACGGGCGTTACACATCGTCACCATCAATTTCGGATGTCCCGTAAGACTAGTATTAATAAGCCCTTAGAATAGAAACTTATGTATATAAGCAAAATTCATTAACCGACCAGATTACTTAAAACTTAAAAGCCCAAATTTATATAGATATATGAATATTTTTTAAGAAATAGGGCCTTGCAAAGGGGAACGCGAAGTAGAGATGGGCAAAATTGGGTATTATTATTACCCGGAACCGGTTCCAACCCGGAACCGGTTCTGCTTGGATGTCATTGGAACCGGGTATGGTGTGGAACCGGGTCCGGTTCCTACCCGGGTTAACAGCCAAGAATATGGAACCGTGTAGAACCGGGTACGGGTATTATGGAACCGGGTATGGTGTGGAACCGGGTATGGTGTGGAACCGGTTCCTGATAGTGTTCAGAACCGGTTCCTGACAGTAAAAATCTGACTTTTACTGTTCAGAACCGATTCTGAACAGTAAAAAACCTGACTTTACTGTGCAGAACCGGTTCCTGACAGTAAAATCTGACTTTACTGTTCAGAACCGGTTCCTGATAAAATGTTACCGGTGGAACCGGTTCCTGATTAAAAAATCGTTTTTTTTTTTGTATATACCCCTTCCTACTTACCGGTTCCTGATAAATGTTATTGTTGGTGTTTTAATAAAGTTTGTGTAACAATAATCGATTAAAATTAAAAACCCCTTCTATTGTGTTTTTTTACATCTATTTTTGGAACGCTACTATTGTGTTTTTTATGTTTGAATTTTATTATTAGTTACATTGATAAATAAAAATATTAACAATAATCGATTAAAATTAAAAAACAAATTAATCGGTTACAATATATAAAAAAAATTAACAGGTTACAAAAAAAAAAAAAAATTACTCAGAACCGGTTCTAGTAAGATTTTATTTCTTTGATCGTTTACTAGCGGCAGGTGCAACACTTTCCGACGAGTTTCTCTTAGGTACGGGTACCTCGGTACAATCGTCGTCCGAATCGTTAGTCTCCACTTCTTCGTCCTCCTCTTCGTCAACAATTTTATGCTCTAACTCAACTTCATCTTCTAGACTAGTTTTATGTTGAACACGATCAACGGCATCCAAATGGTCCTTTAAGCATATTGCCATCTCTAGCGATTCCGGAGTTAGTCTTGTTCTTCTAATTGACAAAACCCTGCCACTAAGAGAAAACACACTTTCCGAAGCTACCGTAGAAGCTTGGACCGTTAGTATATCACGAGCCATGGTGGCTAGAATCGGGTATTCGGATTCTTTCGATTTCCACCATGCCAAAACATCAAATTTCCTATACTCCTCGGTGGTCATAGTAAGCGAATACTGATTTTTTTTATATCTCCCAAGTTCACTTGTTGGTTCACTACCCCTTTGTTGTCTAGCGGTCTCGTCTCTAACGACATTCAACATGGTTATAAGTGGATCCCCGCTTGTTTCATCGTTAGAGGCCGTGGACCGAGACTCAAACAAATTTGTATGATTTTTTTCACCATATTTTTTTAAATAATGATCATAAAGTTTTGCCATACACTCATTGAATATTTTTTTGTTTTTTCTTTTAAAGTTGGATCCTCCTCATGCATATCCAACTTGTCATAAATTTCATCAATTAAAGCTTCAACACCCGGTACGTTTAAAGCTGGATTTAAAGCAGCGGCACATAGAAAAACGGGTGGTGGTTCTAAAAAATATTTTTTAAATTTTTGAATCATTGGTCTCGTCATATTCCTTAACATGTCACTAGAATTTTCAAACTTTTTAAAATTAGTTGTTATCAAATACAATTGGTCCACAACTTTAGAACTAGTAGGATAATAAACACCGGAAATCAAAGTCGTTGTAGTTTTAAAAACTTGTAAAAAAGTACTTAGGTTATTAATATTTTCCCAAGCCGTGTCGGGAAAGGGGACGACAAGGTACTCATCACTTAAAGTTGTATGAAAAGATTTTAAAGTGCCCATTTGCTTTATAGCCATTTCAAACATATGACAAGTTGAATTCCAACGAGTCGGTATATCCCAATTCGGTCCAATAATTTTTTGGTTGACATCTTTACAAAGTTTTTTATATTCTTGATATCTTTCTTTTCCACTTTTGAAAACATCTTGGAGCATAGCTCTAAATGCTATAATAAAATCCGATACAAATTGATCTTTTAAACCGGTTTGCACTACTAAGTTAATAATATGTGCAACACATCGTGTGTGAAAAAAAACACCATCAAGTATTGGTTTGTACTTCAACTTTAATTTTCAATCGCCGTTGTGTTGTTTGAAGCGTTATCAAAGGATATTGAAAAAATTTTATCTTCTAAACCATATTTAATTATTGTGCCATTTATAATTTTATAAATATTTTCTCCCGTATGAGGAGAAGGAAACTCGTCAAACGCAATCGTACGCTTCATCATTTGCCATGTATCGGGATCAACCCAATGAGCGGTGACACATATGTACGATTCCGGTAAACCATGTGGAGCCGACCACACATCACTAGTTAGGTTTACACTAGTTTTTAAATTCTTAAAAAAAACAATTAAATCTTTTTTTGCATTTTCCCATAAACTTAAACAAAGACGTTTTAAAGTGCGACGACTTACATGTTTATAGCGAGGTTGTAGCGTCTCCCGAATAAGATTTGTAAGATCGGGGTCGTCGAAGTGTCCAAACGGCAACGCTTTTTGTATCACCAACTTCGCCATCCGATCGCGAGCTAATTTTTGCTCATAACGAAAAATGGTACCATCTTTGGAAAGTGGAACTTGACCGGATGTCATTTCCTTTAAAACTTTGCAATACTTATTAATATGCTTCGTTAACGTTGAGTTTGATTCCTTGGCTAATAACGATCCACAATGTTTACATTGAGCTTTTTGTGAGCCGTCACTCATCTCGACCAACTCCCAATTGCTCCAAACTTCCTTACTGCGATTATGAGACAATGTTCCAACCACATATGGAACCGAATGTTCTTGAGGAACATTGTTAACGGATTGGGAATTTGCGTTTTTGGAACTCTTTGAGGCCATTTGTTGATTAGAATGTGAAAAAGAACAAGAAGGAAATGTAACAAGAAGGATAGATATGAGAAATTGTGTGTTAAACAATAGATTTCAAAAAAATATATATAGAACCGGTTCTAACGGTCAGGAACCGGTTCCAACGGTCAGGAACCGGTTCCAACGGTAACTTTTTAACGGCTATAACCGGTTCCAACGGTAACATTTTTAACGGATATAACCGGTTCCAACGGTAATATTACAACGGTCAGGAACCGGTTCCACGTAGGAACCGGGTACGGGTAGGAACCGGGTACGGTTAGGAACCGGTTCCTACCCGATTCAAATGGTAAAATTGTGGAACCGGGTTGGAACCAACGGGTATTTTGAACCCGGAACCGGTTCTACTTACTGTCGGGTAGGAACTGGAACCGGTTCCAGTTCGGTTCCACCGGTTCGGGTTCGGAACCGGTTTTTATGCCCATCTCTAACGCGAAGTGAGTAAAAAAGTGGACCTATCAAATCTTGAGCTCGCAACCTCACCTATGATATGGAGAGGGTCTTACCAGCCCTTATATCACCCTTTGTGTTTGAAAGGATTTGATAATTAAATTACAATTTTTTAAAAAAAATATACATATATAAAAATAAGAAAAAGAACTAATGGGACGCTGATCTATTGGCAAAGCCAAAACTTTTAAACACTTGTGTTTGAATGAGAAATATTTTGGGTTTAAGTCTCACAGCCATTTTTATGCGAACCCGATTTAAGCAAAAACCGTTTTGACCTGAACCTAAACGCCGTTTTAGCAGGCTTAGCCACAAGTTACTAACTTATTGTGAGAATGATATGGCATTGTCTTTAGTCATGTAAGATTTCGATACGAGCTCAAACACAAAACTATTCATATATCAAGAGAAAACTTATAAAATAATAGAATTAAATGCCATTTTATTCCTTGTGGTTTGGACCATTTTACCAGTTTAGTCCAAATGTTTCATTTTTCGCTTGCGGGTCCAAAAAGGTTTCACCATTGACATTTTAGTCCAATGGGTTAACTTCATCCATTTTTTTAGTTGACTAGAAGGGCAATTCAATCATTTTATATGGCCGAATTACCTTTCTAGTTAACAGAATTACATATAAATTGACCGAATTGCACTTCTTGTTACCAGAAAAAACTGATGAAGATAAACCAGTGGACTAAAATGACAATGGTGAAACCTTTTTGGACATACAGACGAAAAATAAAACCTTTAAACAAAAGTAGCAAAATGACCCAAACCACAGGGACTAAAATGACATTTAAGACAAAAAAAAAATATGATAATAAAAAAACTCAAGATTTATTCCATTCACAATCAAAAACTACAAAAAAAAAAAAAAAAAAAAAAAAAAAGAAGATATATGAACATGTTTTGACTACAATTAGACCCAAAATTATGATCAATTCAAGCCACACACCAAAGAAATCAAACAGTTATCAATCATCATCCTTCTCCATCGTTGTCATCTATCAAATCCTTAATGCTACCTCTGCAAAAATTCCACAAAACAATATCATAATCAGCAAGTAAAAACTATATGCATAAAAATAATAATTAGATAACAACAACAACAACAAGAATCATCATCAGATTACTACCTTTCCGGTTTCGGCCTCATCGGAAACTTTGTAAAGATCAGCGGTTATCTCCGACAACCACAATCCCGGAAACAAAGTCTACAAGCACAACACTCACATCAGCAATTCATTACTTTAAATCATCAAATCATATTTAGACAACTAAAATTAATAATTTCACTCACATCCAATTGCTTTTGAACAAAACGCGGTCGTTTCTTCGGCTTACGTGGCAATCTCCGGCCAGCAATCGCCAAAAAATCTTCTTCCAATTCACGCCGTGAAAGTGAAACCGAAAACTTTGCTCTCTCTTTTTTCTCGCCGTTACCGTTTGTTACCGGAGAAGAATTAGGTTTCAAAACCTCAGCGTCACCGTTACCGTTAACTCCATTCGTCGGAGCTCTTCTAGTCCTCAAATTCCAACGGCCGATCCGCCGGAGAACTAAACGACGTCGTTGCGGTTGCCGCCGCCGGCGGATCCACCAGACCGTCTCGGAGAATAGCGTCCTTTATCTCGCCAACCTCCTTTTGAAAATCGATCATCAGTTTCTCTCTAGTCGCCGATATCTCACCGTCTCCGGCGACGTTTATCCTGGCCGTCACTTTCTCCGACGAAGAAGAAACCTTATGAATATCACCACTCGATCTGAATCGCTTTCGTTTTTCAAACTCCGAATCTCTCCGCCGTGTTCCGATCACAGCGCCGCCGCCGCCGCCGCTCTCCGGTGGTTGATTCCGATAGACGATTGAATCTATCTTCATGCAGCGTAGATGCTTCTGGTTCCCCCACTTTAAGTAGGGTAAATCGAAATTGTGCAATGGCTTTAATATCTCCATATCTTCGTTTTTCGATGTGTCTCGTTCTTCGCCGCCTCTTTTCTTACCGGAAAATACCATCGATCTCGTCTTCAAAAATTCTTCCGACGGAGGTTGTTGTTCGCCTCTGTGTGTTGTGAAATCGCCGCGAAACGTTGATATATATATGACGAGTCTAGAGAAAGAGAAGAGAGAGAGAGAGAGGTGAGGGGATTTAACGTTCGAGAAGAATGGCTGACTGCTAATGTGCGCTCGCGTGAGTTTCGTACGCACGGATATGGATGGATGAGATGATCGGATTTCAAATAGGAACGTTGATCACAACCGTTCATTTGCAATTCAATGTTGTAAATACGGTTCAAACCGTATATGGTAGATCTCAAATTATCTTTTAGTTGGTTTTTTTTTTGATAAATTATCATAAAAAAAATTCTAAATTCATATAAGGTTTTCACTTGTACTATTTTGTTAAAACTTTGGGTATAAATTAGCAATAATATTGAATTTCATATTTTAAGTGATGGTGAATCTTGATATGGATAATACTCCATTGCTATTAACCTATTATAGACTTTAATTAAACAAACTTTGTTGGAAAATAATTTTTAACTATAGAATTATATAGTTTTGGATTACTTTGTTGAGCGTTTCAATGTCATTCAGTATAACATAGAGACCATATACAAGAGCTAAAAATGTGAGAGAATTCAACCACAGCAGCCACCCGATCATTGATGATAAGTAATAAATTGACTCGTGTTTGACCAGTTTGTCCCTTGCGCTCCATAAATTCCACCCATGGTGAAGCTATCACCCGGCGGGACAGCTGGCTGAAACTGATCCTATAAACTGCAACATGATTCTATTATGGAACCAACGTTATTACGTTAATCAGTTAAAAACAATAACGAAATAGTTACGTTGAGAGTATGCAATTAATTCTATGAAGTCTGCTTTTTAGTACTGGTATCTAGATGTTTGGATTGAAATTTGAAAGATAAATGGAGTATGATACAGGTTATATCTACAACCACAGACAGTGATACATATATCATTTGACTGGAAAAGGAGTTGCGGGTCAGATAGTTAGAAACAGACCGATAAGGGTGTTTTTCGGAATTAAGGATTTTGGAACTGGGAAATGGGAATGAGAGGAATACAAGGTATGGTATTTGTTTCAAGGGAATGATGATAATAGAAAATTCAAGATTGCTAGTGTTGAATGATTATTTCCTTTTTCTGGTTATACATGTATAAAGAATCTAGATTCTAGCATACCATGTATAATAAGATCACTTTTCAAGATATATCTTAACAAGAATCTGTCTAAATGCCTTCTATACAAAGATCAAAGTCTATACCATCCCAAAAGACTAAAAGGAAAGAACTCGTACACAACACAGTATGATGCCATATGAAATTCCGGCTATCATAGTACCAAGAAGATACTTACATTCGGTGATCTCCAGTCATACCGAACAGAACTATATTTCAGCATGGGTCAACTATAGACAAAATTCTTCCAAGTTCCAGAATCAGATATATAGAAATCACTACCTCTGCATTAAGCGAAAGTAAATACAATAAAATGCACATATACAGATTAGAAGAACAAATAAACTAGTAGTAACAAGCTCCCAAACACTACTTCTTAAGCCATTTAGGAATCAAAGTATTGTACCTTCTTGGTCTCGGAAACTCTATACAGATCAGCGTGAATCTCAGTCAACCACAAACCAGGAAACAAAGTCTGCAATAACATCAATAGAAATACAAATTAGCAAAGTTAGCAAGAATGGGCAAAAATCAAATGCAATAACTGATACGGGTCCACCATGCAGTTGTTTAGTAGTTGCTTTCATTTGCTCAGTTGCTTCCAGTTGTTTACTCAGTTTATATACGCAATACTCTTAGTTAGTGTGTATTTGTTTTACATTATGTTCACGTATTTCGTTTACGTTTGCTTCATGTTTGTAAGCCCTTATAAAGGCCCTGAGTTTATAAATGAACAACGAGCAGAAAATTGCTCCAACTTTTCTTAATTTATATACTTCTTAAATTACTTGATTTCAACCTATCTCAAATTTGGCTATATCAATAACAGATCAATAATTTTTAATCTTATGTGCATAACATAACAAATAATTTGCAGATACTATTATGCTTTAGTGTGATCTCATTGTCCTTTTATCCCTAAATTTAGGGCTGCAAACGAACCGAACGAACACGAACAAGACCTTGTTCGTGTTCACTTGTAAAGAAATATATGTGTTCACGAACTGTTCATGAACACTTACCGAACGAGATTTTATGTTCGTGTTCGTTTGTTAAGAAATGAACTTGTTCCGTTTGTGTATGTTTGTTAATTTAGGCAACGAACATGAACGTTGATGAATACAAATTAGCACAAACTAATGTTCAGTAACACAAATGGATATAAACGAACACAACAAACGTTCATGAACAAAATATATAATAAACTGACACTTATTAAATATTTATTTGTCGGAATTTGAAGTATTTAAATAAAATATAAAAATTAAAACACTAATGAACTATCGAACACAAACAAACACGTTACCGAAAGTTCAAGAACATAAATGAACGAACACGGCCTGTGTTCACATTCATTTATTTAACTAAACGAACGAAATTTCTTGTTCGTATTCGTTTAATAAACGAACTTCCGGCCGAACGGTTTCCGAAACGTTTGGTTCGCTTGCAGCCCTACCTAAATTCAATCATTCAACATTCTAATTTCACATCAAACTAGTACAACTTAAATACTAATGTTTTAAAAGGGGTAAATATCTTATCTAAACTCTAACAACAATTTCACAAAATTAGGGTTCTGAACAACTTACATCCAATTGATTCTGAACACTCTTCGGTCTCTTCTTAGGTTTACGTGGCAACCGCCGTTCCCCCATATCTTCAAAGTCTTTCTCCACTCTCGCCGTGAAAGCGGAACACAAAACTTTGCCCTAACCTCAATTCGGCCATTACTATTATTATCGACACCTGAAGATGATGCAGCTTTTAATTATTCTTCCTCACCAAGCTCTTTCTTAAAATTGAGTATAATTTTCTCCCAATTTGCTTCCATGTCTCCATATTTCGCCTTCAATTTAAGCACTAGACGTCAACCACTGTTGCGGATGGTGGCCAGAACTTCAATTCTCCGTCACCGGCGACTTGATGTGAATTTGTATAAGAAGAAAGGGTGGACGTGGTGGGAGAGTTGGATTTGTGGAGCATTGTTATGAAGTGAATCAAATTGGGTTTCAATTCAATCGATTGATCGATGTGAAGCTTGTTTACCACTTTTTCTGTTAGGTTTTCCGGCCAAATGTATGTTTTGGACCCCCAACCAAGCTATAAAAGCCCACCGATTAGTACTAATACTATTTTGGTTCGGTTTTTGTGTAAAATCGAAATCATAACAGAAAGTTCGGTTTTTGACTTTTGAAAACTGTTTGATGTCGGTTATTTTGATTTAGGTTATTTTGGTTTTAGCAACGGTTTGTTTTTTTTTTAAACAAATTACGTAATATTCAATAATAAAAAAATATAATTCAAAGTTTAAGAATCTTTCTTAAATGTTTATATTTAAGTTAATATATTTAGTCTTTTTAATTACATTATTCAGATAAACCTAACCTGCTAATCTATTTTAATGTTTCTTTAAAGTTTTTACTAAGACGTTTTCTTTTATAATACTTTGAAAATCATTTAATTTTTATGTTAAATTTTGTTATTTCTTATGAATAATGGATGAATTATTTCCATGATAAATAAACATGTTAATGTTTTTATTATAAATATTTATCAATCAATAATAAAATTAATAATTCTTAGTAGCATTGGTTAAACACTTAAACATAAATATATATATATATATATATATATATATAGGGTGAGGTTATTGTAAAAAATATGTTTTTTTGTGAGAAGGGTAAAAAAGGAATCTCAACTATTAATTCTTTAATCTAATGGTTGAGATCTTGATAACATTTTTAAATTAAGAAACTAACATTGATGCACATGCAAGTTCCGTATTCTCTTTTAAATGTCAATAACTTTTTATACGTAACTCTTTTTTATAAAAAAAATTACACCATAATAACGAGTGTTTTTTATCTTTAATATGAGTACCATAGTGTTATACTTATGTATAGAAAAAATATTACGTTTTGATTGGATATTTTAGTACATGATTTTCTATGTTCATACAATGGTGTTTTAATTGTATTGTGATTCAAGACGTTGTGTTTTACAGTAAAACACCATGAACGTAAAATAAGACACCATAGCATTGCAAATAATGATCTGCTACCAGAAATAACACTATATAACACTATACATCCATTATAGACCTGCTATCAGAAATATATAACACTATACATCCATCATAGACCTGTTACAGAATATATAACACTAACACTATATAACACTATACATCCATCATAGACCTGCTACCAGAAATATATAACACTATATAACACTATACATCTATCATAGAACTGCTACCAGAAATATATAACACTATAACGCTATATGACACTATACATCCATCATAGACCTGCTACTAGAAATATATAACACTATACATCCATCGTAGAACTGTTCCAAAATCGTATTCCTATAATAATGGGTGGCGGTTATGGAAGGTTATCAATTAATTGAATCAATGAGAAAATTACTTGTTTACCCTTTTGAATTAATTTAGATTGGGGATAAATGCCATCTTCACAATATTTCTCACATTTCTCACACTTTGGACCCTATTTATAGGATCCTCTACATATATATATATATATATATATATATATATATATATATGGACTTGGCCTACTAATATAACTTATGGCTTGGTTATAGAAAATGGTTATTTGAAAACCGAATCAAAATTTTCGGTTATTAAAAATACGAAAACAGGACCGTTGGTCTTTGTTTCGGTTCAATTTTATCGGTTATTTCGGTTTTCTGCTCACCCCTAGTAGTGTTCATTTCAAAGACTTGATTACTTGAATGAAATCTTGATAGAATTGCAATATTGATTTCATTTATTATTTTATTAGTTTCAACACAAAATGAATTGAAACTGAACGATAAATAAGGAAAAAATCTACATTACAATTTCATTCAAATTCTATTCAATTATACGAAAGAAACAACATAAATTTCAAATCAAATTCTAATTATTTTGTTTTATGGATGTCTCTAAGACCAATGTTTCAGGGCATCAAATATTTATAAAAATGCGTTTGCCAACTCTTCCAAAAGTATAGTTTTCGGCACAAACTAAATATTGTTCTTGACTTTTTAGTTTTTAATGGGTTCTTAATGGTTCAGACCTTTTACTATGTCAGCATTTAATAGTTTAGACTATTTGTTTTTGCGAGCAAGTGGCTGAATGGTTCGGACATTTGACTAGCATTATATCGGGTCTGAATGATTAAGACCTTTTATCTGAACGAATTGGTCAGACATTTGTCTCCGAATGATTAAACATTATACTGACTTTTAGTGGTTCAGAACTCTTACTGCTTCAACATTTAGTGGTTTAGATCTCTTACTAATTTAGCACGCACTTATTCAAAAGTTGCCAAACAAGCTTTTTATTCTTGTAAGAACGTTATGTATTTCTTTTAAATGTAATCGATATATAAAGTACAAGTGATCTCTGTTTTTACTATAAATATAAATAACTGTATTTTCATATTTAACAGAAAGCTAGTGACGAGTTTATGTCATTCTTCTGTAATTCTTTAGCACCGGCCAGGGGCCCACACTGAGATCAATGTGGATGTTATAAAGGTCAACGGTATATTTCTTCATATTATCCTTTCTCTTTCTCTTTAGCAAAAAAATAAAATAAAATGGGAACAATTGGTAAAGTTGCAATCGCCATTGTTGTAGCGGTGATGGTGAGGTGGGGGTGGAAATTACTAAACTGGGTATGGTTGAAGCCAAAGAGATTAGAGAAGTGGCTGAGAGATGAAGGGTATAAAGGTAATCCATACAAGCTTTTAGTGGGTGACATAATAGAATTTGCAATTATAATGAAAGAAGGTAAATCAAAGCCAAATCCAGTCACCCATGATATCATTTCGTATGCTCTACCCTTTGATCATCATACCATCTCCAAATACGGTATTCATAAATGTCTTCTTCGTTTTCTACGTACTTTTAAGTAATTATGGTTGACTTTTCTCAGTGTTTTAACTTTTGAGTATTTGTTTGAATCGATTTTCTAATTATTTTTCACCACCATATATGATATACACTATGGGTATTTAATATTCCAATCGGATTTTAACAACTCAAAATCTAATCCAAATTTCATGGTTTGAATTCGGTTTCTAAAATTTGAATTTGATTTGATTCGATATTAGTAATCGAATTTCGAATCAAATACTAATTTGTGATTTTTAATTCGATTCGACTCGAAATTCGAATTCAAATTATATATATGTATTTTTTTATTTTTTTATCACACACACATATATAAGAGTAAGTTAATGTACAAATAACTCTTAATGTATAAAGGATTATATAGGTTGCGTAATTATTAACATAAGTTGCGTAATTGTTTTTTATGAGTTAGATAATTAGTTATACATGTTGCATAATTATTTAACTTTATGTATAATTACATGTAGGTTGTGTAATTATTGAGATAAGTTGCGCAATTAGGTTTAAATGTTATAATTTTATTTACATCATGCGTAATTACTTATATACGTTGTGTAATCATGTTATTTCATGCGTAGTTACCATACAGAAAGCCTTTGTACGTTTTGTACGTTAAGCGTCTATTGTATTTAAACTTTACACTATGAATTCACCGGACCACGGACGACCGTAAAGCTTAGTAATTAACCATTTTGCAGTTTTAGTGGTTAATTAATCTTTTGGTAACATGTTATCAAGTATGATCTTGTAATTTGGATCTGCTACTTTAGGTATTTTTGATGTTATTGATGATTTATTACTTTTATAAACTTATCTTATTTATATTTACAAAAAGTTTGCAGGGGCTTTAAAATTAAAATACAGTTTTTTTTTAATTCGAATTTTATATTTCCTGAATCTACTTCGAATGGAATGGAAATCCAGGATTAAAAAAATAAAACTCGAATAAATTGATTCGATTAATTCGATTTTTTTAAATTCGATTCATTGAATGCACCTTATACATGTGCATTAAGTTGGTTTTGTATTAAATAGGTATCCTACCTTGTTTAAGACTATGGGGTGTGGTGGGGTTTGGGTTGGGATTATTGCTGGACACGTGGTGAGTGTGGGATCCATAAGGTAATACTAAAAAACTAAGGGTGTGGTGTGGCTTAGTTTGGCGTAGCCAGCCATGTGGATTTTTTTTGTTTAAACTATTTAAAATTTCACCCAATCAACCAAAGCCAGCCATATCACCCAGCCCCTGCCCCACACCAGGCTCAATCCTCAACCCAAGGGGGCAACGTCATGCACAACGCCAACCCGAGGTGGAGCGTCCGACATTAAAGGGCCAAAACCCAAGAAACCAACGCCCAGACCCACCGGTCTAAATATTGTTTCTTTAGTTTTGATTAAGAAATAATCATTTTAATAAGCAAACCATGAACCATTTGAGCAGGTGAGAAATTATACATATGGGCGGGGCCAAAACCAATGGTGTATATAAGGGATCCAGAGTTAATAAAAGATATATTATTAAGACGAGATGACTTTCAGAAGTCACATCCCGAACCGTTTCGAGATAACATCATTGGCGGACTTGTTGTTGCCGAGGGTCACAAATGGACCAAACATCGTAAAATCATCAATCCAACTTTTAATCTTCAAAATATTAAGGTTCAATGTTCAACTCTGTTATTTATTTTATTCAATTTAGTTTACCTACCCATAACTAAAACATTGACAAAAATATCTACGTAGATCATGTTCTCGGCTATCATCTCAAGCTGCAACGATATGATCCATAAATGGGAGCTTCTAACCGCAGGATCCGGTCCTACAGAAGTCAACGTATGGCCATATATTGATAACTTGGCTGGAGATGTGATTTCACGAACAGCTTTTGGTAGCTCTTATGAAGAAGGGCAGAAGATATTCCGAATCCAAAAGGAACAAATCGATCTTTGTTTCAAATGATTTTTATACTTCATATTTCCGGAAGAAGGTAACAACAATAAAAGATTGACTAGTTATCTTAATTAGATTTTATGTTAATTTGTTTTGAAATTTAGGTTTATACCGACTAGAGCGAACAAGAAGTTTACAGAAAACATTAACAAGCTTCGATCTGTACTAATGGCAATTATCGACAAGAGGAAGAAAGCAATCGAGAGGGGAGAAGGTAAACATGATGACTTACTTGGGATTTTGCTAGAATCTAACAAGAAGGAGATTGAAGAACATGGAATGGGAATGAGCATGGAAGACGTGATCGAAGAATGTAAACTATTCTATGTTGCTGGATCCGAAACAACCTCGAATATGATCGTCTGGACGATGGTTTTCTGAGTTTGCATCAAGAATGGCAAATCCGAGCTCGAGAAGAGATTGTTCAAGTTTTTGGTGACACGGAACTTGAATTTGATGGTCTGAAAAACCTAAAAATTTTAACAATGATACTAAACGAGGTTCTTAGGTTATACCCACCCATGACCATGATGACATGGGCGACTCACAAGAACACTAAGCTAGGAAACATGGTGATACCATCAGGTGTGGAGTTAGTATTATCCATGATGATGTTCATCATGACCCAAAAATATGGGAAGATAATGTAAACGAGTTTAAACCTGAAAGATTTGAAGAAGGGATTGTGAATGCGACAAATGACAGTTTCTAGCCCGTTCTTCCCATTTTCTAGTGATCCTCGTGTTTGCATCGGACAAAACTTTGCAATGACGGAAGCAAAAATAGCCAAAAATATGGGGGGAGGTGGCTAGCTTGGATTGGCTGGTGAGAGATGACTGTTTGGGCTAGACGTTGCCAAACAGCTACTTTATTAAAAAATATTTCTTTTTTAAACATTATAAATACTCACTCATTTTACTTTTTTTTACCAGTTCTCTAATTCTCTACTTCTTCTATCTCTATATTTTTTTTTGTAAATTCAGTCCACTTAATCCTCTATAATGTATCCATTTAACCGAAACCACGACCCAACCGACCCCTTTGGTTACCAAGAGAACCCGAACCCTAGCCCGCCACAGAACCGTCAACCACCAAACCCGACCCAAATACCCCTTACTCACCGTTTCCCGATCTAGCCGAATTCGCGTCGTATTTAGGAAACCGTGTATTCACGAACTTTCCATTTGATGATTCGTCTATTCTAGTTAACCTTTCGCAACCCGATTCCGTACCCGAAACACAACCGCAAGACATTTGTGGTTCGTCACCCAAACCGGTCAAAAAATGAAGCCACAAGAAAAAAACAAATGAAGAGAAAACACTAGCGGCCGCTCAACGAACACAAATAAAGTGGATGCTTCAAGAAGAAACTACTTTGACAAGATGTTATATCGACGAATCGCAATCCGATTCATGGTATTTTTTATATAACAATATTATTGTTTTCATTTTTATTATAATTTTTTATAATACATAAAATTATGTTGGAATAGTGAATTCACGACACCGCAAAGATTTTTGGGATTCCATAAAGAAATCGTTTCATACGCAAATGCAAAGCAATGAGGTGTATCGTGAAAATGATAGTCTTTCGTCCAAGTGGGGTGATATAAATACACATGTCATCGTGTTCAACAGTTTTTTCCCTAAGGCGAAGAACTCGCCAAGGAGCGGTGAAACCGAGGCCGACTTTATCAAGAAAGCCATGGTATCATACAAAGAAAACAAGAAGCACGAGTTCAAGTACATGCATTATTGGGATGTATGTAGGTACGCTTCTAAACGGGGGACAGTCCCTACTGCTAGCGAATCAACCTCATTCAAAAGGGCAAGAACACCCTCGTCCCAATCTCAGTATTATGCTCGTGATCAAGAGCTTGATCTTAATTTGGATGATTTTGATGATTCTCCTTCCCGCCCACCTGGTAGAGACACATCAAAAAAGGGGATTCAAAGAGGGAGATCGGGTCCGGCCCCTAGTTCGACCTTGGGTAAAGGGTTATACACCGACCAGTTGGCAGAAATTGGGACGAAAAATCGACACATTCAATTTCATCTAACAACAAAGGATCGAGATAAGGAAAAATATCCAAGAGTTGTACGATAAAAAAGCATCTCTAAAAGAAAAACTCGAAGATATGAAATTTCTCGCCATGCCCGTTAATCACCTTAGCGGCCCAAAATTGGAATTGACGTTGCAAATGAAACAAGAAATCTTGAAAAAATATGGCATGGATAAATCTTGAAGTTTTTAATCTTTTATTTTTATTTATTTATGTAGTTTATTTTAATTGTATTTGTAGTTTTTAAAAATATTATATACAATCTTCTATTTTAGTTAGTGTGTTAATTTAATTAAATGAAATTTTAAATAGTAAACAAAAAAATTATATCAAAATCACCATGGCTTGACACGTCAGCCAAAGCTACACCACCCCAATGGACTTCACACCCGCTACGTGTCGAGCAATGCCCCCAACCCAAGCCCCCTATACCCCGCGGTCTAACATCGGTAATCGATCAAAATAGGTCAAAATCTTTGAAGTATTTAAAAAGTTACTTATTAATCGAATCCGATTAATAAGTTTGAAAAAATATATATAAACCTTTGAAACACCTTTTTTTGTATATATAAGTTTGAAAAATTAATGTAAATTCTAATCCGATAACTAATGGAACCGTTGGGAGATTTTGGCTTTGTGGAGTATTATTTCAATATTATATAAATTAGCAATATTTTTCTGCATTGTGATGTTGTACAACAAGTGGGAGTTTTTAAAAAAAAAGTTTGATTTTTTTACTTTTAACCTAAAGATTTTCATATTTTGTGTTTTAACTCATTTTAATTTTTTACTTTTAACTCAAAGTTTTTTATGTTTTATAATTTTAACCTAACACTTTTTTATTTACAACTTTGGTCCCCCATACTTTTTATCTTTCGCAAGTTTTCATTTTACATTTCGTTCTAAATTTGCGAGTTAACACGTTGTAACGTGCATGTGAGGTTCAACATTTTTTGCTATATTTTTTTCACATTTGGCGGGTCCGTGGCAACGTGTCCATTTTTCTCCGTTTGACAAGTTCGCCGCAACAAGCGGAGCCTAGATCGACTTAGTTATTCTTTTCTACGTTTTACGTTTGTGTTTAATTTCATCGTATTAACACACTGTAACGGGTGTGCGTTGTTCAACGATTTTAAGTATACTTTACGTTCTGTGTATTTTTTTCCATTTTATATATTTTATTTTTATGAGTTTTTCCGATGTTGAGAGTCGATGCTTGTGTGGAATTGTTACTACTTGGCACGGTTTTACAAACATTTTTAACCTATTAAATTTTTTACTATATTTTGTTTCGGTTTACCCCTATACTTCCTTTACTTAAAAACTATTTTTATGTGCATATTTTATGTACATGTAGGTATATATATTTTTTGTTTTACATTTCGACGTAAACTTTTTAGAAACAACCCAAGTCAAATATAATACGTTTTCGTTTAAAAACCCATTTTTACGTGCATGTTTTTATATACGTTTCGGTATAAATTCGAGTTGTTATACGTTTCAACGTAAACTTTTTTGGGAAATGATTCAGGTCAAATATAATATATTTTCGCGCTTATTTCATATGTTTCATAAATTTTATTTCGAACCGAGTGGAGTCAAATTATGGTTTCTTTTTCCCCTTCTTTAAAGCTCTAATTAATCCCTTTTAATTACACGTGTCAGTTTTTCCTTCATACCCGTTACGTTTTTTATGTAAGGGTTGGGTCATATATAACGCATTATGATTGTACGATATGAATTTATTTACTTTATGTTTTGATCCAATTGCAATGATTATACATGTTACATCGAGTTCAATTGGATACGTCGAAACGCGTGTTTTTATATGGTTAACGCATCAAATAACATTTGGACTAATCCATTCAACGTTTAATCCACAATCACTTTTAACTATTCTCTGACTACCTATGGTCTTGTACTAGTGGTCTTGATGAATGACGAACGAACATAACACATTCCCACTCATTCATTTGTGTTTGTAAGCGTTCTTTATTTGTTTAAAGTTTTTTTATTTGTTTGTTTAAATTCGTTTATTTACATGTGTTAACTTATTCATTTTAATTTATTAAGCCATTAGAATATAATGTTGTTTTATGTAATTAAAATATCACCCTTTACGATTTAGTCTAGCTACACTATTTTTATTGGCACAACACATTCTTATTCATATTTACTTTTAATTGATGTTAGCTTAGTTATGTTCATTCATCTATGTTTAGTTACGCTTGTACTTTACATTTGTGAACTGCTCGTTTATGCTATTAACAAACAAACATAAGCGGACACTAACATGCTCATTTTCTATATGAACAAGAATTCGTTTAGTTATTCGTGTTCGATTGTTTGTTTAGTTAAAGTTAAACGAATGAACGCATTCGTTTGATTCGTTTACAAGCCTAGTGATTGCTCCCCACATGTGTGACGTGGATTCAAATCACTTCAAGTACAGGTTGATTATTAAACACTAATTAAACACTATTTAAGATGGATGTCGGGGAAAACTGTGCCAACATCCTATTGGTAGTTGTATTTTTTTTTAATATCCAGCAATAATTTTGTATATATAAATGCTCAACCGAAATTTGAAAACAAATGGGCTGCTCTTCTGATGGCTGGCCGGCTGGCGTGGGTCCTTTTCAACGAATCTACATATTTGATGTTTTTTTTTTTCTTTCTTGTCTTCTTCCCTCTCTCCTCTGTTGACTTAAAAAAAAATAATACCTGTTTCAATTAGTCACAATTTTACTAGACTTTATATTAATTCTGATGTCTTTTTTGATTAGTCACAGTTTTACTCAACTTTAAATCAAAACATAACCTTTTAATGATTTACGAACATAGATACTACCAGGGGTGTTAGTTTATCTATGTTTTGATTTTTAAAACGAGCAACTATGACTTACCACTATAAAAAACAGGGCCTTTTACTAGGTTAATTAAGTGACTAAATAAAGTAAAGGTAATTCATTACTATCTGATAATTTCATGCTATAAATAAACTCGAACACTCAATAAATTTGTTGGGAATGTGGATTCACATCTCCTATAACCGACACAATCCTCTGTTCTTCGAGTAGAAACTACTTGTTTGACTTTACATTCGTCCCAAGTTATCATTTCTAATATATCCGTAGGATAGAAAACGAACATAAACACTTAATCTTAAATGGGAAAAGAGATGATAGAGATTTGTTTATAAGTTTATCTGTATCAAAGGCATCTATTCGGTTTGTACTATAATATTTTGTTTCGAGTGTATCGCACTTTGTATCATTTAGAACCCCCAAAATCCTCTACTCTCGACGACAAAGCTTGTCCCCCATCGTCTCACTGGCCAACCTTGTCCCCTGTTATTTTGAGGTCGTATCTAATATTGAGAGTTTGCCTCGATTTGATACTCTTTAAAAACTCAATCTAAGGTAGAAGGTAAGGAAAAAACATCAAAATGGGGTTAGTTAACGTACAATGGACCGTAACGTACGATGTGTACGCGTTGAGGAATATAACATGCGGATTTAGTTTTACAACATGATGATTTCGTTTTACAAACATGCTGATTTGGTTTTACAACATGCGGATTGTTTTTACAACATGCGGATTGGTTTAACAAACATACAGCTTTGGGTTTACAACATGCAAAATTCTCATTACGTACTATTGTACGTTAAGTAATATTGTACAATATACTTTCTCCATCAAAATATATCTAACTGTCTCACTAAAATTATCAAGTTACACAGCTATAACGATTAAAACCGGATTTTATTAAAATAATATTGAAACTTGCTTAGAATATTATATTTTGTTTAGGACAAATATTATTAATAATGTGAACACTTCCTGAAAATGAAAACTATAAGGAGTGATTAAGAAAATAAACTAAAATACATCATTTGCATGTAATTTTGCATTTAAGCAAGTTTTGTGACATATTCAAATATAAATTATACGCAAAAATATGGACTTCGTGTCTTACTTTTCCGCCGCACAATGACACAAACCAAGTAATATTTGGTCATGTTATAAATAAAGGCCATGTTAAACTTTAGTATTATGAGATGAAAAGAGCTGATGCTCTTATATATCATACACACACTATCAATGAATATATAATCAACAAATTTTGACATATATTGCTTGGTAGTTAGTGGTAGAGGCGGCTGTGTGGACGTTATAAAAGTACACAATTTCTTCTTCTTAACCATCCACTCTCTTTAGCTTGTAGTAAAAAATAATGGAAACAATGGGTAAAGTTGCAATCGCCATTGTTGTAGCTGTGATGGTGAGTTGGGGATGGAAATTACTTAACTGGGTATGGTTGAAGCCAAAGAGACTAGAGAAGTGGCTGAGAGATGAAGGGTATAAAGGTAATCCATACAAGTTTCTAATGGGTGACATAATAGAGCTTGCAACAATGGTGAAAGAAGGTAAATCAAAGCCAATTCCGGTCACACATGATATCACTTCATATACCCTCCCCTTTGAACATCATATCATCTCCAAATACGGTATTCTTCATTTTCTTGTTTATTTTTTCTATATTGTAACTTACTTGGTTCCAGGGGCGTAGCCAGGATTTTCAGCCTTTTCTATCCGATCCGGTTAAGCGGTTCGGATTGGGTGATATAATAAAAATAATAAAAAATCAAATTAAAATGCAAACAGCTAATAAAAAATGTGTCATCTTATATTAAAACTGAATCATGAAATTCCATTAAAAGTGCTCTCTACGAGGTTTATTTTTTGAAACATATCTATTACATCATCTATCAAAACCTTTCTAAGCAAACCTTTTTAAAATGCGTACAGACTATTTGCTTCCCATCAATAGTTATTTGTTACTTTTTTTAATTGGATTTAAATGGTTTACGGGCTTTGTAATGGGCTTAAGCCTTAATAAGTTATTTTTTAATTGAATGTGGGTTATATGAGTTAATGGCTTAACAATTTGTTCTTTTTTAATTAAAATATAGTTAAGGTTCGTTGTCAAATTTTTAAAGTCTGATGTCAAGTTTTTTAAGGGATCAGTGTCACGGTTTCTAAGGGTTTGGTGGAAAGATTTCTGCGGGTTTAGTGTAAAGATTTCTACGAGCTTGATGTTGAAAAATCTATGGGTGCAATGTCAAAATACACATATGTATATAACACTAAAAGAATTGGTACACGTTCGGTTGAACCCGTACCCTTCTATATAGCTACGCCCCTATTTGGTTCTGGTTATTGATTTGAATGTAATACACGAGACAATTATATAAATACCTTTCTTATTCTCTTCCACTATTTCGGATCATTTTCACAGCCTTTAGTATCCACAGTTATGTAATTAAAATTAGTTTTGTATTGACACCTTGTTTAAAAATTCTTTCTTTAAATTTGATTAAGGTCTAAGGAATAATATTTTTGAAAGCCAAGCTATGAACTAATTGAGCAGGTGAAAAATCGTTCATATGGATGGGGCCAAAACCAACGATGTATATCAGGGATCCAGAGTTGATAAAGGAGATATTATCAAGACCAGATGAGTTTCAGAAGACACATCCTGAGCCATTTCGAGATAGCATCATCCGTGGACTTCTTGTCGCAGAAGGTGACAAATGGACCAAACATCGTAAAATCATCAATCCAGCTTTTAGCTTTCAAAGTCTCAAGGTCTGATTGTTCAATTATGTTACTAAATTTAGTTTAATGATCTGAATCTAAAAAGAAATATGGATTCATATGTGTATAGATCATGTTCTCGGCTGTCATCTCAAGTTGTAGTGATATAATTCACAAATGGGAGCTCCTAACCGCAGGATCCGGTTCCATTGAAATTGACGTATGGCCATACATCGATAGTTTGGGCGGAGATATGATTTCACGAACAGCTTTCGGTAGCTCTTACAAAGAGGGGTGGAAGATATTTCGAATCCAGAAGGAACAAATCGATCTTTTATTTCAAATGCTTTATATACTGTTTATACCTGGAAGCAGGTAACAACAATAAATGATCTACTAATCTTAATCGGATTATATGCTCATTTGATATTCAATTTAGGTTTATACCAACTCGAGCGAACAAGAAGTTCAAAGAAAATGATAAAGAGCTTCGATCTGTACTGATGGGTATAATCAACAAGAGGAAGAAAGCAATCGAGATGGGAGAAGGTAACTATGATGACTTACTTGGACTTTTGCTAGAATCAAACAAGAAAGAGATTGAAGAGCATGGAGTGGGATTGAGTATGGAAGATGTGATCGAAGAATGCAAATTATTCTACATTGGAGGATCTGAAACAACCTCGAATTTGATTGTTTGGACGATGGTTTGTTTAAGTTTGCATCAAGAGTGGCAAATTCGCGCACGAGAAGAGATTATTCAGGTTTTCAGCGGCATGAAACTTGAATTTGACGGTCTAAAAAACCTCAAAATTATAACGATGATACTAAACGAGGTTCTTAGGTTATACCCACCGGTGGTCATGATAACACGAGCCACTCACAAGACCACAAAGCTAGGAAACATGGTGATACCATCAGGGGTAGAATTATCATTAGCCATGATGCATGTTCATCATGACTGTGAAATATGGGGAGACGATGTAAACGAGTTTAAACCTGAAAGATTTGCACAAGGGATCGGGAATGCAACAAAGGAAAAAGGGTCGAGTCCGTTCTTCCCATTTTCTAACGGTCCTCGTGTTTGCATTGGGCAAAACCTTGCGATGACAGAAGCAAAAACAACCATGGCGATGATTCTACAACGCTTCTCCTTTGAGCTTTCACCGTCGTACAAACACTCCCCGTTCAGGGTGTTCACTCTTCCACCTCAGTTTGGTGCTCACTTGATTCTACATAAGATTTCATAATTTTATTTAATTTTTTTTATTACGTATGTATAGGTAAAGTTCTACATAATTGTCTCGTGATTTAGATTACTTAAATATGTAACTTAGTCTACAAAATTGGGTCTTGGCTATCGTTTTTTCCCCAAGCATATTGAATATCCATAAGTGGACCCATGAGTCTACATCTAGCCCTATCCACATCTGAATAACCAATTAAAAGAGTAGTAGTAGGTTTATCAATAGTAACACCAATGAAATTGTGCCTTTGACAAAACGATGATACAATTAACTAATTGATAATGAGATGCAGTGGGAGATTGAAATAGTTGACTCGCCTGATATACCACATATGATAGATCCGGTTTCATGATCATAAGATATTGAAGAGCTCCAACGAAGGACGGATATAAAGTTGGGTCATGAAATGGAGATCCCTTAGAGTTGAAGGTCTCAGTTGTAGGCGTTCCAACGGGTTTAGTGCCAATTAAATTGGCACGACAAAGAATATCATAAGTGTATTTGGCTTGGCTGAGAAAAAGTTAGTTGCTCGTGTAAATGACCTCAAGTCCCAAAAGATAGTTTAAAAAACCCAAGTCTCTGATGGCAAATTTCATATGAATACGAGTAATAAACTGTTGAATGAGAGACTCATCTTCATCCGTTAGGATAATCATCAACATACACACAAAGATAGAGGATGGCCCGGTCTTGCTTAAATAAAAAAGGCGAGGTGTCGGCACGACTGCAATGTAACCAAGTTGAATCAGAAACACACTTAGACATTGAAACGATGCGTGTGGCGCTTGTTTGAGACCATAGAGTGCCTTCTTATGACAACATACATGGTTAGGAACCTGTGAATTTATAAAGCCACGTGGTTGTTCCATGTAAACTGTTTTGGTGAGATTGCCATTTAGAAAAGCATGTTTTTTTTTACATCTAAAATGATGTAAATGCCAATCATGAATTTTAGCAAGAGCGAGGACACCCCAAACCATAGAAACTTTGACAACGGGAATAAACGTAGAAAATGGTCAAAACCGAGAACTTGTGTAAACCCTTAATCCACCAAGTGTGCTTTTTACGGATCAATAGAGTCGCTATATTTGTACCTGGTATGATAAAACCATTTTGAGCCAACTACATTCGAGTCTTTTGGGACGAGGAACAAGATCCCATGTATTGTTTTTATTCATGGTATCTATTTCCTCATTCATGGCTGTAACCCATTTGGGTTGTTTAGTGGGTTTTTTGTAACCTTTAGGATCTTTGATTGCAAAAAAAGGCATGATAAAGCATATTCATGGAAAATACAACAAGATCGATAATATCTCTAGGTTTAAAAATACCAAGTTTTGACCGAGTGATCATTTAATGTTGAGAGGTTTGGATCGAGACAGATGGTGTTGGGTCGGTTGAATATAGACAACATGTGGGGACGACGGTGGGTTTGTTGTACTTTAAACATTAGGACTTGAGATAGGAGAATTGGGTAAGGTTGGTGATGGGGTTGACGTTGAAACACGATGACTAAGAATAGGTGAGGGTGGGTTTAATGGAGGTGTAGGTTGTAAAGTTGGGATAGGTTGGTGCGAATACATTTTTGCATGAGGAAGGTTTTGTAGGTAAGGACTCATGTAAGGGAACAAGTGGTGGGGAAAATAAAGGTGGTAATGGTGGTTGTGAAGTTTTAGGGTCAACAGAATCATCAAAAGTTAAAAACACAAGTCTTGCTTCAACAAGTGGAGAATAATACCACTAAATGGGAAGGTGTCCTCGTTAAATTGAGCATGACGGGTGATGTAAATCCTTGAAGTAGATGGATCCAAACACTTATAGCCATTGTATTTCGGGCTATAACCAATAAATTGGATTATGCACTATATGGAGAGAGTTCATGCCGAGCATAGCCCTGTAAAAAAGGAAAACACGACATCCAAAAGTCCTAAAATTGCATAGGGGATATAATAGTTCGAAAGGCGGCTTATTATTATTTTCATGTACCTTGGTTGGAATATGATTTATAATATATGTTGCCGAAATAAAAGCGCCCACCCATAAATTAGTCATGAGCTATTTGACAAGACCTATTTCAATTATGTGTCGATGCTTGCGTTCGGATCAACCATTTTGTTGCAGGGTATTTGGACATGAAAAATGGTGATGAATACCATTTTGTTGAAATAATCCTTATACTTGACTGTTTGTGAACTCTGATCCTTCTTTACTTTGGAAAACTTTTACCTTGCAAGCAAACTTTTACCTTTTACCTTCTTTACAAAAGGTAAGAAAACCATCAATGCACTATAAATCAGACTTAGCCTTAAGTGGATAAAACCAAGCGAAACAAGAGTGAATCGTCGATAAAAATAGCATAATACCAATAACCACTCGATGGCATTATTGGTGACCAGTCCCACAAATCACAATGGATTAAGTCCAAAAACATGTGGAGATTGTTTAGTGGTTCTCATCGAAGGGTAATCGATGTACCTTTGATAATTGACGAGGTGGACAAACAACCGGTTTAGATAACAAGAAAGTAACATATAAATGTTCACTTTATTTATTAGTGAAATGTCGTAAAATGAAACATATCCTAAACAACTTTGCCATCTATCACCTCATACTTATAGATGGTGGGAAGAAACGTCCGCCATGACAACTTTATTTCCTTGGTGACGAATGTAGAGTCTATTTTAACATTTGCCCTATGCTAGCACCGAATTCCTTTGTTTTTCAATCCTGAATTTGGAATAAGGATTAGAAAATAGAACATCAACATAAGAATCGATGTGAGTTTACATATAGATAGAAGGTTCTTTGTAAGATGCGGGACTACAACCACATCCTGTAATGGTAAACAATTAGTAATAGAAGATATTCCAATATATGAAACTGATTACCATTACTGATCGGAGTGTCGTGCCTCGGTCAAAGATAAATTAATAAGTCCTAAATTACCTCAAACTAATAGCTAGTGGTAGTCAGGGGTTGAACCACGAAGAGTCTGTGGTCTGTGTCAGAATTTGGTCGATTACCAATTTGTAACAACTTAAGAAGCTTGCTATTGTTTATAATTTCTTTGTTTGGAAAAGGTGTCGGATTGGACCGACAAGTTTACTAATCACTTTGAAAAGAGATTACTTGAATTATGCAAAACTTGATTTCTTGATTTTTAACTATAATGGAAGACAAGGTTCACACCTGGTTCGATAATCGCAAGACCTAGGGTTCCTACACGCTTTTATACTTGATTTAGTTGAATTTGATTATTAACGAATTTAGTGTAACATGGCTTACGTGCCAAGAGCTATGAACGTCATAGACAAGGGTAACACTATACTTTATTACCAAGAGCATGTAAATTCTACCTATAACAAAGCATAATTGCACATACTCATTTCATAAAGTTAAATTTAATCATTCACTCGACAATTTAGGTATTCAATACAAATGTAAGACAATTGTTATAAGTTTCAAACGTTTAACTCAACTAGTCACGAATCAAAATACTAAACACATATAATAAACCCTAGAAATCTTACAAAAATCTACATCGGGGTGAAACCCGTGAGAACTAGCCGCTCATGAATGATGCAACATGAACACTAGATGATGAGTACGAAGAGCTAACCACTGATGATGATGGTGGAATTAGGGTTAGGGATTATGATGGTGATGGTGGAATGGATGAATGGTTGATGATGGTGTGGATGATCGGATTACGTTAGGTAGATTGCAGGTAATTAAGATAATAATTGCTAATGGTTTTTAGGTTGAGAGAGATCAAGAAAAGAGCTCCAAGAACTGAATGTCCATTTCAAATTTTGCAACATCCCATAAAACCCATCCCAAATTCGGTTAAATCAGTCAAACGACGCAAAATAGTGTTTGAGTTTTCATTGTCGTGTCAGCAACGAGGTATCCACGCGTCGGCGACGTGATCTGCTTGTCCGACGCTGTGCATTTCGGTCTACATGTATTTCTGACCGACGGGGGTGCGTCAACAACGCGACTCTAGGCCGTAGCCAACACACCGTCCAACTTTTGCTTCAGTTTTCTTTAATTCTCGCGTTCGGTTGGTCCCAGTCGCATCCCGATGCCCCATAATGCTCTAGAAACACAAATCACATCAAAGTAGGCTATCCAAAACTAAAATCCGTATAAAAATGCAATTTTAAATGTATAAAGCATCGGACTTTCAACCACACATCACATCCCCACACTTATCTTTTGCTTGTCAAACAAAGGGACACACTCCCTATCCGCAATAAATCAAGTTAAGGTCTAATGTCATATTCGGTTCACAATTTTCACAATCAACGACATTTCAATAGTTAAACGCGTATTACAATTTTAAGCACATGAGATGGTTACCCAAAATTAACCCGCCCTTAAAATTAGCACGCAATACACATTCCTTACAATGTTCTCTCCACTCCGTTTAACGTGTAACTAACAATGATGCACTTGCATTTATAATGAACACTCAACGATTAAAACACATACCCACATAAGCTTACAATTCAATCATTCTCCACCAATTTACATAAAAAAGGCACAAGTTATAAGGTCTATTACGGGTTGTAATGGCTAGGCTAAGGGTATGGAATGGAATATTCGAAAGGGGCTAAGGCTATGAAAATTCAATGCTTATTAATGAAACATGTGTACATAACTACATAATAGTGGTGAAATGTTTTGTTATAGGCTGAGAATTATGTGCTGAAAAGGGGAAAAAGGAGGTACCTATTGATGCTTAAACACTTTGTTTTGCCGATTTTTGTTCTTTACGAGTTCCTTTCACCCCATTTAATGAATGTAGGGTCTTTCAATTGTAGGTTTGGCTGCATTCAACAAAACTACCGGTATTGGGTTAGGATGTTATATAATTTGGTTGATACGACACATAAATTCAATCGAAGGTTTGAAATACGGAGCAGTGTTTTGGGTGGTTTCTGGACCCTATCGAGCTGTTAAAAGCTATGGTGTGATCGACTGGTCAACGGCCATCACTTATGTTCAATTGATAGGTATTTAGGGGCTGTTTGGATGGTTAAACAGTCTTGAAAGGACAACGGTAATGGGCTGTCAAAACTGCACACCGAAGTCACACTTTCGGGCGTTTTTCAAGACCAAATTGTGTGGTACGATGCAACGAGCTGGGATCTTTTGTAGGTGCTTCAGGGCCAAGAACTCTGTACTAACAACCACGGCGGTAAGGGCTGCCAAAATAGATTGATGCTTTAAAAGCAATGTTGATTTAGTTGTCCAATAGTTAATAAATAATGATCAACTTGATCCATCTTTTGTATAAAAGCAACGTGGATTAAATTCTTTATTAGGGGTTTATCATTACAAACTTGGCCTGAGAGACAGATTCTTGATATTATCTTCAGACGGGCTTTATCACTATTTCACTAACAAGGAGGCTGTTTCTGAAGTTCAACTCTTTAATAGTGGGCACCAGAAGGCGATTCAGCTCAGCATTTACAGAAGAAGTTCTGTTTCGTGCTGCCAAGAAAGCTGGTAATAGTTCATCTGAATCATTTTAACTTTTTTGTGTTTGTTCAGGTCATATTTTATCTCTAATAGTTCATACAGTAAAATCAAAAAGTTGATTTAAAGGAAACTAAGGAAATCAGTTGAACATGTAATGTGATCATATTTGAGCCGCCTATTTTGTCCCTTACAGTATATGTCGTTAATCAAAAGCTTTTACAACATGGTTATGATATGAAATTTGTTTGGTTTTATAGGGATGGATTTCCATGAACTTTTAGAAATACCACAAGGGGACAAAAGTGTTAGATGTTTCGATAGTCGTCATTTCACTTTTTATTGTTTTTACTATTAAATGCCATTACAGTATCTGTGGTTTGGGTCATTTTGTCAGTTTAGTACAAAGGTTTCATTTTCGTCTATGGGTTCAAAAAGGTTTCACTGTAGCCATTCTGGTACACTGGGTTAACTTCGTCCATTTATTCTGTTAACGAGAAGGGCAATTCAGTCATTTTATATGTAATTCTATTAATTAGAAGGGCAATTCGGCCATATAAAATAACCGAATTGCCCTTGTCATTAACAGAAAAAATGGATGAAGTTAACGCAGCAGACTAGAATGGCAATGGTTAAACCTTTTTGACCCACAGACGAAAAATGAAAACTTTGGACTAAACTAGCATAATACACAAACCACAGGGACTAAAATGGCATTTAACTCTTATTATTATTATTATTATTATTATTATTATTATTTTATTATTGTTTATTATTATTATATTATCATTATCATTATCATTATCGATTAGATTATATTATATATATACACACATTTTACTTGGTGCTGGTCTCAAATGATTGTTTATTCTTTGATGTATTCTAGATCCTAAACTACTTGATTATCAGTGATTATATACATCAACACTGTGAGCTTATGTAACTGTTGCTATTGGAATATGTTGTTGCTGCAAATTGTCATCCATTGTGCAGACGCAAAATTAGTTAGTTTAAAAAAGCACGCCTGGGTGCAAGACCTTCTCATGGTGATGGCTCTTGCGTACCTGAATTTTGAGTACCTGTGATAGAAACCTATTACCTTGTAAAAAATATTATATAAATACCTTCGGGCTTCGATTTTGTGTACATGAATATCTTCAGCTTTGTTGTTTTTTTCATCTTATTTGATGTTATTATTCAAACTATTCACGGTTTCTTAATGGTCAAAAGTACCAAGTTACCAATTGGATATGTTAGAAAAGAACCCAAAATTAACTTTTTTTACACGTTGCCTTTATTATTTATGGATCTGGGTTTACAAAATTGTTCATACTCCATATAGCGGGTTTCAGTTTAGTTTAAACATTTCCGGGTGTGTATAAAATGTTGTTTAGACAATTCAAACGTTTGATTAAAATTGGTGTTTGTATATTAATGTTCTTTTTAGCGTTTAGATGCTTTTCATGGTGTTATGGAGCTTTTAGTGTGAGCTGCAAAAGTCTTCTCAAGGTTTTTTTATGATGACTCTTGAAGCATGGCAAAATAACAACAATATCAATATTCAAAGGAAGGCTTTATATGAAATTGTGGGTCTTTGCACTGCAGGTTATTATTATTAACGGGGTCATATTAGTATAGTCTTTAATAGTCTTCATCAAGGGCACACTTTCATCTATTCTCTACGATAATTTATTTTGTGTCAATGATCAGAGGCAATCAACAGGCGAGTTTCCATATCTCATATTTATTCTTTGAGTAAACTGTCATTTTGGTCCATGAGGTTTAGGTCACTTTTGCCGCTTTAGTCTAAAACTTAAATCTTTTGAATCGGATCCCTATGGTTTCAGTTTTATTACCATTATGTCCAAAGTGAAATCAGCTCATATGTGTCTAATAAAATCCTGGTATTTTGTCCTTTTCCTCATGGGCAAAATAGTTATTATAATTTTATTATAACACATTATTAATTAAAATAATAAAATTAAATAATCCCTTTGCCCCAAACCCAAACCTTTAATCCATCATCTTCTCCAAACCCATTCTCCTGCAACCATCATCTTCTCCAAACCCATTCTCCTGAAGTGAAGATCGACAATGGTGGTATGTGGATCCCCAACCCAGTTAAAGGACACCACCCTCTTCCCCACGTACCCCCATTCCAAATGGTCTACCACGTGTCTATCCTCGTTCCTCCAGTTATTCCCCTATTTCCATATTGTCTCACCAAAATTCTGTATAACTGTTACTAGAGATGGAAATTCAGGCCAATTACGCATATATCGAAGTAATTTCAGCACTGCTTTCAGCCAACGACCGGTCTGTGAGTTTCTAACAACCTCAGCTCAGAGCAAGCCAATTCAACAATTCAACAACTGATCGAAATTCAAAAGCAGGCGGCGATGGCTCTTAGCGAAGAATAAACCAGAGAATCGAGTAAGGATAGCAAGAGCTAGAGTAGTCAAGCCATTGATACTGAACAACTACAAGAGCACAGGCGATTTTTAATCTTTCCTTGTGTGATGAAAATAAAGAGGTTCTAGCGTCGGAGCAATCATGCGTTAAGGATTGTGCAACACCCTGACCGCGTAAAACAACGAACCACGGCAGAAACGTCGGGGAGTTATGTCAAAGAACTATTGTTTCACAACTCATGGAATTTAAAATTTTGTTTTATTAAGTTAAATGTTTACATTATCTTGGGATAAACAGAAACAACACATAAATAAATTGTCTTTCATGTTTTAAGCCACTAAGGCCCGCGTCCATTCCTACGTGAAGCATGCATCATATTATCAAGCATCAACTCCTAAAGCATGTGTGAAAAGAGAGTCATCATAAAAATGCGGCGAGTACATAGGTTTTGTGAGTTTTGTCAAATTCGTGGCTTTGTATACATATTGCAACACCTCATCCGACTATAAGAGTCTTTAAGTGAAAACCTCGTATTAAAAGTGTTTGATATTGCAATACAATTAACCAACTAAAACAAGTTGGTTAGAGTTGTGAAAACCTTGTAGCCGTGAATCTTGACCAAAACGTTTCTTTTCGTAAAAACCTTGTAATAGATTGATTCAAAAGAAAACTTTGTATGGTTTATATCTTTAAATGAAAATCATTGCGTGACATTGTTCAAAATGTCCGTGTTATAAACCATTCGTCCGTGTTATAAATCAATCGTCTGTGTCATAAACCAATTGTCCATGTCATAAACAAATCGTCCGTGTTTTTAATTGTAAAAACTTTTGATCGTTCTTTAATGAACACATTCAAACCTGGGTTGACTATACAACCAAAGGGTATCTTTAATAGACCACCAAAGGGTCTCTTTAACTAGACTAACAAATCAACAAATGATTTGTTAATCAGCAACAATTTCTGTCATTAACCAAACTTCCACCAAATCCAGCGAACACTCCGATAATGGATTTCAGTCCTATGGTACCATAACATACTACTGGTCGGCTTGGCCAAAGCTAATGAATGTCATTCGTGTTATGGATAACGCATCAACAAGTTGTTCACATTCCTAAAATCATATTGTTTAATATATAAACCATAGACATTGTTTTTTTTTAAAAACTTGAAAATGATTTACACATATGAATCACCCCAAAACATTTGCAAAACGTAAAAGAGGGAACTATGTGCTCACTTTAAAATCTTTTTGTATATATAAACCATGTATATTGTTTTGAAATCTTGAAAATAATTATAGGCACATATGAATCACCCTAAAACATAATCATGTAAAAGTGGGAACTATGTACTCACTTTGAAAATCATTTTGTATATATAAACCATGTATATTTTTGAAATCTTGAAAATTACCATAGGCACATATGAATCACCCTAAATATTTAGAAATGTTAAAGAGGGGGCTATGTACTCACATAGGATTGCGAAAGTATTATTGATCAACGAAATAAACAAAGCTCAAACATGTCCTAATGTGCAGATAGCGTGTCGGGACTACAAACGGGAGATCGGATAGAATGAAGTCTTATAAACCAAGCGAGTGTTGGAACTCATGTGATATGGTTTAACAAACTTAACATTCTGATTTGGAAAGGATCCTAGTGCTTTTGAGCCATTATGACTCGTTAGGGTAGTTTACGCTACTTTAACGGGTCATTAGCGTAAATGCGTGATCGGATGGTTAAACATGTCGTATGCTAAGTCTTAAACGACCAAACATGTTCGAAAATGTTATAACATCAGTTTATATGTCAAAAATTTGGTTACATGTGTATAAAATGGATTTATGCACAAAAGGGCATTTTGGTCATCATTTTTTAAGAACAAAGAAGTAACCAATCATAACACTAACCAAACAACGTGATCCATAAGGTATAACCTTAGTAGGTTATTCCTATACAACAATGGTCACAAATATGTGTTTGGTCGGATCTTAAGATCCACCAAATTGGTCGGATTCGAAAGTCAAAGCGGTGGTCAATACCGCTCGACTTACGACCCTAAATAAGCACTAAACTAGATGTAACGAGTTAGACATGACAAAATATGTATAACTAAGTTTATAAAACTGATTTGGTACAAAACATGGTGTTTTGATACCCAAAAATAGTTTCGTCGTAAAATGCACATCATGCACATTTTTGACCGAAACTTTGACTCGTCACTTCGACTAGTAAACGTGGAAATCAGAAGGTGAAATAGTTAGGGATTATAACCTTCGTGATTACAATCACGTTGCAGAGTTCAATTGAACTTTAACTTGACCAAATATGGTCAGAACCAAAAGTCAATCAGGAAGCCAAACTGTTCGACTTTTAGCTCAAAATTGCTAAATAATGAAAGAACTAGGAAGAGTACTTACTCGTGTTGAAGAACACTTTCAGAACTCAAGATAGGAGGCTTCCAAAGGCTGGAAACAAGCTCCAAAAAGGATAGAAAGAAGAACTATCACACTTTGCTTTGAAGTGTTTTGAAATGGTGTGAAAAAAATGGAAGAATCATGGGTATTTATAGTATTTTAGGATCAAGGAGGTGATGACAAGTGTAGTGGATTAGTGTCCTAACATGTGTCAACACCAAATTAAATGTGGCAAAATGAGTGCTAGGTGTCAAAAATTGGAGATAGGTGGTAAACTTGGTAAAGAAGCAAAAATCTTTTTTTTTGACTTTTGGCCCTTGAACTTGTATTTTTTGTTTGCCATTTTTAACCCCTTTAACCTGATATTTAGGTTATATAAAGGTGTTAAGACATGTGTAACTTGGATTATGTCCAAAATGTCGTGGATGTCGGTTCGTTTGGTTGTACGCTTACGCGTTTCGCAATAATGGGTAAAACGCTTTAACGAACACGAAAATGATCAAAATTGTGCAACGATTGATGATCGGATGTGTCGCGCCTCGGTCAAAGATAATATTTAAAGTCCCAAATTACCGTTAACAATGTGTTAGTGGTGGTAAGGGGTCGAACCACGAAGAGTTTGTGGTTTGCCATCAGATGCAATTATTTTTTATAAGATTGTCACTTTATGAAGCTTGCTATTTCAATTGTTTAAATAATTGTTTGTTTGAAGGAATGTCGGAATGATCCGATGAATTTGTTTCTAATTTACTAACTATGAAAACTCCAACAATTACAGGAAAACTTTAATTGATTTGATTTTAAAACAATGATGTGAGAAAAGGTTCACACCCGGTTCGGTAGTGGCAAATCCTATGGTTCCTACACACTTTTAAGTTCAATTCCTTTGTATCAATGATCAACAAGTTTAGTGTTAAATGATTTAGATGCCAAGAGTTATCGTATGAACAATGGACTACAATGCACTTTATTATCACAAACAAGTATACTCTAACCTAGACAAGGCATAATTGCACATAATATTTCACAAAGTCAAATTTAATCTTCATTCGACAATTCATGAATTCAATACAAATCAAGTCAGTTATCATAGGTTTCAATATCAAAATACAAATTGTCACAAATCAATATTCAAAAGCATGTCAAACCCTAGAACTTACAAACCTACACCGGGTGAAACCCAAAAAATTAGCCGCTCATCATGAACGGAACTTGATCATCGGATGATTGGAGCTTGATCACAAACATCTTGAAGCTTCGAAGGTAGTGATGATGATGGTTAGGGTTTGAGATGGAAGATGAAGATGGATGGATGATGAATGAGATGATGATGATAGGCTAGGGTTTTGATCAAAGGTTGTGATTCGGATGATGGAATGGATTGTATATGATGGGGGATGAAGATTGGGGTGTTCTTGGCTCCAAGATGTCGCACTCCAACCGATGGCAAAAACATCAGAGTGAGACGAAATAGATTGCTCAATGCATCATAACACTATTTGGGACAATATTTAAATGAAAACATGTTCATTTCATATATCAAATTATCAATTACAACAGAAATCAAAATACAACAACTTCAACAAAATTACAACATGAAAGCCTAACATTCTAGGTGCATTTCTATGTCGTCCCTACTAGATTTTTATAAGCATCATCATCAACCTGTAACATGTTAAAAGTATAGTTCAATACAAAAGTATTGGCGAGTACACAAGTTTAAGTACATAGCATAAGTATAAAAGAGTTTACTCAAATCCACATGGCAATTGTATACAAGTAAACTAGTATGCAATACTAATTGTCAAACCCAAGTGTCCACAAGAATGAATGTGTCCCTCGTCACACGAAGTAACGATACTAAGTATGAATAAGAATAAGAATCAGCTTAATACTTAACATTACCACGACAGGCGGTGTGCTATTCCTATAGCTATATATTTTAAGTTAGGGCTAGCTAAGTTAATGACAAGAAGCATGTATGAATTTAGCATGTACCTAAGTATAACAATAAGAATGTATGATGGATTGAGTGTATAAAGCATGAAGTTTATGTATTCATGTATTTTGTAGTTAACATGTTACAACCCAAATTGTGTAAAAAGGGAAAATGAGTCAAGTGTACTCACGCTTTTGCAAGCTTTCACTTGTTACTTTGCGAAGGGTTTGGAGGGACGGAGGAACACCAAGTTATCTTTTGAAAGCCTTGAACCTTTAGATAGAGAGAGCTTTAGAGCTTTAGAGCTTTAGAGAGAATAGAAGAAGTGTTGAGGTGTGAAATAGAGTGGGAGGAGGTGGGTATTTATAGATGGGGTTAGGGGGTTGTTAGTTGGGTGCATTTAATGCAACAAACACAAAATGGACCAATCCATGGGCAAGAAACCACTTTCTCCGGATTATGCTATTTTTAGTCCTGAACTTAGTTTATCTTTCATTTCAGGCATAACTTTTCATTTTTGCATGTATAACACATATAAGTATGGTTTGAGTATCGAGTGTGAATGTATGAGTCTTTGCACGTATAAACAAGTATCAGTTTAAACAACTGAATGCATGTAAGATATGTATATATAACAAGTATGAATTTTTATTACGATTCAAGTCTCGGATTACAAAATTGGGAAAAGAAATACGAATACAAGTTTCCATAAATAGAAATACGATTATACTTTCTAATTAAGGAAAGTATGAAAAGCGAGGTGTTACAGTCTCCCCTCCTTTAGGAATTTCATCCCGAAATTTATTCAAGAGGAAAACTTTGGAAAAGATGTCATTTTGGTGAAAGTGTTTGGCCAAAATCAAGATTTTGAAGTTTAAAGTTTTTGCGGAGTACATGTATAAGTGTGTAAATATGTATCGAAATTTTGAAGGATAAAACTAGTAGGTTCGTGAAGGTAATTTATTTGATAAGGTGTTTTGAGACATCAGTCGTAAAAAATGTAAAAACGTGTATGTGTGTGTAAGGAAGTGAGTTTGACTGAGCCTGGACAACTCATTGGAAGAAATATTTTAAAAGATGTGACCGAAGAGGAATTTTTTAGTATGACTAATGATGTATTTTGATTATAAATGAGCGGTCCGCACCGTAAGTTGTAAGAAAAGTGTTGTCAGTTCTAAGGCGTATTAGTAAAATCACTTGTTGTAGAATATGTTTATTGGAGAGAACTAGGATGGTAAATATTTATAGTTTCTAAAAGGTTTTGGCGGTAATAGACCGACTAGTTGCAGTTTGCGCGTAGTTAAGAGTGGAAGATAGTTTTAAAGAAACCGAATATTTGACAAGATGGAGCCGTGGGGACGTTTACAAAAAAAATTAATTGAATGTTTAGGTTGATTTACTATAAATAAAGTTTGGATGAAAGGTTAAGGGAAAAATTGGGAATATCGTGGTATGGTAGTGAATGATTCGATAGGTGTATGCGAAAGGTAAAAATGGTATAAACATCAGATAATGTGAACATGGAAACGTTGAGAGATGCTAGTGATAGTTGTAGTGTGTTAAAGCCAACGATTTTGAGAATGAAGTTTTATCATATATAACCAGTACTAATCATTTCAAAAGTGGGTCACCAAAGTTTGTTATGAATCAAATGTATTTAACAAGGTCTGGGAGATCACCGAATTTCTCATGGCACGCTTTACGAAAGTTTGGTAACATGGTAGGGACACTTATATATAGGAAGTACCAGCAGCGTATCCACCATGTTCACACCATGTTACGTCCGTTTCGCTATTCGTGTTCATGTTACTTTCCGTGTTGCGATACACCGTAGAACCCACTATGGTTTTCATGCGCCTACCAATATAATCCCATGTGCACCAGCGATTATTTTGGTTTGTGCATGATCCGCATAGTTTGTACTATTAGTATACGGTCAGGTTACATTTAGTATTACAAGCAAAAGGCGTGTAAGATAGCGTATAAAAATTAAGTATGTAAGCATGATTGTATGTATGTATGGGTGTGTCGAACATAGGCAAAACCACTCGGGTTATGCCTACTTATAGATTTCAAGTATGACTACCAAGTAGTGCGAATGTATAAATTTTGAGTTGATAGAAGACTAACACGTATGAATTAGCATGAAGTATCGAGCGTATAGGTGAAGTAAAATGGGCTTTAGCATATATAAGCTACCATGAAGTTGCGAGTGTGTAAAATACGAAGTATAAAGGTGATATGTGTAATATTTCATGTATCATTGACTGCATAAATAGAAACGTGTAATGCAATATGCATGTGTATGGTTGCTTGACCAAAATATTGAGTTGCTTGAAATAAAATAAGTCGGGTTTGTCGGGAATGAAGGACCAAAATTATGAATGTCGGGTGAATATTGAGAAAAGTATTAATTTTTTAGTAAGATGTGATTTGTAAAAGAAATGTTACTTTGGTTTTAAAAATTAGGATTTGAGTATGTCGAAGATTGTCAGACCTAATGAGTCTTTCATGCCCACGCGTTTAGATTTAGAATTGGTTATTAACATTCTTGAAAAAGGCTTTAAAACAGTGAACTTTCTTCATTGAAGGTGTTTTATATCGAAATAAGGAAAGTTATGTTTAAATATTCCGTGGATAAACTTTGATTTTTGAAAGAATTTTTTTTTGTAAAACGTACTTGTATGTATGTGAGAGAAAGTTTTCATTGGTTCTTCGTTGGGAACAAAATGTCTTTTAAATGATAGTATAAGTGAGTATGTTCTAGTGATTGGACGAATTATGAAAATCGTGGGCAAGAGGTTCATTAGATCGTCTAAGTTTGATAGATAGCTTTTCATAAGATTTTGAAAATTGGGAAAGAAACATTTAAAGTATCATTAGGGGTTTTGTGTATGTGATTTATGTAAATAAGTTGTAGGGTGAGAAATCGTTTGGATAAAATAGTAAGGTCCGAGGTTCATGCATGAGTGGGGAAATTCACTTTATGATAAAAAGGTTTAGGTATAAATCTAAATCGATTAATTGTCATGAAAGTGGTCAACAATAGGAGAAAGGGTGAGGCTTTATCGTGACGTGATTATGAAAGTTACGTTTGAGCATGTAAGTATTGTATAACACGTATGAGTTCACATAGATGACATAAGCATAACAAGTGTTCAATAGTATAAATACGTATGATTGCGTTAGGAGTATAAATTTAGTTGGTTTGCGAGAATTACTATTGTTTTTTTATTACGAAAGGCGTGCGAATTGTGCATTGAGTTCAAATGAACGAGGTAACAATATTAAAACACATAGAAATTGAGATACATAAAAGATATGCTTAGTAAAATATTGGAGTGCTTTGGGTTGAGAAGCATTGACTATTTCCAAAGTGAATCGAAGATCCTTTCAAATTAGAGGAACGTGCTTTGCTCTATAGGTAAAATGCTCTCGTTAAGCGATTAATGGCATTTTACCCTTCCAGTTACTACACATATCTAACTGATCGAAAAATCGAAACTTGGTGAGATCAAAAAATCGAGGAGGGGACTAGTTGACAAGGTGCGGGTTTCACCCCTAACTTGGCAACATCGTACCCTAAGTGTGGTTAATACTTACCAAACGAGGAGCGAATTCCGACTCGTTGGTAAGGGTCCGCTAGAAATGGAAAATTTTCCATCAAGTTATGGATATCACTCCTAACTTGATGGCGTAATTTCATGAAAATCCAATACGCGGCTTGAGAGTGATCACCAAAGTGTGGGTTTCACCCTATTTTGGTGAAATCGTCTCGTTTGTAGTATGAGTGTCTTCAAGCATGTATATTGTGTAAATGTCTTAGGAAAGACATATTGCATATATTAAGACCAAAAGAAATAGGAAGAAGCAAGGTAGGGAGAATTAGCATTTAAACATGAATCAAGAATAGTCAAGTTTGGTCACTTAAACTATAGACTAGGTCGAACATGGCAATTCTACCTAATTCCCTATAGTTATGCTCTGATACCAATCTGTCACACCCCAACCGATGGCGGAAACATCGAATGTGAGACGAAATAGATTGCTCAATGCATCGTAACACTATTTAGGACAATATTTAAATCAAAACTCGTTCATTTCATATATCAAATTGTCAATTACAACATAAATCAAAATACAACAACTTCAACAAAATTACAACATGAAAGCCTAACATTCTAGGTGCATCTCTATGTCGTCCCTACTAGATTTGTCATAAGCATCATCATCAACCTGTAACATGTTAAAAGTATAGTTCAATACAAAAGTATTGGCGAGTACACAAGTTTAAGTACATAGCATAAGTATAAAAGAGTTTACTAAATCCACAAGGCCATTGTATACAAGGTAAGCTAGCATGCAATACTAATTGTCAAACCCAAGTGTCCACAAGAATGAATGTGTCCCTCTCACACGAAGTAACAGACTAAAGTATGAATAAGAATAAGAATCACTTAATACTTAACATTACCCGACGGGCGGTGTGCTACTCCTATAGCGCTATATATGTTAAGTTAGGGCTAGCTAAGTTAATGACAAGAAGCATGTATGAATTTAGCATGTACCTAAGCATAACAATAAGCATGTATGAATGATTGAGTGTACACAGCATGTAGTGTGTGTATTCGTGTGATTTTGTATGTTAAAATGTTACAACCCAAATTGTGTAAAAAGGGAAAATGGGTCAAGTGTACTCACGGTTTTGCAAGCTTTCACTTGTTACTTCGTAAAGGGTTTGGAGGGTTGGAGGAACACCAAGTTATCTTTTGAAAGCCTTGAACCTTTAGATAGCGAGAGCTTTAGAGCTTTAGAGAGAAGAGAAGAAGTGTTTAAGGTGTGAAATGAGAGTGGGAGGAGGTGGGTATTTATAGATGGGGTTAACGGGTTTGTTAGTTGGGTGCATTTAATGCAACAAACACAAAATGGACCAATCCATGGGCAACAAACCATTTTCTCCGGATTATGATATTTTTAGTCCTTGAACTTAGTTTATCTTTCATTTCAGGCATAACTTGTCATTTTTGCTTGTATAACACATATAAGTATGATTTGAGTATCGAGTGTGAATGTATGAGTCTTTGCACGTATAACAAGTATCAGTTTAAACAACTGAATGCATGTAAGACTGTATATATAACAAGTATGAATTTTTATTACGATTCAAGTCTCGTATTACAAAATTGGGAAAAGAAATATGAATACAAGTTTCCATAAATAGAAATACGTTTATACTTTCTAATTAAGGAAAGTATGAAAAAGCGAGGCGTTACACAAGATGGGTTTCAAAAGCTCACAAACTCGTAACTCACCAAATGGGTCAAAAACAAGTTATAATATGTCAAAATTTGAATTTCAACGACATTGAACTAGAAGGGGCGTCGCCGACAGCCATGTGGGCATCGACGACGGCCTCTGCTTTATGTGTTTCTTCTCCGACGCTCTAATCCACTGTCTACAACAATTTTTCTCCGACAGACTATCTGAGGGGCGTCATCGATGGCCTCTCTAAATCATGTTTTCCTGTTTTCCCATTTCGCGATTCCGGTTGACCCGTTTTCCGTCCCGATGCTTCAAAACGCTCCCGATAGCTCCTTAAACTCCGTAAACCTTTAAAACACAAATACAATCAAATTTAGGCTATTCGAAACTAAAAGTTATGTAAAACATTAACTTTAACTTAATAGAAACATCGGTTTCGACCACGTATCACATCCCCACACGTGAAAACGTGGGTCAATAAGGAACACATTTCCCATTTTCGAGACATGAGTTAAGGTCTAATGTCATACTCGGTTCATAATTTATATTTTCAATATTTAGCGTTAACATGATAACACAAAAATGGTTATCCAAGATTAACCCGCCCTTGAAACTCACAATTCATACACATCCCTCACAATGTTCTCTCCAGCTCGGCTTATAAATTGGCTAATATTTAATGCATTAGCACTTTTGATATAAACACACAAACCGATTAGAACACATACCCTCATAAGCTTGCAACTCAATCATTCTCCACCACCGAACACAAATATTAACACAAGTCAAAAGGTCTTGAAGGGTTGTATTGGGGCTAGGCTAAGGGTATGGAATAGGATATTTGAAAGTGGCTAAGGTGATGAAAACTCGAGTTTTTTATTACAAAAACAACTATTCTAACACAACCGACTACGAAACAATAACCTAAGAGTCAAAAGTCTTCCGTCTTTTATTCAACAAACTATCAATACATAAGTTTTCTTTTCTTTTCTCAATTATATTTGTTTTTTAATATAATCCTAAAACAAGTTTTCATCACACGGGTTAAAAATTAAAGGTTCAACGGTCAAGGGCTAAATGGGTTGGTCAAACGAAAGGTTTAGGCTCAAAATTGGCGACTAAGGGACTGATTTTGGGTAAGGGTATATAAATGGTGTAACATAAAAAGGTTTACCTAATGCCTTAATCATTCTTGTGCTCATATTCAGTCTATGGTCTCAAATGTATCAAAATTTGCAAGTTCTACAATACATGACAAATAGTCCACTCAACCAAAGAAATATATTCATATATGGTATGTAAAAGCGGCTCAAAATCTCACATATAGAAGGTATGGTATGTGATATGTGTAAAATGAAAGTTTCTTAGGCAGATTATTCCCAAATAACCACCCGCTAAATACCCGTCATGTTATTAATTTGAACTTGATCATGACAAAAGACCACATGGGTTATGTCATCCCTCACTACTTAGTTACTCATGCTTTTAAGACTGCTTCAACCAAAGACATTTTGAAAAAAAATTTGAAAATTTTCCCCATCCCCACACTTGAGGTCAACATTGTCCTCAATGTGTAGTGTTTAAACAAAGGGGTCAAAACTGAAAACCTTTAGTTCTCCCCATCCCCACACTTGAGGTTAACATTGTCCTCAATGTGTAAGAATAGAGCCATTTAAAACGCACAAGGGATGTGACACGGCTACCTTCACAAAATTTCACCCGAAAAATAAAATACAAAATATAATCCACTTATTAAAAAAAAACAAATCAAAGCTAAAGGAAACGTATGCACCTGATTTTTCGCTCATTCTTCGTGTGTTCTTCATCTTCAACAAAAACGGTTGTCTCGCGAACACATTTACCTATAAATTTCAACCTTCGTGTAGAAGCAAGCTTCTCACAACCATTAAAAATTTGTTAGTTACTTAGTTCTACCATTTTTATTAAAATAATTACCAAGTCATGTAATTTTATTCAGCTTTGATTTTCTTTGTAGATTTTACAACAACAAACTAAACTCACTTTCGTAGGAATCACGATTGTATTTAGGTATGTCAACAAGCCCTTTTAAACCTTCTGATAGCTCGAAAGGACGAGTAGGTCTGTGAGGGTTATCTAGGGAACACACCCACAAAGTTCATTTAACTACTAACAAGAAACTAAACATAAAAATAAAATTCACACAAAAATATACAACAACAAAAGAAAACATACCGGCGATCATCGCTTGTATCGCTCGCTGGGATCTACCGGTGGATACGACTGGTAAGGTATCCCGTGAGAGCTGACGTCATGTCATGGAAGTCATCGAGTGACCTCTCTCGCCCTCAGCCGGCGCTTGGAACTGCGGTGGGATGAAACTGGAACCGACTGCTTTGGGCCAATACGGAGATGGATAAGAGGGCCCAGAGGGAACAGAAGGTTCTCGTATGAAACCCACGGCGTGTGCTCTTGGTATGGACCCCCGCCTCCCAATCTCTATGGTGGCACTATGGGTCATGCAAATGCTTCGCGTTATTAACCGCCATCTGTTGCGCCACCGCCATAGCATGCCAGCGGCGGTCTTCCAATGCATTCTGATCAGCACGCAACCTGTCCTGTTCCTCCTCCCAAGCTTGCCTTCTAGACAATTCATGTGCTTGATACAAGTCTTGTCTTTCCAGAAAGGCTTGTGGGCGGCCCACTGCTCTTGTTGTCTCTCCTAGTATTCTTGCTCTTTAGCCCGCTGAGCAGCCTCTTCAGCCCAATAAGATTGTTGTTGGGCTTCCCAATTTTTTTCCCCACTGCTACCTCCTTTGTTCATACTCCCGGTTCTCCTAATACAAGCGGAGACATTATCATAAACGTCTTGTTGCCCCGGTAAAAGATAATATTTATAGTCCCAAATTACCCTTAACAATGTGTTAGTGGTAGTAAGGGGTCGAACCACAAGAGTTTGTGGTTTGTGATCAGATGCAATTGATTGTTTTATAAGATTTCACTTATGAAGCTTGCTATTTCGATTGTTTAAATATTTGTTTGTTTGAAGGAATGTCAGAATGATCCGAAAATTTGTTTCTAATTTACTAACTATGAAAACTCCAACGATTGTAGGAAAACTTTAATTGATTTGATTTTAAAACAATGACGTGAGAACAAGGTTCACACCCGGTTTTGATAATTTTGGCCACTTCCTTGATTGTAATTTCTTTGGTACCCCCCTTTATTATCGCCTTGATGGTTTTGGTACATCGAACCTCCTTGATTCTCACTTTGATTATTCGTTTGAAAATTGGGATTCATTTGATTTGAAACATTCCCATAGCGAATGTTGGGATGGTTTCTCAACCTCGGGTGATAAGTGTTTGAATTCATGTCGAACTGCTTGCGCTCACCATACACTTGATTCACCTCTTCATTCGCATGTGCCATGCTCATACATTCCTCGGTTCGATGCCCAATATCCCCACAATCTTCGCATACCGCGAATTGCACCGCACCAACATCCTACTTCTTTATTCGCGCCAACTCCCCTTTCCAAAGTGGGAATTCTATCCTTGGCGCTTGAATCGAGGTCGGGAAGAGATCGAGAAATAAGATGCTTCTTAGATTGGTTCGCCATAGCGACCACTTTGGAATTCTTGCTCATCATTTCCAAGAAATCCCAATCGTCTTCCTCATGGTTGTTCAACAACGTTCCATTACTAGCGATTGCAGATATTTGTGATCATCGCATCCAACCCCCTCACAAGGCATTTAAGTAACTCCAACCTTGGAATTTGGTGATGAGGAAACTTCCTAACCAATTCCTTGAAATGGGTTTAATGCCTCATGTAATAATTCCCCCGGTAATTGCCTAAATGACCGAATCTCATCCCTTGCATCATCGGTCTTTGCAATAGAGTAGCATTCATCCAAGAAGACTTGTTGCATCTCCACCCAAGTGTGAATACTGTTTGCCAGAAGTGTGAGAAACCATTGCTTAGATTTGTCTTTTAATGAAAATTGAAATAGTCTCAATTTCACTTCTTCCAATGCAAAATCATGACCGCCAATCATGCCACGATATAGCCAAAATTCCGCCAAATGTGTATACGGCTCGTTATTCGTTCTACCGCTGAAATGGGGTAGAATGTTGATATAGTTCGCTTACAATCAAACGCCCTTCTCCCTCGAGGTGTAGGCACAATGGGTGAGTCATTTTCAGTGACCACCGGTCTAAATCGCACGTTAACACCCCGCGGAGCTTGTTGATGCATTTGGCGTCTCGGACCATTTACCTCTTGATTCATCGGTCTTTTATTACCCCTTGGTCACCACCCCCATTTCCACCTTGATTCCCGCCGCCCACAAATTGCAGAATTCGGTTACGGTACCATTATTATTGTTGTTGTTGCCGTAATCCTGATTCCTTCGATCATTTCGTGGTTGACAGTTATTCCCGTAGTCGTCATCTCTACCAAACTCTTGCCTAAATCCTTCATTATTCCCCACAAAGTTGGCATTTTGATAGCCAAAATCGTCATAGTCAAACCCCCGAGCATTGTAAAAATTCCCTATGTTGTTATCCCCCCATTCATCATCCACAACTCTTTCATTGTAGTTCCCACTGTTGTCCGAATATTCCGAATGAACGCTCATGTGTTCCGGCGATTGATAACCGGAAACACTATACGGTGCCTCGTTGGGAATATTATTTCTCAACTCATCGAGGTTGAGAAATTGGGCCTCATTTGTGGGATTGCCACGATTATGGTTAACTCCACGGTTGGCGTTAACATTTCGATTGTTGAGATTGGGTGGTAATGGGTTTTGTCGGTTTTGGTTTGGAGGAGGAGGGTGGGTGTACGTTGGCGGTTGTTTTGGTTTTGGCTACGAGATTGGAATGGTGGTGTTGTGGTCTTGAGTTGTTACCACCCCCTCGATTGATGGTTTTGAGTGTTTTGGTTTTGGGGTGGGTAATCATGGAATTGGTTTTGGTTGTTGGGTTGGTTGGAATTTTGGGGATCCATTGGAATGAGTCCAAAGGATGGTGTAGGTGGTGAGTGGTTATTGGGTGGATTAGAGACAAGGGTTGCCTCTAACCGGTTGGCTAGGTTCCTTCTAACGACCCGCACGATCTCCGGTTCGAACACTAACGGCGAGGTCCTCCCGGAATGTATGCATGCACTACCTGTAACCTGCACAAGTAACACACCCGCGCAACACATAAGCAAAGACGGTATAAAGAAACAAGCAATTTAAACATTTAATCACACAATCAAGCAAATCCAAACGCAAAGCGCACGAACTCCCCGGCAATGACGCCAAAATTTGATCGGATGTGTCGAGTGAGCCCCCGTCAAAGATAATATTTATAGTCCCAAATTACCCTTAATAATGTGTTAGTGCTAGTAAGGGGTCGAACTACGAAGAGTTTGTGGTTTGTGATCAGATGCAATTGATTTTTTATATGATTGTCACTTTATGAAGCTTGCTATTTCGATTGTTTAAATAATTGTTTGTTTGAAGGAATGTCGAAATGATCCGATGAATTTGTTTTCTAATTTACTAACTATGAAAACTCCAACGATTGCAGGAAAACTTTAATTGATTTGATTTTAAAACAATGATGTGAGAACAAGGTTCACACCCGATTCGGTAGTGCAAATCCTAGGGTTCCTACAAACTTTTAAGTTTAATTCCTTTGTATCAATGATCAACAAGTTTAGTGTTAAATGATTTAGATGCCAAGAGTTATCGACATTATGAAAAACAGACTACAATGCACTTTATTATCACAAACAAGTAAACTCTAACTTAGACAAGGCATAATTGCACATAGACATTTCACAAAGTCAAATCTAATCTTCATTCAAAAATTCATGAATTCAATACAATGCAAGTCAATTATCATAGGTTTCAAAATCAAAGTACAAATTGTCAAATCAATATTCAAAAGCATGTCAAACCCTAGAACTTACAAACCTACACCGGGGTGAAACCCAAAGAAATTAGTCGCTCATGGTGAACGGAACTTGATCACCGGATGATTTGAGCTTGATCACAAACATCTTGAAGCTTTGAAGGTAGTGATGATGATGGTTCGGGTTTGGGATGGAAGATGAAGATGGATGGATGATGAAAAGAGATGATAATGATGATAGGCTAGGGTTATGATCAAAGGTTGTGATTCGATGATGGAATGGATTGGATATGATGGGGGATGAAGATTAGGGTGTTCTTGGCTCAAAGATGGGTTTCAAAAGCTCACAAACTGGTAACTCCTCACCAAATGGGTCAAAAACAAGTTATAATCCGTCAAAATTTGAATTTCAACGACGTTGAACTAGAAGGGGCGTCGTCGACGGCCATAGGGGCGTCGGCGACGGCCTCTGCTTTATGTATTTCTTCTCAGACGCTCTAATCCACTGTCTACGACAATTTTCTCCGACGGACTATCTGAGGGGTGTCGGCGACGGCCTCTATAAATCATGTTTTCCTGTTTTCCCATTTCGCGATTTCGATTGACCCGTTTTCCGTCCCGATGCTCCAAAACGCTCCCGAATAGCTCCTTAAACTCCGTAAACCTGTAAAACACAAATCCAATCAAAAGTATGCTATTCGGAACTAAAAGTTACGTAATACATTAACTTAAACTTAATAGAAACATCGGTTTTCGACCACGTATCAATTGACATTTTTGCATTCTCATCAATAAAATACAAGATTTTATTGAATACAAAAATATTTGGATTGATGCACATGGTTCGTATGTTGAATATGGACCAACAGACTTTCATAGTTTGACAAAAATAGTCCCTTGACTTGTATAAGCGTGTTTTTGCTATATCTAACCCTTCAAAAGTTATATCTAAGTTATGTAAAGGGTATTTAGTGTATGTATAGCTCATGTCCTTTTTTTCGGAGTGTACGTCGCGTTAAACTGACTGCGTTTGAGTGTCAGTTAACGAATTACTTCCACAAAAATTTTTGAGGGTTCGAAATCGTGCAAGAAATTGAAATTGTGCAAATGTCTTAGATAATTGTACAAATTTCAGAAATAAAATACAGGGTTTCATTGAATACAAAACTGTTTGTAATTGTACAATGATTGAAAAGGCACAAATGTCATAGATTGGAACACCGACCGCCAAGGAAAACGCTAGTCTAAAGAATGGGGTTTGGAGAAGATGATGGTTGCAGGAGAATGGGGTTTGGAGAAGATGATGGATTAGGGTTTGGGTTTGGGAGAAGATGATAAGTCTGTGCATTTATAAGGTCAAAGGGATTATTTAATTTTATTATTTTAATTAAATAATGTGTTATAAAAAAGTTAAAATGACCACTTTGCTTCTGAGGAAAATGACAAAATGCCAGGATTTTATTAGACAAATATTAGCTGTTTTCACTTTTGGACCAAAATGGCGATAAAACTGAAACCATATGGACCTAGATTCAAAAGAATTGAGTTTTGGACTAAAGTGGCAAAAGTGACCAAAACTCATGGACCAAAATGGCAGTTTACTCTTCCTAATCCCTTTAGTTCGTTCATACTTAACATTTTTCTGATTGATTGTATCAGCATAAGAAGATTAGGGTCGCCACTGCTGCAAAGAGGATGCCACCACATCCTTACACCTTTCCTTACTTCAAAATGTCTTGCTTACCAAGTAATAGAACGTTTCTTTCATTTCAAAGTTTATGTGAACAATACAAAGTAATATAATTCTCAGTATGTGGTGTGTGTATATATATATAGATATAGAAAAGAGAGAAAGTGAGTATACAGATATTATGTAAGGATCAAATATAAATGAGTGTTAATATACAAAATGATCTTAATATGAGAAGTGAAAGAAACTTTTTTTTTTGAATTTATTTCCATCTACTTAAGTATGGGACTAAAATACGTACTTGATAAGATGGAATTAAAAAAAATCCTTCCTACATTTCTGATATTAAACTCAATTTGTATGTTAAAGACCAGTTTATATCGGAACTTAACTCTACAAATGTTAACACCCTGAAACTTTTACCGAAAACATAACAAATGAAATACAATTAGGGGGTGTTTGGAATTGCTTATAAAACAATTTATTGACTTATAACTTTTTAATAAAGGAGTTTTTTTTTGAAAAATGATGTTTGAGTAATTGTTTGAAAAGGAGGTTTAGGATAAATAAAAAAGTTAAGTGGAAGTCACTTTCTAAAAAAAGATACAAGATGGTGGAAAAGAAGATAAAAGGAGTTTTTCTGAAACATATAACATTGCTATATTTTATATATCAATTACCATCGTATGTTTGCTACAACGTTCTTTTTGTCCTTTTGTTTTTGCCACTGAAGTTTCAAGGCTCTGTTTTGGTCCCTGTTTGATCTTGACTATTTAGCTACGAAACAAAGCCATGGTTGCCCAATATCGTCCCACAAGAAAATATAACCTTGATGTGTAGTAACATTTTTTTGTCCTTTTCTTATTGTTTTCATTTATCTGACTTTTTTTATTGTTTTCATTTATTTAAGTTTCGGAATCTTTTTTTATACAAGTTTTAATTTGTTTTCAAATTTTTATTACATTATTAATTTTTCTGGATATTTTATTTTCTTTTTATAACTTTTAGTATGCGTTGTTTTGAAAAAATCGAGTTTTGTTGTTACGACGCGTTTCTTTTCATCTACGTCTCGTTATAAGTTTTACTCAATGTACAGTTGTACGACGCTTATTTTAATCAAAGTTTCTCTAAAACTTCTATTAAAAAATAAACATATCAAATATAATTGATTCTTTTGTTCTTTACCATGATTGATTAATTGAACGAATTCCAACCAAATAACATCTAAAACTGTTTTGTATTTAAAATTAAATCTTAGTCATCTTACCTGATGTATCAAAAGGAACCTGATAAAAAAATTGTTAGAATCCGCCACTCTCTTACTTGTTCACCAAACATTAATGATTATTATAATAAAGATAATAACGTTAAGAAATCTAGCACTCGATTGCATCGTCATGAAGATGTTATAAAAGTCTACATTTCCTGCTTGTTGTAACTTATTAATTATCTTTTCTATTTTTGTCGAGGAAAAAGATGGAAACAGTGGGTAAAGTTGCAACCGCCATTGTTGCACTTGTGATCTTGAGGTGGGGATTGAAATTACTGAACTGGGTATGGTTGAAGCCTAAGAAACTAGAGAAGTGGCTGAGAGATGAAGGTATAAAGGTAATCCAAATAAGCTTCTATTGGGTGACATGATAGAGCTTGCAACAATTGTGAAAGAAGGTAAATCGAAGCCAAATACGGTATTCATCAATCTCTTCTTATCTTTTTATATACTTTTATTTTATCATGGTTGACTTTTTATGATATGTTTTAGATAATAATATATGGTTTTCTTTACATGCTGAAATAATTCTAGGCAAAGAACTGTGACTCTGCGATTATGGTATAAATATTATATATATAAATATTTTTTATATATATATATATATATATATATATAATATATATTTAAGAGTTCAAATGAGCATTTTTTTTGTAAGAATAAAAAGAATAACTTTTAAATCAATAGAAATTCTTCATTTACTTCATTATATTTAATATTATAAAAAATGACATATATGTAAATGTATAATTGTTATTAATTAGCTAATTAATTAAACCTTGTAACTCATTTTTTAATATACTTTTTCAAGATAAAATAATATATGGTGAACGATAATTTTCGACATGTATAGGATAAATTTTAGTATGTGTCAGATAAATTTTGAAATGAGTAGGATAAAATGTTTTTGTTTTATTAATGAGAGATAACATAATTAATGAGAGGAGTTATGAACTATTTAATGGTTTACAATTATGCCCTTTTTTTCTTTTTCTTCTCACGTTAAATTTCCTCTCAAATGAACATTCCTCAAATATAATATATATATATATATATATATATGGTTATAATACACATGTTTCTATGCTGTTCTTGTTTCTTTTTTTATTTTGTAACATTATTTGTTTCTGGTTCTGAATTGAACGCACCCATAAATATTATGTAAAAGTTGTTTCTTTAATTTTGATTAAAGGATAGTCATTTTGAAAATGGTCGTTATGAACCATTTGAGCACGTGAAAAATCGTTCATATGGTTTGGGCCAGCACCAAGGATGTATATCAGGGATCCAGAGTAGATAAAAGAGAATTTATTAAGACCAAATGAGTTTCGGAAGCCACATCCCGAGCCATTTCGAGATAGCATCATCAGCAGACTTCTTGTCACCGAGGGTCACAAATGGACCAAACATCGTAAAATCATCAATCCCGCTTTTAATCTTCAAAATCTCGAGGTACGACTCTTCAAAATCGGCTTAATATAAATCAGTAGTCCAACTCTAAAACAATCCACGGATTGATATGTGTGTAGATCATGTTTTCGGCTATCAGCTTAAGTTGCAGTGATATGATCCACAAATGGGAGCTCCTAACTGCAGGATCCGGTCCCACAGAAGTCGACGTATGGCCATACGTCGATAACTTGGCTGGAGATGTGATTTCACGAACAGCTTTTGGTAGCTCTTATGAAGAAGGGCAGAAGATATTCCGAATCCAAAAGGAACAAATCAATCTCATATTTGAACTGCTTTTTATACTTCATCTTCCTGGAAGAAGGTAATAACAATCTTTTTACTAATCTTAATCAGACTTTATGTGTTAAATAGCATATATTGAATCACTTTTATTGAAATTTAGGTTTATACCTACACAAGCGAACAAAAAGTTCAAAGAAAACGCCAAAGAGCTTCGAAATATTTTGGTGGGAATAATCAACAAGAGGAAGAAAGCAATCGATATGGGAGAAGGAAAAAAAGATGACTTACTTGGAATCTTGCTAGCGTCAAACAAGAAGGAGATTGAAGAACATGGAGTTGGAATGAGTATGGAAGATGTAATCTAAGAATGTAAACTATTCTACATTGCTGGATCTGAAACAACCTACAATTTGATCGTCTGGACGATGGTTTGTTTGAGTTTGCATGAAGAATGGCAAATCCAAGCTCGAGAAGAGATTGTTCAAGCTTTTGGTAACGACCAACCAGATTTTGAAGGTCTGAAAAACCTCAAGATTTTGGCAATGATACTAAACGGGTTCTTAGGTTATACCCACCAGTGGTCATGATGACACGAGCGACCCATAAGGACACAAAGCTTGGAAACATGATGATACCATCGGGCGTGCAGTTAACGTTAGCCATGGTGCATCTTCATCACGACCGTGAAATATGGGGAGACGATGTAAACGACTTTAAACGTGAAAGATTTGCTGAAGGGATCGTTAATGCAACAAAGGGGAAAGGTTCGAGCCCATTCTTCCCGTTTTCTAACGGTCCTCGAGTTTGCATAGGACAAAACCTTGCGATGGCGGAAGCAAAAACCTCCTTGGCGTTGATTCTTCAACGCTTCTCGTTTGAGCTTTCGCCCTCTTACAAACATTCTCCCTTCCCAGTGTTTACTCTTCCACCGCAGTTTGGTGCTCACTTGATTCTACGTAACATCTCATAAATTTTATATTACTATGTATGCAATTATATTTAAATATTAATAATAATATGTAATTTCTCATAGATTTTATTGTTCATATATTTAATTTTGTACCTTGAATAAGGTAAGCCGACTCAATTATTTTGCAACAACAAAAGGATTCCACAATCCACACCTTTTTCATAAAAAATATATATATATATATATATTTTCTCTTAGAATTACAAAACGTGGTAATACAATAACACACATTTTATTATGTATACGATTTTTAAAAGGCGTACTATCACATTCTAAGGCTCACACACTTATGTTACTACTGTGGTAAAGCTCGATGTTTTTTTTTTCAATTTTTTCTGGATTCTGTCTTTTGAGTGCACACGCTCAATCTGTGTAGTAAGACGCTTTCCCAATTTTCCTGAATTGTTTCACTACTAGCAAAAACATCTTTTTTGCACGTCATAAAAGGGTACTTATGACGTGCAAAAAAGTGTTGTTGCATGACAAGTCATAAAAATAACTTGACATGCATTTGTGTGTCATCTTTATCTTATTACTGTGGTAATGCTGCATGGCTTTGGTCGCTTCAGTTAACAGTTCCCATAATTTGCTAAGCGTGGTCTAATATCAGTATTACAAAATGTGTTGCATGGAGTACCCTCCTTTTCTGATTAATGAAAACTATTCACACAGGATCAATACTAAATTTTTTTGTCAACATTCAATATATATGGTTTTACAAGTGATATTTTGGCTGCACAATGTGCCCAAAGAACAATGCTGGCGTCTTTATCCTATGATTAGCTGCAAAATTACTCTACAAATAACTTAAATAATTAATACCTAATATTAAAAACTACTTTAACCCTTTTACAAAATCCTCTTTCAACTTTTCATTTCTTTCAAAAGCCACCCGTTTCAGGATTTAACCTAACAATCTCCCCCTTAATCCTGAAACTGACCCGTTCCTCCACAACAAAGCCGGAACATCTTCACAGAGTTTGCAAATAAGCCTTTCGCACTTTTGTACCCCTTTAACTACTTTCTTTTATTTAACTCAGTTGCCCATTTGAAATAACACAACCTAAGTGACCATTGAAATAAACTACAACCTAAGTCGACCCACCCGTAAGTATTTGGGTAAAAAATGCTACATTTACTATTGATAAACAAAGCATACAGAAAAAAAACACATCTTAAGCCTGTGCACAAGCGCTTATAATGTATTATCTTGTTCACAAGGGTAAAAATAAATTTGTACCCTCACTATTTTAAATCATTTTAATAATGCGATTAAATTAGTGACATACACCACTTGACACCAAGGAAAAATGAAACAATAACTCTAGGATCATATTATCAAAAAATAGTCATGAAAGTAGAATAAAAAGACTTGATTTCAAGCCAGTTTCAAGGAGTTACAAGCTATTTGAATATCGCAAAGAATTTTAAGATCAAAACTAATAAACTTTGTGATCATGGATGCAGGTGAGTAGTGACTTTCTGTTATCAACCCAACCTCATGGATAGTGGTTATCATCACTTCATAAATGGGTACATCCTTACGGGTCACCCGAGTAAGAGCAGTTGTCATAAATGGGAGCATCCTTACAGGTTGGCCGAGTATGGTAAACTTCTAATATTATTGATTTGATCGATCTTTTTGACGAAGTCGCGTGTTATGAACGAGTAACTGAATAAATATCTTTTTGATTTAGCTGTGTTTGGTCTCAAATGGGTCAATTTATAGTCACTTTGTAATGGATGTGTTTGTGAGTACATCGAAGGAGCCTCCTCTTGTTTCAGCTAACACAGTTTAATCCATTTTAGATATGGACTATCCTATTGATAATATATAATGTTACATGTCAGATAATGGAGCTTTAATGCACTCCTTTGAATTACTGTCTGAAACTGCAGAATTCGTGCGAAATGGGTACTAATTTGTACGAAAAAAAATAAGCTGAAATAAGTCGTTTCAGAATCAGTGGGTCAAAAGGTCCCAAAAGGCCAAAATGGACCCAAATTGATACTTTTTAAATTAAACCTTTAATTCCTTTCTCATCTCCTCGTGCATTCAAACATCCCCTAAATACCAAAAAAATTGCTGGGTATAACATCCAAAATTGCTGGTTCTTTTGCTTTTTTTAGAAGTTAAGGCTATTCAAGTTAGAGGGCTATTCACTTCGAAGGAACCTACGTATTTCCCTGAACAACTGAAATGGCTTTGTTGGTTTTGCTACCCATATCAGTCTTCGACAATAACAAGACATATGAATAAACTTGGAGTAACTTAAAATGGCTTTGGTGGGCACGTTCACCTTTTTTTTTTGCTTGAACCCATCTTTGGAGGTATAATTTAGCAATTCATGAGCTTTTCCATTAAGCCTGAAAGAACAGTTTCTGCCTTCATTATTCCTCTTGGCGATTTTTTAATAAGTTAACGTAGTCAGTCTTGTAAACTGCGAGTTACCAAATAGTAGAAGAGTTGTGGATTTTCTCAGTGTTCCTATACTTTGTATTGGTGTTACGTTTTGTTCCATTTAGAACTCATGGCCTCACTTATTAGTTTGAATTGTTTGATTTAAGCTTGTTGATTAGTTCTGTTTAAACATAATGAAAAACATGAATAAAATACCTGTGACGGCAGACAGACCAGCAGAAAATCCAGTCAGAGACGCAGCCATGGAGTTCGACATCTTTGTCAGTGTGATTTGGTTCCTCCTTAGGGTGTAAGATTGTGATGGTGATAACCGAACTAGGGTTGAATCCGGTTATGGAGAGAGAGGTGTTGAGGTTGTTAATAGTGTTATTGTAATTGTCTAATCCTAAACCTCTCTAATCATCTCCTTATATATACACCCAGAATGGAAACCCTAATTAGTTAATAAGGGTAATATGGTACATCAACGATTACCAACTAATATATAATAGGATTAATATTATTTTGATTTATATTATATAAATGATAATGATGGCTACTAGATTAAATACATATAAATAAATATTTAATCTCACATTCTCCGACTTAGCCGAATAATCATTTATTATAAGTATTAGATTAGTCTGATCAGAAGTTAATACTCATTTTAGCTTTAAACCAAGAACCGTAGCAGAGAAATACAACCGTTGAATCATCATTCGACTCAGGACCCCATTAGTCATACTACAATCTCAATTTAAAACCTAACAGTTATGATCAAAATACGCAAGTAAACCCTTTAACGTTTGATTTGTATTCATATTTGTCTATATGTCATTATACCGGCAGAACATGTGTTAGAGACGTACAAAATGAAACTGATGAGGAAAATTAATAATTAATCATTCATAGTACGATATGCAGTTGTACATAGTCACCAATAAACCCGTCATTATTAGAAGTGCTTTCATAATAGTTATGGGTGATAGACTTTCAGTTATAGGATCCTTAAGCATATCATGAATGCATTCGATACAAATATTTAGTTTCCGCAATTCGTTCATAAATGAATAATTAATTTTGTATCGAAATTTAATGCAGTACCTCTCGAACTGTTACTATTCAAGGAGACATGGTAGCTGACTTTATCACAATAAGTCTTCAATATATAATTTATATGGAGTTAATAAACTTATGAGTCCACTAAAAATGTTCAACAAGATTTAATGACTATTGCTTTGTGATCAACAACATATTATGTCATTATATCTTAGGTTGTTGTTATCAGTTCATTATGACTCCTCCATGAGATAGGTTTTGTCTGCTGACATAAGATATGCCCCGAAATTGCACTTTGTCATCTTTGAACATTACAAAGTTAAGTATTCAACCGGTTTGAGTTATCACTTCTTCTTTAAATTATAGTCTCTCGTTTCCTTTATAGATATTTTAATACTCCATAAGATGCTTCACATTAATCTAAATATATCTAGTGTGTTGCAATGTGAGTAATATCTAAACGAGTATAGACTTAAACTAAATAAGGCTTCTAATTAATGAAGCGTAAGGAAATAATCTCATTTACCCTATTATCCTCTAAAGGAGAGCAATATTGTTTGTTACATATGTAAGGACCCATTTAAAGTTAAACTTATGAAACGAAAATAATGTCTCATTGGGTCTATCTCGGTATATTATGATATCTATTACATAAGAGATATCTCTGAGATCTATTATATTAAAGTTTGTTTTTAACAATGCTTTGACTTATGTAACATATTCTTATCAAAAGAATGTCATCTATATATAGACAAATTTATTTTAGTTGCTCTCACTCATCTTGAGGTAGGTACATTAATCCACTTGGTTCTTTGATTAAAATAATTGCGTTAAGATGTCATCGCATTATGATATTTGCATTAACCCATACATGGATTTTATCGGCTCATAGACAAACTGTTCTTAAACCTTAAGTTTAGAATTTCAGGCTATTTTATAAACATGTAAATATGTCAGCCATTGTTAGGAAAGTTGTTTTAATGTTCATCTAATGTAGCTCTAAATTGTTATAAGCTACCAGAACGGTGATGATCCTCAAAGAAATCTTTTGTAATATAGGTAAGAAGATTCTTTGATAATTTATCTCGTCCTGAGTATAACCTTTGACAATCAATCATGCATCTTGGTGTCTTAACGTTTATATTAGGATTTGGTTTATTATGAACACTCTTTGGTAATTCAATCAAATCCCAAATGTTATTCGAACACATAAAATCAGTTTTACTAGAAAACAGTTTTATTCCTTTTAGAAAATTGATTGTCGCTAATGGTTTAATTAGAAGAGACAAGATCAGTAAACTTTTCCAAAATCCACTTCAACATTAGTTAGGGAGGTTATGTAATCATCAAAGTTTGTAGGTTTTAAACTAGATGACCTCCTGAGTTGATTATTGGGTTTATTAGAAGTTTCAGTTTTGTGGATTAGCTCTTGGTTAGGTTGCTATCATTTTTAGGATTCTAAATGTGTAAGAGTTGGTGTAGTATGATGTACAAGAGGTGTAAACGGAGTTAAATTCTGAGTAAAATTTAATGACTCTCTTCCACCCTCCTCTTGTATTCCTTGCAAGTCATTATAAAGACTTTACTGCTCCCACTGACCTAAGAAGTCTTCAGGAACTCAACATGCTTAGGGTCAATATTTAACGACCAACATATTCTAATAGAGAAACGAATTAATGACGTTAGTTGTTATAGTTTCTCTTGTTGATGATTATATTAGTTTAAGTAAGAAATTAAAGTGTGCTCACACTTAAGCAATAATGAAACTTTTTTAATAGTGTAACATTCATGTAAAAAGGGTTTCAAAACCCGCTCCATTTAAAAATCAAGTATTCATCTAAATGTTCGTTGTGTATTTATTGTGTTTGTTATTTTATTAATATTCATAATTAATAAATAACTCAAATTAAAAAGATAACCAATAAATAAAAATAATACAAATCAATAAAAGTTAAAAAAATAATATATATAAATAACTAAATAAATCATCACAAAAAGGGGGTAACCAGGAGTCGAACCCGGGTCCCCATACCCACACACTCGGTTTTCACCACTGAGCTACACACACCGATTGGTTTTTTTATTCAAACAATTAAATGATATACACAAACGAAGGTCAAACCTACCATTCAAAAAGGGTGGAACCCAGTAACGGTCAAGATGCATAATTTTTGCAAATCAAAGCAATTACCGTTGATTTCTTATATTTAGCATAACCGATGACAATTAAAACCGATGAATTTAAACTTAATTTGATGAAAACTAACCAGATTTATGATTGACCGAAAGATGTTTAGTTATAACCAAAAACGGGAAATCACCCTATAAATAGCACTGAATCACCACACAAATACCTCACACATTTCTCCATAACTCCACTCTAAGCTCTCTGATCAACTTCTCTGTTTTGCCGGAAAACACACCTGCTTTCGCCGGAATCAGTCATCGGCAACCGGGCACCCTATCTTATTTCCTGTGGTATGAATCTTAAACCCCATACGTTCATGTTTCTTGTATCTAGTCGTAATCGGAGAAACAAAAATTATTATATATATGTGTCGAGTTCAGTTCTGAATTTAATCAGAATAATGTAGAAGATGAACTATAAGAAGTGTTTAAGTATACTTAAATTTCTATTATAGTCGGGTTAGACATCCAGCCCAGTTGGTTGGGCTGGGTGCAAAACATCGGTTGTGCGCAGGTTCGAGTCGGGTTTTCCCTCACCGGTTCGACCATTTTCAAACCTTTTAATTAAAATAAATTCTGGATTAAATCAGTAAGTATATAAGTATAATAAAATTCATAACTCTAACGGGTTAGACACGTAGCTCAGTTGGAAGAGCTGCGTGCACGTAAACGGGAAGTCACAAGTTCGAGTCTCATCATACGCAGTAAAACAGTCAACGAACTAGTCAGGTCTTGTCAGACCTGACAATATGTTTTTATATTACTTTTATTTTACTTTAATTATTTATATCAATTATACATTATCATTTTAGTTACAAAACAATTAAAAATAACTAAAAATACAATTCCTAAGGTTTAAATGCTCAATAAAAATAACCTAAAAAAACTAACATAAAGTATTAAATCAAAATATTAATTTTTATCGTATTATTTTGTTATTATTTAGGTTAGATATCTTCGTTGGTTAAATCCTCAAATCGTGCGCACTCTTCATCAAACACGAAAACGCACTCACGGTGAGTGAATCCTTACAAATTCCCCTTTTTATTCATGTTTTGGGGTGTATCATGTGTCGTTTACATATTTCGTTTCAATCAAACAATTGTGCTATTACCATTATATGATCTTACGTGTTATGTAATGTTATTTGTTGTATTGCGTGTTTACATTTTTGTCAAGTTGCGTGCAAATCAGTCATTAGGCCCACCAGTTCCTCGTTGGAGACGAGTTGAGCATCAGGTGCCTCATTAGATCGGCTCCATTTGATTGAGCCTTGATCTCATTGTTCATTATTTGATATGTGTGTGTGTGTGTGCATTAATTGGTATTATGTATTTATGTGGTTAAATTTACATATACGTATATTCATATTTGGTCTATGCACATTTTTATCTAATAACCAATATAAATAATTCTTTCCAATGTTTAAATAAGATTCACTCACCAACTTTTGTTGACCCAAAACCCTATTTTTACACATGATACAGGTGGACAGGTTGAAGCAAGGAACACATAGGGATTTGCCTTAGAAGAAAAATAAAGAGTTCTTGAATGTTGTGAACATGTTGTGGATGTATGTTTATTGTAATTTCCCTTTAAACTTGAAATAATAAATATGAAACTTTATAGTAAATGTCATGAGCTTTGATGAAAACCCAATCATGCCCCGACTACCATTTCCGTTGCGGGTCAGGGTGTGACAGATTGGTATCAGAGCTTTTGACCATAGGATATAGGATAGGTTATTAGACCCTTAGAGCCTATACTATAGTAAATTAGATTTTAATTGCTTATGTGGTTACATGCAAAACTTATGATGTTATTTGTTTCATATTTGCTACGCACACGAATGCATGCAAGCACTTCCACTTTGTGTGATACTTAATGAGTTATACATATTATCAAACATGACATGCTTACATATACATTCATCACGCACGTTTCAATTCTCACATATTCAAAACATTCTCATATTTTCTTTATTCAAGATTTTGTGGTGTTTTCGTTTTTCAATCTCATCAAAGTAAGTTCTACGACGGGTATGTAGTAACTGGATGGGTACGAGTACCGGTAGTCGAAACGTCCTGTCTAGGTTGGCAATCGTATAAATCCAATATAACGGACTAGTTTGCCTACCTGGGGACTAACGATGAGAGTACGAAGGACCTATTAGGCCAAAGCATGCCACACCAAACGTCGTGTGAACTAACCCCACTTTGAGATGTCACTTGTCTACACCTGGACAGCCTCCGACTTTATACCTTGCAATCATGTTTTACAATTTTCATTCGGGTGGCGTAAATGTTAACAGGCCAACACCAATGTGAACCCTAACAGAGCCCAGTAGTCATGGGGGCCCACATGACTACCAAGGCCAAGTATGGGAACATATGGGGGCACAAACATGAGCAAAGCCCAAGACATCCTTGGATCTAGCAAATTTATTTTTTCTACATTTATTTTTGTGGATATTCATTTCTTTACGACACATGACACCTATATGTCAAACTCATACTCTCGATCGTATTCCTTGTAGATGTCTTCTAGTCACTCTCGTAGAGGTAGGAGATCAGGAAAATCCCGCGAGCGCATGGCTGCCCAAATCACTCAACAAATGGCCGTCGTAATACCCAACATCGTAGTTCAAGTCCAACAAGCCCTTAGCGCTAATCCATCAACCCAATCAACCATAAAGGTCAAAACGTTGCCAACCCTCCCCCAAATACCACTAAATGCACCTACAAGCATTTCAAATCCTAGGGTCCCCCAAAATACGAAGGGACGGAAGGTGTCACCGCTCTCTTCCATTGGCTTTGAGGAATGGAAAACACTTTTCTCAATTGCGATTGCCCCAATGATCGCAATGGTGCGATATGCTACCGGTCGTTTGTTCGAAGTAGCACTTACATGGTGGAACACAGAGAAGGGCAAGCGAGGAGCTGAGGATGCTATGACTTTGAATTGGGAAGAGTTGAGGGAGATCATGACAAGACGCTTCTGTCCAAGGAGCGAAATCAAGAAATTAGAAGATGAATTCCACTCTTTGAAACAAAAGGAGGGCGACCACACCACATACAACAAGAGAATCCTTGAGTTAAATCAGATGGTTCCCAACTTGTTCACTCCCCTCTACCGTTTGATCGAGCCTACGATTCGGGGTCTTCCTTTAAATATTCAGGACCCTGTAATAAGTACCACACCTGCAACTTTGGAAGCAGCAATGGAGTTAGCGACAGAGCTCACCGAAAATCACATTAGGAATGGAGACTTCAAAGATGAGAAGAAGAAAGATATAACACCAACCGAAACCTCAAACTCAACCCTAACTGAATCCCCTTCCCAACCCACTACTAAGAGAAAACCGAGACGGGCAAAATTTCAGTTGTCACTCAAACCAGTCAACCAGCTCCACAAGCCGTACCCCTCCAAGCTATCACAATCACTCAAGTAGCACCCAACCCTACTTACTCAAATAAGAAACCTTACATTAGACCTCACCCTCAATGCAACACCTGCTTTTATCACCATCAACCTACCATACCCTGTCGATTGTGTGCAAATTGTGGGCGTTACAGTCATCTGAGTAAAACTTGTCGTACCCATCAAAACCAAGCTTCAACCCCTACCCAAAACATGATCCAACCTTATCAACAACCCCAATACCCCATAGTTCCATATGTTCGAGCTTGCTTTAATTGTGGCGACCTTACCCATTTTAGAAACACGTGCCCTAGATTTGTTAACATCATAAACACCCAAGCTCAAGCAAACCCAGTTAACCAAGCAAATCAAGCAAACCCACACCACCACCAGCATGAGGAAGAGCTTACAACATCAACGCCAATCCAGTTGAAGATAATAACGGCCCAAACGAACAACCCAACTAGCCTTCCATCACCAAGAACCAAGACTCCGTTTCAATCGCCAAGTTTTTAATGTTTTCTATGAATCTCAATCTTTGTTATCCCTGTTTAATTTGGGAATTTATGTATCCAAGAATTTAAATGCTTATTGATATCATTGTTTTAATTCATTCATCGATTTAAATTTCATGTCATCATAACATCACGACGTACCTCGCCTCATCATTTAAGGAAGTTGAGTCGTGTCTCACTTTTTCATAGACTGACCTCTTCATCATAACAAACGAGAGAGGTACGTCGTCATCCAGTCATGTATTCTTTCAGATTTGAGACTCAAGCTTTGGCTGTTGTGTTTGTTTATGTTTTGTAGATTTTAGAGTCACGTAGAACTAATCATAACTTACTGACAACGCCAATGAAAATTTGACAAGAATATGGTGGATACACCGCTGGTACTTCCTATATATAAGTATTCTTGTCAAAGGATCAAAAGCATTGTTAGGCGGTTATGAGAAGTTCCGTGTAGGTTTTAATATCGTGATGGTTGAAGTTTTTGTGTTGTGATATAGACCTTATCTTTTCAACGCACCATTTCTCTTAAGAAGGAGATCATATCCAGTCAATCAATTATGTGTATTATCGTTTCTCATCTTAGCCATCAAAAAGCGATTCCTGTAGCAAGGTATTCAACCTTTACCAGGAACGTTAGCGCCTCAATTAAAATTCAAACCTTCACACTCTTCTGGTTATGTAATGGTCAAATTAAAACATCACACCTCCCTTTTTCTGTTAAAAGATAATCAGATTTTTAGAGTACATTGTGAGTACAAACGAAAACCTGAGTTTACTTGGGAATGCGAAGGCTTAATGCGCGGAAAATACCCGTATCTTTTCCTATTACAACTTCTATCTAAATTTCGGGACGAAATTTCTACAAGTAGAGATACTGTAACATTCATGTAAAACGGGTTTAAAACCCGCTCCATTTAAAAATCAAGTATTCATCTAAATGTTCGTTGCGTATTTATTGTGTTTTTTATATTATTAATATTCATAATTAATAAATAACTCATAATTAAAAAGATAAACAATAAATAAAAATAATACAAATCAATAAAAGTTAAATAAAATAATATATATAAATAAATAAATAAATCATCACAAAAAGGGGGTAACCGTGATCGAACCCGGGTCCCCATACCTACACACTCGGTTTTCACCACTGAGCTACACACACCGATTGGTTTTTTATTCAAACAATTAAATGATATACACAAACGAAGGTCAAACCTACCATTCAAAAAGGGCGGAAACCAGTAACGGTCAATATGCATAATTTTTGCAAATCAAAGCAATTACCGTTGATTTCTTATATTTAGCATAACCGATGACAGTTATAACCAATGAATTTAAACTTAATTTGATGAAAACAGACCAGATTTATGATTGACCGAAAGATGTTTAGTTATAACCGAAAACGGGAAATCACCCTATAAATAGCACTGAATCACCACACAAATACCTCGCACATTTCTCCATAACTCCACTCTAAGCTCTCTAATCGACTTCTCTGTTTCGCCGGAAAACACACCTGCTTTCGCCGGAATCAGTCATCGGTAACCGGGCACCCTATTTTAATTCCAGTTGTATGAATCTTAAACCCCCTACGTTCATGTTTCTTGTATCTAGTCGTAATCGGAGAAACAAAAATTGTTATATAATGTGTCGAGTTCAGTTCTGAATTTAATCAGAATAATGTAGAAGATGAACTATAAGAAGTGTTTAAGTATACTTAAATTTCTATTATAGTCGGGTTAGACACCCAGCCCAGTTGGTTGGGCTGGGTGCAAAACATCGCTTGTGTGCAGGTCCGAGTCGGGTTTTCCCTCACCGGTTCGACCATTTTCAAACCTTTTTAATTAAAATAAATTCTGATTAAATCAGTTGTATATAAGTATAATAAAAATCATAACTCTAACGGGTTAGACACGTAGCTCAGTTGGAAGAGCTGTGTGCACGTAAACGGGAGGTCACAAGTTCGAGTCTCATCACACGCAGTCAAACAGTCAACGAACCGGTCAGGTCTTGTCAGACCTGACAATATGTTTTTATATTATTTTTATTTTACTTTAATTATTTATATCAATTATACATTATCATTTTAGTTATAAAACAATTTAAAATAACTAAAAATACAATTCCTAAGGTTTAAATTCTCATAAAATACATAAAAATAACCTAAAAAAACTAACATAAAGTATGAAATCAAAACATTAATTTTTATCGTATGATTTCGTTATTATTTAGGTTAGATCTCTTCGTCGGTTAAATCCTCAAATCGTGCGCACTCTTCATCAAACACGAAAACGCACGCACTGTGAGTGAATCCCTATAAATTCCCCTTTTTATTTATGTTTTGGGGTGTATCATGTGTCGTTTACGTATTTTGTTTAATCAAACAATTGTGCAATTACCATTATATGATCTTACGTGTTATGTAATGTTATTTGTTGTATTGCGTGTTTACATTTTTGTCAAGTTGCGTGCAAATCAATCATTAGGCCCATCAGTTCCTCGTTGGAGACGAGTTGAGCATCAGGTGCCTCATTAGATCGGCTCCGTTTGATTGAGCCTTGATCTCATTGTTCATCATTTGATATGTGTGTGTGTGCATTAATTGGTATTATGTGTTTTGTGGTTAAATTTACATATTCGTATACTCATATTTGGTCTATGCACATTTTTATCTAATAACCAATATAAATAATTCTTTCCAATGTTTAAATAAGATTCACTCGCCAACTTTTGTTGACCCAAAACCCTATTTTTACACATGATACAGGTGGACAGGTTGAAGCAAGGAACACACAGGGATTTTCCTTAGAAGAAAAATAAAGAGTTCTTGAATGTTGTGAACATGTTGTGTCTGTATGTTTATTGTAATTTCTCCCTTTAAACTTGAAATAATAAATATGAAACTTTATAGTAAATGTCATGAGCTTTGATGAAAACCCAATTATGCCCCGACTACCATTTTCGCTGCGGGCCAGGGTGTGACAAATAGTAGCATTAGATTTTAAGAAGACAAGTTTTGATGAAACAGTGCCGAAATGGAGCAGTGTCTTGTACAAGAGGTGTAAATTGAAGTAATGTGAAGTTTTCACTCCTCCGCCTCTTGCAACTTTTGCAAGTTATAATTAAGACACTTAATGCTCCCACTGATCTTTGATATCTCTAAAATTGCTACAAGAGAAATTTCAATGAGGTACTGACGTGGAAACCTATCATATATATGTTAGAATTTACTTGATTTCCTTAATGCCTAGATGTCATAAGAAGCTTAGGGACATATTTAATAGAAATCATATTAATATGAGTAGATTTCTTTAAGACTATTGGTCATATGAGACAAATTTATATACAAGCGGATAGTCTTTAATGATAAATGAATTATTCTGAATATTCCATTTTGAATAAGTTTCACGAATGTCAATGAAATATAACTTATATCGGACCCATACTTATTCCTTAAGCCAAAAATATTTTATGCCTTTTAACATCATGCTTTCAAAACACTTAGAATGAGTGGAAAATCATCCTCATTAATCATGTCATGATTTCTAATGAATTTCGGTTACAATGAATGAAATTTATAGGTCTCACTTTTTTTTTGTCAAATTCTTATGATAAAAAAAGTTGTGAAAGTGTAAGGTATCATCTATTTTCATCTTATTAATGTTTCTATTCAGATATTGAGAACAAATAATATGAGAGTTTAAGGTAAGTGTGACTTTATGTTGACTATGCAAACCTCACAACTGTCATAATATAGCTTTAGTATTGATACTAAATTCTGATTAATTTCGAGAAATATGTAATGTATCATAAAGCTTAGAAGACAAATTTCCATGGTTCTTATAGCCTTAACATTTAATTTTGTCACTAACTCTCATGTGAGTATACAGATATTGTGTAAGGATTAAATACAATTGAGTGTTAACATACAAAATGACCTTAATATGAGAAGTGAAAGAAATATTTTTTGAATTTATTTTCATCTACTTAAGTATGTTGTTAAATTGCAAAATTAAAAAAAAATCGTGTATTTACTCTAGTAGTTTTTTTAATATGGGACTAAAATACGTACTTGATAAGATAGAATTTAAAAAAAATCATTGCTTCATTTCTGATATTAAACTCAATTTGTATGTTAAAGATCAATTTATGCCGGAACTTAACTCCACAAATGTTAACACCCTAAAACTTTTACCGAAAAAGTACACAATGAAATACAATTAGGGTTGTTTGGAATTGCTTATAAAACAATTTATTGATTTATCACTTTTTAGAAAAGAACTTCTTTAGAAAATGATGTTTGAGTAATTGATTGAAAATGAGGTTTAGGATAAATGAAAAAGTTAAAAGGGGTGACTTTTTGAAAAAAAAATGATATAAGAAGGTGGAAAAGAAGATAAAAGGAGTTTTTCTGAAACAATACATTGCTTATTTTATATATCAATTACCATAGTATGTTTGCTACTAAGGTTCTTTTTGTCCTTTTGTTTTTGCCACTGAAGTTTCAACTGTTTTGGTACCTGTTTGATCTTGACTATTTAGCTACGAAACAAAGCCATCGTTGCTCATTATCGTCCCACAAGAATATATAACCTTATGTGTAGTAACATTTTTTTCTCCTTTTGTTATTGTTTTCATTTATCTGACTTTTCTTATTGTTTTCGTTTATTTAAGTTTTGAAATCTTTTTTATATAAGCTTTAATTTGTTTTCAAATTTTTATTACATTATTAACTTTTCTGCATATTTTATTTTCTTTTTATAACTTTTCGTATGCTTGTTTTAAAAAATTCGAGTTTTGTCGTTGTGACGTTCTTATTTTCATCTACGTCTCAGTATAAGTTTTACTCAGAAGCGAGTTGCGAATAATATTGCACAAGTGACGCAGTTTACCATTTTCGTTATTTATTTTTTTTAAATTAACTTTTGAAGAACGAAGTTTAATAAAATTCCAAGTATGATATTGTGATGGTTTAATTTTATCTACGCCTCAAGATATATTTTACTCCAAACCAAGTTGTCAATGGTATTGTACAAGTGACGCGGTGTACCATTTTTGTTATTTTAACAATGTACAGTTGTACGAACTTATTTTAATCAAAGTTTCTCTAAAACTTTTATTAAACATACCAAATATAATTGATTCTTTTATTCTTTACGATGATTGATTAATTGATCGAATTCAGCCAAATAACATCTAAAACCGTTTTGTATTTAAAATTAAATCTTAGTCGTCTTACCTGAAGTATCAAAAAGAAACTCCATAAAAAAATGTTAGAATCCGTCACTCTCTAACTTGTTCACCACACATTAATGATTATTATAATAAAAATAACAACGTTAAGAAAACTAGCACTCGATTGCATCGTCATGAGGATGTTATAGAAGTCAACATTTCCTGCTTGTTATAACTTATTAATTATCTTTTCTATTTTTGTGGAGGAAAAAGATGGAAACAGTGGGTAAAGTTGCAACCGCCATTGTTGCACTTGTGATCTTGAGGTGGGGATGAAAATTACTGAACTGGGTATGGTTGAAGCCAAAGAGACTTGAGAAGTGGCTGAGAGATGAAGGGTATAAAGGTAATCCATATAAGCTTCTATTGGGTGACATGATAGAGCTTGCAACAACTGTGAAAGAAGGCAGATGTGTGTATGGGCTCTAAAAATTTTTTTTTATTATTAATAGCGGATTTATAAATAAATCCACTTTATATGTTATATTATATTATCGGCTTAAAGAATTTTGAAGTATATAATACTTTTATTACCTAATAGGTTTAATATTGATATTACTGGTTATTAAATGTGGTTTTATTAGCTCGACTGTTTGTTTTGTTTTATAATATGTTATCGGTTTAAGGATTCAAAGTATATAGTATTTTTATTACTTAATAGGTTTAATAGAAATATTAGTGGTTGTTAAATGTGGTTTTATAAGCTCTATTGTCTTGTTTTATGAAGTTTACTCTTTTACTTATTGTCTAATAAGGTATAGTTAGGTTTACGTAAAGATTTTTATATTGTTTTATAAAATTTCAAGACGGTTTAACGCGCTACACAGAGCTATTTCTAGTTAAAATTAATTTGATTTTGTATTTAAAAAAAAAGTTAAATATGATCATGTTTGATTTAAAAATATAATCTTTATTGATTTCCTTGGTTGACACACAATGATTATTAAAATACTAATAACGTATAAGATAGCTGGCACTACATCGGAAGCTATAAAAGTCAACAGTTCCTTCTTATGATTTATCCTCTCTCTCATTTTTTTTCTTAAGGAAAAAATATGGAAACACTGGGTGAAGTTGCAACCGCAATAGTTACACTTGTGATCTTGAGGTGGGGATGGAAATTACTGAACTGGGTATGGTTGAAGCCAAAGAAACTAGGGGTGCTAAACGGGTCGTGTTCGCAGGATTAACGGTTTCAACCCGACACAAACCCGAAAATTTTACATGAACCCGAACCCGACCCGAACCGAAATCATATCATATATATGAACGAACACGACCCGAAGTTTCGTGGGTTGACCCGAACACGTCCGTTTAACCCGAATTTTTTAATTTTATTCTGAAATTAATATATTAAAATTAAAAATTACTTAAAAAAACACAAATGTATATAATATTATCATATTTAAATTATAAAATCTATGTTAATTTCTCTTTGTAACTTATAATCATGACATAAAATACACGCCCCATTTAGTTTATGACATAAAATATATTATAAAAATACAATATAGTATAAATGTGTTAAACAGGTCAACCCGCCAACCCGACCAGGTTGACCCGAACCTGACCCATTAACCTAAACGGGTTCGCGGGTTCAACCTGAAACTGACCCGAACCTGTTTAGACGAAACCTAAACCCGCGAATTTCGTGTTAGGTTCGTGTCAGGTTTTCGAGTCGTGTCAGAAATTCACACCCCTAAAAGAAACTAGAGAAGTGGCTGAGAGATGAAAGGTATAAAGGGAATCCGACATCATAGAGTTTGCAACAACTGTGAAAGAAGGTAGATTAAAGGCCAGTCCAATCATCCATGACATCACTTCATATGCTCTCCCCTTTGATCATCATATCATCTCCAAATACGGTATTCATTCCTCGATTTCTTCTTCATATCATCAATCCATGGTTGACTTTTCTGGTTGTTTTGGTATTTGTTTAAACTCAAGTTGATGTGATTTATATATTAAAAGGTTCGTTAATTACATTAACAACTTGAATTAAGAAGTATTGTATAAATAATTGTACTTGTAACTTTTCTCCACTATTTCCTCTTATCTTGTATGCCTCTCACATACATGCGTCTAACGGTTCTGATAGTTTTCTAGTTAAGGGTTAGGTTTGTTACTGAACAACAATGAACAACCTCTTGTCAGCACTAATAAACTAATCCTAATCTTTGATTATCAATATGTAAGTGTAAAATTAATGCCAGGATTTGAAAATGAAAATACACTAGTGTATTTTACGATTTGTACATTTGATAATGTAAATCAATGGTGAGAATTTGTTCACTAAGTTCATAAATACAGTAGCGTTCAATTTAAAACCTCACCCTTCTAGTTAAAATAGTTAATAATTGTTTTTTTAATTGTGATTAAGTTTTCTAGTTAAAATAGTTATTGATTGTTTTTTATTTAACTTTGATTAAGAAATAATCATTTTGTATATGGTTGACCAAACCATGAACCATCTGATCAGGTGAAAAATCCTTCATATGGTTGGGGCCAACTCCAAGAATGTATAATAGGGATCCAGAGTTGATAAAATAGATATTATTAAGACCAGATGAGTTTCATAAGCCACATCCCGAGCCGTTTCGAGATAGCATCGTGCGCGGACTTCTTGTCACTGAGGGCGACAAATGGATCAAGCATCATTAAATCATCAATCCAGCTTTTAATCTTCAAAATCTCAAGGTTTGTCCCTTTAGTTTCAGCTATTTAATTTAGAGTAAATGTCAATTTACGTCCCTGAGGTTTACACCAAAACGCAGATCATGTTCTCGGCTATCAGATTAAGTTGCAGTGATATGATCCATAAATGGGAGCTTCTAACTGCAGGATCCGGTCCTACAGAAGTCGACGTATGGCCATATATTGATAACTTGGCTGGAGATGTGATTTCACGAACGGATTTTGGTAGCTCTTATGAAGAAGGGCAGAAGATATTTCGAATCCAAAAAGAACAAATCGATCTTATATTCCAAATGCTTTTTATACTTCATCTTCCTGGAAGAAGGTAAAAACAGTTTTCTAGTAATATATCCTTTTATGTGTTAAAATCATTATAGGGGCAACACTAAAAAATTCTAAAGGATACCAAAATCGAAAAAAACGTCAATTTTTCCAAAATTTACACTACCGTCGGATCGTCAAGGGGCAACGGGGGTTACCCCTTGTTAAAATCTATATCCACCACTGTAAATAACACATGTTGCGTGATTTTGTTTTGAAATTTAGGTTTGATACCGACCCAAGCGAACAAGAAGTTTAATGAAAACGTTAAAGAGCTTCGATATGTATTAATGGGTATAATCAACAAGAGGAAGAGATCTATTGAGATTGGAGAAGATAAACATGACGACTTACTAGGAATCTTGCTAGAATCAACAAGAAGGAGATTGAAGAACATGGAGTTGGAATGAGTATGGAAGACGTGATCGAAGAATGCAAATTATTCTACGTCGCTGGATCTGAAACAACTTCGAATTTGATTGTCTGGACGATGGTTTGTTTGAGTTTGCATCAAGAATGGCAAATCCAAGCTCGTGAAGAGGTTGTTCAGGTATTCGGTAACAGAGAACTTGATTTTGAAGATTTAAAAAACCTCAAGATTTTGACTATAATATTAAACGAGGTTCTTAGGTTATATTCACCAGTAATCATGATTACACGAGCGACCCACAAGGACACCAAGCTTGGAAACATGACCATTCCTCCGGGCGTGCAATTAGCGTTAGCCATGATGCATGTTCATCATGACCGTGACATATGGGGGGACGATGTACACGAGTTTAAACCTGAAAGATTTGCTGATGGGATTGTTAATGCAACGAAGGGCAAAGGTTCAAGCCCATTCATCCCCTTTTCTAATGGTCCTCATGTTTGCATCGGACAAAACCTTGCGATGGCAGAAGCGAAAACCGCAATCGCAATGATTTTGCAACGCTTGTCATTTGAGCTTTCACCGTCTTATAAACATTCTCCGTTCCCAGTGTTCACTGTTCCACCTCAATTTGGTGCTCACTTGATTCTACATAACCTTCATGATTTTTAACTTTTATGTATGCAATATATGTATAAATAATAATACTATGTAAGTTATCATAGTTTTTATTATGGGTCTACATATTCACACATCCAAGTGTCTATTTCCACACCTTCAAGACGCCTCGTCTATGTCTATATGGGGCGTCTAGGCACTGAAATCAAGAGAGCTCTGAGTGATGTCGGGCACATAATTTAAGGGGTCTAGACGCCCTGTATAGGTCTAGACTAGGCGTCTAGGAGGTTGGTGTTTTTATAATAACACATATATTAAAAAAAATACGCCGTATACAGAGCTAGACTTGGCGTCTAGAGTTTTAAAATGACCATTATACCCCTGAGTTAGGGCTAGACTGGGGGCAAAACAGGGCTAAAATGGTCTTTTGGACCACTCTAGACGACCTTTTTAGCCATGTATGCGGCGTGTATATATATAATATACATATATATATATACATATATATATACATTATATATATATACATATATATATATATACATATATATATATATATTTGTTTTCTCGTTTTAATATCAATACCACATATATTAAAAAATGTGCCGCATACAGGGTTAGACCGGGCGTCTAGGGTGTTTAAATGACTATTATACCCCTGAGTTAGAGCTAGACTAGGGGCAAAACAGGGCTAAAATGGTGTTTTGGACCACTCTAGACGCCTAGTCTAGCCCTGTATGCGGCGTGTGTGTGTGTGTGTGTATATATATATATATTGTTTTCTCTTTTTAATATCAATAACACATATATTAAAAAAAATGTCGCATACAGGGCTAGACTGGCGTCTAGGGTGTTTAAATGACTATTATACCCCTGAGCTAAGGCTAGACTGGGCAAAACAAGGCTAAAATGGCCTTTTGAATCACTCTAGACGCACAGTCTAGCCCTGTATGCGACGTATATTTTTATTTTTTTGTATTTTCTCTTTTTAATATCAATATCGCTAATATTAATTATAAAAGCACTCATATTAATATCAATAACCCTAATATTAATTATAAAAAACACATTAATTATAACAACACTAATTTAATTATACGATGCCTATACCAGACTTATACTACAGTATACGAGACCTATACGAGACTTATACTACACTATACGAGACTTATATTACACTATACGATACGAGACGAGACTATAGGATAAGATACAAACTCTTATAGGCATGTAGAATTATAACACTCATATTAAACAATATATTATATTAATGGAAGAGTAATTTTGAAAAAGTAAAATGTTAATAACAATGTAATATTTAAACGATCCAATATTTTTAAAGGACCGATCTTGAAAACAGTAAAATATTTTTATACAAAAAATATTTTTTTTTAAAAAAAAACAACTCAACTTAACCCATCAAAACACCCATTTTTTCACTAAAAAAACATTACCCTAAAAAAATAATCAAATTACCCCACCAAAACATTCATTTTTCAACTAAAAAAACACCAACATCCTAGACGCCAGTTTAGACCACTTAAATTCTGTGTCCGACAACCCACTTTGAGCATCCTTGATTTTAGTGCCTAGACGTCCTATACAGACCTAGACGATGCGTCTAGAACACCAAAGATGTCCAAATAGACAGGATAAATGTGTGAATAGATCGAGCCTTTTATTATTTATGTATTTGATTATTTTATGGGGAGGAACCTTTATCTTAATTTACTAGGATTGAAATGAACTTTACATTATAACTTATGTCATTTTCTCAGTTATACAGTGGGAATTTAGTGTCATCAGTTCGTTTTATTACACTACTGACACTCATTTAACAAATAAAAAAAAGTTATGACATGTCTAAAAGAATATTAATGTGTATTTTATATTGATAAAAAGCCACAAAAACTAATAGTAGTTCCTTTTTAGCGAAAGTATGCGTAACGTTAAGAAAATAAACAGAGTTGTGTATTCAACATCTTTCTATAACGAACAAACATTATAACATAAAACTCAATTTAAATACAAATCAGGTATTATTAATCAAAAATCTTAAAAAATAAAGTTATAATAAAGTTTTATTAAGACGTAGATAAAATTAGATACCATAATGTATATACTTAAAATTTTATAGAACATTGTATCTAAATGTTATAAGAGAAAAACAAGATATGCTTACACTAATTATAAAAATATAATATAATTCTAGAATATAAAATAAAAAAGATGAGTAAAATTAAAAGCGGTTTCCACAAAAATTTAAGTGTGTTTTTTCATTTAACTTAATTTTAATTTTTTATTTTAAAAAATGAGGATAATAAAAAAATAATTATTTTTAATTGTTTCCTAAGTTTTTTTTGAATTAAAAAAATATATATTTTATAATCTTTTTAGTTTTTGGCACATTTTATAACATTTTTTTTAAATGCGAACCCTTTTTTTTAGTATTCTACCTTTTTATTTATTTTTTACCCACTTATTTTGATATATATTATTGAACTAAATAGTAGCACAAAGTGAAAAAAAAAAACTAGTTTTGATACAGTGATATTGGATTTAAATAACTCTAACTTTTAACAATTGGCTGATAACACTATCTAACTAATTGAACCCTAATATAATTAGTTTTTGCTGATGTGGCATCTGATGTGACCCTTTTTGCTAACGCGTCATATGATGTGGCAGCTGAGGTGCATTTTTTGATGACATAGCAGATGATGTGGTGCTTAACATGGCATTTTTATGAAGTGGCATCTGACATGGCATTTTTGATGATGTGGCAGCTGGCATCAGCTAACTGGGTTAGGGTTTAGTTAGTAAGTAAGTGTTACCAGCCAATAAGTTGAAAGTTGGGAGTGCTAGTGTATAAATCGAAATTGAAAGTGTTATTGGCCAATAACTTCAACTTGAAAGTTGGAAGTGCTGGTGTATAACACTTACTAACTAACTGAACCCTAACTCAGATGTATCCGCGTACATTTTCGTGGCCTCAAAGGCTCAATCTTGAAGTTTACAAGATCATATTCTACGTAATAGTGGTATTGTGTCACACCCCGGATTTCCAACCCTGAAATCCAAACACCGGCGGGCCCGATGGGGAGTATCGTGACAACAGTTGATAATATCATAGTCAATTAAACACGGCACAGTGGAAGTCTTGGAGTAAAATTACTATTACAAACCCAATGTTCGAAAATACAAAATAATATACAAGCTTGTAATAGAAGATCCACAGGCGGATCGTAAAATGTACATGGAAAGTATACAAAACAGACTTTGGGCAAATTTAGGATTTGCAAGATCCTCTATCACTACCGAGCACCTCCGGCCTATTTTCGTATTGTACCTGCATATTAGTCTTTTGAAAATACGTCAGCTTTCGCTAGTAAATACACCCAACTGACTCATTTTGAAAACATTTCGAAAATGTTTTAGGTGCGTATCAGCACAAAATCTTTTTATAACTTGGGTTAATTAACCGTCCAACCTTGTTAACAGATTTACATGTTTGTCATACATACGGGGCTCGGCACGAAAACCGAGACACAATTAATGTACACACCACTTTGGGCTCACGAAGGAGTCAATTCCTCCCAACCTTGTGGGAATGCATAATTGAGCGTCTATCGGGTGTATGCCTACACCCGCGCTAAGGTCGTGGCCTATTTCGATTGTAATGAGCGAGGATATCAAGGACACGGTAGTTAACCCCCGATGTTTAAATTATCAAACAAAACTGATTAAAACAGAATATGCGGATTTCTATTCCGAACCGGCGTTTGATTAATCTCATTTCCGACCAAGCGGTAATAATTTACCGTAACCCAAGCCCGTATAGGGGAAATAAGTCGAGAGTATTTACCTGAGCTAGTCTTCTTTAATTTTTAATAACTCAGCCGTAACAAAAAGGACTAAGTGCAGATAGCATTTACCGGCAAGTCTCTAGTCTGGATTATGGCATAAACTAACCAATTAATTACTAACGGTCTAATTTAAGTCATAGACTTTCGACCGACTAGCGTACTTGATCAAAACGTATGACCTAATTAAACGATGATTGGATAGAATGTAGTTTAATTCCAACAAGTACCTTGACTTGTTTAATATGGGTAAAATATTAACATTCTGAATTTTGAGTCTTAAATGACAAGGTTAAACCCGTTTCGGTTAGTTTCCATAAAATAGTTACATATACGTAACCGTGCGCATATTAGCGATATCGGGTAATCGGATAAGTCTTGGACAAGTTCAATATGCCATTATACTTTAAATAAGTTAAGATATTAGTAGAATATCAACTTGTATGCCCGTTAAGGTTTTAAAACGAAATTAATACTCATAAGGGCATTTTGGTAATTTTATACCGTATAAAATAACGTGAATATATTTTAAGTTTATCATTATAAGTATTCTGGAAAAATATTTTATTTATGATATAATATTAGTAGGATGCCAATTATATGTGTAAATTATCTTTTATGACCAAATTATGTATCGAAGGGGAATTTTGGTCATTTTACACATAGTTTATAATTTATTTGGGATTCTGAATTTATAACATCTACCCACTGTCAAATTTTTTTAAAATAAGTTTTAAAATCAGTAGGTAATAAGTCTTGGTCAATAATGTGGTTTAAAACCATACTATGCGCCGAAACGGCGCTTATGTCGTAAAATGACGTTTTTAAGTGATGTTTACGAAAAGTGACATTAAGGTCAGATTAAAATGTTTAAAACATGTTATTTAATATAAAATATCAGTAGGTTAATGAATTACCTTGAAAATATTTGATTAAAACCATTTTATAAGCCACAAGGGCTAAAACCGTCACTTATCGACATAGTTTAAGGACTTGTTTGAAAACTCATTTTATAACTTGGTTTAATATCCCAAATAGTCCTACTTATAATATTACATCAGTAGGAACTCATTTCCAAGTTCATTAACACTTAAAACCTTGATTTATGTAAAAAGGGCATTTTGGTCAAAGATGGCATAATTAATGAACTTGCGCATAAACTTGGCATCTGATTATGGTCATGTAATATAACCTCAGAGGGTTATGCTACATTATATTACAATCATAATGCAACTTTAGATCAGTAGGTAACTAATCTAAATCGGGTCAGAATCGAAAGTCAAAGCAGAAGTCAAACTTCGCGACTTTCGGTTGCGAACCGCCCTAGAACTTAAATTGACGAGCCGAACATGTTCTTACATAATCTAATAATTATTACCAACTTGTTTAAGTGTCAAAACAGGTTTCATAACATGTATAAGATCAATTTATAATTTTTCTGAAAAATGGCATGTCAATTGGTATGGCATACGTGATCTTCAGGAGGTGCCCTTTATAGGGACTGACACTTACCTTATTACGATCACTTAGCCATGTTCATTTCGAACAATGGCTGGACCATAATGGTCTTAACCAAAAGTCAAATCATTTTTACGAAAACGCTTGACTTTTGGCTATAAAAGCCTATAAACGAAAATGAAAGAGCAAGGAACACTTACAAGAGGTTCCTACAATGCAAGAGAACTAAGTTGGATGCTCTTTTCAGCTAGGAACTTCAAGAGGAGGGAGAAGAGTTATGTTTTAGAAAGGTGCAAGTTGGAATGAACACTTGAACACCTATTTATAGTTAGAGAACTCAAAGGAGGTGAAGCCAGGTGTTTAGGGGTGTAAAAAGGAGCTTACAAGTGTCCCAAAACGTGGGATAGCAATTTAGAGAAGCCATGGTTTCGAGTTAAATGGTTTTGGAGTTTTGCTTGGAGACCATACAAAACTTTCTGCAACAGAGGCCTTCTCGCGCCCCGCGAGAGACCCAGGCCTGGTCTCTCGCGCCCGCGACCGCCCCACGACAAGTTTCAAAGTTTGACACTTTAGCCCCTAAACTTTAAAAAAGCTTCTAAAAACCTTTTTAAACACCATTTTGGCACTTTTAGCCCTCCGTAGCAAATACTTGGCATACCCGGGATTATGCCCGGACTTTGTCGAGCTCTCGGTTCGTTAAAAGGTCACTCAGAGGTATAAATTAACATCTTGACACTTTTAATCCCTCCATTATCCAACTTTCACATATTTACAAAATTGAACTCTCTCGTCCAACAAATGGCACGTATGAGAGTTTAGGACTTCACAAAGGATCACTCAGAGGCTTATGATAAGCATGTTGATCCCGATGTCACTTAGAGGCTGGGCATGTTGACATATCAGTCACTCAGAGGCCAAATGTCAAGCATGTTGACATATCAGTCACTCAGAGGCTGTTATTTATGCATGTTGACATCGGATCGTCACTCAATGGCTCAGATCGAGCATGTTGATGCCTTTAGTCTTATTGGTCTTTAACAGACTATATTTAAAAATACAACAGTGTCACTATACTACTGGACACGATTTACAGGGTGTTACATATTGATGGGTGAAATCCGATTATGGTGGTGTGTAAGGTAGCTTGCATAGGTCCCTACCCAATATTGACCTTAGAGGGTTCGCAAATAAGGACCCCCTCCCACAACGCCCAAAATACTTTGGCGAGTCTCATATGTAGTAAGACCACAAGAGTTTAAGAGAGAAATTTGGTCTATCCCCACATCAAAAACCGGTGATAGAGTGTCTACGGGGCCCTAATGCTTAATCCTGACCGTTATCCTTATTGGAGAGCTAGGCCAACACATGTCAACAGTGTAATATTAGGCCATCCTAAATACCTTATAGTGATCACTTTGTTTCCCACTGATGAGCCTTGCCCAGTTTTTCGTAAGGATTGGGTGATAACTTCAGGGAGAATATAGTTCTGTGTAAGGAGCTTTCGTGCTTTAATTATAGACATGACTTGGTCAGGGATGTCTCAACGTGTTGTGCTTAAGCTTTCGTGTTTGGTTGTGCATGTGGGAAACACGTCTGTGTGGACCTTACTTAGGGAAAACGGGTTCGTGGCAAGCTAGGCAATGTTGAAGGCAGAATCAAGGAAAGTTGCTAAACATGAAAAATGCCACACCCGCTAACGTCAGAGTTGGGCGTGAGCTGACCGGTATCTTCAATGCACAGCGAAAGTATATAATGCTAAGACTTCTAGAAAGTGAACGCCCGATAAGTACTCGAATCCCCATCGGTTCTCCTATTCCAACCGTGTCATAGTTTGAAATTTGTAACCTGAGAAAGAATATGCGAAAAATCAACATAAAGTTGGCATGTTCATAGTTGTTTGAAAAAGATTTAAATAAATCTTTTTGATAATCAGTTTAAATTGTGTGAGGAATCATAGTAAAACCATTTTTCCTTGGCATGTCATTTGAAAACCTTATGTTTTTAAAACTTGTATAGTTGTCAACGTCCGTGTCATGTTAACATTTGAGAATCCGTATGTAATAATGTGGTATGTAAAGCGACAATGAATTTATAATCATTAATGTTTTGCAAGGATATTAATATGTGTGAAGACATAGGAAGCACTCAACCCTAGACGATTTCTTCCGGTCCACCCGGCTGGGATAACAAAAGCACTAATGCGGCCACACAAGGACCCATGAGTGGGGCTTGCTACACCCGATAGATCTACCACTCTTATTCCGTGGTGTTATAAAAGATTAATGGCGCTTAAGAGAGACCCTATTCGTACATGATCTAATATTTCATTCCATAGCTAAACCATACCATCGAAAACATGTATCACCCCCGAGAGTTGTAAAACTGAAAACATTTAAGAGAAAAAAGGGACATGAACTCATAGAGTCTTTGTGCCTCGCACAAATGAGAATGGGCCTAGCCCATTTCCCCTTATTTGCATGCAGGATAACCCAGTTCTGTTGTAACTAGTACAATCCCGTCACAAGTCATGAAACTCATGCATGTTTCGAAAATACGCGTGTGTTTTGTAAAACCGGTATGTTTAGTATAAACCTTTCGTAAACCATTTGAGTTTTTGGAATTCGTTTGCAACATGGTTTAGAAATATGAATTTTCGTTCTCGAAATATTTTGTACTTTTGCAAAACTTGCATGTCTTTCCCCCCCGAAAACATTTATAAAAATGTAAAATTGTATAAAGTGGGGGTTATGAACTCACCTTGATATCCAGTGCAAAGCTATCATAATATGATTCCAAAATGTCATTCCCAAACCGTAACTCGCTAGCATGCAATCTATAACATTCCTATCAAGAATAAACTTATGAGTTTCTATTAAGATGTAGCTAAACTAGGTGTCACCGAGCTCTACCGAATCGCTAACCGAATGATTTGACGGGAAAGTGTTGTTAAATTTATGGAAACGATAATGTCATATCGTTTAATCCCATTTATAGAGTCTTGGGAACACTTGGTTTCCAAGAAGTTTAGGATATATATATATATGTGTGTGTGTGTGAGTGTGTGTGTGTGTGTTGTGTGTGTGTGTTGTGTGGTGTATAGATAGATAGATAGATATTTAAATAAAACAATAAATATATTTGTAGAATCGTTTTAGTCGCCCGAATGGTGGTACGTGTATGTAACGAATGTTAGTATAAAAATATTACACGTTATAGACTCGTATGATGTCCAAGTAGTCGTCACGTAAGGTGATGTATCATTTCGCGACTCGTCGTAGTTTTTGTAAGATATACATATGTATGCAACGTAAATGTATGTATGTATATATCTATGTATATGGACATAAACGTCGCGTAGCCGTAATAGAATTCTCGCGTCTTGTGGATATTATAAAAAATAATTATATAGTTGTATGCTTGTTAAGATCGGCATTTGTGGTTTGTTACAAAATGAAATACTTATACACATACACATATCTATATATTATGCCTTTGGGGCGTTCAAAATAAATATAAATAATTATATTTATTTTACATCATCGAAGAATGTACGTTTGAATTGAATTTAAGAAATTATATTTTTACGACATAAGTTTCCGTCGTCTTGCAACCGTAATTATTGAATGGTCTAAACGTGTTTCCGTCAGTTATAACGTGTCGGCAAAAAATTAATACACGTTTATATTTACTTTATAAAAATACTTAAGCCTCGATAGGTGTCGTTTTTAGAATATAAATATGTGTTGTGTTACGGATTTTTACGAAAAACAAGCAGAGTTTCCTCTGTTTTTGGACAATCCCGACAATGCAAGTTGTCGATAAATTTTCAAAACGCAACAACAATTCAACAATATATATAAATCTTTCGTCATGTGTGTGCAAAAATACTTATCGTTTCCCTAATCGTATCGGTTCGAGCTCGGTCCGCGTTAAATATAAAATATATAAAATAATAAAATTCGTGTCGTTATGGTGTTACGGGTCTTGCGTTGACTGCGTTCACCAGTAGTTGACCGGTTAACCAGGTTTGACTGAGTTGGCGTGGGGTTGACTCATCGACCCGATGTTGATCGAGTTTGACTTGTTGACCCGAACCCATAACTTGACCCGAGCAATTTTTCCCTTTGTTAGAGGTGTTCACGAAATGTCTACGATCGAGTAATTAGCTCTACGAACGAATGGATTAGATCGACTTTTTGACTACTTTGACCGAACCCAAATCCGACCGACTTAACTCGGGACCGAACCGAGTTGAACCAACCTGAACCGAAGTGAACCTAAACCGTAACCCAAACACAATCAGCCAAAGATAATCACCACCACCGCTACCGCCGCCGTCGGCCGGCCCCAGCGTCACCAACCCAACCCAAACCCGGAACAAACCCAAACCCGAACCACCTCCAATACCGCGTCGCCTCGTCGACAGGCCTAAAGCCGCCGGCTACGGCGCTTTCTTTCGCTCCCCCGTCGCACCACCACTCTATTCCTTCGGCAACCACCCCACGACCACCATCAACGTCACCATTATCAACACACCATTATCAACACCCCTAACGAAAGAGAAAGCCCATGAGGAGGGAGATCTAAACAGATCTGAATTTAAGAGGTGAAAGAAAAGGAAAAGAAAATGAACTTATTCGAGTGAGAACTCATGACGCATGGCTGCTGACGCTTAAAACACCACCATCGTCGCTCTAATCGGAAAACTAACGCTAGAATCGTGTTTGGGAGGTTCGATTTGGGGGGTGTGCGCACCACCATACGCTGGAAATCGGCCGCCGAAGCACCGCCGTCGGCGGTGGCGCCGCTGTGCCGCCGCCTCGGCTCCGCCGTGATCGGTCGGCTCTGATCACCGAGAGTTCTTCTAGAGAGAGAGAGAGCTGAAAGAGAAAGTGAGGAAGAGAGAGAGAGAGTTGTGTGTGTGAAAATGGTGTAGTGTGTGTTGTAACACCCTGTAAAATCGTGTCCAATAATATAGTGACACGTGTTGTATTTTTAATATAGTCAATTAAAGACTAATATGGACTAAAAGTGACAACATGCTCAAACTAAGTCTCTAAATGACTTTCTGATGTCAACATGCATTAACCTAGCCTCTGAACGACCATTAGTGTCGTCATGCATAAAAACATAGCCTCTGAACGACCATTAGTGTCGTTATGCATAAAACGTAGCCTCTGAACGACCATTGAGTGACCGTTGTGTCAACATGCCTAGCCTCTGAGTGACATCGGAATCAACATGCTTATACTGAGCCTCTGAGTGATCCTTTACGTAGTCTTAACTCTCATTTGTCATGTTTGTTGGACTAGAGTAATTAAATCCAATAAATATGTGAAAGTTGGATGATGGAGGGATTAAAAGTGTCAACACGTTAATTTATACCTCTAAGTGACCTTTTAATGAACTGAGAGCTCGACAATGTCCGGGCATAATCCCGGGTATGCCAAATATTGGCTACGGAGGGCTAAAAGTGCCAAAATGGTGTTTAAAAACGTTTTCTGAAGCTTTATTAAGTTAAGGGGTTAAAAGTGTCAACTTTTGAAAGTATCCATGGGGCGGTCGTGGGCCGCGAGAGACATGCCTTGTGTCTCTCGCGAACAGGTCTGCTGCAGAAAGTTTGTTTGGCAGCCAAGCAAAGCTCCAAAACCATTAATTCAAAAACCATGGACTTGTAATCAGCTATGCCACGTTTTGGGACACTTGTAAGCTCCCTCTTACACCCCTAAACACCTAACTTCACCTCCTTTAAGCTCTCCAACTATGAATATGTGATCAAGTTCACCATTTGAACTTGCAACTTTCTAAATCATAACTCTTCTCCCTCCTTTGAAAGTTCCTAGCTAAAAGGATCATCCAACTTAGTTCTTTTGCATTCAAGCAACCTCTTGTAAGTGTCCCTTGCTCTTGCATTTTCGTTTATAGGCTTTTATTGCCAAAAGTCAAGCATTTTACGGAAAACACTTTGACTTTCGGTTAAGACCATTATGGTCCAGCCATTGTTCGAAATGAAAATGGCCAAGTGATCGTAATTAGGTAGGTGTTAGTCCCTATAAAGGGCACCTCCTGAAGATCACGTTTGCTAGACCAATTGACGGGTCAAAGTTATAATATTAAAAAGTCAAACAGACAATGTTTCGGAAAAATCATAAATTGATCTTATATATGTTATGAAACCTGTTTTGACACTTAAACAAGTTGGTAATAATTATTAGAACATGTGAGAACATGTTCAGCTCATCAATTTCAGTTCTAGGGTCGGTTCGCAACCGAAAGTCGCGAAGTTTGACTTCTGCTTTGACTTTCGATTCTGACCAGATTTAGATTAGTTACCTACTGATCTAAAGTTGCATTATGATCATAATATAATGTAGCATAACCCTCTGAGGTTATATTACATGATCATAATCAGAATCCAAGTTTATGCGCAAGTTCCATAATTATGCCATCTTTGACCAAAATGCCCTTTTTACATAAATCAAGGTTTTAATGATAATAAACTTTAAAATGGATTTCCTACTGATGTAATATTATAAGTAGGATTATTTGGGATGTTAAACCAAGTTATAAACTGAGTTTTCAAACAGGTCCTTAAACTATGTCGATAAATGACGGTTTTAGCCCTTGTGGCTTATAAATGGTTTTAATCAAATATTTTCAAGGTAAATATTTTACCTAATGATATGTTATATTAAATAACATATCTAAGACATTTTAATCTGACCTTAACATCAGTTTTCGTAAAAATCACATAAAGACGTCATTTTACGACAAAAATGTCGTTTAGGCGCATAGTATGGTTTTAAACCATATTAATGGACCAAGACTTGTTACCTGCTAACTTAAAACTTATTTTAAACATATTTATAGTAGGTACATGTTATAAACTCAGAATCCCAAATAATTTATAAACTATGTGTAGAATGACCAAAATGCCACTTCATGCTTAGTTTGGTCATAAAAGATAATTTACACATATAATTGACATCCTACTGATATTATTTCATAAATAAAGTATTTTTCCATAATACTTATAACTATAACATTAAATTATATTCAAGTTCCATTATTACGGTACAAAATTACCAAATTGCCCTTATGAGGCATAATTTCGTTTTAAAACCTTAACGGGTATATAAGTTGATATCCTACTGATATCTTAACTTATTTAATATAATGGCATATAGAACTTGTCCATGACTTAACTCTTACCCGTTATCGCTAATATGCACACGATTACGTATACGTAACTATTTATCAGAAATTAACCGAAACGGGTTTAACCTTATCATTTAAGTTTCAAAATCGAGAACGTTCATAGTTTACTGATATTATACTAGTCTAGTACTTGTCGGGATTAAACTACATTCTATCCGATCATCGTTTAATCAAGCGTTATATGTAATGATCATGTACATTATTCGGTTTATAAGACTGTTAATATTTAATTGGCTAGCTTATGCCATAATACAGACTAGAGCCTTCCGGTAAATGCTATATGCACTTGGTACTTTTGTATACGGCTGAGTTATTTAAAACTAAAAGAAGAAGACTAGCTCAGGTAAATACTCTCGACCTATTTTCCCTATACGGGCTTGGGATACGGTAAATTATTACCGCTTGGTCCCAAATGGGGTCAATCGAATGCCCATTTGTGGCTAGTAAACCCTATATTTCGTTTTAATTAGTTTTGTTTGATAACTTAAACATCAGAGGTTAAATTACCGTGTCCTGGATATCCTCGGCTCAATACATTAGTTATTGGCCACGACCTTAGCACGGGGTATAGGCATACACCTTTTGATGCTCATATGCAATATTCCCAAGACGTTGGGGATGACTCCTTCGTGAGTCGTGAGTGGTGTGTATTTAATTATGTCTCGGTTTCTGTCCCGGGCCCTGTATGTATTGACAAACATGTGAATCTGATACAAGGTTGTAAACTTCAACTTTCCCAAGTTAATAAAAGATTTTGTGCCGTTTTGCACTTAAAAATCATTTTAAAGTTTTCAAAATGAGTCAGTTGGGTGTATTTACCAGCGAAAGCTGACGTATCGTCCAAAGACTAAACTGCAGGTACAATACGAAATAGGCCGGAAGTTGCTCGGTAATAAGAGGATCTTGCAAATCCTTAGATTTGCCCTAAAGTCTGTTTTATATACTTTCTTTTATATTTTTTATGATCCGCCTGTGGATCTTCTATTACGAGCATGTATATTATTTATTTCGAACATTTGGTTTGTAATAGTAATTTTACTCCAAGACTTCCGCTGTGCCATGTTTAATTGACAATGATGTTATCAACTTACGTCACGATACTCCCCACCGGGCCCACCGGTGTATGGATTTCGGGTTGCAAATCCATAGTGTGACATGTGTAAGTTTACCCTTTTATAGCTAGGGCTTTGGTGGGTTGGGCCCAAGGCCCACTAGCGTGTTTCTAATCGTTTGCGCGGCCTAATAGTGTTTCCAATGCTCGTTTTCGAACCCGAACTTCATGAAACATCGTATAATATTATTTTAGGGTCAAAAACATGTAAAATAGTGCCGGTATTCGATATTAGTCGCGTACGTTCGTCGATTGCGTTAAATCGCATAAATTGCTTTGTTTGTCGTTTCTTGTCCATTTTAGATACAATTTTGGCTATGAATATTAAATTTGATTACAAAGCTAAATATATCGTAATATTTCAGTTTTTAAGGTAATACATAAGTCCGTTGCTTTTGGTTTCGTTGTCGGTGCGTTCCTACGGGCTCGTTTTTCGTTAACGTATGCGTTTTATGACGTTTGAAAGCATGAAATTCATCAAAACCAATTCATATGTTTAATATATATATATATATATATAAAGACTCGTATTTGTCAGTGTTACCAATATTTCGTCTGGTGTCAGTCCGGTATCGTTTAAATATGCGCAAAATTCCTGAAATCACCATTCGCGTATCGTACAATTCAAATAGACAGTTCTTGGCATCCCAAAGGCCTAATTAAATTAATTTACGTTCTTAAACATTGCTTATTATTGTCTTATTGCCTGTTGTGCGCGTAATTATAACCCATAATTGCAGGTTGTCACAAAAACTTGTGGTGAGAACCAACATGTCTTTATTCTGTTTTTGCGTTTGATACATTTGATACCCTTGCTCTCAAAGCTATCGGTTTCCTGGACAGACTACAGAGGGTAGTGCAAAACAGTTTCTCAACGTCAAGGAACCAAAGTTATGTTTTCGGCAGTATCATGTTTGTTATTCAAAAGTGGGTTACGACGCAGCTTGTTGCACGTTTAACAGCTATTCTACTATAAAATTTCCGGTTCTTTAATATTGGTGTTAAAATTAAAAAAAAAGTTATTTAATCCTTATGAAGTTGATATCTTTCCCGGTTAATTTGGTTAAAGGGGTAGAAATTTGGGAAAGAAAATCCGAAATGAATTTGCGATAATAAGTCGCTACACCCACGAAACTCCTAAGGCTTAGAAGGGGTCGGAGTGGTGATATATCAGTACACTTTCAACTTTAACCGAATCAACATGAATATTGTCATAGTTTATTACACGCCCTTGGAATTGTGCCTCACCAAGCTAGAAAGCACACTTGGGGAATGAAGCATAAAGTTGCACCATGTGCAATAATTCAAGTACTTCATAAAGGTGACAAACATGATCACCATTGGTTTTCAAATATACTAAAATATCATCGATATATACAATAATCTATCGATCTAGCATTGATTGACAAACTCGGTTGCCGTTGGTGCATTAGTTAAACTGAAGAGTATAACCACGACTTCATAATAACCATGTCTAGTACGAATGCAGTATAAGGGATGTCTTTGAAACCAACTCACTCCTTGCAATTTGGTCAAATAAGTCATCAAGAACCTAGGCAACGAATATTGTTAAGAGACCGATTCGAAATGCTAATTCTCTCAGTAGATCCGTTGAGTGGGTTAGGCTCAAAAAAACATCTATCAGAAGAACAAAACTTTGCAACATTTTCTCTCCTGTTCTCTTATTCAACCAACCCAACTTGAATACAAATAAAATTACTAAAGTAACTGTAATTACTAAGAAAGTGGAAAACATGGAAGTAAACATGCAAAGTAATTGCCATTGTAGAAAACATGGATATAATAATATAAGAGGGACAAGTAGTGGGGTTGTGGGTATCGTGGGTCGGTTCACGGGTCACGGTTTGGGTCGTCTGAAACACCTATTAAAATAACTCATAACTTTTATCCTTTTTAAGTTTTTTAAAAACCAAAATGTCGTCGTTTCACTAATCCACCAACCATTAGTGTCGCTTGATTAACGACCATTCCTGTTAGTCAAATACAATAACGATTTTAATTTACCTTTAACCATTATAATAATACCAATTATTATTATAATAATAATAACAATATACAAGATAAACTAGCACGGGATTGCATCGGTCGTGTTGTCATGCATGTGGCCATGTGGGTGTTTGAAGGTCAATATTTCTTCTTACTAATTAACCTTTCTCTTTCTCTGTAGAAAAAAACAAAGATGGAAACAATGGGTAAAGTTGCAATGTCCATTGTTGCACTTGTGATCTTGAGGTGGGGGTGAAAATTACTAAACTGGGTATGGTTGAAGCCAAAGAGGCTAGAGAAGTGGCTAGAGATGAAGGGTATAAAGGTAATTCATACAAGCTTTTAATTGGTGACATGATAGAGTTTGCAGCAATGATGAAAGAAGGTAAATCAAAGCCAATTCCAGTCACACATGATATCACTTCGTATGCTCTACCCTTTGATCATCATATCATCTCCAAATACGGTATGAATTAATTTATTCTTTTTCTCTTATTTAAATATATATTTTTTGTTTTATTTCTGATCAATCTATGGTTGACTTTTCTTGGGTACGTCAGTCTCTCTGGGCTTAGAAACTTTAATCAATATGATTTATTAGATAATAAGAAGTTGATCATAACCATTTTTTTAACACAGAACCGAGATGTTTAAAGTGTTATACAACACTTTTATTTATTACTTTAAAAGTGACACACTAGATGATAGATAGAGGGAATCCCACTACTTTTGATTATCTCACAGTTATTAACTACTTTGCTTCATATGGTTATAATATTTTTCGTTCTTAAAATTGGTTTTGTATTATATGATTATAATATTTTTCGGTTTTAAAATTGGTTTCGTATTAAAAGACGCCTCTAAATGCCTTAAAATAATAATTGTTGAAAATTTGTTTCTTAAATTTTGATTATGGTTGACTCTTCTGGGTCTTTTGTATTTATTTGAGTCGATTTAGGATTCTGATTCTGATTGCATGTAATTAGAAACTCGCAGTGATCTGATTTAGCTAATAAAAGGGTCATTAAATACTTCAAACAATTTTAATTAGAGAATTGTCGGTAGCCGGGTATCCTATAAATCTTATAGTTATTTTACTGAAATTAATTTTGTATTGAACACATCCGTGTAAAGTTGTTTCTATAATTTAGATTAAGGAAAAATGATTTTGAAAATGGTTATCCGAACATGAACTATTTGGACAGGCGACAAATCATTCATGTGGTTTGGACCAAAACCAAGGATGTATATCATGGATCCAGAGTTGATAAAGGAGATATTACTAAGATCAGATGAGTTTAGAAAGCCATATCGCGAGTCGTTTCGAGATAGCCTCATAGGTGGACTTTTTGTCACCGAAGGTCACAAATGGATCAAACATCGTAAAATCATCACTCCAGCTTTTAATCTTCAAAATGTCTAGGTGCTACTCTTTTAACTCCCTTATTTAAATGAGTAAATTACAAGTTTTGTCCTTTATGTTTACACCATTTTGCAGGCGGTGTCCTTTAGCGCAAAACTTTGCGAGTTTTGTATTTTATGTTTCAAAATATTGCACGTTTTAACCTTTATGCCAAACCCAGTTAGAAGTTTAAGTTAAGTCTTGTCACGTGCACCGCACACGAGGGTAGGACGGTCTTTTTCCCACCGCCTTCCATTCCACCACCAACAACCACCCACCTTCAATCAAATCCACCAATAATCTCGTCACCATCCTACTACCAACAACCACCCCCTCCCCTTTTAAAGTCACCCGCCATCATAACCACCATCCACCACTCTTTGTTATCTTTCTCTCTTTCCTCTCTCTTTCTATTAATAAAAAACAAGAACAAACAATGTCGAGTTTCAGGTTGGTAGTGGTGGTTGCCGAGTTTCAGATCTAAAACCTAATCCGGTTGTCTCCCCCGCCATTGAAACCATCATACTTGCTAGACCTTGAATCGATACGTAGAACTTTGAATTCCTAGGCCTTGTAATCAATCTGTAATCTGAATCCTCCATCGCCTTACCTTGAATCTCTTGTCAGAATCTGATGGTGGTTCATATTCCACAATTGGTGGAGTAAACTCCACTCAAACCATTGTCGTTTTAGTGAACAAACTCGCCTCCGTTTGCTGCCTTCATCGTCGGAATAAGAGAGAAAGAGGCTGAGAGAGAGAGGGTCGCTGGTGATGGTGGTGGGGTGGCATATAGTGGTGGTGGTTTATGGTGGATGATGGCTAAGAGAGAGATATAGGGAGAGACTGGAGAGAGAGAGAGAGAGGGGAAGAGAGGATCCCCGGAGGTGGTGGTGCGCCATATGGTGGTGGTCTGTGGTGGATGATAGCTGAGAGAGATAGAGAGAGAGACAATAGTGGCGGGTTAGTGGTGGCATATGGTGGTGGTCGGTGGTGGATGATGGCTGAGAGAAAGATAAAGAGAGTGAAAGAAGATAGAGAGAGACTGAAGAGAGAGGGGTTTAACTTTATATATGTTTTATTTATTTATTTTTGTATTTTTAATTAAATAGATAAAATCACAAAAACACCCTTATTTGCCTATTAAAATTACAAAAATATCATGATTTAACTAAAAAAATAACTGGTTTTGGTCTAAAGGTTAAAATGTGAAAGCTTTTGAAACATTAAGTATAAAATCGCAAAAGTTTGCACTAAAGGACACCGCGCAAAATAGTGTAACATAAAGGACAAAACTTGAAATCTACTCTATTTAAATTTTAGGTAACGATCCATAGCATATATCTTAAACAATTCACGAGTTGATATGTGTGTAGATCATGTTCTCGGCTATTAGCTCAAGTTGTACTGACATGATCCACAAATAGGAAATGCTAACCGCCAGAGTTGGCTCCACAGAAGTCGACGTATGGCCATATATTTATAATTTGGCTGGAGATGTGATTTCACGAACAACTTTTGGTAGCTCTTATGAAGAAGGGCAAAAGATATTCCGAATCCAAAAGGAACAAATCGATCTTGTAAATCAAATGATTTTTATAATTTATCTTCCCGGAAGAAGGTAACAATAGTAAAATAAATAGTAATCTCAATCAGATTATACGTTGTGTTAATGTGTCTTGAAATTTAGGTTTATACCGACTCGAGCAAACAAGAAGTATAATGAAAACGTTAAAGAGCTTCAATCTGTACTAATGGGTATAATCAACAAGAGGAAGAAAGCGATCGAGATGGGAGAAGGCAAACATGATGACTTACTTGGAATCCTCCTGGAATCAAACAAGAAAGAGATTCAAGAACATGGGGTAGGAATGAGTATGGAAGACGTGATCGAAGAATGTAAGTTATTCTACATTGCTGGGTCCGAAACAACGTCGAATCTTGTTCTCTGGACGATGGTTTGTTTGAGTTTCCATCAAGAATGGCAAATTCGGGCAGGAGACGAGGTTTTTCAAGTTTTTGGAAATGATCAGCCTGATTTTGAAGGTCTGAAAAACCTCAAGATTTTGACAATGATACTACACGAGGTACTTAGGTTATACCCGCCGGCGGTCATGATGACACGAGCGACCCACAAGGACACCAAGCTCGGAAACATGATGATACCATCGGGGGTGCAGTTAGCGTTAGCCGTGGTGCATGTTCATCATGATCGTGAAATATGGGGGAGACAATGTAAATGAATTTAAACGAACATCGTTGGTTCCAATCCAAGGTTTTCAATCATTATCTGCACCATCGGTTTTAGTCAAGCTTGAATATTATGTATTTTTGCTTATATGATATTATATTAGTAAAGGCTTGAATATTAAAGTTTTCATATGTGATATTTCTCCTTATTTGTTTGACAAGTAACATATCTAGTATGTTGTGCTTATCACGTTGCGATAGGAGAAGTTTAAATAAAATTTATATTGAAACATAAATAAAAATTAGCAAGTCGTAATGGTTTAAAGATTTATAATTGTATATTACAATATAAAAAGTATAAGAATCTTAGTATTCTATGTGACCAAAATATACGACTATATGTAACGGTTTCACACATCTTCTTTTTAATATCAAAAAGTGAGTGTTACATCTTTGTCATATGTCTATTAGCATTATGGTTTGGAATTGATTCTTTATCAATAGCCCACCCTTTCTTTGAACCTTGTCTATGATAGAACTTAAATTAAAGATATGAACTGAGTGCCATTTGATGAGTAACCGAGAACAAAGGAGAGAGATATGGAAAGAATGAAGTAATGAAAGATGTAGCTAGTAACTACTTGTCACAATCCATTGGTTCATATAGAATCTATGTCCTAGTTGTACCAAAAAATATTCTTTTTTCACTAAGCGTATATCTATACTATATTATAATGCATGGTGAGAATTATTTTAATATGTCTAAAAAATAAAAACTTTCCCCTCAATTTATAGATAGATCCTTAAAATTAGGGTACTCATTGTCTTTTCAACACTATTTATTTTTTAGCCCCTAAACTTATTACACTTAAATCCGTGAGTTATAAAAAATTATAGATAATTAGTTACTTTTTCCCTTTCACAACAAATTTATAATTTTCTTTACATATTCTTTAATATCTTATAAACTATAATGTTTTAAAAAAAATCCAAAAGTACCGTGATGACCTACTCATTTTTGTTTACGTTTCTATAGTTGTCTTGGTCAATATTGACGTTTGGAAAGACACAAGTAGATAATGCCTTACTGTACAAGTAATTAAAGCCAAATGTACTTAGTAATTATCACAAAACTTTTAATAGCTACAATATGTTAAGTTATTAAATACCGTCAATTTAATCCTCTCATCTAGGTTACATTTTAATCTCTAATCTTTAACAAAATTATAGATAATTAGTTAGTACTTACACCTATCCACTTATTAAAAAAACTAACTCCAGCCGTACGATTTTTAAACAGTCATAACTCTTTGGTACATTAATATTTTTTTAAAATTACACCATATAAACGAGTATTTTTTTAATAATATCGCTATAATCTTTTAATTAAAAAAATTGATATGTTACATGATTAACAATGTCTAAATGTGAGGAATAACTGAATTGTTAACTAAAACCGAACCGAAATCAACCAAAAACCACATTAACTGAAAACTGATTAACCGAAACCCGAATTAACCAAAAACGATTATCAATTTTTTGTACCCTCATTTAACAAAAAAAATTGAACCAAACCATTGATAATTTCATATATTTCTAGCTTTTATCCCTGCGGTCCATATATTTCATATTTATACCCCGAGTTTATGTATTTATACCTCCATTTCAAACACCAATGCTTCTATTTCGTGTAATTATACCTAAATTTCATGTATTCATAATCAAAGTTTTAGCCCAACTTTTGTTTTAGCTATTAACTGAAATTAAAGAAATCAAACCAAAAACCATCAGTCTAACTAAATAACCCAATCTGATTAACTGAAAACAGATTGGTTAATAAAATAGACTAATTGATGAACTCGATTTCGGTTGAGAATAATACTCTAATCAACTGAATAATGCACACCATGGCAATGTCTGTGTTTCCTGTCGTATCGCGTGCGCACATATTGGTTATTAACCAAAATGGTTATCAATGAGAAATCATTAAATTGTTAACCTAAACCAAACCAAAAACAGACGAAACCGAACCAAAATCAACCAAAAACCGGTTATCAATTTTTTGTACTCTCGTTTAGCCAAAATTAGCTTAACCGAACCGAACTCATTTACATTTTCATATTTTTCTAGCTTTTATACATCCGGTTCATATATATTATATTTTATATCTCCATTTCATATATTTATACTTTCATTTCATGTATTTATACCTCAATTTCATATATTTCTAAGCAAAAGTTTTAGCTAAAGTTGGTTTTTGCAATTAAATGAAATTAAATGAACCAAACCAAAAACCATCATTCTATCCGAATAAACCAAAATGATTAACCAAAAACCAATTGGTTAATAAAGTAGACTAACCGATAACTTTGGTTTCGGCTTCGGTTGAGGATAATAACCGAACCGACTAAACCTGCACATCATAATGAAAAGGATTACCTGATTACTTCGCTTTTGATGATATCACAATGATGTTATAATAAATATTATATGAATAAGAAAACTACTAATAATGAATACCGCAATGCAAATTGTCAGTCCAGCCGCATCGCGCTGGCACCCTGTTATTAATAAAATAGAATGAAAGGGTCTACCCAAAAACCAAGGGGGTACTAACTAACAGCTAAGTCCTCTCCGAACCGCAAGAGATAGTTACCCATCATACAGCTCACCTACTTCATTTGCCTCTATGGGGGGTTTGCTCCGGGCAGGTTTGGATCACTTACAGTACATGGCTCTACGAAGGAAGGGCTTGGGTTAGGAGCGTTTTCAATATGATTATTTCCCTATATTTGTTCGATAAGAAATGCGAGTCTGTTTTGTCCACTTTCTCCATCCCCTTCTATAAAAATGAAAATAAAGGTAATGGAATGACTTCTTATTCCCGTGTTCGATCTCTTCCATTTGCGCAGTGGAAAGGGATTCTAGTCGGCTCGAAGTAGTTGTAGGCCCCAATAAAAAGACCAAGAGTGATTCGTCACCTATCCTGTCAGGGGCCCAGTTGAACGCTCGAGTATAGTGTCACACCCCGGATTTCCAACCCGAAATCCATACACCGGTGGGCCCGGTGGGGAGTATCGTGACGTCAGTTGATAATCATCATAGTCAATTAAAAACGGCACAGCGGAAGTCTTGGAGTAAAATTACTATTACAAACTGAATGATCAAAAATACAAAATAATATACAAGCTTCTAATAGAAGATCCACAGGCGGATCATTAAAATGTACAAGAAAGAATATAAAACAGACTTTAGGTAGATCTAAGGATTTGCAATATCCTCTTATTCACTACCGAGCAGCTTCCGGCCTATTTCGTATTCTACCTGCAGATTAGCCTTTGGACGATACGTCAGCTTACGCTGGTAAATACACCCAACTGACTCATTTTGAAAACTTTAAAATAGTTTCTAAGTACAAAATCTTTTATTAATTTGGGAAAGTTGACCTTGCAACCTTTTATCAGATTCACATGTTTGTCAATACATACAGGGCCTAGTAGAAAAACCGAGACATGATTAAACACACACCACTCAGGACTCACGAAGGAGTCATCCCCAACGTCTTGGGAATATTGCATATGAGCATCAAAAGGTGTATGCCTACACCTCGTGCTAAAGTCGTGGCCAATAACTAATGTATTGAGCCGAGGATATCCAGGACACGGTAATTTAACCCCTGATGTTTAAGTTATCAAACAAAATTGATTAAAACGGAATATGCGGGTTTACCAGCCACAAACGGGCATTCGATTGACCCCATTTCGGACCAAGCGGTAATAATTTACCGTATCCCAAGCCCATATAGGGAAAATAAGTCGATAATATTTACCTGAGCTAGTCTTCTTCTTTTATTTTTAAATATCTCAGCCGTATACAAAAGTACCAAGTGCATATAGCATTTACGGGAAGGCTCTAGTTTGGATTATGGCATAAGCTAGCCAATTAAATACTAGCGGTCTTATAAACCGAATAGTTTTCATGATCATTGCTCATAACGCTTGATTAAACGATGATTGATAGAATGTAGTTTAATCCCGACAAGTACTTGACTTCTATAATATGGGTAAACTATAAACATTCTTTGACACTTTAGCCCCTTAACTTTTAAAAGCTTCTAAAAACCTTTTTAAACACCTTTTTGGCACTTTTAGCCCTCCGTAGCCAATACTTGGCATACCCGGGATTATGCCGGACATTGTCGAGCTCTTGGTTCGTTAAAAAGGTCACTCAGAGGTATAAATTAACATGTTGACACTTTTAATCCCTCCATCATCCAACTTTCACATAAATACAAAATTGAACCCTCTCGTCCAACAAATGGCACGTATGAGAGTTAAGACTTCACAAAGGATCACTCAATGCTTATTATAAGCATGTTGATTCCGATGTCACTCAAAGGCTGGGCATGTTGACATATCGGTCACTCAGAGGCCAAATTTCAAGCATGTTGACATATCTGTCACTCAGAGGCTAATGATTTAAGCATGTTGACATATCAGTCACTCAGAGGCTGTTATTTATGCATGTTGACATCGGATCGTCACTCAGAGGCTTAGTTTGAGCATGTTGACGCCTTTAGTCCTTATTGGTGTTTAACAGACTATATTTAGAATACAATACGTGTCACTATACTATTGGACACGATTTTACAGGGTGTTACATCCTCACCCCCTTAAAAGAAATCTCGACCTTGTAATTTTATTCAAAAAGATGGGGGTACTTTTGTCGCATAGTGGACTCAACCTCCCATGTATACTCGGGACCTCTAAAGGCTTCCCACTTAACCTTTACTATAGGTATCAACTTTCTTCAAAGCTTCTTAACCGTCGATCCTCGATCGAAATTGGTTTCTCAATGAACCTCAGGTTTTCATCAATTTGCACATCCTAGTGAGATATTGCTAGCGACTCATCGGCTAGACATTTCTTAAGATTAGATATGTGGAATACATCATGGATTCCACTACGCTCCTCTGGCAACCTGAGCTTATAAGCTACAGTGTCGACACGTTCGATTATCTCGAAGGGTCCTATATATCTAGGGCTTAACTTGCCCTTCTTTCCAAAATGCATCACACATTTCCAGGGTGATACTTTTAGCATGATTTTTTCCCCTACTTGGAACTGAAGAGGTTTACGCCTCTTGTCAGCATAGCTCTTCTGCCTATCCCTACCAGTTTTGAGACGATCACGGATTTACACAATCTTTTCCGTGGTCTCCAGGACAATCTCTGGTCCTGTTAGTTGGGACTCCCCAACTTCTCCCCAACACACGGGCGTTCTATATTTTCTCCCATACAAGGCCTTAAAAGGAGCAGCCTTGATGCTAGTATGATAGTTGTTATTGTAGGAGAATTCTATTAGGGGTAAGTGGTCATCCCAACTTCCACCTAAATCAATCACGCATGCCCTAAGCATGCCTTCCAGTGTCTGGATAGTACCCTCACTTTGACCATCAGTCTGCGGATGGTAAGCCGTACTAAAATTTAATCGTGTGCCCAAAGATTGTTGGAAACTTTTCCAAAAGTGAGATGTGTATCTATATCTCTGTCAGATACAATAGATACCGGCACACCGTGTAAGGACACAATCTTGTCCCACGTACAACTTAGCCAATTTATTGAATTATACGTTTCCTTTATTGGCAAGAAATGTACTGACTTGGTCAGCCTATCCACTATGACCCAAATAGTGTCATTTCCACTTTTGATCTTGGGTAACTTGGTAATCAAGTCCATAGTTACCATTTCCCATTTCCATGTGGGAATTTCAAGCTGTTGTAGAAGTCCTGACGGCTTCTGATGTTCGGCCTTAACTTGCGAACACGTCAGACACTTAGCTACATAAGTGGCTATGGATTTCTTTAAACCCATCCACCAATAATTCTTCTTCAAATCTTGATACATTTTGTCACTACCCGGGTGAACAGAGTATCTTGAATTATGCGCTTCCTGGAGGATTAGATCTCTGAGTCCTCCAAAGACCGGAACCCAAATTCTATCATTAAATCTTAGGATTCCATCCTTTCCAGGCGTTAACTGATCCACAGTTCCGCCTAATCTCTCATTAGGAATATTAGCCTCTAACAGGGCTTGCTTTTGCGCATCTAATAGCTTTTCACTTAAGCTATTTCTGAGCTCAATGCTCTTAGCATTAATCCTAATAGGTTTAACTCTTTCTTTGCGACTTAAGGCGTCAGCAACTACATTTGCCTTACCGGGATGGTAGCGAATCTCGAAATCATAATCATTAAGAGTTTCCATCCAACGGCGTTGTCGCATGTTCAATTCTTTCTGATTAAACAGATGCTGGAGACTTTTATGGTCTGTGTATATAACACACTTTGTGCCATACAAGTAATGTCTCCACAGTTTTAGGGTAAATACAACGGTACCCAGCTCCAAATCATGGGTGGTGTAATTCTTTTCATGCACCTTTAATTGTCATGATGCGTAGGCAATTACTTTGCCATTTTGCATTAACACACAGCCCATACCGGTGTGTGATGCATCACAATAAACAACAAAATTCTTAATACCCTCAGGTAGAGATAACACAGGAGCGTTGCTCAACTTGTGTTTTAGAATCTCAAAAGATTCTTATTGCTTTGGACCCCAATTATACTTAACATTCTTGCGGGTCAAGGTAGTTAGAGGAGAGGCTATCCTTGAAAAGTTCTCAATGAACCTCCGATAGTATCCCGCCAATCCTAGGAAACTACGAATTTCGATGGGGTCTTGGGCACTTCCCAATTCATTATGGCCTCAATTTTGGTGGGATCCACTTGGATACCTCCTCATTTACCATTGCCAAGAAATTGGACTTCTCTAAGCCAAAATTCGCATTTAGAGAACTTTGCATCAAGTTTCTCCTGCCTTAATAATTCTAGGATGCACCGAAGATGTTTCTCGTGATCAGCTTAATTACGAGAATAGATAAGTATTGTCCATGAAGACAATGAAAACTTATCTAAATACGGTTTGCAGACTCTATTCATGAGATCCATGAATGCTGCTGGTGCATTTGTGAGCCCAAAAGGCATCACCAAAAATTCAAAATGACCATAGAGGGTCATGAAGGCGATTTTGGGAACATCCTCACTTCTAACCTTAGTTTATGATATCCTGATCTCAAATCTATCTTAGAAAAATAACTAGCCCCTTGAAGTTGGTCGAATAAATCATCGATTCTGGGCAGAGGATATCTATTCTTAATTGTTAGTTTGTTCATCTCTCGGTAGTCAATGCACATCCGCATCGAACCGTCTTTCTTTTTAACAAAAAGATAGGAGCTCCCCAAGGTGAGGAACTAGGTTGAATAAATCCTTTCTCAAGAGTTCATCTAATTAAATTCTCAATTCATTCATTTCGGTTGGAGCTAGTCTATATGGAGCTCTAGCTACGGGTGCTGATCCTAGTAGGATATCTATTCTAAACTCCACTTGCCTATCTGGAGGTAGGCCTAGTAATTCCTCAGGGAAAACATCGGGATACTCTGAGATAACTGGTTGGTCTTCAAGGTTTGCTTAGGTTCATTTATGGTGACTTGTGCCATGTAGATGACACAACCTCTCCTCAAACACTTGGATGCCTTAAATAACGACACCTCGTCTGGAGTCCATAGTGTGAGTCTCCGGGGATGGTGATCATTTCACCAGATGGGGTTTTAATTTCGATGAGCTTTTTATCGCAGGCAATACGGGCTTGGTTATAAGATAACCAATCCATACCTAAGACAACATCGAACCCCGCCAATTTCATTGGCAAAAGAGAGATAGGATTGAATGATTCTTAATGGATATAGAGCATCCATCAAGAATAGAAGATGCGGTTTCTATGGTTCCATCGGCAAGTTCTATCTCATATATTTTATCTAGAGTTCTTATGGGCAAGTTTAATAGTTTACTAAACTTATGACCAACAAAAGATTTATCCGCACCCGAATCGAAAAGAACTCTAGCATAAATAGCATTAATGGAAAAAGTACCATGTTATGACGTTATTGTCATTAATAGCTTCCTTAGCAGTCAGCCGAAAGGTGCGTGCATTTCCCTTCTTGGCCTCTCCAGGCTTTAGATTATTATTCTTTGAATTCTTAGGGCAATTAGTTGCAATGTGCCCTTTTTCATTGCAAATATAAATACATCATCCTTAATATTTTTAAAATATAGGGTCTTATGCCCTCTCCTTTTACAAATACCACAAGGCCTAAGCTTGTGAATCAGAATTACACTGTCCCCAGTTCTACGGTTGCAAGTCTTGCAAAATGGCATCACAACCGACTTGCCTTGGTTCCCTTTGAACCCAAATCTCCCTTTATTTTTCTTATTAAACTTATGGGAGTTGTCATCTTCCCTCTTCCTTTTTCCGTCAGTTTCAGACTTAACTGACTTTTGTCTTACAAGATCAAGGGTGAGAGAGAGGAGAAGAGATAGGTCTATAGCAGACCTATAGATATTAGGTTGAGCAACCTTTACCACGCCCTTAATCTCGGGGCTAATCCATTGATAAAACACGCAATGCGTTTTGGTTCCAGGGTAATTAGATAGGAAACTAACCTAGATAGGGAATTGAAATCGAAAACATATTTCCGACAATCTAGGTTCTTTATAGAAAGAGATAAGAAGTCGGACTCTAATTTCTCCATTTCATGAGGTGGGCAGTAAGTTTCCTTAATAAGGTCCACAAACTTGGACCATCCCAGATTATACAGGTATACTTTACCTACAGACTGAATAATGGCTTTCCACCATATTAGGGCATCGCCCTTAAAGGATTGTGATACATACTTGACCACATCTTTATCAGCACAGTTGTTGATATCTACAATGGTTTCCTTTCGTCCAGCCACTTTAGGGCTTCCACATCTCCTTTTTCCCCATTAAAGTCTCGGGTTGACAGGAGACAAAGTACTTGTAGGTACATCCGTCTTTAACAGAACAGGACCTTTCCGCAAAATATATTCTCCTTGGTTCACTCTTCGCATTCGATGAGTGAACGAGCTCTCCTTATGAGCTGAAGATGGTGGAATTGATAATGGCTTAGAGCGAGTAGCACTCGACTCTCTTAGCTTTTCTATAGCCTTACCATGGCCTTTCCACAGCCGCATCAATGCGATCTTGGAAATCATTATCATTTATGGCTACATTTTCGGCGTCCCTAGAGTTGACGTTCCGATGGCTACTTTGTGCCTCATTAGAATTAGCCATTCTTCAAAGTTTTGGTTCTATATACCAAATAAAATTTCTCTTAGCCATGGTATAATAACCATATCGGCTTTTAAACATTGGATATAAGAAAAATCCATTCATATACTAGTGTGAATAACATCACAACTCTTAGGCTTAATATAACTATTTTGGCCCAGGTCTTAATAGGACCATCATAGGCAAATTACAATCTAGACATAGTCCATTTATTACTAGACAGGAGATCGCAATGTCACAACTGTCATTGTCATATTTGACAATTTTATAGCACATAGGCTTTCACAAAGGATATCAAATATGGCACATAGGCCTATCACAATTGGACATAAGATATGGCACATAGGCACTACACCACTAATGGATGTTTAGTCACCGCACTGGTGATATTAGCCGGGATCAGGATAGATCACATAGGATATATAGAATAAATTATAACCCGAAAGGGTAATACATCACTAATGGATGTTTAGTCACCGCACTGGTGATATTAGCCGGGATCAGGATAGATCATATAGGCTATATAAAATAAATCATGGCCATAAGGGCAAACATCACTATTGGATGTTTAGTCACCGTACTGGTGATATTAGCCGGGATCAAATAGATCACAATGGCTATATAAAATAAATTATAACACGAAAGGGTAATACATCACTAATGGATGTTTAATTTATCATTGCACTGATGATATTAGCCGAGATCAAAATAGATCACATGGGCTATATAAAATAAATCATAACCCGAAAGGGTAATACATCACTAATAGATGTTTAATTCATCACCGCACTGGTGATATTAGCCGGGATCAAATAGATCACATGGGCTATATAAAATAAATCATAACCCGAAAGGGTAATACATCACTAATGGATGTTTTATTCATCACCGCACTGGTGATATTAGCCGGGATCAAATAGATCACAAGGGCTATATAAAATAAATCATAACCCAAAAGGGTAATGCATCACTAATGGATGTTTAATTCATCACCGTACTGGTGATATTAGCCGGGATCAAATAGATCACAAGGGCTATATAAAATACATCTCTAATGGATGTTTTATCCATCACCGCACTAGTGATATTTAGTTGGGATCAAACAGATTACAAGGGCTATATAAAATACATCTCTAATGGATGTTTTATTCATCACCGCACTGGTGATATTTAGCCGGGATCAAACAGATCACAAGGGCTATTTAAGGTTAGGACATAGTCCATTACCTTGAAGGTTAGTGTGATTCCCCAAGTCACACAAACACGAGTATGCACATTACTTGAATGTTAACATAAGAGGACCTTAATGGTTGATTATTAGTCCCGGTCGCATTGACCTTAATGACTTGGAGGCTTGAACTTAGTCCACCACCTCTAGATAGAAGGATAACTTCCCTTAACTATCATGATAGAAGACCCTTCCGTTCTTAACTATCATTTATATAATTTTTGCCAAATGTGTGGTCTGTACCACTCGGCTGAATCAAAACCATTAAGAACTGTTTGGAATTATATAGCTGATCAAGAAATTCGAGTAAAATCGAGACGATCGCTTGAAGAGGATGAATATATATATATATATATATATATAATTCCAAAATACTTCAATAAATTCCAAATTAGAAATTATAATACTAGAAAATGAAATAAACTGTCCATGCAAGGAATTTAAAGGAAATAAACATGTCCACACAGAGACTAAAAGAAATAACAATGTTCTCGCATGGACTTCATATAATTTAGAAGAGACTTCACTCGTCCTTCTTTCCTTTAACCAACTTGGAGAGTTTCTTGAAGAACTTGTTTGTCTTCTTCTCCGTTTTCTCCGCATGTTGCTGCATTTCTTTCATTCTTTCCAAGGCCTCATTAATGGCCTCAAGTGGCGGCGGAGGTTGTGGTTGTGGCATAACCGGATACTGGTATCCCTAAGTTGGATATCCAGATAAGCAGGTGGGAAAGGAGACATCTAAAATGCATTATACATAACTGTTTGCATATAGGGGTCATGCAACCATGCTTGATAGTCTACCGGCGTAGACGGGTTAAAAGGATCATATCCAGACGTGTCTGGATATGTGGGGATTGGGTTAGTATAACCCGATGGTGGTGGTTGAACAGCAGGTGTTGGTGTTGGTTCCACTATAGGTGAAACATTAGAGGGTCCACCCATTTGTGGGTCCTCTTGAATTGTGGGATAGGAGTTGGGCAAAGGTGGTAGCGATCCCGACCTTTACCCGGTACGTACTGACATACGTGCTCCACGCTTTCTCCTTGGTGGTTCAAGTGGTGGTTGAGGTTGGTCCACTAGTTCCATGTGGACATCTTCTTGAACATGAGGTGGTTGAGAGTGATGGGAAGGAGTGTGGGTGAAGGTGAATTGGTTCCAGTATTGGTCCCACTCATTACGACCTTGGTAGGGTGATCCGGCATAGGAGTTTGAATCGCTCGAAATTTCAATGGGATGCATATTTGATCCCAACGGTGGCATCTCCGGGTCGAAGTCCTCGTCCATAGGATGTGGCTGGTCCTACTGATTTTGATCGGCTGGAGGCGTGTTAAAGTAGTGGTTAGGGTTAAATTCTTCATGGTAAGAGTGATGAGAATTGGAATGGTGAGAATGACATACGTGCTCCACGCTTTCTCCTTGGTGGTTCAAGTGGTGGTTGAGGTTGGTCCACTGGTTCCATGTGGACATCTTCTTGAACATGAGGTGGTTGAGAGTGATGGGAAGGAGTGTGGGTGAAGGTGAATTGGTTCCAGTATTGGTCCCACTCATTAGGACCTTGGTAGGGTGATCCGACATAGGAGTTTGAATCGCTCGAAATTTCAATGGGATGCATATTTGATCCCAATGGTGGCATCTCCGGTTGGGAATGTGAGGGCGAGTGTCATATTAGAGACAGAACGTCTTGCTGGTTGCCAAGGAGACGAATCTCCTGATTCTTGGTATGCATCTGAGTTATGAAGTTGAGGGGGAATACGCCCCGATGGTCCTCCTCTCATTGGACCTTTTCCTCTTCCACTTTGTCCTCTCACATGTGGCAGCATTTTCCTGCTAAAAATCAATTCAAAAACATAATAATAACTTAATAATGAAATGAGTAATCCAAGGTCAAAGCCTAGACTCGGAAGTATAAGGAATGTGCTCGTGTAAGTTTTAGACTAAACACAAAAGGCTAGTGTTTAATTCTCTCAAACGTTGGCTCTGATACCAACCCTGTCACACCCCGGATTTCCAACCCGAAATCTATACACCGGTGGGCCCGGGTGGGGAGTATCGTGACGTTAGTTGATAATCATCATAGTCAATTAAACACGGCACAACGGAAGTCTTGGAGTAAAATTACTATTACAAACCGAATGTTTGAAAATACAAAATAATATACAAGCTTGTAATAGAAGATCTATAGGCGGATCATAAAATGTACAAGAAAGAATATAAAATAGACTTTAGGCAGATCTAGGATTTGCAAGATCCTCTATCACTACCGAGCAGCTTCCGGCCTATTTCGTATTGTACCTGCAACTTAGCCTTTAGACGATACGTCAGCTTACGCTGGTAAATACACCCAACTGACTCATTTTGAAAACTTTAAAATGGTTTTTAAGTGCAAAACGACACAAAATCTTTTATTAACTTGGGAAATTTGACCTTGCAACCTTGTATCAGATTCACATGTTTGTCAATACATACAGAGCCCAGTACAGAAACTGAGACATGATTAAATACACACCACTCAGGACTCACGAAGGAGTCATTCCCAACATCTTGGGAATATTGCATATGAGCATCAAAAGGTGTATGCCTACACCCCTGCTAAAGTCGTGGCCAATAACTAATGTATTGAGCCGATGATATCTAGGACACGGTAATTTAACCCCTGATGTTTAAGTTATCAAAAAAACTGATTAAAATGAAATATGCGGGTTTACCAGCCACAAACGGGCATTCGATTGACCCCATTTCAGACCAAGCGGTAATAATTTACCGTATCCCAAGCCCATATAGGGAAAATAAGTCGAGAGTATTTACCTGAGCTAGTTTCTTCTTTTATTTTTAAATAACTCAGACGTATACAAAAGTACCAAGTGCAGATAGCGTTTACTGGGAAGGCTCTAGTCGGGATTATGGCATAAGCTAGCCAATTAAATACTAGCAGTCTTATAAACAAAATCGGATAGAATGTAGTTTAATCTTGACAAGTGCTTGATTGTATAATAATGGTGTAAACTATTAAACATTCTGGATTTTGAAACTTAAATGACAAGGTTAAACCCGTTTCGGTTAATTTTCGTAAAATAATTATACATACTTAACCGTACACATAAAAGCGATATCGGGTAACTGGATAAATCATGGACAATTTCTATATGCCATTAAACCTTAATTAAGTTAAAATATAAGTAGGATATTAACTCATATGCCCTTTAAGGTTTTAAAACGAAATTATGCCTTATAAGGGCATTTCGGTAATTATATACCGTATAAAAGGAACTTGAATATATTTTAAGTTTATAATCATACGTATTTTGGAAAAATATTTTATTTATGATATAAATCAGTAGGATATCATTCATATGTGTACTTTATCTTTTATGACCAAACTATGCACCGAAAGGGCATTTTGGTCATTTACACATAGTTTATAGATTATTTGGGATTCTGAGTTTACAACATGTACCTACTGTAAATATATTTAAAATAAGTTTTAAAAATCAGTAGGTAACAAGTCTTGGTCAATTAATTTGGTTTAAAACCATACTATGCGCCGAAGCGGCGCTTATGTCGTAAAATGATGTCTTTATGCGATGTTTATGAAAACTGATGTTAAAGTGATTAAAATGTTTAAAATATGTCATTTAATATAACATATTAGTAGATAAATGATTTACCTTGAAAAGATTTGCTTAAAACCATTTTATGAGCCACATGGGCTAAAATCGTCATTTATCGACATAGTTTAAGGACCTGCTTGGAAACTCAGTTTATAACTTGGTTTAACATCCCAAATAATACTACTTATAATATTACATCATTAGGAAACTCATTTTCAAGTTCATTATAATTTAAAACCTTGTTTTATGCAAAAATGACATTTTAGTCAAAATGGCATAATTATGGAACTTGTGCATAAACTTGGATTCTTATTATGATCATATAATATAACCTCAGAAGGTTATGATACATTATATTATGATCATAATGCAACTTTAGATCAGTAGGTAACTAATCTAAATCGGGTCAGAATCGAAAGTCAAAGCAGAAGTCAAACATCGTGACTTTCGGTTCCGAACCGAACCTAGAACTGAAATTGAGAGCCGAACATGTTCTTACATGTTATAATAATTATTACCAACTTGTTTAAGTGTCAAACAGGTTTCATAACATATATAAGATCATTTTATGATTTTTCCGAAAAATGGCCTGTTTGACTTTTTAATATCGTAACTTTGACCCGTCAATTGGTCTAGCAAACGTGATCTTCAGGAGGTGCCCTTTATAGGGACTAACACCTACCTTATTACGATCACTTAGCCATGTTTATTTCGAACAATGGCTGGACCATAATGGTCTTAAACCGAAAGTCAAAGCGTTTTCCGCATAACGCTTGACTTTTGGCATAAAAGCCTATAAACGAAAATGCAAGAGCAAGGAATACTTATAAGAGGTTCCTAGAATGCAAGAGAACTAAGTTGGATGCTCCTTTCAGCTAGGAACTTCCAGAGTAGGGAGAAGAGTGATTTAATGAGAAAGGTGCAAGTTGGAATGGTGAATTTAAGCACCTATTTATAGTTGGAGAGCTCAAATGAGGTGAAGCCAGGTGTTTAGGGGTGTAAGAGGAAGCTTACAAGTGTCTCAAAACGTGGCATAGCTGATTACAAGTCCATTGTTTCGAATTAATGGTTTTGTGGAGTTTAGCTTGGCTGCCAAACAAACTTTCTACAGCAGACCTGTTCTCGCACCCCACGAGAGACCCAGGCCTGGTATCTCGCGACCCGCGACCACCCCATGGCCACTTTCAAACTTTGACACTTTAGCCCCTTAACTTTAAAAAGCTTCTAGAAACCTTTTTAAACACCTTTTTGGCACTTTTAGCCCTTCGTAGCCAATACTTGGCATACCCGGGATTATGCCCGGACATTGTCGAGCTCTTGGTTCGTTAAAAAGGTCACTCAGAGGTATAAATTAACATGTTGAGACTTTTAATCCCTCCATCATCTAACTTTCACATAAATACAAAATTGAACCTCTGTCCAACAAATGGCACGTATGAGAGTTAAGACTTCACAAAGGATCACTCAAAGGCTTATTATAAGCATGTTGATTCCGATGTCACTCAATGGCTGGGCATGTTGACATATCGGTCACTCAGAGGCCAAATTTCAAGCATGTTGACATATCAGTCACTCAGAGGCTAATGATTTAACCATGTTGACATATCAGTCACTCAGAGGCTGTTATTTATGCATGTTGACATCGGATCGTCACTCAGAGGCTTAGTTTGAGCATGTTGACGCCTTTAGTCCTTATTGGTGTTTAACAGACTATAATTAGAATACAATACGTGTCACTATACTATTGGACATGATTTTACAGGGTGTTACATATAGATTCCCTATGCTCATCGGTCGGGGCCGGCCGGCCCGTAGATTTGGATCCATCCATAGACCTGACCTGATAACGTTTATACAAAAAGAAAAAAAGTAGGTTTTTAATAGTAGTTCATGAGACCTCGAATTACCACATTTTAGCTTGCATTATGCCAACAAGTCCCACCCCTACTCTAGCTGATTAGTGGGTCGGTCGCGAGAGATAGAAGGGGTGGTCCGGCGGGTAGGCTGGAGGGGGCTCGCCAGGGAGAGTAAATGGAGAAGTCCTTCGAAAGATAAGGCTTCCTAGAGAATTTGGTGTCTTTTTTTCCCCTTAGCTGTCAGACCCCAACCGATGGCGGAATCACGGGGCGGACGTATTGTGATTGCTCGAGACTCACAACTTCTATTTTCGCAACAAGTATTTAAGATAACAAAATTTTCCTTTCATTAATCGAATAACAGGTACATAACTTTCAAATATCCAAAAACAACAAAATGGAAAATAAAAATACAAGTACAACAACTTTGCTAATACAAAATTAGATGGGTATCTAAGTCATCTACTTGATTCCATACGTATCATCATCAACATCATCTTGCAATACATGTTAAAGTATAGTTCAACACATAAGGCATTGGTGAGCATACAAGTTTAAATAATAGCATAGTATAAACGTTTTAAACAAATCCTTCATGCATAAATGTGTATTCTCGAGGCTAACATACATTAAACTAGCATGCAATTATACAAGTCAACCCAAAGTTTCCCGATAGCGTAATCTAATCATAACAATGAATAGACCGTATGTGTATAACTTAACATGACCTCAAGTTTACGGGCGATGCGTTACTCCTAGAGCGCTATACATGTTAAGGGAGGCTTGATCGAAGTTAATACTAAGTATAAGCATTTCAAGTATAAGCATGTGTGAATTCAAGTTTAGCGCATAAGCATGGATAAAGACTGTTTTGTGATATACGCATAATATAATTGTGTGATTTTGATAAAGAACATGTATTGCACCCAAAAGTGATAAAAGGTGAACGGGTCGAGTATACTCACAGTTTTGCAAAGCTTCCTTTGGTAATCCCGTGAAAGTTGGAAGGTTGGAGGGTGGCACCGAGTTATCCTACACGAGGAAATGTAGGTGTGTGATTATTCGGATGTTAATGGAGGATTCAGATTCGAAATGCAAAAGTATGTATACAAGAAAGTAATGATCTAGACTTTAAACACTTGTTTTTTACACTATAAGTCCTATATTGGTTGATGTGATTTCATTGGTCAAAATACCCATTAGAATCTTAATGAGAGATTCAAGTCTTAGATAATATAACTTATTACCATGACAAGTAACTATGTTGTTTATCATCTAGGATTCGGTTATGTGTGTATATACATATATATATATATATTATAGTTTATATAATAATTGTAAGTTACGTCCATCAAGAATATCATAGATTATCATATAAGTTAAGCATAGAGGTAGGAGGATAACCGTCCTTTAACCTCATTCGTAAGATTAACCAATACACAAATCATCACCAAGATGATTCGAATGGTCATGAATGAAAGGAAATACTTCACTAAAACTATGAATCAACCAAGTAAGCAAGCTAGGTGCGTGCATCCCGAACATGGCAACGTTTGGGAACGTGTCGTAGCCTTGTTACTCAAATGATGGTTGGACAAGCTTTAGTGGTTTAAACATAAAAAACATTAAGTGAGGTGGTGGAATGAGATTAGGATAGCCAAAGCTTCCAAGTATTCACACCTATACCAAAACACAAGTCTCACCACAAGAATCATGACAGTTTCAGATGGTTTCATCACTTGTGGGTTGATAACCCTATCAAAAACAGAAAGTTTGGAGGGTGATTCACTACTTCCGATTTGTATGAATTAATCTACACCAAGCTTACTAACCATAGACTTGATTAGTAGCACAAGAAGCACAAGTTTGTATGAGAAAACATAAGTTTAAGATAAGTTTGTAAAGCCTTCTTCCAAAACAGAAAGTTTGGACCTCAAAATGTTGATGTTCCACCTTGGTTTGCCATAGCAAACCTTTGTAAAAATTGATAGAGGTGTTCCAAGCCTTGTAGAGGAAGAAGAGATGAAAAAATGGAAGAAAAGTGAGTATGAACTCACTTTTACAACTTAGATGTTTCTGTCTTGAACTTGGAATTCCAGGGATTCGAGAGTGTTTTTAGAGTGTAAAGGAGTTTGGAAAGTGAAAATGGTTGTGTGGAGGCTTGGTTTTATAATGGTGAAGTGGGGTTTTGGGTTTAATGATGGTTTGAAGTTGATTGGGTTAGAATGGAGGTGACAAAGTTGGCCAATCTGCAACTGGAAATTAACCCTAAGTTTTCACTACCTACTACCCATTAAAATAATATGTAAATGAAATAAATAAATATAATAAAAATGTGTAAAAATGAGTGGATGAACAAAAACTGAGTGATGCTTATTTTTTAATTGCCCTCCTAATTAATTACCCATCACCTTTCTCCACCGCAGTGTGAATTGTATGAAGCAAACAACGTCTCAAGGCTCACTAACGCCCTTTGGAGCGGTGTGCGGGACGTGGGAGAGAGTAAAAATGCAAGGTGGCATGGGACGTGACTCCATCACACTTAGCCTAAATTCGTAACATGTTCAAAAAGATACACACACTTATTTAGGGTTGAGCATTTGGTATAAGGTATCGATAACGAACTGTACTATGTAGATTCGGTACCGGTATCCATGTCCCTCGCTTTTTGATATCGGTTCTAGTATTTAATGGTAAAACGCAAATAAATACCGGTATTGATACCAATTTTCCTTGTTTTTTGGTACCTGATCTTTCAGGACCAAACAGGTATCATGATCATCCTTACACATGTTTCTAGATCAATGGAGATATGTACAATATTATGAAAATGAGTGTCCAATAGGCCTTTATATTGAACCGTGGTTAGCCTAAAACCGTAACATATCCAGAAAAGATACTCATCCATCTCTGCATCGATATCTGTATCGATGATAACTATTCACAGTATTATAAAAATAAGTGTCGAATTGGCTATTGTATGACTCATGGAAGCTTAGTAAAAATGATACATTATGAAAGCTTAAACTATTAAAAAAAGACAATCGTCAACAACAACAATCTTCTGTTGCTAATAAATGAATACAAAGTAAAATACGTGTCACATCATATTTTATATCACCAACTTTTTTCTTGCTGATATCTCTTCATAACCCTAAATAAATAAATGTTTTTAGAGTGAACTTCCGTTTTTCTCTTTATGGTTTGGTCATTTTAATTGTTTTGCCCAATCTTTTAAAAATAACTATTTTACTCTCTGATCTATAAAGCTTATCTCTATTTCACTCCCATCCCTAACGCCATCCAATTTAACTTTTAAATCATGCTCACATGCCCCTCACATGAGGAGCATTTTAGTCTTTTCCCATCCTCCTTATGTTATTACTAATTATATATATATTTACATGTTACCCTAATCCTTATCATATGTATATATTACATTTACTAAAATGTAACAAAAAAACATTCACTTCCTTCCCTGCATCTCTCTATACTGTAACCACCACTGCCCTCACTATCAGACACCACCCCCAACCCACCGAACAACAACCACCATCTCCATCCGACAACTACCACCACCCTACACCGACCACCATACCATCATGTTGTACCAGCCCCACCCGACAACCACCTTGCAACAACCCCACCCGACCACCACCACCTTTCCGCCACTATCTTGCACCACCCCCACACGCTCTGGTGGCTTCCTTAACTGCCTGAAAGTCCTTAAAAGCAGATCTAAAACTAGATTTCAACGGACTCCACCGTCACCACCATCATCAACGGACTCCACCGTCACGTCACTGTTACGTGTTCCTCTCTCTGTCTCTCATATTTCTCTCTCATTTGGTCCCTTTCTCTCTTTCCGTATACACATTTTGTTTGTATTTTCTGAATTATACATAAAATGAGAGAGAAATAGGAGTTTGAAATATGGTGGTTTTGACAATACGCGTTACGGTTTGATTCTAGGGTTTGTGTTAAAAGGTGGAATCTTTTGATTAAAAGGTGGTTGACTTGGAGTGAGAGAGGGAAAAAGAGCAGGTGTAGTGGGTGGGGTGGTGACGGTGGCAGATGTGGTGGGTGGTGGCGGTCTTAGAAGTTAGAGAGAGACAGAGATAAGTTTGGCTTGGATACAGAAAACTGCAAAAATAATGATGATTTCGGTGTTTTTGGGGGATAGGGAAGTGGTTCTTGGCGGTGGTGATGATTGCTGGTGGCAGCACTTGCAGGAGAAGAGTTGGCGGTGGTGATGATTGCCGGCGAGGCATTGAAGAAGGAGAAGAATTGTACCTAGTTGGTTTTAATAATTATGTTAATAAATACATATCTTTTATTTTTCTTATCAATAAAAGATGTTAAAAATATATGGGATGGGAAAAGACTAAAATGCCCTTCATGTGAGGGGCATGTGATCAGGATTTAAAGTTGTATTGGATGGCGTTAGAGGCGGGGAGTGAAATAGAGATAAGCTTCATTGATCAGAGAGTAAAATGACTATTTTTAAAGGAATTGGGCAAAACCGTTTAAAACGACCAAACCACAATGAGCAAACAGAAGTTTACCATATTTTTATAAAGTAGAAAAGACTAACTTAATCCCGTGTTAATATTATTAATTTTTTTACCCACTTGTGACATAATAAATTAAACATTATTTTATTCGTCAAATATAAATCGTTAGCTTAGACTATGATGTTATAATTTATAATAGCTAATGATTAATTAAATCCATATAACAATTACTTATAAGAACAAATTTAGTTTATAACATCTAGAAAAATAAATGGTAATAAAAGAATATTTATATACATTATAATATGTAAAAATACGTAATTTAATCACTACGAAGAACATATGTATTTGTATATTATGTATTTTTCAGTATTCAATCCGTGTAATACACAACCTACTATGGAATTTCAGTGTTACTAGCTAACACATGCCGTTTTTTTAATGATAACAAGTTAGTTGAGCGAAATTCTATATAGTATTAAAAATATGTTAGTTTATATAAAATTTCTTAAAGATTATATAAGTATATGGTTTATATGTACTACACTAGATAACAATATACTTCATTAGATCAGATTTTTAAAAGTATAAATTCCGGATGCTAAAGCATGAGGTGGATGTTTCCGTTAAATATCATACTATTTTCATAGTGACTCATCTTCAGACAACCCTCTTTATCTTCTACATCAGACACATCTCATATATTATGCCACGTTCGTGTCAGGGATCTCAAAACTCAAAAAGATAACCTCATGTAGTAGTACTAATAAGGGTGGAATGTCCATTGTTTGAATGGGGAGTGGTAAAATACCATGTCAACTTACTATTTAACTCACTAATTTACACTCAAATACTAGGGGTGCTTAAACATATGGAAATTTTATTTGTTTTTATATATTTTTTATTTCTAGAAATTATTTCAAAAATGTTTTAACCTCTAAATCATCACAAATGCTCAAATCCAATACCTAACTAATTTTACTCAGCCCTAAACTAAGTTAACAATTTGTATGGACTCATTAACCCAAAAGTAAAGCCCATCTGATCATCAACTATTGACAAAATGTAAACACTAGCTCTACAATGTGACACGAGTAGAGATAGAAACACAGCCACATAGTTTCTTTTCTCCAACTCATCTTCAACCTCATTCTAGTTTCTCTAAATTCCAAATTAATTTCAACCAATAACAACCTCTCATCTCAATTTCAATCACAATATTACTAACACCCTCGTCTTCCAATTTGCTATCCCTCATTCTCTGTTCAGACATCTGTGAACAGAGTCCCATAACAATGGGGATGACTGTTGGAATACACAATTAAATGCCAAACAACCTCAAATCAAATGCCAAACAAGCTCAAATCCAACATGCAACGGTTCAAAAATTCCAACGGCTGCATTTCTTTTGCTCGGTGACTAGTCGTCGAAGTGAGGACTCCCCGAGCGTGACAATGGTGGTGGCGGCGGCGCTCTTGCCAATCGGCAAACCGGTTCCCAAAAGGGTTACCGAAGGTGCCCCTTCCACCCTAATAATAATAATTGTTAATATGAATTGGATTTTAATAATTCTAACTTTACATATTAGCTAATTAATTTTAACTTAGAATTATTTTTACAGATAGTCTCAAATTTAAAAATATTTTTTTAACGACCCAATGCTAACTAAAATTTAAACTAATTTTTTTCTTTTTTTTATGCGGACTGCTTGTGTTATAGTCTACGTCATTAAAAACAAATTCGGTTAACATTTTAGTGAGTATGAATTTTTGAAGAAAAATAGGTATACAATTGAAATAGTTTGTAAACATTTTGGGATTAATCCCGACCAACAGATAAAAATCAGAATTATTAAATTTCACTTTCCCTTTATTATATATATATATATATATATATATATATATATATATATATATATAATTTGAGAAAATTTAAAAGTGTGGGAAGGATAAGAAAGATTATGGAGGTGACATGTGTCCATTTTTATTTTGGTAGTTTAAGGGTATAAATGTAATTTAACTAATAAAATCTATTTATGGAATGAATATATGCATCGATTTTTTGCAGTTATTATAGGGATTTTCGAATTTAAAATAACAACTAAACTCATAAAAACACCACAACATGTATATTGAAGTCATACATCTTATAAAGAATAGAAATATAACAAAAATAACACCATAACTCATAAAAACACCAAAACAGTTATATTGAAGGAACACATCTTATAAAGAACACCCTAACATCGAATATAACAGAAATAACACCCTAATATAACACTAGCCAACACTTTAATCAGAATCAAAATAGAAATAACACCCTAAATATATAAAAACAAAAATAAGTCTACATAAGTATATCAATATGGTACTCATATTAAAGATAAAAAAACACTCGTTATTGTCGTATAATATTTAAAAAAAAGAGTTACGTATAAAAAGTTATGGATGTTTAAAAAAGAAGAGGGGAACTTTGCATGTGTATTAATGTTAGTTTCTTAATTTAAAAATAATAAATTTACCTTTATATCCTTAATCTAGAAAATTAGTTAGTTTAATAGTCAACTTATTTACAGAATTGTCATTATAATCTCAACCATTAGATTAAATTCTTATCATTTTCACACTTTTGAATTTTTCTCACAATAACCTCACCCATTATATATAGTTCTTGCTATTATTGTTATTATTATTATTATTATTATTATTAGATCAACTAGCACTATATCTCCTCGTCACGTTGTGTGGATGTTATTAAGGCAATTATCTCTTCTTATTAGTTATCCTTTCTCCTTCACTTGAGGAAAAACAAGATGGAAACAATGGGTAAGGTTGCAATCGCCCTTGTTGTAGCTGTGATCTTGAGGTGGGGATGGAAATTACTGAACTGGGCGTGGTTGAAGCCAAAGAAACTAGAGAAGTGGCTGAGAGATGAAGGGTATAAAGGTAATCCATACAAGCTTCTAATTGGTGACATGATAGAGTTTGCAGCAATGATGAAAGAAGGTAAATCAAAGCCAATTCCAGTCACACATGATATCACTTCGTATGCTCTACCCTTTGATCATCATATCATCTCCAAATACGGTATTCATCACTCTCTCTCCTTTTTTTATAATTTTTTATTTAATTTCTGATCAACCCATTGGTACTACCATTCCCTATCTCTATATAACTGGATACATGATAGTTAGCTTGAAACGGACAGAGTGGCTTAAAAATTCACTTTTGAGGCCGAAGAGTGTGGGTTCATGGTTAAAACATAATTTGTTAGACTGGAACATGAATTGAAGGCTACATCACCTTCTCCCCTCAATGATTCATAGTTGTTAGCATGGATTGAACCACATAGTTACCACATGCCACCTTTTCTATTTTCCTAGATTTTGACACTTTAAAAAATAAACTAAAATAATAAAGGGGGACCAGTGGTTTGGTATGACCTCACTTTTAAGGTAGTAGTTTTGAACCATAGACTAGAGATAGATGACATGACGCACATGTGAAAGGTTATAGGGCAATGAGGGTCTTGACCACACCCTTTGGCCGGATGATGTAATCTTCTTTGGTTTCCGTCTATAGCTCCTAGCTTATCAGGTTATTTATCTATATATCTCTTTTTGTTTGGAAACAAAAGTGAATGCATGAGTCACGAGACACGAGATGTTTGTTAATATTACTCTACTTAAAATTGTTAAAATTGGTTCCGTATTTAACGCACCACTAAATCGTTTTTTTTTTTTTCAATTTTGACCAAGGAAAGTGATGATTTTGAAATTTTGAAAATGGGTATCCAAATTAACTATGAGCCATTGGAGCAGGTGAAAAATCATTCGTATGGTTGGGGCCAAAACCAAGGATGTATATCAAGGATCCAGAGTTAATAAAACATGTATTATTAAGATCAGACGAGTTTCAGAAGCCATATCCCGAGCCAGTTCAAGAAAGCCTCATCGGTGGACTTCTCGTCGCCGAAGGTCACAAAGATCAAACATCGTAAAATCATCAATCCGGCTTTTAATCTTCAAAATCTCAAGGTACATATAGCGGATGCCCTCTGACCCACCGAGTGATAATAAACCTATAAATATGGTTGCAAAAATGTCTATGCGCTCCCTAGTCGGTCGACTGGGGAGTTGAGAGTAGTCGTCTTAGGCGGAGAGCACTCGGGGAGTACTCGGACATGTAAGATTATAAAGAAATTAGTTTTTGGGAGATTAGATATATGCCAACTAATACAGACTTACTAATATTTATAATAAAATACGTAAATATCAGTATAAATAAAAAATACATATTCAAATAGGCGGAATCTGGTTGAAGTCGACTTCAACCAACCAAAGTTGAATTCAATTTAGGCATTTTGAATACAAATAAGTCACCTATTGACCTGCTAGCCGAGTTTGACCGCGTTTGATCCATTACGTGAAATTAGTCGGAGTTGAATAAAGTCGTCTCGGTAGGCTAGCCTGTAGCGATTACTCAAGGAATACTCGCCACTGGAGACCTTGTTTTACAACATTGCCTATAATCATCATTTGTCTATTTAATTAATTTATATATATAAGTAAATAGTAATATGTTACGTATAACTACTAGCTAGCATACTATCACTATTAGATCTAAGTCTATATGATTAGAAGGTTTTATGTATTTATAACTCATTTTGATAAATTTATAACTAAACTATTTATTTCTACTATAATACGACATGCTTACCTATAAACGTGTTAGAATTAACATTGTTTACTTCTTTGAAACAAACTATATTTGTTGGTTTGAGGGGTTTGATGTTAACATCTCATTTTCTTGATATGTGCATAGATCATGGTCTCGGCTCTCAGCTCAAGTTGCAGTGATATGATCCACAAATGGAAGCTCATAACGGCTGAAGCTGGTTCCAGCGAAGTGAACGTATGGCCATATATCGATAGTTTAGCAGGCGATGTGATTTCACGAACAGCTTTTGGTACCTATTATAAAGAAGCAGAAAAGATATTCCAAATCCAAAAGGAACAAACCGATCTTATATTCCAAATGCCTTTTATACTTCACGTTCCTGGAGGAAGGTAACAACAAAAGCATTTGAAAGATCTAGTAATCGTACATATTGATCACAATATATGTTAAATTAGTTAGTTTTGAAGTGCAGGTTTGTACCGACTAGAGCGAACAAGAAGCTCAAAGAAAACTTTAAAGAGCTTCGATCTATACTAATGACTATAATCAACAAGAGGAAGAAAGCAATCGAGATGGGAGAAAGTAAACGTGATGATTTACTTGGAATCTTGCTAGAATCAAACAAGAAAGATATTGAAGAACATGGAGTTGGAATGAGTATGGAAGATGTGATCGAAGAATGTAAACTATTCTACATTGCTGGATCCGAAACAACCTCGAATCTGATTGTCTGGACGATGGTTTGTTTGAGTTTGCATCAAGAATGGCAAATCCGAGCTCGAGAAGAGATTTTTCAGGTTTTTGGTGACAAAGAACTTGACTTAAGGTCTAAAAAGCCTCAAGATTTTGACAATGATACTAAACGAGGTTCTTAGGTTATACCCACCAGTGATCATGATGACACGGGCGACCCACAAGAACACGAAGCTAGGAAACATGAATATACCTTCGAGCATGCAACTAGCGTTATCCATGATGCATGTTCATCATGACCGTGAAATATGGGGAGACGATGTAAACGAATTTAAACCTGAAAGATTTGCAGAAGGGATCGTGAATGCAACAAAGGGCAAAGTTTCGAGCCCGTTCTTCCCATTTTCTTATGGTCCTCGTGTTTGCATTGGACAAAACCTTGCGATGACGGAAGCAAAAACAGCCATAGCAATGGTTTTGCAACGCTTCTCATTTGAGATGTCACCGTCTTACAAACATTCTCCATTCCCGGTGTTTACTCTTCCACCTCAGTTTGGTGCTCATTTGATTTTAAGTAACATCTCATAGGTTTTGTTATTTAAATCGGTAAAAGTAATTTCTCATAGTTTTTTTTATATTTAAAAATGTAATGTAATTTTTGTATGCAGAATAAGGTTATAGCTTTGGCCCAACCATCATTAACTTGTCCCTTTTTATAATTTAGGCCCAGTTAAGACTTATTTTTGTAGATTGAGGCCCAACGGTCAAAACAAATATGGTCGAATATGTACATTCAGATGGGTTTGTGCATAATCGCTTTAACCCAGTTAACCCGATTTAGGTTTAAAAACCACTTGGTCTAATAAGTTTGTAAAAGCAGCAATCAAAGGCAGAGAAACCAAACACCCTTAGATGTTCAAAAGCAAGGTGGTTACAACTACACTTGAAAAGTAAGACATAATTAGTCGTTAAAAGAAACAAAATAAATTGTGGCGCAGTAGACATCATAGCAAGAAAAACGAGAAATCAAGAACAAGCAAGAAAAGAATGAAGAACAAGCAAGAAGTAAGAACGATCAAAACCCGTGTGGTTCGATCAGGGAAATGAGCAAGTGAAGCATGGTTGGGTTTTAGGAGTAAGGGAGAGATTAAAGGTTTTAATCCTAAAACGCCATAAAAGAAGGATGGAAGGATCAGTGTGAAACTATAGTTTTTAGTTAGTACAATTAAATGTTTGATAATTATCTAGTAAGTTCAATTGTTTTCCAAGTATGTTTAAACTTAAGTATGAATTAAGTTGGACATCACCACAGCATCTTAGACAAGGAAGAGCGGGTCAGAATGGGCCGAGATTAGTGACTTAACGGGTCGGAATGGATTTTCTGCCTAGAACATGCAACCAAAAGAACATGTGTAGAGGTGTATAGCATAAAACTATATAGTAAAGAAATTAGATGTGTATGCTCGTATACTATTGTAGCCACCTCATCATCGCCTTCCTTTATCATCGCCTATGTAACATAGCGCCTACGTGGTGCTGATGTGGCGTGAGGGGCTTTATACCATGCACACCCACCAGCCTAACAGAACTATGAAGGATTATATGATATATTGTTGTGTGTGTAAGCTGTTTCCAAATAAGTAAGCTATCATGTCGTCTTTCAAATCCGTACATATATAGTTTTTAGGCTTCTCTTCAAGGCTTTTAAACCATAATAAGTTATGCCTAATATAATATACAAATTAAATGCATCAAATCTTAAGTTCACATACACGTTTTGCTTGTGCCTAAAACAACTCCAATGAGAAGAGCTAAGCTTGTGCGGTCTTGTATCAGATAAATATCACACGAAAATATGCTTTTGAATTCTCTATCTTGGGTTTGGATCATATACACCCTCTAGATTAAGAGACACACGTCCACTTAGATTACCTGATTCTGTCCCCTTACGAGCTCTCTCGGTCTCCAAACAATCTTTTAACTCCATCACCACTTTGTTCATGGTTGGTCTTCTGTTAGGTGTGTCAGCAACACATTCCATTGCGACTTCCACTGCCTTCCATGCTGAATTGATGTCAAAATCCTCTAGTATCCTAGGATCAACAATGTTTTTCATGTTCCCTTCTGACACCTTTAAACTGACCCATTCACTTATGTGTATGTATTCATCGTCGTATCTGATTGCTACTGGTTTTCCTGTAAGTATCACTAGAAGCACAACCCCAAAGCTATAAACGTCATTTTTCTCGGTCAACCTGTTTGAGTTGCAGTAGCTGCACACCAAAGATCCATGGACAACTTAAAGTTAGAGATCTTTCAAGCTATTATGTCCTATATTGTATAATGATGTAAAAGATGCATCACAAAGCAGTCATAATATCAAATTTAGAGACTTCCAGAAGTGTAAGCAACTTCAAGATGTAAAAATTCTAGAATTTTCAGACTACATTTTAGATGGCTTGTAACTAAAACCTCATAACATCCTTAGTAAATATTTAAGTTTAGGAGAGCTCACTTAGGGTCAAGGTAACCACGAGTGCCAGCCACGACTGTTGAAATATGAGTGCCACATTCTGTTGGAAAAACTCTTGACAACCCAAAGTCTGCTAGTTTTGCTTGAAATTTTTCATTCAGCAAGATGTTGGCACACTTGATATCTCTGTGGATTATAGGTGGCTTGCAACCATGATGCAGGTACTCAAGCCCTAAGGATTAATCCCCATTTGATCAAGAATCTGAATGATCATAAAAGCCAAAAATACAAGCAAGCTAGTAGATATGTATTATTTTGCTAACTGACCATGTGCTGCATCACATCCTATTTGTAATCTTTTTTCCCAGTCCAAGATACTAGAACTCCTATCTGCTCAAGTGATTTATAACATGAAAACTTACTCTTACATATTTGTAAAGTTTTCATCCACTTTAAAATTAAAAGTATACATAAATTGTTAATCCATGTCAGGGTTAGAAAGTTATATACCAAATAGATGTCTTTCTAAGTTTCCATTAGCCATGTATTCGTAGATGATTCCCTTGTGCCTCTCTTCATTGCAGTACCCGACAAATGAAGTTAAATTTTTATGATGAACATTCAGAAGAACACGGGCCTGTACATGAGAGATATATTTAAGGTTGATTCGAAGTTTTTATGACAAACAACTTAATACTGGAATCAGGAAAACAAGTTACCTCAGCCTGAAATTGCTTTTCTCCTTGGTTTGATGATTCAGAAAGCATTTTAACAGCAACTTGTGTATCAGCAATATGCCCACGGTACACTGTTCCAAATCCTCCTTTCCCAATAACATCATTGAAGTTGTTGGTGATGCGTTGTATGTCTGAGTATGTGTATTGTTGTTTTCTTATGTGCAATCCTGTGCCTGTGTGAGGTTTAGTTACAACTTTATTTACAAGATATTTGATGAAAGGGTTGTGTTTCTCTTACCGCGTGCCTTTTGTTTTTTAAATATCCATATGGCGATGATGAACGCAGTCGAGATCATAACTATGACAGCAACTGTTGCTAATGCTGGAACAATGACTTTTTTATTGTTCTTGTTTTTACAAGTATTACTCTCACAAGAACTTGCAGCGTCACCTGTAATCTCATCATCCAAACTGAAATTCGGGTATATGTGTTAAAATGATGAATGATGAAGCAATGAATGGTATTACATTCAGTTACTTGTGTAAAAATGGGGGCCAAACCTCAATAACAATGATCCCTGATCTGACTTTGTTAGGAGCGCTTCTGGGATCGGCCCAATGAGTTTGTTTCCTTTTAAATTGCTATATAAACAATAACTAAGACTAGCATTCTTTTTCCATATAACTATACTTCTGGCTGATGTTAGTTCAAGGGAAAGATAACTTACAGGACCTTTAGGAAGCTCAGTTCAGAGAGAAAATTAGGTATAGTTCCTGATAAGTTATTGTTCGACAAATCCCTGAAATAGAAATGTTAAGAATGGTACATAGAGTTGCATGAGTCAACTTTTGTACATATACTAGATTTATATAACTTTCTTAGATTGTTCACTTACAAAGTATCTATCATTGTGAGATTAGCAATTCCAGATGCCATTTTGCCGTTCAATCCGCTGGTAGACAGGTTCCTGCTTTCAACATTAGCTGTGAATAAATTGTTGCAAGCTCAACATAAATTATAACTTTTTTTTTCTTTTTTTTCTCCGGAAGGGGTGGAGTCGTGGACATACAAGAATGTAATCCGAGTGAAATTTTTATCATCGTGGCTGCATCGAATACCATCCCAAACAAATTCCTGTGGAATGCATGGATCTCCTTGCCAGTTTTTCGTGCTTATATTGTAAGTTGACTTAATGCTCCACAATACAACAGCTAATATCAATTACAAAGACAAAAGAAAGTGGTTATACACGAACCAACTTTGTTATAAAATCAAAGAACAGAATTTACACTTACCATCTTGATCATATGTTGAATTTTGTGGGAGCTGCTTTAAAGTATAAAGCTCCAGAGCATTGATGATTGGAGGAAGGGTTGAGTTTGTAGTTTTATTTATTGTGAGTGTATACGTGGGTGCTACGAGCTCCGGTTCTGTGCTATTAAAAGTGTTGGTCGATTGAAATACTGGAGAGAAAGGTCCAGAAAATAGATTTCCATTTAGGTAAATGTTGAACTCTCTTTTCTGGTTTCTTCTCAGTATTTCAAGTTCAGCAAAGTGCAAGAAAACGAAAAACTTATCGCCATGATCACGTTCATTCCACTCTATGGTTAATGTATCCAGATCTGTTGGTGTGATGGCGGTACTCATGACCCTTGACGGCGGGAGAGTGATTCTAGAAAGCTGTGAAGAAATTTTGTTTGAGGTGGGTAACAAAGTAGTATTAGGCAAACTAGTTGGACTCCATAGTCGATCATACTGGTCGGGTTTAAACCTAAGTTTAAAAATCAATAAAAATGACATTAGCACTTCCTTTTTAATCCTTATAGATGATATAATGTAAGAGTTAGTACTTAATTGTGATAAAAAAAATGTAAAATGATGACCTTATTTTTCCAGATGAATCTCCAAAATCTGCATATTTGTACACATATAATGATCCGAAATCAGTCTGTGTATACATGTTGCTCCCAAGAAGGCGTAGCTCTATGGCCGATATGAAAGGTGTTCCGCGACCTGTATTTAGAAGACAAACATGTATGTAATCTGATAATGACATATGTATGATCTCCATGTTAACGGGTGTAGCTGACGAATTGAGTTTCAACGTGTCCCAGTAATCAGGTCCAAGATAGACATCGAATTCTGGAAGTCGGTTTTTGAAGTCATAGTTCCCATACATGAACCTTGCCCTTATTAGATACTTGTAGCCTTTTCCTTTGGTTGGTCTAAGGGTGTAACAGTTTCGGTCGTTTTTAGGAAAACTTGTGAGGGTGGTAAGCTGCTTGTCAGGGGCCGGTTCGTATTCAGACAATATGGTATGGATTTCGCCACTGTCTATGAAGTCAGCATCTGATACGTACTTTATATCTGTATATCTATCACTGTAATTTGAGCCTCTGGCTATCCCACAATCTATGCTTATGAACCCTGCAAAGTGAGGGAAAGAGAGGTTGATTAACACAAACTGGGCTAATCATGCTTAAAAGGGTTATAAATGCTTAACGCATTAATCATAATTACAAAAACAATATCAGTACAATACAAACCGAACCGAAGTTGATGCGTGACAAGTAAAATCAAGAGATTTGATATTATTGGTTAAAAAAACATGGTTTAGTACCTGATTGATTATTCTGGGCTTCTATTAATGTCAGAAGTAAACTAAAAAGAACCAATAATATTCCTTCGAACATCTTCATCACTACTTTGAAATCTCTAGATTTGATATCTTATAAATGTGAATTGACTTGATCATTGCTCAAGTGGCTGGGGCAATTTTCTTATATTCTGGCTCATTCTACACGGCAGGGTTGACTAGCTTGGATGCGTCTATTTTCAGTGTGAAAATATGAAATGCAGGGTGACTTGTTTAAGTCAAGGTTATTTGCTGTGGTTCATCTTAATTCTTAGTATTTTTAAAGTTGATTTATATATGTGGTATCAATTCGTGAAACAAGCAATACGTCGACAATATGAAGAAAAAAAAACTTGTAAATTTGTGATATGTTATTTATTATTTGACATAAACAATATTAGATGTAAACTTGAATGTTTGATTAGGATTTGAAATTTTACTTTCGAAGAACGTGTTAGACTTTTTCCAAATGATCATTTCTGAATGTTATATAATGGATTATGCAAGAAGTCGCATTTAAATGTTTTGTACGGTTTTGCGGACAATGTGACGAACTAACAATCAGTATAGAAATTAACTAACTATTGCGAAAATAAAACTAACAGATTCTAAATCAATTAATTTTTTATTAGTGGTTTACATATGTCGTGCTAGCTTTTGACACATGCTGGATTATGTAAAAAAAAAATAGGTTGCTAAACGTACTCCGTTCCTTTTAAATCTCCAGATTTGATATCTTATAAATGTGAATTGACTTGATCATTGCTACCCAAGTGGCTGGGGCAATTTTCTTATATTCTGGCTCATTCTACACGGCAGGGTTGACTAGCTTGGATGCGTCTATTTCAGTGTGAAAATATGAAATGCAGGGTGACTTGTTTAAGTCAAGGTTATTTGCTGTGGTTCATCTTAATTCTTAGTATTTTTAAAGTTGATTTATATATGTGGTATCAATTCGTGAAACAAGCAATACGTCGACAATATGAAGAAAAAAAAACTTGTAAATTTGTGATATGTTATTTTATTATTTGACATAAACAATATTAGATGTAAACTTGAATGTTTGATTACGATTTGAAATTTTACTTTCGACGAACGTGTTAGACTTTTTCCAAATGATCATTTCTGAATGTTATATAATGGATTTATGCAAGAAGTCGAATTTAAATGTTTTGTACGGTTTTGCGGACAAGGTGACGAACTGACAATTAGTATAGAAATTAACTAACTATTGCGAAAATAAAACTAACAGATTCTAAATCAATTAATTTTTTATTAGTGGTTTACTTAGTTTATATGTCGTGCTAGCTTTTGACACATGCTGGATTATGTAAAAAAATGAGGTTGCTAAACGTACCTCCTTTCCTTTTATCTTTATTGAGCGTACCCTACCCCTTCAGTTTTACAATAATGTAATTCAAACATTTTTATTTTGGTTTTATTTTTTTTTTCCTTTTTACTAGTTTCTAAAACTTTTTTTATTAATTTAATAAACCTTTTTTGACGATTTTTTTCCTCTATAACATTTTTTTAACAACGCTTTTTTTCTTATGTTATAAAAAGACACTTTCTAAAACGGTAACGCTTTTTTCTTATTTTATAAAAAGACACTTTCTAAAAACTGTTTTAGAAAGTGTTTTATATAATATTAAAGAGTTTCTTGCATTTTTTAAACATTTTTTTGTATTTGTTTGTTAACAAACAAGAACCGCTAATTAATGTATTCATGACCGTTTGTTTAGAAAAAAAAAAAAAGAGTTTGTGTTCATTCACTAACATTTCAAATGAACTATTCACAAACATAAATGGGTATTAACAAACATTAATAAATACCAATCGGTTGATAGATAATCCGTTAAGTGGATCAAGCTCAAAAGAAATTAGCAAGAATAAAAACTTGAGATAATTCTATAAATTTTCATTTATACCTAAAACAAATAACTAATGGTTATATATAAAGCCTTACAAATAGAACTGAGTGGAAATAACTACTAAGACTAAACCCACTAATACACTAATAGCATAACTTCTACGTTAACTATTTGCATGTTATAATAAATGACAACGTGGGAGTGAAGATGGGAGAATTGGTATCTCAACTCTCAATTTGGTACACATCAACTTAGAGTTTTTGGAACATCATTAAGGGAAAAATATTTACCATTTTAGTGTTTATTTAAAATTATTTATTAAAATAGTGTTTTCTTTAATTTTTATTTATTTTTATTAATTCATTCATTTGTCAGAATACAAATTTAGGAAAAAAGCAAACTTCCTCCCCCAATTCACGTTTCAACGTTTGATTGAGGCATATTTTTGTTCCTTTATTATATTTTTTTTATCTTCTTATTTAATTAACCACATATTTGTGTTTCTATTTTAGTTTTTACAATCGTAAGTTTTATTTTATTTAATTTGTTATTACCAGCTCAACTATATTTCATTTTTCTATCTATGAATCATCAAAATGTATCCAAACAATGAAATAAAAAACATGAAAAAGCTAATCAAATATTAAAGTTGATTCATTACCGGGTTCAAATTCAAATACAAACAAAACTATAAATGCAAAATAAAGTCGAGTCACAACCTATCTCTATTTCAAACAGATTAAAAGAGAACATGTCAAAAAAATCCAACCAACTAGTGATCATTTTTCATTCTTCTAGGCTTAGAGGGGCATCTGGCTCGGTTATGGCCAGGTCATCTACAAATACCACAAAGAACAGTCCTTTTCTTCTCTTTAATATCCATTCCATTCCGTAGCCTTGTTGAGCGTGGACGACCCCTTTTATCTTGTTTTATATCTGGATTGAGAAGTAATTCTCTAATAGATGATGGTTGTGGCCAATATGCTTTATGAGGAAGCGGCGAAAACTCATATGACCAAGTAGCACAATAATCAACAATTGAGTAGCATTTATGTACATATTGCCAAGTGTTTAAAGAAAGATAGGCACATGCACCCAAACCTTCTTGTATGAAGGAGTATAGCCTAATTTATCATTATTTCGGCTCTCAAAGCAGTAATACTAATAGAAGGTTGCTCTTTTATTAGGTGTTGGATTTCTTGAGCAATCAAGCGTGCATCTAGATTTGGATGGTCTTGAGTAATCTTATAATGTAAACAAGTATGCGGACCAGTATACTTTACAATTTCAAAAGTTCAATTTGATTGTTTAGTTGCACGAAGTTTCCATTTACAACCAGATTGTGAATGTAACGTACATCTTATGCACCAAGTATCTGGGCGTGATTCAACCACCAAAAAATGCTTATGTGCCTTGATACAGTAGAGCTTGATAGCTCTAATAAGTTCTTTCTTGTCGCTGAAAGAATATTTTCCCAACTCACAAGTCAAATCAGTTTTACTCTTGGAACGTTATACCATCCAATTGTCATCAGCACTCACATTTATTTCTTCTAAATTGGTGTAAGTTGAAGGGACTTGAATGTTATCGTCTAATGTTTCATCTTCAGTCTCATCCTCTTCTAACAAATCATCCACATCGGTTTCAGTTTCATCCACATCGGAATTGTTCACAACCGCAATTTGAGAAATTGTGTTAAAATCCTCATTTTGAATCATATGTGATACAGGATTAACTTGGTTCATTCTGGAAAAAAAACAATTATAAAAATTAACTATGGAATAAAGGATTCAAGAAGTTTTAATATCTTTCAAAATTTCTAACTTTCTGGTATTTTGTACAACATAAGATGATTTCAACATAGTAAATAATGGGTGGTAACAATCAATGCCAATATGATTTATATATAATAAATAACTGATGGTGAAGCCATAAACAAACAAATAGTTCAAAGTCAAAATCCACATGTATAGAATCAATCGCTAGCAATATTATTGTTAAAAAATAATCAAACTTTGTGGTATATTAACAAACAAACAAACTTTTCAATGCTAAAAAAATATGAACAGAGAATCAAATCAATATAAACGTTCAAAGTTGTGGTTTCAACTAAACCCTAATGTAATATTGTTTCAGATATTATGGAGATACCTGTTTCGCGATCGATCTGTGTTCTCGTAATGACGATTTAGTTGGCTTTGATGGAGTTCAGCGATGGGGGAAAGAACATCGAGGGGTCGATAGTAGATGGAGGTATGGAACTGATAACTGAAACGTTCGGAGGGACTTTTCCCTTTTTCTAATTTTGGTAAATAGTTTTGAAGGAACACTAAAATGGTAAATATTTTTTTCCTCCAACACCACTTTGGGAAAAAAACTCCATCAAGTTTATTCACAAGTCTAGTCAAATCCGGAGCCAAGCAACATCAAAGAATGACCACATGAATTCAAACTTACACCAAAAGTCCTAACTAACAATACAATTTTTTCGATCTATTTTTGAACCACAAAAAACCTAAAGATTTAATATCTTAAATAATCTTCCCCACTTGCAATAACGAATCTAAAAATTCTAAATTCAAGATTTGAAAAAAGTCCACTTTAAAGAACAAAGTTTTTGCCTCTATAATTATTTCAAGGATACTTCGGTCAACCACAAAAGTTTATTGAACTTCACCAGTAACAGATGGATTATCTTTAATTTGAGTCTATTCGGCAGACATTTGGATATCACATAATAAATGTAGCCGATAAGATATAATGGTCTATATGTGATGCATAAAATTAATATTTAGAGCTTCCTAATAAGCTCGGTTTTGTGATGCTAAAAATATGCATATGTAGCAACACTTTTTGAGGCCAAAAAGCTTTTGTATAGAAATTTTATAAATAATTAGTTTTATAATTATTACTATTAAAGCTATAATATATAATCATCCTCTTAGGTTTTCAGTGGAATGTTTTTGAGGATTTTATAAATTATAATATGTTTTAATTAAAAAATTAATTAAGTTTAGCCATAAATTAATGATCAACCGAAAGTAGAATGCATAAATAAAATGTTTTGCATTTATTCCTTTTTTATAATTTAATAAATAATGTAATTAACTTTTAATTTTTTTACAAGGGACTTTTTAGTTATTTTTAATAAAAAGGATATATTAGTCTTCTACTAAAATTTAATAAAATTTCTAATGCTAATGAATGTGTTAGCGTTAAATCAACTGTAGTGGTTGCTCTAAATATAATTTATAAAAAGAATAACTAAGCTATCTTCTTCTTTTTTTTCTGTGACTTTTTCTCCCATGGATGATGGGACACACATATGCCTTTCTAAAGAACAAACATTAAATTAATTCTCAATTCGTAGAAAATAGAGGTACACCGTGACAGTGTCATGTCAATTTGAATTTGAAGTGCTTTCATATGTAACTAGGATAATAGTGGTCCTTTCTTGATTAATATTGTTGTTTGTAATTTTGTAGATAATGGTCTTACGATAGAATCTCCTAAACAACTATCAAGTAAATAATACATTGAATGATTTAATGAATACAATGTTTTAACATCCGGTTTTTATACTATACCAGATTAGACTCAGAAACGTTTTAACAAGGTGTATCGAGCGGTTTAACCGGGTGTACCGAACGGTTTAACCGGTACTACTGGCCGGTTTGAACCAGTTTTTTAAACTATTGAATTAATATTTTCTTTGGGTCAACTATAATTTGCCTCCGTATGGTTTGACGATGTTTGCACTTTGACTCCTATCTTCCATTTTTTGCACTTTGTCTCCCCGTGGTTGCGTTTCATTATATGTTTTCTCTGTCAATCAGTTGACCGTTTGTTTAACCACCCAAAAAGCGAATAAATGACTATTATACTCTTTTTCTATTATAGTATGCACCTCTGTGGTTTTATTATTATCACAATCATCACCACCACATCCATCATCATCACCACCGCTATCATCACCATATCATCTAGTTAATGCATGTAATCAATCTTAACTAGAAAAAGATAATCAATCTTAACTAGAAAAAGTTTTAGGGATCAACGTTGTTGAGATGCATCCCTGTGCTTTTATTTGTTATCAACGTTGTTGATATTTGATTGGATGTATAACGTAATTCACATGATTTATTCGGAAAGAACACTGCAAAGAAAGAATATTACAATTGCTAAATGCCAGGTGAGGTTATACGCCATGCGTTTTTGACAACAAAAGAGGAATTTCTTTCATCAGTTGAAAGTGAATGGCAAAACAATCCATAAAGAGCTTCTGTTAGGGAAGCAAGAACACAACAATCAATTGCATATTGGAGTGTCCAACCAATCAGCATGACCCGAATGAAGCTATTTTTTTATTATTTAACCATTTACTTTAACCAACGTTGCCATATATGTGAAGCTGCAATGTTAATCAATGAACAATTTAAAAAGCAGCGAAGAAGATTATGTTATGGTATAGTATGCTTTTTATTTGAATTCTAATGTAGACACATGTTTAAATTAAAGCGGTATTATATATACTTTATTAAATAATTTAGTTATAAGTAAACTGCCAAAATGGTCTCTGAGGTTTAGTCATTTTTTGTCACTTTAGTATAAAACTTAAATCTTTTATATTTGGGTCCCTTTAGTCTTAATTTTGTTGCCATTTTCATCCAAAAGCAAAATCTGGTCAGATTTTTCTGTTAACATTCAGTTTTTTTTGTCTTTTCATCCCTTTTAATGAAGAGCAAAATTGTTGGAATTTTTTAATTTGTTATAATAAAACGTTAAAAGCCCATTTTGCCATTCATTAAAAGGGAGGAAACAAGACAAAAAAAGCTTGATTTTAACTGAAAAATCTGAACAGATTTTGATTTTAAATGAAAATGACAACAAAATTGAAACCACATGAACCCAGATATAAAAGGTTTGAGTTTTAGACTAAAATGACAAAAATGATCAAACTTGAAGGACTATTTTGACAGTTTAGTCTTTAGTTATTAATTTGAATTTTAAAGAAGTTAACCATGAAAAATGAACCAACTAAATAATAATTTTACCTACGTTAATGATACAACTTGATAACTATAACTTTATTATCCTTTTTGCAGGTATAACTTTTTATCCTTTTATGCAGGTTTGTTTTAGTAATTATAACGGGTTTATTTTATTTTTGTCGGTTATGTATCATTTTATTTTTATGTTTGTTTTAGTTAGAGTGATGATGATTATTATTCTTAACTAGGTTTATTATCGTCACCGCGTTGTGGCGAAATTCTTTTATTATTTGGTTTATGTTTACATGTGTTTTGAAATCACTATCAGCATGTTGCGCACGGAACCGATAACAAGAATAAAAAGAAAATGTAGAAAAAATACTAAAAGATAACCGAAAGAAAATCAACAAAAAAAAGTTGTATGGTAATGATGTTGTTAGTATGAAACCCATAGTCAGAGATAAGCAATTGGTTCTGAGTACCGGTACCGAATTTCTCGAACTGAAAGATCTTAAGTACCAATTTGTACCGACTTTTGATGTTCCTTGTACCGGTTCGCTACCGGTTTTTACCTTCATATACCGTTAACGTAACTAGTATTTTCGGTATCGGTTGGCACCAAACTCATCCCTACCCCTAAAACTAAAAAAAATCATTAAAAGTTGAAGAAAATCAACAAAAAAAATTTTTGTGCGATATCGTTGTTCGTCGGTACCCGTGATCAGAGATGAGCAAATAGTATCGGGTACCATTCAACCCAACCCGTGATAAAAAAAAATCATTAAAGTTAAGAGAATAATAAAGAAAATAATTTTTATGATAATATTAAAATAATAAAAGTGTTAAAAAACTATATATATTATTATGATACTAAAAACACTATTCATTAGGTTTGTTTATTAATATATAACTAGGTTATAACTCCGTGTATTACACGGGTTGAATAAATAAATCTTATATACTGAATAATAAAACAATATTGTACGGGTTGAATAAATGTAATTTTATATCTTAAATAATAAAAAGTTATATCTATAAGTACCATATTGTACGCGTTGAAGAAATTTAAATTTATTACCAAATAATAAAAAAGTCATATCTTTAAAACCACGTGTATTACACAGGTTGAATAAATAAATTACTGTTTTCTAAATAATAAAAAAAGAAATATTTTAAAAAACCCTCGTGTATTACACGGCTTGAATAAATATGATTTATATACCAAATAATAAGAAAATTCTATTTAAAAAACTAGATACGGTGATTGCAAAAATGATTATTGAAAAGATTATATCGTGCTCAAACATGTTATCCAAGAAACAAATAAGCAGCCATTTAAATGATAAAATATAAATTATATTTAAAAGAACCCGTTATAAATGATGATAAATATAAATTATATTTAAAAAACCTGTAATAAATCTATTTTTATATATAAATGTAATATTGAAAGTTATATACAATTTGTTTAAAAATTATATAATAAAATCGATATAATAAGTTTTTTTAATAATGAAAACTTGTTTGGTATTATTTTATTAAAAAGTGCATATATAAATAAATTATGTCTTAAGTTATTGATGCCATTCAAAATGTTTTTTGATTTTATGTCTAGCATTATATATACTATGGTAAAAGTTTAAAGTTTTTAGAGATAATTACATGAAAATAATAAGAGTAAATCTGTATATTACAAATAAAAAGTATGTGTCTATCATATGATATGCAAAATCAAATAAGTAATACTATAAATGAGAATTATACATTAAATTTAAACTAAATAATAATTATCTATAGTTAAGTAGAAGAGGTTAAACTAAATAATATTTAGTAAAAGAGTTATCTGTAATTAATTAGAAAAGATTAACTAAATAATAATTATCCAGAAGATATTAAACTAAATAATATTTAGTAGAAAGGTTATCTATAACTAATTAGTACATATTAAACTAAAATAATAATTATCCATAAGACATGGTCTAATACGATGATAAGTGTCCCGCAAATGGTTTCTTTTATTATATAGTACTAGTGGGATTCCCGCGCACCTCGCTGCGGGCCTTTGGTCATTATGGGTCTGGTTCATTACAGTATCAGTATCGGCACTCGACATAGCGATCGTTGCCAATCAACACGTTTTTTTACTTACATCGAGTGAAAACCCATAAAAAAAACCTGTACCGGTGTTGTTTGGTCGGTTCTGGTCTATTACGATACCAAAAAATACTTTATTACGAATATTACTTTGTGTTCAATAAATTTTATACCGCAACGTCGAGAATTCAATAAAAACGAATACGGTATAGTTACCGAAGTTGTTTGGTCTGTATATGTTTGATTTGTGATAAAAAAAAATCAACTATATATGATCCGTTCGAATATCGATGTTGTTTGGTATGTTTATGTTCGGTTTGTGATGATAAATAAAATTAACTATATATGACCCGTTTGAGTACAGATGTTGTTTGGTCGGTATATGTTCGGTTTGTGATGATAAAAAAATCAACTATATATGATATGTTCGATTAGAACTCTTATCGAATCGTACATAATAATAGGCATATGATGACATTAATAATAAAAAACTATACTGATGTTATACAGTACCGGTATCGATGTTGTATAGAAGGTATCAGTACTATTAAAGAAAAGAAAATCACTAAAACTTAAAACTAAATAAATACGTTGAAGGTTAAAAGTAAATATAATAATAATTTATTGTAATATTGAAATGATAAAAATATGAAAACAACTATATATATTATTACAAAGATCAAATTACTTACTATCCATCATAGTTTACTTTTAACAATGAAAACATATCGATACTGGTTCCAATAAAAACCAATTAAAAAATGGTTTTCCCCTCGTGCTACGTGACGAGAGTTTGATCGTTTTCTTTATGTGATGTGCGGCATGGCTTTGATCGTTTGACTCGACTCATCGGAAACCATAAAAGCAATATTGATATGGTGGCAATATGCAGGTTTCCATCGTGTTACGCGACGTTACTTTGGTCGTTATCGCCTCGACTCATCGGAAAACCATAAAAGGGAAAATCGATAAAAGCAAATACCAATATCGGTTCCGTACCAATTAGAAAAAAATAAAAATAGTTTTTTTTACCGCGTTACGTGTTCAGAGTCTGATCGTTTTATCTCGTACTATGCGGTATGACTTTGGTCGTTATTGGCTCTACTCATCAAAAGCAAATATCAATATAGGTTGCGATAATAGCAATAAAAAACTAAAACAAAAGATACCACTAAAAAGTCTAAACCATAAAAGACAAACAAAAAATAAAATAAAATAAAAACACTACTCATAGACGTTGTCCAAATATATATATATATATATATATATATAAACCAAAAAAAGAAAATAAAATAAAACACTGTTCATAGAGGTTGTCTAACACTTAAGCAAATAATGTTTTCAAAATCTATAGGGAGATTTAAAAGGAGACTCAAAGGTTCACTTAAACCATTATCGCTCTCATTAGCCTTACACATCTCAACTAAATAATAATCAGATATAAAAAGTATACAATACGTATTAAAAACATGGTTGCATCTCAATAAACATGTACATACTAATGAAAAAACAGGGGTCATCTAACTTAGTATTTTTATAATTTATTCAACAATATGTAATTGGGTATCTAAAAGTCCATTAAGCTGTCATTTTTTGAATCACAAGGACGTGTTTCTTGACTGGAAAAATAAATTAGTAATGTAAAGTCATTTGTAACTTATATCGACACGTCAACAAAAATAAGCACCTTTTAAAGGTATGTTAAAAAATTTTAAACACATAATCTATTGTAAGATATAAGAGAAAAATAAAATTGAGAAATACATTGGTAAAGATAGGGGGAAATTGTAAGTTCTAAACCACCTTCAAAGTTGGAGAGAATGGTTTCAATTATACCACATGTTTTAAATTTTTTAGTTAATTTTAATTAAGCTATAAAAGTGCTTAAAGAACTTGTACATTAATGCATTAATAACTTGTATATTAAAACTGTCTAATTAGCTTGTATATTATAATGCATCAAAAAACTTGTACATGAATGCATGAATAACTTATACACTATAATTTACATCTCGGTATTGAATAAAATTTACATCAACACATCGAAAAAATAAGCACATAATAAAATCGAAGAATACAAGAGTAAAGATAAGGCGAAAAAGTGTAAATTTAAAATAACATAAAATTTAGAGGGACCAGATGCAATTATACATGCTTTAAATTTTTATTTAATTTAAATTAAATCATAAAAGTGATTAAAGGACTTTTACATTAATGCATTAATAATTTATACATTATAACTCTGTAATTGACTTGTATATTATAATATATTAAAAGACTTGTATATGATAAATACATGAATGCCTTGTATATTATAATTCACATATTATTATTTAACAAAATTTTACACGTAGCAAAAGTAAATATGATCGGTTACTATTTAAGCCTTTTATCGAATTGAATACACTTCGGGACACAACTTCGAATAAATGAGCATTTAGTTCTTCTTGCTATTTTATTTCTATGCACGTGGAATCACTATTATTCTCACTTATAACGAGTAAAAGGCTTAAAATATCACAAAACTTTTATTAAATTGCATCACAAACACAAAAGTTCCCTCCTTTTAGCTTTATTTATAGAATTATAATATTAATAATGGTGAACTTCCACAAAAGTTGCATCTCACCTTAAATTTCCTTTTTTTCTTTTAAATTTTGTTTTGCTTTTTTGTTTGAGGTTTGGTTTTATTGTTGAGTTTTCATGATTTATAAATTTAAATCGAATAACATTATTTGGATATTAAATAAATCAACATATAATCTTGATATATTTTCTAAAACCATACTATTAGGATTGAATTTTTTTTTACATACTTCTTGCGTGAAAATTTATTAATTATAATTATTTTGGATATGTCACACTTTAAATCTATTTATATTTATATTTGAACCATTCGATTTTAAATAAAACGTTGATCTAAACATAGATAAAAATAAGCACGTCACAATGATATATTTGAAACTTTACGAAACATTATATTATGTTATCAAAAAATGATAAACGGGGTTGCTTCATATAAAAATGAAAGCATGGGACATCTTTAATGACATGTATGTTTGTGATTTGGTTATTTGGTGTTTCTCCTTACCTTAAATTCTTTCTTTTTTGTTTCACATTTGCTTTTTTTGTTTGAGTTTTCATTATTTATAAAATTAAATAACATATGCACAATATTATTTGGAAATTAAATACATCAACACATAATCCCGCTGTGTTTTCTAAAACCATAATTAATATAATTGGATTTTTTTACATCAATAGTTAGAATTGAATTTTTTTGTTACATCAATATAGATGAAATTTTTTATTACGATTTTTATTTACGTTTCAATTTTGATAATGTAGCCCCAACAACCGAACACAAGTTTTTTAGTCATATATGACTTTATTTTTTGGTTGTTATTCTTCGCTTACCGATACTGAATAAATTCCTATTAAGTCTCCGCCGCAACACGCGGATAGAAACTTACTAGTTTCTTCAAAAGACTGCTACTTTTTATACTAAGATTTTTTAGTAAGAAAATAAATTTAATAAACTATAATTTTTAAGTGGTATAGAAATATAATAAATATGTTTATATATATTACATAATTCTCTATTTAATAAAATTTATAAGGAGATTTTTTAGTATTAAAAACTTAAGTTTAAAGTCAAATTTCATTCACAATATTTGTCACTTTGGTGGACTAGGCAATAATGAATAGATAGCCTCCTTGTCAAGGTGTCAGGTTCTGTCATGAGCTGACCTGGGTTTTTCTCCCACCGTGTATTAAGCCAAAGAGTGTTAAGCTCTTGTGGTGGCACAACGTTTATCAAGTGGCAGTCGACCATATGGTTTCCCAAGGGAACGCCCAAGCCAAACTCTGAAGCCAACGTGGACCCGATTAAGACAATATAGTCTGATTGGAGTGAGGCAATGAGGCTTTCTAATTTGGGTAGTGCGATGGCCTAATACAAGAAAGTTGTTATTCAAAAAAATAGTACAAACATAATAAATCATAGGTACACCCATATATTCTACTAGTCTATAGTCTCGTGTCTTACACGGGTTAACTAACAAGATTGGTTGTATTCAAAGAACATAATATTTATAAAATTTGAATTATTCTTGATATTGAACATGTTAAATATAAATTTTGATATAAACACATATTACTCTAACATGAACTATCCATACCAAGTTAAAGAAAACATAACATTACTCACTATAAATGATATGTTTAAGCAAATAATTTATATTTAATTGTTACTTTAGTAATAATAATTAGATATAGATAAAATACATATTTATATAATAATTAAATTTATGTATTATGTTATGATACAATACATAAAGAATGTGAAGTAAATTCTTAAATCTCACCTTATTTTAAGGAATGAAACGAAGTAGAAAAAAACTGATGAACACATACAGGTTTCTTTAAAATTTTGGTATGATAATAAAAAGGCTCTTAAATCTTAACTGAGATGGAGTTGGTGATTGTAAATGGTGGTGATAGAGATGGATTGTGGTGGGTATATCTAATTCTAATAAAAGATTTCAGTTAATATTATATAATATTCTCTCTTTCAATTAATAATATTATTAATTAATTAAATTTTATTTAAATTAATAGATTTAATCGATAAATTCATCCAAAACTACTAATGGAAATAATCATTTCACTTCTCTATTTCTATTATATAAACTCAAATCCACGTGTTATTACATTACATATTTTTTGTAGTGTTGATATGAAATATTAAAGCATATAATTAAAAAATAACATTTTTAATAACGTAACACTATGTTTCTTAGATAATAGCAATTAATTTTTTAAGGTATTTTTAATAACGTAGCACCATGTTTCTAAGATAATTGCAATTATTTTTTTCAAAGGTAAACATATCATTTAATTATATTTATACTTGATTTATGCAAAACAAATAAAGTAAATCAAATCATATGCTTATCCATTTTAAGAAGCAAAAAATAATAGGTTTAAAATTATAGATAATTTATATATTTTTTAATCATAAATTATAATTTGATCTTAATTAATTAATTATATTATTAATGAATTGAAAGAGAGAATGTCATATGACATTATAGAAGTCTTTTATCAAAATTAGATTAGATTTTTCTAGTTGAGTCCACCGTCCGATTAACATAATCCAAGGTGAGGATGATGTAGCTCTAAAAGCACATTCAAACGTACTATGCTTTTGTGACTAATGAGAATTCATCCTGGGATTCTTAGGTGCATTGTATACCGAATACTTTTAAGTTTGTTAACTAAAGACGTATGATGAATTTTTATCTATATTTTTAAACAATGTGTACATTTTTTAAGTAGTGTTAGATTTTAGGATTAGTTTCATATGTATCTTTATAAATTTGAAAATTTTCATATATACCCAATAAAAACTAAAAATATCATATATGTTCTTACAAAATAGTTAAAATATCAAATATAACCAATTTATTAAAAAAGATCTAATAATAATCATTTTACCTTTATTTTTTTAACTTCAAGTTTTTATATATACTTAACTTTTAACTTCATATTTTTATATAACACATTTTAAGCTTAAATTTATTTTTACTTATTTTTTATTTTTTTTCATAAACCATAGTATTCTTTATATATAATATTTAAACTAAATAAAATAAATTAGAAATAAGTAAAAATAATATTTGAAGTTAAAAGTGATATATGAGATCTCAAAGTTTTAGAAAAAAGGGTAAATTGTTATTTATTAAATTGTTTTTAATAAATTGGGTATATATTATATTTAAACTACTTTATAAGGGTATATGACAATTTGTAATTTTACAAGAGTGTATATATATAGGGCTCAATTCAAATGAGAACCATCACAAGTTGCGAGAACCGTGAGAACTTTTTGTTCCCGCACGAGTTTGACCAATTTTTTTTTGTACAAACGTAGATGAAAATTGTAACAACCCAAATATATATATATATATATATATATATATATATATTTAACTTAGTTAATGGTAAGTTATTAAATAATAAAAATCATAAGTTATGGTCCTATTTATACCAAACCGAACATGAGGGACTAAAGTGACAAACCGAGAAAGTTGTTTTATTAAAAGAAAACTTCAAAACACAGCACACACTTATGTGTGTGTGTGTGTGAGCAGAGCAAAGAGATGAACATCCAAACCCTACTTTTATCAAATTGATCAAATTGAAGGGTGAATTTGGACTAATTAGTGCATAAATAAAGAACATTGGTCAATCATACGTAACTAACATAAGGTTAGTTACAATTTCTATTTTGATGATGTTTGATTTTGGGAGGAATTTAGTTAATTGAGTTCTTGAATAATTGATTGATGTTATGGCCTAAGGAAGGTATAACCTAAGTGTAGGATCATAATCCTAACTGAAATTAGATGATAAATTTATGAAATTTTGGGTAGATTTTATTATGCTTTGCATAAAGAAATGGGTTATGTTCTTACATGACAAATCCTCAAGAAATTATACAATTATGAATACTATGATGTAAATTTGCTAAAAAAGCATGTTAATATGGAGCTTGATGAGAAATGTTGATAGTGAAAATTTAAGAAGTGATGCTATAATGTAAAGTTTAGATGTTAATATACATATTAAACATAGAGGTTAGAAAGAATACGAAATACTTGAAAAGTGTGTAAGAATCAAGTAAACGAGGTGTTAACAATGACGTGTGTCAAGTGGCCAAGAAGGAACGGTCGCGCGCTTGAACTCTATAGGCAAATTGGGTGAAGCGTCAAGTTGGGTGAAGCGTCAAGTGGCCAAGAAAGAACGGTCGCGCGCTTGAAAAGAATGATTTAAGGTACGCAACTTGTCTTTTATAGCGTATTAATATATAATTGTTTTGATGAAAGTCGGGTCAAAATGAGAAATAGATAATGGTTTGGTTGAATAAAGCGATGGATTTCATTAAACAACCAAACAGGTCAAAATGAGAAAATAGATAATGGTTTGGTTGAATAAAGCGATGGATTTCGTTAAAACCAAATGGGTCAAAATGAGAAAATAGATAATGGTTTGGTTAAATAAAGCGATAGATTTCGTTAAACAACCAAATGGGTCAAAAATGAGAAAATAGATATTGGTTTGGTTGAATAAAGCGATGGATTTCGTTAAACAACCAAACAGGTCAAAAATGAGAAAATAGATAATGGTTGGGCTGAATTAAGCGATGGATTTCGTTAAACAACCAAACGGGTCAAAAATGAGAAAATAGATAATGGTTTGGTTGAATTAAACGATGGACTTCGCTAATGCAACCAAACGGATCAAAATGAGAAAATAAATAAAGGTTTGGTGGATTAAAGGGATGGATTTCCCTAGAGCAACCAAACTAGAAAAGTGGAGCTTAAATGTATACCGGAAGGGATACATGTATGCTTGCCTTAGTTTAAATGTGATTAAAGGGCAAAATCGGAAAAAGAAAAGTTTATATGCATTAAAAATCGAGGAATAGATGTTTAAATTATAAGTAACTATTCCGAAGAATGAGGATGATTATATAACTGATAATTTGTAAAGAATAATATGCCTATCAAGTGGTTTTCTAAAATTTTTGTAAATGGGTCAAAATAATGAGGTTTACGTAAGTAGAATTTGAGAGATGAAAACACTCAAAACGATAGTACTACAATAATGAAAACAGGGAATATCATTATACGGACAACGTTTTGCAAGTCCCAAGTCGTACGCTGATGTACGGAGGTCGAAATGGGTCGAACGGGAAACAAAACGAATCTGCAGCAAAATTGCTGCAGAAGCAGTCATCGCCGACGCCATAACAGGCCGTCGCCGACGCACCACCATAGTACCGACGCCCTATGCCACTGCCTACGACAATCTAAACCCGAAGCAAGCTTTTACATGGCGTCACCAACGCCATTCTGATATCTTGAAAACTTAAAGTTTAATAACTGATCAAATTGTTATGATATATTTTCTTTATTGAATTATATCACTAATAAATTATAAAATTTTCAGTTTAAAGAAATCGCAAGTAAAGTTGATGAAGATCAAGCCATGCCAAAGAACCGAATATTTCCGAATTTCAAGCTTTCGTTTTTAGTTCGTCTAGTTTATGTATTAACAGTATCGTATGATGTAAAGTGTTTATGAATACTTTTAATAACTTAACTATTTTGGACTTATTTAATATAAGTAGTATAATATATATATATATATATATATATATATATATATATATATATATATATATATATATATATATATATATATATATATATATGTTTACATGGATAAGATAAAAAAAGAGGGATCTTACAATTGGTATCAGAGCCTAAGGTTAAATGTGTTCGGTTCAAGGCTTGATCAAGACGTCTGGTAAGAACTAGCTATGAAATGAATTTCAATAGAAAAAAAAAAGATAATTTAAAGTGTATGGGAGGAGTGTATTAATACACTCGAACCCGGGGAATACACTAAGCATAAATGGTTGAGACAAGTTATGTACTTAATCAACCGAAAAAAATGATACGTCATGAGTAACATTGAGTGATGAGTATTGTTCCCATATAATAATATGCAAATTATTAAACAAAGTACTTAGTTAATGGTTATGGACATTTCAGTAAAAAGATGTCTAACGGAACGGGTGAGGATACAGTATCCTTCATGATGGAGGAGATAAAAGCAAAAATTTTCGAAAAGTCGGAAAAACCCTGGAAGCGATCTTATCAGAATTTATGGAAAGGTTGCAAACAATGATGTTAGCAACAATAGAAGAACGGATGAATGAAATAAAAGAAAGCCTCAATCAAGATAGAGGCAAGGCTAAAGAAGGGAAGGCATGCCCTTACAACAAATTCATGGCATGTAAGCCACCGATTTACAATGGGGAAGTAGATCCAATTGTTTGTCAACGATGGATAAGTGATATTGAGGGAGTTTTGAACGGACCCATTGTGACCCAACCGACTTCGTAGCTTACGGGACCAGTCAACTAAGGGGTCAAGCGAAAGATTGGTGGGAAAACCTCAAGAAGGAACTGGGAATTGAAACCACTAGAACCATGACATGGGAAGAGTTTAAGGCGCCTTTCCTTAAACATCATAGCCCAAAAGCCGTGATCAACAAAATCAATGAAGAATTTATTCAGCTAAGACAAAAAGGTGAATCGATTGACAAGATCACGGGGATCTTCTTGGACAAGTTGGGTTTTGTGATGAATTAGTCCAAATTGAAGAACAGAAGATCTATTATTACTACAGTATGTTGAGCGCGGAATATCGAGAGTTTATGACTCCCTCAAAATATGAACATCTCACGGAGATTGTAAATGTCGCGCGAGAGCGCGAAATTGAATTGAAGAAGCAGGTTTAGAGAGGAGAAAGGAGGGCGTTGGATGTGAACCCAAGCCTCACAAAGAAACAAAAGGTAAATGAACCCCCAAAGAAAGGAAACGTAAAAGGAGGGTCGGCTGGTTGCATGGTTTGCGGACGCTCTCATCGGGGCGAGTGTTTCTATAAGAATAAACCATGTGTTATTTGCGGAAAGACGGGACATGCGCCCTCAAATTGTCCTACTAAAGTATCGGTCTGCTTTAAATGCTACCAACCGGGTCATAAAAAGTCTGAATGCCCGGAGTTGGTAGGAAAGAGACGCGATCAATGTGAAGAATGAAACTTCGAAGACAAGGGCAAGATCTTTCCACATAACCGCAACTGAGGCCAAAAATGAACCCGATGTGGTTTTAGGTACGTTTACCATAAATTCAATTATTGCACGTGTTTTATTTGATACGGGTGCAAATAAATCTTTGGTTTTACATCGATTTATTCGACACCCTTTGTTCACACTGACAAAATTACCTATGCCTATAGAACTAGAAGTACGTAATAATAAAAGTTTTGTTTTTTGAGATATATGTTGGGAGTGCAAATTAAATGTTGATGGCAAGGATTACTTGGTCGATTTGATACCCATGTCTATAGGGGAGTTCCAAGTGGTGATCGGAATGGATTGGTTGTCTCGCCACCACGCCAAAGTAATATGTTTCCGTAAAGAGATACAACTAACATCGCCGAGCGGAAGACATGTAATTATTTACGGGGAAAAGAATTGCAATCCTATAGTGTGTTCGATGATAGAAGCTGATAAACTCATTCAACATGGGTGTAAGGCTTAATTATCATACGTACATGATTAGAAAGAGAGTCGCCAAGAATAGAAGACGTGCCTGTCGTACAAGATTTTGGAGATGTGTTCCCGGAAGACTTACCGGGAATACCACCCGAGCGTGAGGTGGAGTTTGGGATTGAACTAGTTCCGGGTGCGAAACCGGTGGCTAAAGCTCCATATCGGTTGGCACCATCGGAACTCCACGAGTTATTATCAAAATTACAAGACTTGTTAGACAAGGGGTTTATCCGACCAAGCGTCTCTCCCTGGGGAGCCCCAATATTGTTTGTGAAAAAGAAAGATGGAAGTATGCGTATGTGTATCGACTACCGTGAGCTAAATAAACTTACGGTAAAGAATCGATATTGTCACACCCTCAAAATCCACATGCGGAGTTTTACCGCGAGGCGTGCGACGTACCAGGATCTAGCCACTAATCATGTCGAACTAATAGTAAATATTCAAAAACAAAGTCTTCATGTCCAACATGAATAGTGAGTTCCAATTAAATCATTTCAAACACAGTATGTATTCAGCGGAAGCAAATGTAAATATCTCAAACAATCGAAAATAAAATGTTTTAAAGCGTAAAGTTTTATTAATCGCAATCAAGTGACACGCCCCATGACACTTCAAGCTCCCCAGACTGTAAGTTCTCATGCAATGATTATCTACGACCTGCAAGCATGCAGAAAAAAAAGTGTATCAGCGATTAAGCCGGCGAGTTCACAGTTTTATTTAACGAAAATGGGTTGGTGTTTAGTTTAAAAACATGTCGTTAATAACTCGATACCGGGTGACATATGTTTGTTTGCCCTCATCAATGCCTATCAACATTGGCCATGTGTTTAAGGTCCTTAGTTCACGCCCGGCTCCCAGCACGGTGTGAGGTTTGTCAAGCCTAATAGCGCTATCAACTAATACCCCGTTGCCCCCAAGACAACTAGTTCGGTAGTAAGTAGGGACTTTCATGATAGAGTTTGAGTTTATTAACTAACATCGAAATTAAACTACAACATTTATAAAAGTATTCCTCCAAGGAATAGTAGTTTGTCCCCTCGGGACGCATGTCTGTAAATGAGTAGTGAACTCACCTTTGAATGCTCGGATTAAGGAATGGAAATAAATACGCGAGATAGAACCGGTCAATCACGTCCTAGCATGATTACCGTTTAAGGGTTAGTGTGTGTGCTCACGCGGAAACACGAATCCTACACGTATCTAGAACATAGCACATTTTATCATAAAATACTAATTAACATGCATGCATCTATCACGACATCACTTAGCGACCACACAAGTGTCACGAAAGATTTAAAATACTCTTCAATAAAAATTCAGCAATATAGTGCATTTTCGGACAGTTTTCGGAGTGTTATCCGGAATAGTTCGTGTATAGGAAAATTCCCAAAAAATTACAAGGCGTGTCAATCGGAGCATCTACTATTGTGTAAAAATTTGGTGACCAAACTCCTTAAGAATTTTCCGTGAAAAATCAAACACTGAACAGTGGTCAGATTCGTCGAAATCTGACCCCTGCCCACTAAATATTTTCTTAAAAATTCCTCGTTTATCCGACTGACTTGAAACCAGCGGCAAAATTCTTAAAACATCAAAGGCTATTTACAATAAAATTTCATAGGAAAACACCAAACACGCAGGAAGTTATGACGCAAAACATATCGCGTAAAATCTGCAGAAAAACGCAGCTTTCATAGCTGAAACGAATCAATTTATTTAAAATAGCAAACGATGTCCAAAAATCATGATTCCAGCGCCATGAGAAGCGTATTTCGAAATAACACATTATAGACTCAAGAAAATCCAGATTTCGTTATGTTACGACCCGGTTATAGCCAACTGAAGTTGGCTGTAACGTCAAACAACTTTCTGCTTTTCAGCTTTACTTCCTATCGCGAGTCCTAACAGGTTCCGCTGTCATATTTAACGATCAGGCACCCTATCAACAACACTTATATATCAGTTTATACCCGACCTTTACCATATCTGTCATGACACCAGCCCGTATTGATTAATCAACAACAAGAACACGAGTTTTTAATCACCCTAAAATGCATAAGTACCACTCATGCCTAACCAAACCCATGTAACCCACATGCGCCAAGTGCTATGATCATGGACTCGACAAGAGACTACCAACACTATTACATAATAACCATGTCGCTGATAATATATGTACATATTCATCTACACTAACAAAAAACGTATCCAAAATATTTACAAGACATGACATATACTCATACTAAGGATTCCATATCACGACCCCATTGCTTGGGTCGACTTCTCCACCCCTAAACCCAGTTACGGAATCCCCTGGAGCCCCTCATATGACATACACACACAATATCAAAATACCTTAACGAAACATAACAATTACCTAGTGGTTTGCTTGCGATCGTCGGCCGGAAAGATCAAGGAGTGGAGGGAGCCGTGAGAGAGAAGAGGTAGCGAGAGAGAAAGATGGAGTGGTTGCAGGTTTTTAGTTTGGAGGTTAGGGTTTGTGAGATGATACTATAACATGTAGTTTACGTAATATGGAATATGGAGATTTGGGAACTAGTATGTGGGCCGAAGATTGCAAGGGAAATAATGAAGGGGCATGTGGGCTAGGGGTTGGGCTGTAGAGATTGAAGTGTGGGTGCAGATTGTTGCATGTATTATTATATTATTATTATTATTTATTATTTATTATTATTATTAATTCAACGACTAATTTAATGTAGTTAAGCATCAAATCAATTAATATAATACATGTTAACCAAGTTACAGTTCGGGTCTCATAGGTTTCGAGCTATGCGAGTGGGTCAGATCGACAGACGATACAAGTGTTTTGGTTCGAACGGTTCGGGTCAGTTCAACGTGATATGGATTAGGTTCGAGTACACGCTTATATATATAATTTATCAATCAAAATAATTATATACTTTGGTTTATATAAATACAAGACAAGCGGTTTTTATCTCAAAATCACGGGTTGTCACATCATCCCCAAGTTGAAAGAAATTTCGTCCCAAATTTGCAAACAATCGTTGAAGAAGCTAATGTGGTTGAACGTTTTTACGGGTGTCACATTATCCCCAAGTTGAAAGAAATTTCGTCTCGAAATTTTGTTAAGCAGTCACGGAAGAGTGAAAGGAATGGACGTTAAAATGACTGTATCAAAACTACTAAGAGTAACAGGATGGAGATCAATGTCAAACATCTGACCTAAAGTACGAGTTTGCAACATCATAAACAAAATATGGGATATTTCGCTCGGCGGACCGTCAGCCAATTCCTTAATGTGTTTGGTTTTCAAGAGAGGTTTGGAATCGATCCTAACAGCCTACTGAACTTTAAGGATACGAAACTCCAATCGGCACTAGAATCGAATAAAACAGAAACGAAAAGATTACTGACAGAAAACGTACCAATCACAAAGTGTTATCGTTCCTGGCGTCACCGCGCCAATTGTAAATCCTCTCCCGCGAGCACCATTTTCACCATTGTTGTCGTCGTTGTTGTTCCCTTATTGTTGACGTTCTCGTTTAGCTGCGGGCAATCTCTCTTGAAGTGATCCTCACTTCCACACTGAAAGCAACCCTTTCGATTACTTTGTTGTTGTCATGGCTGTTGCCCCTGTCGCTGTTGTTTTGGGAACGGAGATCTGCAATCTTTCGCCATATGCCCTACCTTCTCGCATCTCTGACATGTTTTAGTACACTGCCCATAGTGATGATAGTTACACTTGCTGCACTTCGGCTGTTTACCAGTGTACGAACCCTGATTCTGGTTGGAGCCTTGATTCTGGTTAGTTGCAGAAGACTGGTTGAAGTTGTGATTGTTGTTGTTATCGGTCCTCCTCTGTTGCTGGCTAGAGTTAGAGGCTTTGTCCGAGTCATTCCACTTGCGTTTGTTGTCGTTTAAGGTGTTAGGAACGGTAGTGTTTCGCTTGGGCAGTTTACCCTGCTCGACCGCTTGGCCCCTGAGACGATGTGCTAAACGGATAACTTGTTGAATAGTGGGAAGGTTAGCTGAAGTCACAAAGCTTTGGATTTCAGGGGCTAAACCTTTGAGGTAAAGCTCGATACGTTTGTAGGCAGGCTCGGAGATGTTAGGACAGAGACCAGCTAAATCATTGGACCTCTTCGTGTAAGCTTCGATCTCGGACCCGATCATCTTTAGGTTGTAATACTCCACTTCCAATTTTTGAATGTCGTCCCTGTGACAGTATTCCTCCCTTATCAGATTTTTGAAATCGTTCCATGGGGTAGCATTGGCAGCCACCAACCCAAGCATCCGAATCTGTGTGTTCCACCACGAGAGTGCGTTGCCTTCCAATGTACTGGTTGCGTACTTGACCCGATTGTTAACTGGACAATCACACATCTCAAAGACGGACTCTACTTTCTCAATCCAGTGAAGAAGACCACCGCTACTTCTGTGCCGTTAAAAGAGTGAGGCTTGCAATCCATGAACATCTTGAAAGTACAAGCTCGAGGTTGAGCAGGTTGCTGTTGCTGTGCTGCTAAAGCTTCGGCAACTCGTGCATTGATTAGAGCCTGGATCTGGGCCTGAGTCATGTTAGCTCCACCACGTCCACTCATGATTCTACATCCACAAGATACCAACACGAGAAAAATATGTAATGCATATTATTTCCATATTCAGTACAAGTAGACAAGAAAAGATAAGAGTATAATTTAAGGTTAGGAAGGAGTCTATCATTGCCATGGATCCCATGGATATCTGAATCCCCAATTATGTCGGATAATGGGTCAGATCCCTTTACACACGCTTGGTCTCACTGGGACTCACATGCACTCCCAATTATTATTACGTATGCACCCGTAATGATAATTCGGTTTGCATGTTCACCCCAATTCCTCCTAACTTGTATCAAGAGATCCTCAGATGCGAATGTCAAAAGAAAGAGTTGTCAAAACGATAGAGACCACAAAGATTTAAAAGTAAAATCATACTAAGGTTCATCATAATATAAAATAAGTAACACATGAATTCGTACTATAATGCGTGTGTGGCTATATGCAATGCAATGTGTATGTATATGCTAATTGTATAGTGTATGCGATATTTAAAAGACGAACCTTGCAATCTGGAGCGCAGTGTCATGGTCGTTTTCGGAACTAATTCGGTTATAGTCCGGTTTTACAAAAACTTTTTAAAACCTAGTTCACTATAACCAGTGGCTATGATATCAAACTGTCACACCCTCAAAATCCACATGCGGAGTTTTACCACGAGGCGTGCGACGTACCAGGATCTAGCCACTAATCATGTCGAACTAATAGTAAATATTCAAAAACAAAGTCATCGTGTCCAACATGAATAGTGAATTCCAATTAAATCACTTCAAACAAGTATGTATTCAGCGGAAGCAAATGTAAATATCTCAAACAATCGAAAATAAAATGTTTTAAAGCGTAAAGTTTTATTAATCGCAATCAAGTGACACGCCCCATGACACTTCAAGCTCCCCAGACTGTAAGTTCTCATGCAATGATTATCTACGACCTGCAAGCATGCAGAAAAAAAGTGTATCAGCGATTAAGCCGGCGAGTTCACAGTTTTATTTAACGAAAATGGGTTGGTGTTTAGTTTAAAAACATGTCGTTAATAACTCGATACCGGGTGACATATGTTTGTTTGCCCTCATCAATGCCTATCAACATTGGCCATGTGTTTAAGGTCCTTAGTTCACGCCCGGCTCCCAGCACGGTGTGAGGTTTGTCAAGCCTAATAGCGCTATCAACTAATACCCCGTTGCCCCCAAGACAACTAGTTCGGTAGTAAGTAGGACTTTCTTTGATAGAGTTTGAGTTTATTAACTAACATCGAAATTAAACTACAACATTTATAAAAGTATTCCTCCAAGGAATAGTAGTTTGTCCCCTCGGGACGCATGTCTGTAAATGAGTAGTGAACTCACCTTTGAATGCTCGGATTAAGGAATGGAAATAAATACGCGAGATAGAACCGGTCAATCACGTCCTAGCATGATTACCGTTTAAGGGTTAGTGTGTGTGCTCACGCGGAAACACGAATCCTACACGTATCTAGAACATAGCACATTTTATCATAAAATACTAATTAACATGCATGCATCTATCACGACATCACTTAGCGACCACACAAGTGTCACGAAAGATTTAAAATACTCTTCAATAAAAATTCAGCAATATAGTGCATTTTCGGACAGTTTTCGGAGTGTTATCCGGAATAGTTCGTGTATAGGAAAATTCCCAAAAAATTACAAGGCGTGTCAATCGGAGCATCTACTATTGTGTAAAAATTTGGTGACCAAACTCCTTAAGAATTTTCCGTGAAAAATCAAACACTGAACAGTGGTCAGATTCGTCGAAATCTGACCCCTGCCCACTAAATATTTTCTTAAAAATTCCTCGTTTATCCGACTGACTTGAAACAGCGGCAAAATTCTTAAAACATCAAAGGCTATTTACATAAAATTTCATAGGAAAACACCAAACACGCAGGAAGTTATGACGCAAAACATATCGCGTAAAATCTGCAGAAAAACGCAGCTTTCATAGCTGAAACGAATCAATTTATTTAAAATAGCAAACGATGTCCAAAAATCATGATTCCAGCGCCATGAGAAGCGTATTTCGAAATAACACATTATAGACTCAAGAAAATCCAGATTTCGTTATGTTACGACCCGGTTATAGCCAACTGAAGTTGGCTGTAACGTCAAACAACTTTCTGCTTTTCAGCTTTACTTCCTATCGCGAGTCCTAACAGGTTCCGCTGTCATATTTAACGATCAGGCACCCTATCAACAACACTTATATATCAGTTTATACCCGACCTTTACCATATCTGTCATGACACCAGCCCGTATTGATTAATCAACAACAAGAACACGAGTTTTTTAATCACCCTAAACATGCATAAGTACCACTCATGCCTAACCAAACCCATGTAACCCACATGCGCCAAGTGCTATGATCATGGACTCGACAAGAGACTACCAACACTATTACATAATAACCATGTCGCTGATAATATATGTACATATTCATCTACACTAACAAAAATACGTATCCAAAATATTTACCAAGACATGACATATACTCATACTAAGGATTCCATATCACGACCCCATTGCTTGGGTCGACTTATCCACTTCCGAGAATTGATGACTTATTCGATCAAATACAAGGTGCAAATTGGTTTTCAAAAATCGACTTAAGGTCGGGCTACCATCAACTGATAGTGAAAGAGGAAGACATACCCAAAACGGCTTTCCGTACACGGTACGGGCATTATGAATTCCTTGTGATGTCTTTCGGACTAACCAATGCGCCCGCGACATTCATGGATCTTATGAATTGGGTTTGCAAACTCTTCGTATATTCAAAAAAGCAGGGAGGATCACGCTCGTCATTTACATAAGGTATTTGAAACTCTTAGCCGAGAAAAACTTTATGCAAAATTCTCGAAGTGTGCCTTTTGGCTTCGAGAAGTACAATTCCTCAGGCATATCATAAGTGCCGTTGGAGTATAGTAGACCCGTCCAAAATTTAGGCAGTGGCAAAATGGAATCCTCCGAAAAACCGGCGGAGATCAGAAGCCCTTTTGGGACTTGCGGGATATTACAGGCGATTCATTCAAGATTTCTCCAAATTGCATCACCATTAACTAAATTAACCCGAAATGACGAAAAGTTTGTCTGGAACGATGAACAAGAAAAGGCGTTCCAAATGCTCAAGGAAAAATTGACCAGTGCTCTGGTATTGACTTTACCGGATGGCACTGATGACTTGGTAATGTACTCGGACGCTTTGCACCTAGGTCTTGGGTGCATACTTATGCAACGGGGCAAGGTAATTGCTTATGCCTCTAGACAATTAAAGGTCCACGAAAAGAGATATCCGACTCATAAACTCGAATTGGCAGCAGTGATATTTGCCTTGAAGATTTGGAGGCACTCCTTATACGGGGTGAAATGCACTATTTTCCTAGACCATAAGAGTTTGAAATACTTCTTTGATCAAAAGGAGTTAAATATGAGATAAAGACGATGGCTAGAAACAGTGAAAGACTATGATTGCGAAATACATTACCATCCTGGAAGGGCCAATGTAGTAGCAGATGCGCTAAGCCGAAAAGAAGAATATACACCCATACGAGTGCGGTCAATGCAACTTGTAGTAATGTCGGGTTTGCTCGAACAAATCCGAGTGGCACAAAGAAGCAATAAAAGAAGAAATTGGAGAAAAGAACGTGTAAAGGGTTTATTGAAGGACATTATAGACGGAGAAAATGGGATGAAGACTCGATTCGGTAGAATTTGGGTCCCGAACACTTGTGGTGTCAAGGATCTTCTACTTGATGAGGCTCATAAGTCACGTTACTCGATTCACCCGGGAGCGACCAAGATGTACCGAGATCTGAAGCAAAACTATTGGTGGCCTGGAATGAAAAGAGACGTAGCGAAATATGTCGAAAAATGTATAACTTGCTTACAAGTAAAAGCGGAGCATCAAAAGCCTTACGACAAACTCCAACCACTAGACATACCAGTTTGGAAATGGGAACATGTTACCATGGACCTATTAACTAAGCTACTAAAAATGGCTCGAGGATTCGATCCTATTTGGGTGATCGTAGATAGATTGACAAAAAGCGCCATTTTATTCCTATTCGTGGGACTTATACGTCTGAAAAGATGTCGGAGGTGTACATGAATGAGATTGTAGCACGCCACGGAGTGCCGGTGTCCATCGTGTCTGATCGAGATACCCGGTTCACTTCAAACTTCTGGCACGACTTCCAAGAATAGTTTTGTATGAAACTATTAATCAGTACAACCTATCATCCCCAGATAGATGGACAAAGCGAATGAACAATTCAAACGTTAGAGGACATGCTACGGGCATGTATTATCGATTTTGGCGGTAATTGGGATGCTTACCTGGTTGGTTGAATTTTCATACAACAATAGTTATCATTCAAGTATTGGTATGGCTCCGTACGAAATGCTCTGTGATAGGAAATGTCGAACCCGGTTTTGGGTGTAGGCCGTGCCGTGAATTAAAGCCCATCGTGAACGCTACAGGTATAAGCGTAAGATGCATAATAGGGATAAACAGCATGATTCATTTGAAGAAGTCTCATGAAAGAGTCTTGATAGAAGAGAAAGCTGAGATGAGTTTATGACCTTAAATCAAAGTATTAGAAGAGTCAAAGGCTAGGAAAAAGCTAGTTTAATAAAATGTATTGGAGGAAATTGTGGATCGAAATAGATGAAAATATTTGACTTTTGACGGATCAGGTTAGAAAAAATTAGCAAATAAGATTAAAATGGAGAAATGAATAAGGATCAGTACATAGTTGGAGTAACAGTGAAGAATGAAAGATAAGTTATTCGGTACTAACAGTTCAAGACGAAACCTCTTTTAAGGTGTGGATTTGTAACACAAAAAATATCATATATATATACATATAACTAGGGATATTAACCTAGTTAATGGTAAGCTATTAAATAATAAAAATCATAAATTAGGATCCTATTTATACCAAACCGAACAGGAGGGACTAAACTGACAAATGAGAAGTTGTTTTATTAAAAGAAAACTTCAAAACATAGCACACACTTATGTGTGTGTACGTGTGTGTGAGCAGAGCAAAGAGATGAACATCCAAACCCTACTTTTATCAAATTGATCAAATTGAAAGGTGAATTTGGACTAATTTTAGTGCATGAATCAAGAACATTGGTCAATCATACTTAACTAACATAAGGTAAGTTACAATTTCTATTTTGATGATGTTTGATTTTGGGAGGAATTTGATTAATTGAAGTTCTTGAATAATTGATTGATGTTATGGCCTAAGGAAGGTATAACCTAAGTGTAGGATCATAATCCTAACTGAAATTAGATGATAAATTTATGAAATTTTGGGTAGATATTATTATGCTTTGCATAAAGAAGTGGGTTATGTTCTTACATGACAAAGCCTCAAGAAATTATACAATTATGAATACTATGATGTAAATTTGCTGAAAAAGCATGTTAATATGGAGCTTGATGAGAAACGTTGATAGTGAAAATTTGAGAAGTGATGCTATAATGTAAAGTTTAGAACTTAATTATACATACTAAACATAGAGGTTAGAAAGAATACGGAATACTTGAAAAGTGTGTAAGAATCAAGAATCAAGTGATGCTTAATTTAAGAAGTGATGCTATAATGTAAAGTTTATATGTTAATTGGACATACTAAATACAACTGGTCGTCGTCGACGCACCACCAAAGTACCGACGCCCTATACCACTGCCTACGGCAGTCTTAACCCGACGCAAGCTTTTACATGGCGTCGCCGACGCCATTCTGAAATCTTGAAAACTTAAAGTGTAATAACTAAATAAATTGTTATGATATATTTTCTTTACTGAATTATATAACTAATAAATTATAAAATTTTCAGTTTAAATAAATCGCAAGTAAAGTTGATGAAGATCAAGCCATGCCAAAGAACCGAACTTTCCGAATTTCAAGCTTCAGTTTTTAGTTCGTCTAGTTTATGTTTTAACAGTATCGTATGATGTAAAGTGTTTATGAATACTTTTAATAACTTAACTATTTTGGAATTATTTAATATAAGTGGTATAATATACATATACATATATATATATATATATATATTTATTTATATGTTTACATGGATAAGATAAAAAAAGGGATCTTACAATAATATTATAAACACATCTGTAAAAAAGTAAAAAAAATTGTCGAATAGGTAGTTTGCATGATATAATTTTTTTATGCGCTGGCGTAAATTTTGCATGAAAATAAATAATTTTTACGTCTCATGTAAATGTGAGTATGTGGCATTTTTTAATTTTTTTTGCTGAAACAAATGATCTTTTTTATAACTTTTGATAAAAATAAAAATTCGAAAAAACCTTTTTTGATAGCCTAGTTCTCATGTTTCTCACAACTTAAGGTAGTTCTCATTTTAACTCATCCCTATATATATATAATTGACCTGACATTTTATTTTTGTAAGTTATTTCTACATGGGTGTACAGACAAAACTTTCGTACATCTCATTCCTATAATAATATTTGTATACCTATATATAAATATAGCGAGAACACAGACATCATTATCTCGTTTCAAATAGCATGGTCCTTAGGGTTTAATAAATACAAATTTTTGTGGGTGATAATTTTCTCAATATAAAATTATAAGAAGATAAACAGTGTTTATTTTGTTCTTTAGTTTATTTCGTTATTTAATGTAAAATTTTCATTTGTAATTTATGTAGTTTAATTATTATATTTTTTTATTTTAACTAAATTACTTTGTACCCCTAAATAGTTTTTTAATGAACACTTTAATACCTTTCTAGACATATTTTTTAACTTTTTTTCTTTGCTATAACGAGTGTGGCGAAGTTGTTTTTAGTTTGGTTTTTTAACAAATGCATTGATACTCTTTTGAACATATTTTTTTACTTTTCTTTTTTTTTGCTATAACGAGCGTACCGAAACTGACCGAGTTTATATTGTTTTCTTTTTCGTTTACCTTTGTTATTTACTATATTTTGAATTACTTTTTCTTATTATTTTGATGTTTAAAGTCGATTTACGACGCAAATAGCATAATACATTTAGATGTCATTTTATTTAATTTTACAAATTTATTTATCGTTTGTTATAATGTGTTATACATTCTGAATTTCAACCACGTCCATGCAAAACACACGAATAACAACGACATTAGCTAGCAATTCATAAAAATTAAGAACAACATATGTACTTGGTTGTGGAAAAGTGGTTGGAAGGTTAAAGTTAAATAATTAATCTTAAAATTTATATTTAGAGTCCTGACAAGTTCTATTCTTTCCTTAAGGTCTAAAGTTCAACTCCCACTAGTATTATTTTAAAAATATTGATGGTGCCAATAAAATTTAGAACTAAATCTCTTTGGAGATCGTTAGTTCGAAATTAAGCTAAACCGGGTTCTACCGTAGTGGGTCATCGGGGGCGGTTTTACCGCGAACTGATGGCTTTGTGGCTCGGGTATGTATCCAGCTCTGACCGTTATAGAGGAGTGAATACATTTACTCGATTGAGGGTATTCCAGGATGCTAATCCGATAATTTAATTAGTCATTCAAAAAAAAATATATTTTGAAAACATTTATATTTTGGCAGGAAATATTGCAAAAACTTTGTAACCATAAACCTACTGACTACAATTGGTATTTTTATAATGGGAAATTTACAAGGCTAGCTACACTGTTGAACTTCTCAGAAATAGCCGCTTCAAACCCTTCTATGAGCTTTCACACTGAAAACAAGTGGTTATAAACACAAACGCAACATTTGTAAAAAAATATTTGTGGCAGTTCAATAATCTCTAGAGAGCATTTAACATTTTTTTATTTTCTGTTATTATTTTTAAACGTATGTAACTTTTTCTTACAAGTAATATTTTTTAAATTACATCAAACTAAAAATGATAATTTATTCTGTAATTTAAAAAATAATATTATTATATGAACAGGTTATAATAGTTTAAAAATAATGATGAAAAAAAAAGATAAGGTTAAAGTTTTTCTAGAGAGGGTTTAGCCTTATATTTTTTCCATCAAAATTTTTAAATGGGTATAACATTTTGATACGAATTATATATATATATATATATATATATATATAATTTGAATGAAAATTATAATGAATAGTAACAATTTTATTTTTTAGTTTATTTCGTTTTTTATTATTAACTTTTATTTTAACCTTTTTACTTTATTCATTTATTTTTTTACTATTTTCTCGAAGTGCTTTACATTTTTACTCTAAACTTTAAGAAATTTATCATATAACTCTTAAACTTTAATAAAGTTTTTGATATAAATTTAACGTCGTCTACATATTGGTTCACGAGGGTCACTTGGTATTAGAAGTTCGTGTTTTTCTTTTACATTTAGTTTTGGTCATTGTTCGGTTAGCACCATCTTACTCTCCCCCCCAGGTGGTACAGTTTTACGCCCGGCCCCGCAACGTGGGAGGCTTAAGACTAGTTTTAAAAAAATTACAACAAATTAAAGAAAATTTTGGTGTAATTTAAAAAAAATTAACGTATGAAAACATTATGTCTAAAAATCATGATGGAAAAAGTAAAAAAATGTTGAAGCCTCTCTAGATATTTTATCATCTTTAATTTGGGGTAATTTAAAAAAAATTAACGTATGAAAAAGTTATACCCATCTAAAAACATGATGGAAATTCTTTTAAAAAGAAAAAGAAATTGTTGATGCCTCTCTAGAGATGTCTCAAAAGGCTCAGAGCCGCTACATGCATTTTTTACACGTGTTGCATTTTGGTTGTTCGCTGAAAGAACTTTAGAAGGGACTACAACCACCTTGTTTTCAGTGTGAAGGCTCATAGAGGGGCTTTAAGTGGTAGGGTGTGCATGGTTCGTTTCGATTTGGTTTTTGGGCAAAACCAAAACCTAAATGCGGTTTTTTATTTTTGAAAACCATTCGGTTTTGGTTGTTTTGGTTTTTACACCGATTCAGTTTGGTTTTTCAAACAAAATTATGTAAGATTCAAAAAATAAAAAGTATAAATTAAAACTTAAAACTTAAGAATCTTGCTTATATGTTTACTTTGAAGTTATTATATTTAACCTTTTTAATTAATATTATTCTTATATACTTAACATTTAATCTATTTTTATGTTTCTTTAAAGTTTTTATTAAGACATTTTCTTTTATAATACTTTGAAGATCATTTACTTTTTATAAACATTTTATTATTTCTTATAGGCAATAAATAAATAAGTTCAATTATAAATAAAAATATTAATGTCTTATTATAAATACTTAACATTCAAGAATAATATTAATAATTTCTACTAGCATGGGTTAAACAGTTAAACATAAAAATATATAAATTAGGCGTACTTTTGTAACTTATCGATTCGGTTTTTTAGGTTATTGAATTGGCTATCCAAAAACCGAACCAAAATTTTCAGTTATTAAAAAATCAAAAACCGAACTGTCACTTTTCGTTTCAATTTGGCTTTCTTGATTGTTTTGGTTACTGTTTGATTATTTTGATTTTTTCTCACCCTATCAAGTGGCTTTTCTTGAAAAATTGAACAATCAATAGCTAGTCTTATCAATTTCCCTTTTATAAATTTTATCACATCATCTTTTTATACTATTCCTTTACAGACCTAAACATCTAGCAAATGAAATTAAAAAAAATGATTCAAAACACATGATAAACAACACTACTGTTAGAAATTAACAAAACTGGTTTCTCTAGTCATGGGACAACTCTATAGCAAACATGTAGAATTATCAATTTATCATGCTTTATACCTCCATTATTAAAATCGAACTCATATTAGTGCTAATCAAATCCCTCCATATTTTATTAACAAAATTAATAAGTCCGATTTACAAGATCCAAGCCGTTGATTTTTTTTAACGACTAATAAACTACACCGTGTCCAGGTTCAGTTTGAACGTGGATTTTCTCCAAAGAGGGTTTGCCTCTGACTACTAGGCTACAACCCAAGTGATGAAAAAACTCAAAGACTTACTGAACCATGGCTCGGCTAAAGTCTCAAATGTAAGTCAAGTCCAAAAGAATCATCAAACCCGGCTCTACCGTCGCTGGCGGCTAACCCGCGACTATCTCCCTGATCAGCCGACGGCTCCCCTAAGCCGCCAGCGTAAGTAGAAGCTGGTAAAACGCCTCCTCGAGCCACATGGAACGGAGAAACGGCTCGAGGAACAAAGAGCCATGATGGGGCGGTAAACCCGTTGGCCGGAAGTATCATTCTCCGGCCGTGTGTGTGGAGGTGATGTGGCGGAGCGAAGGCGGCATGTCGGCTGGCTTGAAGTTGAGTTCGCTTCAACTGCTGACGTTCTTTCTTGTGGGCGTTCTGGTGGCCGCCGAGAGCTTGTGAGTTGGCAAACTCACGGCGGCAGTACTGACACTCGTATCTCCGGCCATCGGAGGAGATAGACGGTGGTTTGGTGGGTCCCATTTGCTCCTCTTCAAGTACGTTAAATCCAAAGAGTTTTAACCTATTTGTTGTTGTGTTATTGGTAGGTTTAGCTTGATTATGATCAAGTTCTGCCATATGATGTATGTGTGTGTATATATAATATATATTTATAATTTATGAATCTATAGTGACATGGGTTAGAGAGATAAGATGCATGAGTTGTGGTATTTATAGATGGTGTTGATAGTTGAAGACAGAACTGGTTGTTGCACAGTTGTAGACATCTCAATCATGTAAGAAAAGTAAGTGTAAATTTGGCAAACATCAGGCCTTGATTAATGCATTTGTTACATAATTTGGATAAGTTGTGTAGGTTTTGACTAATAAACAACATTTATTATTATATGAATTGTGAATCTTACAATTATATGTTAGAAGCATCTGGTAAAGGAAAAGTGTTGTTATAAAGTTAAAGACTTGTAATAAAGAAATATGTGTTTGGTTGTGGTATCATAATTAAATAGTACGTACCTATAGCATATAAATTTCTTAAGTTATTGTTTAAATAAATTACTCATAGACTGCACTTCGACGGATTAGGCTTTTACCAACGGACTTCTGACATATCGATTTGTGGGTTATACTTCCTTGTTTAGTAGTGTGGATTCAGCTGTCATATACGTCCGAACCAAAATTGTGTATAAAAGTGTTTGTTAGAATTATAATACTTAATAAATAAATAAAGACAAAGATACATCAGAAGATTTATACGTTAAAACAATCATGTGTTTTATTTATTATATAATTACAAAGGCTAAAAGTTAGATAAAGATAACATTTCTTAGGGTATGAGAAAATTACCAAACATTACATAATATCTTCTTTCCATCCTATACTTCCAAATTATACTTTTATCCATCACATGAAATTAAAATAGTGATTAAAACAATAAATAAATAAATATATATATAATATATATATATATAAATACATACATTGTATTAACCTGATTAATTTACAGTTATATTATGTATGTCGCAGATTCAAATGATCGACGTAAACAACGTTTTAGCATATCGCCCTTCATTTTAAGGCTATGTCATCCTAAGGCGCTGCTAAATGGATGGATCTTATCAACGTCCATGAATTATAAACAAAGATCGAACCGTTGGAGTATTTATTAGTGATACCATCGTGACAATGGATTCAATAAAGTTGATGATTGATTTCTAACTTAACTAGTTTAAACACATCATGTTATGTTGGTTGAAATTGCAAAAAAGGCCATGAAAAGATAGGAAAAGCAAAATGCTAATCTTCTTTGCCATGTGATAATATTATTTGATTAGTCATGTATGTAGTTAAAGATATAGAAGATTGAGAGGGGTTAAAGAATGTGATGCATGTTACTGTTGCATGGTAGTTGAACTATCAAAGGATTGGTTTCAAAAATTGAACAAAGATTATGTTCTTCACCAACTAATCACAACCATTATAATTTTTTATTTATTTATTTATTCATTTTATTTACAATATATGCAAATCTATAAACGTGCATGCATGGGACAAATGATGAGATTGATCATTATGAGGAGTAAAGTTGAAGCAAACGAGACTTATATATGTCATGTTCGGTGAATATATGGTGTCGCTTATTGAGTCTCATCGTGGACATAATAGATCTAGAATCGAGAAAACAAAAGGAGTTGTCAAATCGATGTGGTACTTTTGAAATCAAGAAAATCTTCAAATCTTCCTGTAGAAATAATGCTAGCTTTTTGCTTCAAATTTTGCAAGTTTTGTATTGGTAAATAAAAATTATGATGTTTGATTATCAATCGCATATTTTTTAACCATACAAAATATTTGATATTGATCCGACATTTAACATACGGCATCTCGTGCCATTAATATTGTCTGCTTTGTCCACTAAGAGTTGGCTCACGAATTTGTTTTTTGTTGTCCCGATGGAGACTACTCATGGGGTCACTCATTTGGATACTACTCTCACCTAAACATGTTTAACTATGGACATCTAATGGGATCCATATAAAATGCGTTAATGGTATTTAAGGCAGGAAATACTTAATGCCCAAGATCTCTCTTGTGGACAAATAATGTGGCCTTATATCACTCCTAAGATGTATAAATGACTTGGCTTTGATATAAAGTTGTAATGCCTTGCTTATAGGGGAGGATATCCTAGCGAGGTTTATTTAGATTGAAAAACAAACATGAGTATTTTTACGGGCAACCCATTAGGGGCGAAGTGGACAATATTCTATCATGATTTACTTAGATTGTTACAAAACATGTGGACTATGTAATATGATGATGGCGCAAAGTGCAAACATGTGGCTTCGATCATGGGGCATAAACTTGGATTCTTCGTACGACAGAACATCGCATTTCAGTTATGTAGAGAACTTGTTGGGCAAACTTTTTGAATTGTGTTTCCACTTTCAGATTAGAGTATTAGGATATATAGATTATTCAAAATCTCATTTGGATAACTCAGATTGTTAAGAACGGATATGAGTTTTTCAATTAGATAACCTCTTGGAGTTGCAGGTGCCAGGTCATAACATTCTCCACATACACTTGATCGATAATGTCCCAACCATCAAAATTGGGTTCTGTGTGTATGGAAATTGGACTGACACATATAATAACTATATAAAGCAAATCTGATGGACATAAATGTAATTTTACATCGCATATAACTTTTGAAGTAGCATGTACAGCAGAGGGTTAGAATGGGAAACTACCCGGCATTTTAAGACGCCATAGGGGTAAAATGGTAAATTACTACCAGCTCCTTCGGCCATCCGATACCCCATTGTGGCTCATTAATGCCTTTATTACAATTGAATCGTTTTAAATCTGATCGCTCGCTTCATCTTTCCTTCTCTATCCATTCAAGCAAACTCTCTTCTCTATATCTTCTTACGGAATGTTGGATTCCACCCAAATCTCCCACACGAATAATAGGGCGATGACAGTGGTAGGTGGTGGACAAGTCGAAGCCCCAACAACGGTGGCATTAGGGCTCCTTCACAAGTCAGTAAGGTTTTTCACAGATAAATCCTCTGGTCAACGGTGGTGAAGCTACATTTTCCCAGTAAAATAGTTGAGGTTTGGCAATGACTACCTTGATGATTGATGGTGACTGTGGGGCGTTGAGAATGCAAGAATAGTTGCTATGTTGTTAAAAATGGTAAAATTGCTTGATTCTCTATTGATTTTGGATTACAAACTTGTTTTTTTCATCTTGTATTCACCTTTTTGTTCAATTGATATTTGATCCGCTTTATCTTTTAGTGTTGATTTGCGTAGGTTTTTTTAGTTATTTTGATAATATATAGGTATAGTTTTTAAGCAGATATTGAAATTTAAGTATCTGGATCCATAGCGATTTACCAAGTAACATGATATAGGACTGAGGGAGTTTCATTTGATTTGGTTGTTTGGTTTTTTCCTGATTGATGGCTTCATTATTTTTTGTTTTTTTACTTTTTTTATTTTATTTGTAATTTAAGCCGTGTGTGATTAATTTAATGTGGAAATGCTTCTGAAATTCCTCTTTGACATTTCTGAATCATCAAACATGCGAAAGTTTGTGAGATATAGTCGCGTAAATAGTTTGCTCTTCGGGTAAATAATTTTATAGTTTTTCTTTTCTATTCAAGAAGTGTTACTAAAGCCCGAGATTGTGTTGCAAGCATTGGCTGATGATGAGGAACTAGCTGGTCTCAAAGATTAATTCCATGCAATTGATTTAGATAAAAGTGGTGCTATTAGTCATATAAGAGATTGCATTATTTGAGTACACAACAATTTGGCCTCTCAATATGTGACTTTTAAAAGGGTAATACAATTTTATTGGAGCTCTCAATATGGATATACCAATGCATGCAAGTACATTTTTTTTTCTGTCAACTGACATATGCATCATCTTAACCTGGAAATTGTAGCAGATACAATTCCCACTTGTATGAAATGTCCAAGAACTAGTTGAAAGAATGGTCATCTGTCAGTGGCGAAGCTTGAGATTTCCGACCGGGGGGCGAAAGTCACCAGACATAAAAATTTCTATAAAAAGGGGGGTCGAAAACGTATATACCCAAAAATTTATATACGAAAACTATATACTCTCCACTACTGAGCGAAAAGTTTTGGGGGTCAGCCGCCCCCTCCCGCCCCTTAAAAGCTTCGCGCATGCATCTGTGTAGCAGCCTCTAAAGTCTAAATCTGGGTTTATAAAAAGCAGGAAACTCTCTGGGCGTTTAGGTCCCAAAAGCCGTGGCGTGCGCATCACGTAACGTATGTGAGGTGTTGCTCAATGTAGAGTTTGGTTTAGAAAAGGCGCAGAAAGACTCAAGCCCTGTGCAATTTCTTGGCAATTAATTGACGCTGAAGCACGTGCTGCATGTATTTCATGCAGCAGGTTGTTGTAGAGCTTGCTTTTCAGATTGTATATTAAGCATATATAAAGCTTACTTGTCTCTAACTATTGGGTAAATCAAATGATACTAGAAGCCTACAAAAGATATATTAAAAAAGAAAATTACAAGCCTCCTCCTATAGACCCTAATTTTGACTCCATGAAGTGCCTCCTCAAGCCCCTAATGTGTTTTCCTGAAAGCCTTTTGAACCAAGGTCCAAATCATGAAATCTTAAAACCTAATTACACAATCAGTAAATCACACGGGCTGCAGAATGTAGATTGATCCATTTCAAGACCAAAGAACCGCAAGCAGATCAATTCATAATTATTCCTAAATTAAACGGCATCAAAAGATAGCCTATATCAATCAAATCTTAGATCAAAACACAGTCTGCAGATGGAGTTGTAATAACAATATCAATGCATTATATCTGAAACATTCAACAAAATAGATATTAATGCCCAAAACATTAATTCCACCAACAGTTCTTCAATTTTCAAATTAAAAGTAAATATCAATCTATTAATTCGTATGAGTGGCAAACGATCCATATAAAGGAGATACTACTTCTTGTAATGCGCGGCCTCACCGTTTACTCAAGAAAAAAGAATGACAAACGATGTAGAAAAATTCATATATGAATGCATATAAACTAGCAAACGACAACACGCAAATTGATACAAAGGCAACTATCAAAGCAAGAACTACCCAACTACACAATCACACGGGCTGCAGAACACAAATCGATCCATTTCAAAACTGAAAACAACAAGCCAATCGCCTCACAAACATTCCAAGTTAAATCGCATAAAATTATTCAAGCCTAAATCAAAACATAGTCTGTAGACTGAGTTCTAATAACAATGCATTCATCTGAAACATTCAAATGAACAGATATTATTGGCCAACAAGAACAACAAAATCAACAACACGAATCCAGTTATTAAAACGTTCATATCAGCATCTTATAAAGCATCACAATTGACCCGTAAGATGTTCATTTCATCACACAAAACAAAACCCTAGATTGAAAAATTGGGGAAAATGTGGAAAACTACTTCTTGTAACGAGCCACCTCACCATCATTAGGAAAAAACCCCATCAAGCGTCCAGCAGAGTTCTGGTAAGCATACATAAACCCACCCATAACTCCGATCAAGCCCCGGTCACCATCGATGGGCCTCTGATCCCGGGCTTTATTCCTGCAAAAATAAACCCAGATCTTAAGTTAATGAGAAGATTGGACAGAGATTGAATAATAAATAATAATGATAGTGATAGTGGGTTAAGAAGGGGAAAGGAGACCGGAGAGGTAGCCGACGGTGACGGAGATGCCGGTGATGGTGGTGAAGCGGAGGTAGTCGAGAGTGTTGAAGTTGCCGACGGTTTTGGTGAAGGGTGGGTTGCGATCGATGACTGGGTATTCGGGTTTGGCGGATGCGGTGATGTCTGTGTTCATCTTGATCTTGTGTGCGTAATGGCTGCTTGCAGGAGTGATTGGGTGAAGAAAGGATGTTGTTATCTTTTTATGGGCTTATTGGGCTCGGATTCCACATGATGTTTGTTATCTTTGGGTTTAACTGGCTCCTTTTCGGCCCACAATAACTAGTTCGAATATTTTATACATATTATCATGATGAATAGTAAATGTTCAATGATTTTTATTTTGATTATTTTTTTAATATTATTATTATACATATTTTTTTTTGGTTTTTTTATTTATTTGGAAAGGCAAGCAAATTTATTTAAACATAAAACATGAGCAAGATACTAGGAGCAATCAAGCACAAAGTGTACAACAAGATGAACCCATAATACAGCACATTACACACAAGATAAAAGAGAGGAAGTCTACATATGCCAACTTAAACCCTTATGTGTAGTCCTGCATTTAATCCATCCAACTTGATATCTTTCACACTAGCCTCCACTGACTTGCTTGATTTATTAAAAACCACAACGTTTCTAGTCTTCCAAAGCAGCCAGACAGCAGAATAGATAATGGCTAGCAGCGCCTTTCTCGCCTCAACGCAGACCAGGAGCTGACCCAAATTGTCCCACAGACTCCAAGGAGGGCCCAACCTTCGCTCTCCACATCTAAAAGTGTAGACACGACCTCTTCTGGGACAATCACAAATTGAAGGCAAACCACACCCTCGCACGATTATCTTTACGACTTATTTGCAGAGCCCGCCACATAAAACAGTTCACCTTAATGGGAAGGCAACCACTTCGCCTCCTCGATTATTCTCCTAGCGGAACTAACTGAAAACGAGCCTCTTGAGTCCTTAACCCAATGCTACCCATCATGAAACCGGTATGCTTCTAGTAGCTGAGAAAGGTCTCTGCTTCGACCTCTGCGAGAGAGGCCTTCGACCACCTCCATGTAAACTAAACCGAACACCCCATCAGTGTTACGTTCCACTCTATCTTTTACCCAACACCCTTTAGCCACCTTTAAAGGATACAAATTTGGGACGTAATGTTTTAGAGGGAACCGCCCTACCTAAATATCCACCAAAACCGAGTCTTGTCACTTAATCCCACTTTTTTTCTCATGAGAAGATCAGGTTTAACCTCTAGCAAACCTAGCTCCTTCTTAATATTAGCAATCCTAGCCCACGTACCCGTGATCGATTTCTTAGATTTAATATGGATAAGATTTTGTTTTAAAGATACATATTTTATTTTATTTTATTTATTTATTATGAATGATAAAGTGGTGTTGAATAGTAAACGTGTCATAAGATTTTGTTTTAAAGATATATCTTTTAAATAGTTATTTCTTTATATTAGGATTTTATAGTGTTTTAACAAATTACATTTGTAGCTTCTCACATACTTTAATGACATGTTACTGCTACCGTATCATATCAAATCGATACCGGTTGAACAACGCCAATACTAGTGTATACTTTATTAAAAAACGAAGCTATATCTTATGGGCATTATAAACATGTACCATAACGAACTAAACTGGAACTAGAACCGATCCGACCGAACAACTTCGATATGTACCGGAATCAGTATTATCGAAACCAATATACGTTTTTACGGTTTTTGATTGATGTAAAACACGTGTTGATATTCTTTTGGACATATCATGTGTTTATTTATTGGATTTTCTCTTTCGATTGCTATAGCGAGTGCCCGTACTGTAAAGAACCGAACCACTATCAATTGAGTTTCCGCCGCATATCATGGGGAATTCAACTAGTTATATATGAATTTATGATGAATATAAGTAAATAATATATATTGTGTTATCTAAAATAGTTATTAAAACTGCTATTTCTGTCCATGTGGTTTGGTGAAAAATACCACTTTCATCGGTATATGTAAATGACCAATATCCCACTCATTTAATTGAGAAATTCGGATGAAGTTAACTGATATGGTGAATATGACAAGATTAGAAAACCGCTAGGAGCCAAATGCAAGAAAACAAGTAATTCAAGAAAGTGACAAATTTCACCAAACAACAATATGGATGAGCTCTATACTGGTACTGAAAATCGATAAATACGGGCATTACTACCGATGTTTGTGTGTAAAATTTGGCAAAATACCAGTACCGTATCGAAAACGCCAAAAAGTGGGAACCGAGTCGACACTGAAAAACAATTTCGGTACGGAAAATTCGGTGTTGGTACCAAGTCCCATATGCTCAACCCTAAACTATAGAAACAAAAATGACAATTTACGCATAGTTTTCTTACCTAATATACATCTATTACCTTAAATAAAAATATTTTATAAATTTATTTATATCAATAAAAGTCTCATTTAAACTTGAAGCCTAGTTAAGCTCGGTATATAAAGCCTAGACTGAAACTTGTTTGTTAAACAACCTTATTTTTAAATTCGAGCTCTATTAATTATTAACGTATATCAATTTGACTACTTTACATTTTTAAAGGTTGGTGTCAAAAGGATAATTTATAATAAATAGGTATGAAAATGATAAAACAGATAAACTATACATACTAACCATGTGTCAAAAGGATAATCTATGATAAATTGGTATGAAAAATGACAAGACATATAAACTATAGGTATTAACCGTGTGTCAAAAGGATAATCTATGATAAATTTGTATGAAAATGACAAAATAGATAAACTATAGGTACTAACCTAAAAACGCTTGAAAATATGTGTATTACGTTCCCTAAAATTTTTATAAAAATATGTTGTTTTAGACGGTGTTACACAAGAGTTACACAAGGTTTTTTTTTAAATTCCTTAATATTTTTTGAAGTTTTTGCATATAAACGCATGTATAAGTTGTTTTAATAAAAAATGAGAAATAAAAAATCAGTTCAAAAAAAGTAAAAGAAAATTCTATAATTTTTTTTATTTCAATGGCTTCTACATGTGTATATTTGGAAAGGTTTCGAATAAATTATGTAAAAATGATTTTTTATATAAATATGCTTTTTAATGTTGGTTTTACACATAAAATTAGTGGTTCTCTGGTTATTAATTTTTATGTTCTCCATTGAATGGAACACTATTTATATAGGGGCAGGATCTGGGGAAAACACCTCAAAGTGTGATAACGTGAGAACGTTTCACAGTTGTTGGATCAAAACAATTTACGTACTAAATTAACGAAGTGGCGTTTTTGTAAATATCTATAACTTTCGAACGTAACCTTACAAACAATACCGAAGCATATAAACTTCCCATAATTACCTCCCCAACTTCTACGGAAAATGAAAACCCTAGATGAACGCGAAGACTTATATTATGGCGTCTGAAGATCAATCACGATCCAAAAGTAGAAAACAAAGTGAGTTAACAGGGTTGTAGATTGTACTAGTTATTTGATGTTATTGGCGTTTTAATTTCAACAATAATTGTGCAGTTTCTAGAAGAAAGGAAACCAGAAAGTCACCACATCGTAAACGTCAAAGAACCGACGAACAAATGAAGAAGGCAACATCAAAACAAGGTCATAAACATTACATTTTGTATCATTTAAAACGCCTACATCTGGTTACTATGAAGCTTGTACATGTTAACTGTCTTTGTATGTTTGTAAACGCCATATAAAAAATAACTTAAAATATATTTGACCTAAAAATGCTAACTACTGTTATGATGTTTTGTATAAATTATTAACGCCATATAGGATGTGTTATGGAACAACGAATTGAAATGAAATTACCTTTTACATGTATACTTTCAGTAAAACTGTGAAAACACCATATAAGTCAAGATAACTTTCAATGAAGTGTGAAAACGCCATAAGCATATAACTTTCTATTTGTACATGTAAACTTTGAAACGCCATGTAAAGTCAATGTAAAGATGTTTGTGAAAACGCCAATGAATTTAATCTTGTTTTAAGAGAAGATAGTTTGAAAGTCAAGATAAAGATACATGCAGATGGGTCCCAAAACGCCAAGAAAAGAAACGCTTTGAGCGAGGATGTTGAGGTTCAGGAGGAACCTTATTACTAGTTCGGTGGGGCTAGAGTTTTATTAAGGGTGAAACATACAAACTTGACTAATTAGTTTGTAAATTTTAATGCAAATTAAATACAAATAGTACAAAACATGGGATTTGGTATTGCCTTGAAAATGAAGATAGACAGTATACCAACAATGCTTAGGTACTTGTGCGAGGAAAATTACAATGCAGAAACAAACAATTTAAATTTCGACAATCATATGATACATATCAGTGTGGAGTTGATAGACTCTTTAACGAGTATACCAAATGGAAATGTCGCCGTGACGGCCAAAAGAACATCAAAGAACAACAAAGTAGTAGTTGAATGGAGATGACAGTTTATAGGGACAACCTAGAATAAAAGACTGGGCGTGAAGGCATACTTTGATAACATTTTACTTGCGATGAATAATTACGGGAGAAACTTCTGTCTAAATTTTCTTGTTGCATTCTTCACATTATTGGGCATGCAAGCGATAACTCTGTTGTAAACCAACAATTTTTGCACAACGTTAAACCAAATATTGAAATCAATCAAACAAAGTGGTGTGATTATCTAATTGAGTGTTTACAACAAGCAAAAAGTGCATGGACGCCAATAAAACATTTCACAGGACCCTTGATCGTACTTGCGGTATGAAAAAAATTTATACAACATTGTTTGCTAAATAAAAACTTGAAAATTAGTATCTTTTAATACAACTTGCTTTGGTGAATGATGCTTGCGATAGAAAAATGTTAGAAAGAAAAGATGATTACCCAATTGAGTGGGTCACTGTGAGAATTCTGGAAATGTTCTAGAATGTATTGAGGAAGAGCATATATGGGTCTGACAAAAAATGTCATGATGTGAAGGCTACGAAGAGAATAACTGTTAGGAAGACTAGGAAGCCACATTTTGAAACAGTTGTTCAAAATACGAAAAAAACCAAGAAAACTAAATTTGAAGTGATGGTTAATGAAGATGATAATGATGTGGAGAATGTAGATGATGCTGATAATGAAAATGAAGATAATGTTGATAATGAAAATGACGTTGATAATGTTGATAATGAGGTTGATGATGATGCTAATTTTGATCATGATGTTCGCCGCAGTCATATAGAACTCGACCTTGAAGTCCAAAACGCCATGGCTATTTGTGATGAGGATGATGGGCGGGAATAAGCTTATATTCAAAGGGTTGCAGATGATTTAGTAAGCCAAAACATGATGTTTGAGGTATCATTATCAGGAAATCATGCTCTATACACAGTTCTAACAGAACATGCTAAACAAGAAGCTGGTGAAAAACATGACAATATTGGTGACAATTTGTTTTTAAAGTTTTGCGAATTTTGCTTAACCTTGGTTCACAACTAGGTTAATAAATGAATCAAATATGCATTGGAAAGTCCGTTTATTTAACAGCCACGAACATGATATTTTTTATTAAAATAAATGAGAAAAACAACACGTCCGTTTGTTAGTTATATTCATTAACTATCGTTTATGTTTGTCATGCTCATGTATGTTTTTCATACATGTAAAATTAAAAGGGGTGCTTAAAACTTTTCATTGTGTAAAAAGAAGTTTATTAATCACATCATCATTACTCTCTTATTTAAATTGATCATCATGTTAAATTTTGTTCATAAAAAACCCATGAACCCATACATTCTTTTCATAATTTATTGTTTCTTCAATTTGTAACTTTGTCTGTCATATATATATAATAGATCAGTTTTATTATTTATTATATTATTTTCATAGTTTAATCCTTCTACTACAACTGTTATGTGTATATCATTTTGTCCAGATCATTGTGATTTTATAATACTTTCTAGGGAGGATATATTAAAAAAAACAAAAAGTCAATCTTTATCCTCATCAAAAGTTGTTAATTTGAGATTTTCATTATTTTTTTTTACTTTTAGTTTTGATTACATCTTAATTGAATATATTTTTTTACAACTAATAACAGATGATTATTCAAATTGTAAAAATTTTATTACTTTTTATTTGACTCTTAATTTTGATTATCTCTTAATTGAATATAAAACTACTTTTTTTACAACTAATAATTTCATAATTATTTTTGTAGGTGATGTCCCTAGAACTTCATTATTTGACATTTCAAATGGTATGAAACATATTACATTCTTAATTAATATAATTTTTATATTTTAAAATATTATACGTTATATAAAGTTGGTTTGTACATAAAATAACCGATTTTCACCCGCGGATGGCACTATCAAGAGTAAAGAGTATAGATGAGGTCAAGTTACTAATAGTAGATGTCGATGGTAAAAATATAAATGAAACATGTAGTGTTGTATACAAAGAAATTTTGAGAGATTTACAATTTATTTTTAAGTTTGTGAATTAAGATTTTAATTTAGCTTTCTCCTTATTTAATGTACAGCACAATTTTATGTATAAATTTATGAAATTTTTTATTTAATTTTTTCAATCTGTATAATACACAGATACCTAAGCTAATGTTATATAGAACGTATGAAACCATAAAGTTAAGAATAACACAATCTTAAAGTTAGTCGAATCTAGTAAAGTTATAGATTCACATATTCTTGATAATATGGATTAGTGTTGATAGAAGGGAAAGTTAGATTCCATCATATAGGAGGTATGTTATAAATATCTCACAAGGGAAATGAACAATTAATTAATTAATTATCATACATTAGTTAATCTTTGGCATAAAGTTTTGGATGACGACATTTTCTTGAGTTGTTATTGAGTGATATTCTATGCAAAAAGAAAATTTGTTCTCACGCATGGTTGTCAAACGTTTAAGATATGTGCTATTCAATAAGTGCAGTCTCATGTTGTGACAAGATTACATTTGAAAATAACCTTATACACTTGACACATAGGGATAGCATAAAAAACTCGAGTCTGATGGGTATAACTGAAACCCAAAACGCACAGGACAATTATTCAGGTCTGAGACTAAAAAAATTATTTCCTAAGTATATATCAGATGGATATGAGATTAAGTGATACTCAACTCGATCACCCAAAACCATATGTATATTTAACAGAACTATCTATTCGAATTATGTATTTGAATAGCTTTAATTTTTTATTTTATTTTTCTTTAACCTTTACCCAGTTTTTGCTTCATTCTATTTGATTTATTCCATGAAATGTAAACTTTTTTATATATTTTTTTATGATTTTATTTTTGTTTGTATCTATAAAATACATTAATATCTTTTGAGAACTATATTGTCATGAAATTTACATAATTTAAATATGTATGTTGATGATGATATGTGATTAGTCATATTATTATAAACATGTTAGTTGCTAAAAACATATCATTATATAAAATTAGAATAGAAATATACAAAATCATATGAATATTCTTTTAACCAACTGATGAGTGTATTTGATATCGCAAATATGTTCGATACTCAATGAGTAATTATCCGATGAATATTTGACGGGTATTACCCATGTAAGGGATATAATTTTGAAACTCATATGGGATTCAGGGATTGAGATGACTTATATCCCCTTCTTTTCTTCCAACAATAAATCACTATAAACCTTAACATCATCATTTTTTTATCTTATTTAAACTATATCTAATTTATATAATTTATTTCTATTTTATTTAATTAATAGTTATAATTATTTTTATTATCATATAAATTAAAAAAATAAAACATGTAACAATTTTATTTTTATTTTTTTGATATCTTGTGTTTTTATTTGATATAAATTCAAATAATATAGTAAAAAGGAATATTTACGTCTCTTTTTCAAACGACTACTTTTGCAACGACTAGTTTTTCAAAACGGCTACTTTTGTAACGACTAGTCTTTACTGACTATAAATTTAATTTGCATTTCAAGCAAGATGTGCGCTTTTCATACAGAATAGAAGATTTACTGTAATACCTGAATTTTTAAATATTATTTATATAACTTAACAACTTATTAATAGTTAAAAGCTAAGTTTCATTATAAGTTATTTAACATATTTAAAATCATAGTATAACACATACTTAAAATAATTAACGAAGGGAAAAAGTAAAACATGATAAACTGAAAAGAAGATATACATAAATTGTTCTCCAATGGTATTGTATCAACTCAAATGTTTTTACTTTTTTAAAATTTGACATCTGAATGTATTTGACACACCTCACCAGATTTTTAATTAACTGAAATTCTTATATGTTATTCTAACTTGAGGGCCAAGCTAACCAAATCCTACAAATCGAGACTTGCCTTTCCAAAACCCTACTGCATATCTCATTTCCTTTCTAATCACCATCATGCATATTTTCCATCAACTTTGGATAAGTTCTGACATACACCTTGAGGAGGTACAATAATGAAATTACTTCTATTTTATAAATATTTTATGCAAGTATATTACTCCTATTTGTTTATTATTATTACAATAAATCTAAAGACAGAGATATTTGACCCATGATTATCTCAACCAATATTTTGACACCACTTGACCGTTTATATATCAAAATCCAGTAATATAATTCATAGAGATTTTATTCTCTGTTTTAAAAATAAATGAAATTGTTACTATTGAAATATAATAAAGTATGTTTATGTTATTTTAGTTTATTAGCACTCATATGTATTAACATATACATGTTTTTTTAAGTGGAATCATTTCAACGTATTTAAATATCCAAACTTATTTTCTTGATTAAGATAAACTATCAAGCTTTATATCAAACTATTTATATTCGTTGTATAGAATAATAATTATTCGTAAATATCATATTTAAAAATAAATTGTTAACCGGATGTGAATATTTTATGTCTACTGAAGTCCCTAGTATAGTTTGTAAGTTATTAATAATTTCAATTATAGAGGTAAAAGTAGAATTATGAATTAAGCAACGTAACATAATCCGAGTTTAATGCAACTATATTGTAGGATTTCGTGATCGTGTAAGCATAAATTTGTTATCTCAGTTTTGTGGACATCGTTTAAGGTACGGATAGTCTAAACTTCTTTTCTTTTGGATACGTGCTTTGGCCATCGGGCATCTGATTCCAAATTTTATACTTTGCATCCATCAAACATCTATTACTAAAATGTTGGAAAATTGGTTTTTGAATCTGAATTTTGTAAGTTTTGAAAGCTCACAATATAAAAATTATGTTATATGTTATGGTACCCAAGTCTGTCACCACTTGGGAAGCAGACCCAGGTATATCGTTGTGGCATAGAACGGTATAGTACTATCTGTGACGGTACGTTGAGATCACGGCGTCTCTATCTATTAGCTCTATGAGCATTCTGATACTTTACGTACAATCTGGAGGCGTATGGATCGATCCTAGAAAAAAGTAAATATAGTCTGGAATAGGTAAGTGTGATTTGCCCACACTCTATTCTTTCTGGATGCTTTAAGCTCGCTACCTTGCATCAATCTGTAATTAATTGAAATTTATTGGGCTTTGGGTACACTATCTGAAACCGATTTGCCAATTTGAAATATTATGATTCGAACTTGATATATGAGCATTTTTAAAGTGAAGCCTTTTAAAGAAAATCAAATAAGCCTTTTATACCCTCTATCCGCTCACTAGGCAAAACTTTCAAATTTTGCTCAAACATACGTTTTTGTGTTTTCCTTCTTTACGTCAGGTTATGAAGACGATCAGGACGGGATATGGAAGAGTGTTCGAGTGTATGAAAAAAAAGACATCCTAGAAATAAATGTATTGAATCAGACGTCCTATTTTCAAATAAATTGTTATGTCTTGAAACACTTTTACGCATTAATGGAATTATATTTTTGATCTGACTCTATAAAAGTGACACGTCATCCCGTTCCGGGTTGGGTGTTACATTTACGTATATGGCATCCTCGCAAGTAATAAAAAATCATCCTCGTATGCAACCCGCTCCTCCTTCGGATGTCGACTCCAAAAGTTCAGGGTTGACCGTTGACGATTAGGTTTAATTTTCTCGTCTTGTTTAGGTTTAATTATCCGATGTGTTTAGGTTTCTTCTTATTTAGATTTAATTATCTGGTGTCTTTAAAATTAATTATGTGGTTTGTTTAGATTTAATTATGTTGTTTGTGTAATGTTTTAAATTTTAATACATTTTTTTTTAGTTTGTATTATTTTTATTTCTATATTAGATTATTTTTTTATTTTTACAACATAACAATTGTTTTATTCAAACAAATACATAAGAATTCTTTTTCTTAACATAAAGAAATGTTTTTTTATTTAACTATACCCCCATCTAAGAGGCCCACAAATACACACCGAGCTAGTTCGTTCAAGCAGACCACTCCGTCGGACCTCGTCATGTCACCTCCTCCAACGGTTTCTCAAACTCAACAGATCAGCTGGTTTGCTCCATGGAATGCATCTCGAAACCACCATTTGAGATGCTCAAGTTGGATGTTACTTTTTGAAAATTCTGTAAAGAAAAGTATTCTATTGCGTCTTTATTACATTGAAATATAAGTTTTGAAATATGTTTTAGTTATACATAAAATATACAAAGATATTGAAATAATGTTTTAGTTATACATAAAATATACAAAGAAAGATAAATAGATAATCTAAATACAAATAAAAAAATAATAAGTAATTTATTTCTTTTGAAATGATTAACATATATTAGTATAATATCTTGATTAAGGATGTGGTTCGGTTATAAAATCTAAATTTTCTAAAAAAGTGTAAAAAGTTATAAAACACTATATTTCAGCCATAAAACACACCTAAACATACAAATAACATAGTGAATATTACTAAAGTACCATATTCAAACCCTAATAATCCATAAAAACTGCAAACACAGTATCGTAAAACTATGAATATAAAACATAAAATGCTAATCAACATAAAACACAATAATGTTTGTAATTCCATAATTAGAATCTTATCATCCAAAACACATCACAAAAACTACATGTATGATGTTTAGTAATCTCCATTATATTATTTGTGGGTTTTTTTGTGTGTTTTATGTAGGGTTGTAAACGAACCGAACGTTCAGCGAACAGTTCATGAACCATTCGGCTGTAAGTTCGTTTATGTTCGTTCGATTAGCTTAACGAACGAACATGGACAAAAAAATATCGTTCGGTTAGCTTAGCGAAAGAACACGAACACAGATCTCCTTCGTTCGACTGCGTTCTGAATGTTTGGTAATATATTCAGTTACATTCGTTCGTGTTCGTTTGATTATATTAAAAAATAATAAATAACAACCTTTTATCTAACCATATTGAAAACTTGAAACCCTATTTTTTCTCAGTTAGCTAAAATTTAGACATTTAAGACATTTTTCAGGATAATTATATCTAAGTTAGGTAAACTTGATTCATCCTTTGGTGGTGTAGTAGATTTCTTGTGTTTTGATTTACCATTTGAAGGTTATTTAACAACTTATATCTAATATTTAAGGATAATAATGTTTTTTTTTATTTTTTATTTTCAAGTTAAATGTTCGTTTGTGTTCATTTTTATTTGCTTGCATTCGTTTGTGTTCGAGACAAGTGTTCACGAACTGTTCGTGAAAAACTAAATTTTCTTAACGAACAAGCACAAACATAACTTATGTTCGGTATGTGTTTGTGAACAGTTCACCTTAACAAACGAACACGAACATGGGTTTTTTTGGTGTTCGTTCGGTTCGTTTACAGCCCTACTTTTATGATTGACATTATGGTGTTTTATGACTTTCTACACTTATTAGAAACTTTGGACTTTGTAACCAACTTCTAACCTCTTTATTAAATAGCCAATAGGTAATACGAAAACAAGCTCTATTTTGAAGAAGGAACCGAGTTCTATTTGATGCTATTTTGAAAAAAAATAAAAAATTAAAGATCTTTGTTTTCTCACATTACAAACTTTGGTTATTTAAAAATATTTTCAGTATTATCTTAAATGAAAAATTAAATAACAAATTTGTGTTTAATAAAAAATTGGAATACTAGACTTTAATAATCCCAACTATTGGTCGTTGGCCGACAACAGCACAACTTCAAAAATAACTACTGGCAGTCCCAACTATTGACATATTAGCCACCAATGGGCCCTGACTAACAGAACCCTAACGTCGTTATTCTCTAGTCGCCAAAAAACCGTTTTTGGCCAGAAAAAGCTTTCTAAAGGTACGATCTAAGGTTACAAGGAGGTTTGAGATGAAAATGTTGAGTTTTCCGACCAAAAAGTCGAGTTTCCTGGCCAAGTAGAAGTTTGAGGACGAAAAAAGAGTTTTAAGGCGACTTCAATAATTGGGGCTTTCACTAGAAAAGGTTCCTAAAGGTGCATAATAAGGTTATAAAGAGGTTTTAGACGAAAAATGTTGAGTTCTCCACCCAAAAAATGAGTTTTGCAACCAAAAACGTTTTTCCGGCGACTAGAGATTAAAGGCGTTAGGATTCTATTAGTCAGGGTCCATTGGAGTAGTGGTGCACAAATCGGGTTTTTTTTTTGAAACACCGGTTCCGAGTATGGAACCGAGTTCGGGTAGGATCGGGTTTTACAAAATCGAGTTTTTTGAAAAACCGGGTCGGGTTCGGGTTTTATACCAAAAGTGTATACTCTATATACCCAGCTTCGAGTAGGGCCCAGGTTGGGTTTTCTAAAATCCGGGTATTATAATACCCTATTCCGGGTCCGGGTAGGCATCGGGTATGAATCGGGTTGGAAAAAAACCCGCGTTAGGTATTAAAAAACTTGACTGGGTATTCAACATAATCATGGTAAATTTGTTAAACTTAGATTCAAAACTGTAAGGCTATATGGTGTTATCATGATCCTCAAAACCTCCATGACTCTCCACGTCAGTGCCATATCACCCACCTCTAATCCACTATCCAAAACCACTACCCTAAGAGTGTGGTCATAACCCAAACCACTAACCCCTAATTTATTTTAGTTTATCTTTGTCTAAAGAATAAGGAAATGATTTTTTCGAAAAACGGAAAGGAGGACCATGGTTTAATCCATGCAAACCATGGTGGATGAGGCAAAGGGGTGGTGTAGCCTTCTATTCATGTTCCTTGACGAATCATGTTCCAACTATGACCCCACACCCTTTAGCCTAATATAAACATATTACGTGCAAGCCCCATGTAATTGTTCCTTTATAAACAGGGTATTTATAAAACCTGGTTCCGGGTATTTATAAACCTAGTTCAAGGTATTAATAAAACCGGGTCCTTTCAAAAAAATGAATGAATCCTATAACCCGACTTTTTTTGAACTCGATCCGTTTTCATATTCCACGTAATTTTGTTTAATGTTTAAGCAATAAAATGTCTTGGATTCTATGTTTTGATCATACATGTTATCATATCTGGTGATTTATAGTCTTATACATGTTTAGACAATCTTGTAAATTCATTTCCATTTATTTTGAAGCAACCCTCTATATCTCAAGGTCTAAAACTAGGGTTTTCCTTAAGTTAATCAAAAACTTTGGAGACCTCGTGAACATACCTAACACATCACATCCTAACCTTCTTATCATTCAAACTTCATTATGTACATGCCTTAAGATATGACATTGTGTTTTGGAGAGTTTAGATGTAAATGATCGCAAGTAAAAAGCTCTACATGTCGTATTCTTAGTTTTGTCATAAGATGACTTTCGGGTGACTTTCTTGCTAACTTTTCTCCCTCCTTGAGCTATCATTCTGGTCCATTCAAAGCTCCAAGATATACTTGGTATACCAAGGATCAAGTAGGTTCAAATGGTGCAAATAACTGAGCTCCAGCGTAACGGGAATCACAAACACAAGTTTTAAAACATAACCCTCGACCCGCATCAAGACCCAAGGTTTAAGCCCAATTCTCGACACCATGGATGTTGGATTACTCTCTTTCATATGATAGTACTCTGAAAATAATGAACGTAGGCGAAAACCGTGCGCGAAACGGAGTTATAACGAAGCGGGAATCACGAAAACAAGTTTGGTGTTTGTTGCTGATTTGAAAGACGCGAAAATCTTGTTTTAAAGTTATCCCACATCGCCCCAATCACCATTTTGCTCTATTTTACACCTATAAATACCCTTGCTTGGTTCTTTATAGCTTGCAACTCCTAGTTTGAGTATAAACAAGTGGAATAACCAAATTTGGTGGCTCCACAAGCACAATACCCATTTGGGTGTGGTGTGTAGTAGTTTTTATTTCCGCTTTCGATGAGGAGGTGCTGCCCTTCAAGCTCTTCTCATTTTGTAAAGTTCTTCTTCGAGGTAATCTTCCTTTCTTTGTTTTTTTTTATTTTTTTTAATATTCATTTATTTATTGCTTTCTTGGTTTAATTAGTTTAGTTTAGGTTCTTAGTTAAGGAGCATTAGGCTCGTTAAGGTAGCCTAGTTTAGGGTCGCCTTTAGGCTTTTCATAGCCTTGTAGAGGCTCGTTAGGCTCAACGAGTCTAACATATCATGTTCGTTCATTTAGCTATGCCTAGCATGACGTTTACTTTTTTTGTTGCATTCGTTTGTCTAGCTTAAATCACGCTGTGAGTGAATCCTTACAAATTCCCTTTTTTTACTCACGTTTTGGGGTGTATCATGTGTCGTAATTTACTTTATTTATACAAATACATGTGCTACCACCATTATGTGATCTAATGTGTATATTTGTTTGTTGTGGTTATGTGTGGTTACATTTTATTATTTCAGTGCAATCATTCATTTAAGGCCCATCAGTTCCTCGTGGGATACGAGTCGAGCATCAGGTGCCTCATTAGACCGGCTCCGTTTGATTGAGCCTTGATCTCAAGTTCATCATTCATCATGTTCATATGTTCATTGTTGATATTATATGATCTAATGTGTATATTTGTTTGTTGTGGTTATGTGTGGTTACATTTTATCATTTCAGTGCAATCATTCATTTAAGGCTCGTCAGTTCCTCGTGGGATACGAGTTGAGTATCAGGCGCCTCATTAGATCGGCTCCGTTTGATTGAGCCTTGATCTCAAGTTCATCATTTATCATGTTCATATGTTCATTGTTGATATTATGTGGTTATTGATTTAATTATATATATATATATGCTCATATATGGTCCATGCACATTTTTATTGAAATAACCAATTTAACAAACTGTTAAAATGTTTAACTTAGATTCATTCGCCAACATTTGTTGACCCCAAACCATTTTTACACACGATACAAGTGAACATGTACGAAGAGAAGATTGGACAAAGGATGGGCCTTAGTTAACAAGAAACGAATTAGTGCAATATATTTGTTATAAACATCGTCTTGTGTTTGTAATTGTTTATATGAATTATTTGTATTGTGAGACACTTAATATGAATTAGTGAATATTTAAAAAAAGTAATAGCAAGTTATAAGCTCTCGAGTTAACCCAATCATGCCCTGATCACCTATTCCGCTGTGGGTCGGGGCGTGACAGATTGGTATCAGAGCCATTGACTTTAGGGATATAGGATAGGTTATTAGACCCTTAGAACCTATACTTTAGTCAACTAGGACCTATGTGCTTATGTGATTTCATGTTTTGTTTGACTTATGATTTGCTATTGCCCAGATATTTAAATTCCTTTCATTTCACAGCGAAACGCATGCAAGCACTCTCTTTGTTACTTGATTATGTGATACGTGCAATGTGTTATAATTATGTCATGAAGTCTACATATATGTTACATATATACATATCACTCCACCTGAAATGTACCATACAAAACTTATGAAACCCTTTTTTATAAGTTCTCGATTTCCTTTAAATTTTCGAAACATTTCTCTTCATTTTCCAAATACTTAATTTTATGTTATTCAAACTTTTTTGATGTTTTTCGTTTTCAAAATTTATCAAGGTGAGTTTATATGACGGGCATGTAGTAACTGGAAGGGTTCGAGTACCGTTAGTCGGGATGTCTTGTCTAGGATTGGTATTCGTATAAATCCGAATAAACGGACCAGTTTGTCTACCTGGGGACTACTGATGAGAGTACGAAGGACCTATTAGGCCAAAGCATGCCACACCAAACGTCATGTGAACCAACCCCACTTTGAGGTGTCACCGTGTCCACACCTGGATGCACTCCTACTTTCATACGTTACATTCACATTTCTCGATTTTCTCCGGGTTCTAGTGCACGTTACCAGGCTAACACATGCGAACCATACGAAATCCCGTAATCATGGGGGCCCACATGATTACGAAGGTTAAGTATGATGGCACGCAAGGCCTAGTTATGAGCAAAGCCCAAGAACACTTTAAAAGTGTTGTGTTATCATAAGTTATTGTTTTCAAATACACCCCAAAGTTTTCATTTTATCATATGTTAATATTTTTTTTCACATCCCTGCTAGCAAATCCATCAACAGAATCTCACAATCTTGTTTGCGTGAATTCCTGTAGATGTCCTTTAGGCACCTTCTTAGAGGAAAAAGAACCGGAAACTCTAGTAGACGCATGGCTGCCCAAATTGCCAAGCAAATGGCGGCCGTGATTCCTAACATTGTGATCCAAGTTCAACAAGCCCTCACTAATAACAAGTCAATCAAGTTGAACCAAACGCTGTAAATGCTCCCGCAACTACATCCAAGTGCTCCTATAAGCACTTCAAGTCTTGTGACCCCCTCCCCCAAATATGAGGGAACAGAAGGGGTCACTACACTCCTGCGATGGTTCGAGGAAATGGAAAGCACCTTCCTAAATTGTGACTGCCCTAACGATCGCAAGGTTTGTTATGCTACCGGCCGTCTCATTGGGGCTGCTTTAACCTGGTGGAACGCTGAAAAGGGTCGAAGAGGGGCTAAAGTTGTTGTGGCCCTAACTTGGGAACAACTAACTAATGACTAAACGGTTATGTCCTAGGAGTGAGATCAAGAAGTTGGAGGACGAATTCTACCGCTTAAAGCAAAATGATGGAGACCATATGGCCTATAACAAGCGTTTCCTCGAGCTGAACCAGATGGTCCCAAATATGTTCGCTCCTCCGTACCATCTCATTGAACATTACATTAGGGGTCTTCCTTCTGATATCCAGGATTCCGTGATGAGCACTGTACCCGCAACATTTGAAGCTGCAATAGAATTAGCCACCGAACTCACCGAAAACCATATCCGAAATGGAGACTTTAAAAAGAAGGGCACAACCGACAAGGTTTCAGTGGAAGAGCCAAAGACAACCAAGATCGAAACATTCTCCCGTTCTGATACCACACGAAAGCGTGACGGTAAAACTACGCTATTGCCTCGACTAACCCAACTTCACAAGCCGTACCACTCCAAGCCATCCCAATCACCCAAATGGCACCCAACCCAGCTTACCCAAACAAGAACCCTACACTGGTCCCCCCCTCAATGCAACACCTGCCACTATCACCACCAACTCACCGTACCCTGTCGTCTATGTGCCAATTGTGGGTGTTATGGCCATTTGAGTAACACGTGTCGCACTCCTCAAAACCAAGTTTCACCTCTTGCCCAAAACATGATCCAGCCCTACCAACCACCGCATTACCCCATGGTGCCATATGTTCGAGCTTGCTTTAATTGTGGTGATCCTACTCATTTCAGAAACACGTGCCCTAGGTTGGTTAACATCATCAACGCTCAAGCCCAAGCAAATCCAGTTAACCAAGCGAACCAAGTTAACCAAGCGAACCAGGCAAACCCAACACCTCCACCAGCAAGAGGGAGAGCCTACAACGTCAATGAAAACCCAGTTGAGGTCAACGAGGGTGCGAACGAACAACCTAACTAGTCTTTCTCCCATCATGAAGATTCAAGACTCTGCTCCAGTTGTTTATTTTATTTTTATTCCCAATCCAAGCTTTAATAAATTCCATTTCTTGTTCTGACTATTCAAATTACCATTGTTTTCAATTTGGGTAATAATGTTTCAAGATTTCATTATTTCATATTAATGCCATTAATGCAATTTATATCACGCTATGCCAATTTGTTTCATTATATGTCTCTATACATTGATTAAATTTCATGTTATTCGTGTCATCATACATCACGACGAACCCCGTCTCATCATTTAGGGAAGTTGGGTCGTGTCTCACTTTTTCATAGACTGACCACTTCCTCATAACACATGAGAGAGGTACCGCCGTCATTTAGTTTTGCTCTCTTCGGATTCGAGATTCAAGCATGGGTTGTTGTGTTTGTTTATGTTTGGTAGATTTTAGGATGAGTAACATAGAACTAATCGTGACTTAATAACAAGGCCAATGAAAATTTGACAAGGACATGGTGGATACGCCGCAGGTACTTCCTATATATAAGTGTTCTTGTCTGGTGATCAAAAGCATTGTTAGACGGTTATGGGAAGTTTTGTGTAAGTAGTGTCAATCTCAATTTGGATAACGATGTGGTTGATGATCTCGTTTTGTGATGTAACTTTATCATTATGATGCTTCGATTTTCTAAAAACCCCTTATCATGAGACAATATCCAATTAGCCATCTCCGTGTTACAACACTTTTCATTTTTACACCTCAGGCATCAAAAAGCGATTCATGTAGCAGGGTATTCAACCCTTACTAGGAACGTTACCGCCTCAATCAAAATCCAAACTTCACACTCACCTAGTTATGTATATCCTTAGCATCATCGAGATTTTTATTACCTAGCATACTCGAGATCCAATCTATAAGAAATCCTATTAACTAACCCTCAAGAACGGTTCCCTCCTAATTTTGGAACGAAATTCCTAAAAATAGGGGAGACTGTAACATCCGCCAAAAACGGGTATCCAGAAGTCCGACCCACTTTGAAATCCGGATCCTAACCTTTAAACTTCGAAAATTTTCGCGAAATAAATAACCGTTGAAAGATTTTACTGTTTAGTTTAAATTCATTTATCGAATTATTTATTTATTAATTTAATTTAATTAATATCACAATTAAAATCATTAATAAAATATAGTTAGTTTTGTTAGGTTTTAAAGTGAGTTTTAAGGTAATATGAGTTAGTAGCCAAGTTAGTTCGGATAGTAGAGTTAAGGGTCTGATTTGTAACATTTCAAAACTTTAAATTTAGAAAAGAAATATAAAATAGTGGACCAGGAATTCGAACCCGGGTCTCACCAACAAACAAAACACTTGAGCCACTCCACCACATCAACCCTTTGTTAAAATTTCCATTTCCAAAATCCTTAAACACTGCAATCCCTATTGAATTATCTTTACCCCCCCAAATGTTAAAGAGCTAAATGGTTACCTCCTAATTTCGGGACGAAATTTCCAAAAGTATGGGAGACTGTAACATTCGTAAAAAAAATGAATGAATCCTAAAACCCGACCTGTTTTTGTAACTCGATCCGTTTTCATATTCCACGTAATTTTGTTTAATGTTTAAGCAATAAAATGTCTTGGATTCTATGTTTTGATCATACATGTTATCATATCTGGTGATTTATAGTCTTATACATGTTTAGACAACCTTGTAAATTCATTTCCATGTATTTTGAAGCAACCCTCTATATCTCAAGGTCTAAAACTAGGGTTTTCCTTAAGTTAATCAAAAACTTTAGAGACCTCGTGAACATACCTAACACATCACATCCTAACCTTCTTATCATACATACTTCATTCTATACATGCCTTAAGATAGGACATTGTGTTTTGGAGAGTTTAGATGTAAATGATCGCAAGTAAAAAGCTCTACATGTCGTATTCTTAGTTTTGTCATAAGATGACTTTCGGGTGACTTTCTTGCTAACTTTTCTCCATCCTTGAGCTATCATTCTGGTCCATTCAAAGCTCCAAGATATACTTGGTATACTAAGGATCAAGTAGGTTCAAATGGTGCATAAAACTGAGCTCCTAACGGGAATCACAAACACAAGTTTTAAAACATAACCCTCGACCCGCATCAAGACCCAAGGTTTAAGCCCAATTCTCGACACCATGGATGTTGGATTACTCTCTTTCATATGATAGTACTCTGAAAATAATGAACGTAGGCGAAAACCGTGCGCGAAACGGAGTTATAACGAAGCGGGAATCACGAAAACAAGTTTGGTGTTTGTTGCTGATTTGAAAGACGCGAAAATCTTGTTTTAAAGTTATCCCACATCGCCCCAATCACCATTTTGCTCTATTTTACACCAATAAATACCCTTGCTTTGTTCTTTATAGCTTACAACTCCTAGTTTGAGTATAAACAATTGGAATAACCAAATTTGGTGGCTCCACAAGCACAATACCCCTTTGGGTGTGGTGTGTAGTAGTTTTTATTTTCGCTTTCGACGAGGAGGTGCTGCCCTTCAAGCTCTTCTCATTTTGTAAAGTTCTTCTTCGAGGTAATCTTCCTTTTTGTTTTTTTTTTATTTTTTTAATATTCATTTATTTATTGCTTTCTTAGTTTAATTAGTTTAGTTTAGGTTCTTAGTTAAGGAGCATTAGGCTCGTTAAGGTAGCCTAGTTTAGACTCGCCTTTAGGCTTTTCATAGCCTTGTAGAGGCTTGTTAGGCTCAACGAGTCTAACATATCATGTTCGTTCATTTAGCTATGCGTAGCATGACGTTTACTTTTTTTGTTGCATTCGTTTGTCTAGCTTAAATCACGCTTATCAATTGGATTTTCTCCTTATTCTCGTGCGGTTTTTCACTAAGGATTAAAAACGCAAACACTGTGAGTGAATCCTTACAAATTCCCTTTTTTTACTCACGTTTTGGGGTGTATCATGTGTCGTAATTTACTTTATTTATACAAATACATGTGCTACCACCATTATGTGATCTAATGTGTATATTTGTTTGTTGTGGTTATATGTGGTTACATTTTATTATTTCAGTGCAATCATTCATTTAAGGCCCATCAGTTCCTCGTGGGATACGAGTCGAGCATCAGGTGCCTCATTAGATCGGCTTCGTTTGATTGAGCCTTGATCTCAAGTTCATCATTCATCATGTTCATATGTTCATTGTTGATATTATTGATCTAATGTGTATATTTGTTTGTTGTGGTTATGTGTGGTTACATTTTATCTTTTCAGTGCAATCATTCATTTAAGGCCGTCAGTTCCTCGTGGGATACAGTTGAGTATCAGGCGCCTCATTAGATCGGCTCCGTTTGATTGAGCCTTGATCTCAAGTTCATCATTTATCATGTTCATATGTTCATTGTTGATATTATGTGGTTATTGATTTAATTATATATAATATATATATATATATATATATATATATATATATATATATATATATATATATATATATATATATATATGTGCTCATATATGGTCCATGCACATTTTTATTGAAATAACCAATTTAACAAACTGTTAAAATGTTTAACTTAGATTCACTCGCCAACCTTTGTTGACCCAAAACCATTTTTACACATGATACAGGTGAACAGGTACGAAGAGAAGAATGGACATATGATGGGCCTTAGTTAACAAGAAACGAATTAGTGCAATATACTTGTTATAAAATCGTCTCGTGTTTGTAATTTTTATGTGAATTATTTGTATTGTGAGACACTTAATATGAATTAGTGAATATTTATAACAAGTAATAGCAAGTCATAAGCTCTCAAGTTAACCCAATCATACCCCATCACCTATTTCGCGCAGTGTTCGGGGTGTGACATTAACCAGGTATAAAAAACCCGGTTTCGGGTTCGGGTTTTAGATCAGATAAGCATACCCGGTCCCTACCATACGAGTAGGGTTGGGTTCGGGTATAAAAAACCGGGTTTTATAATACCTGGTTTCGGGTTTTTTCGGGTCCGGGTTCTTTGTGTACCATTATATTGGAGGCCAATATGTTAATAGTTATGATTGCCGGTGGTTATATTTGAAGTTGAAATTGTTGGCAGCCAACAGCGAATAATTGGGATTATTAAAATCCAATATTCTAAAAATTATGTTAAATTAAAAAAAATATTGAATATAACAATTGTTTTAGCTTAAATGAATTTGATCAAAAGTGGCATGTTAAAGGAAGAACATATATCAAATCAAAAAAAATTATTGTGGTAGCATAACAATTATAAAAGTTGATAAAAGGATCTCATTCCCCATCCATTTGTTTTAATCTTACCCCTAATATTTTCAATGATTCTATTTGATACATACTGAAATGTATTAGTTTATCCTTTTTGTAGGCCCACCTTTTAGTAAAAAAAAGAAGAAAAGAAATTACTGCCCTCTTTTGATAATAGAAAATATCGACACCAAAACTGTCAAATTGGGTTAAAAAAGAAGATGAGGAGGATGAGATCCTCTATCATTAACATATACATCGGTTAATGTTGATTTAGCTATGATTTTCTTACTGATTGTGGTATTTTTTTACCCACTTAACACAAGTAGTTCGTCTATTTGCTAATGCGAAAGTAGTGAGATGTATCCAACTTTGAAGTGTTCTACGAAAAGGGGGCAAATCGTGCACAAACCGACAACATGTCAAGTTATAGTTTGTGTGATTTCTCAAGTAGATTAAACATCATTAGAGGTTTAAGTACATATAAACTATAATGATGTTTAACGTCTGAAGGGTATGTCCTGAATCCTGCGTCGACTACACGATCAACCTCAGGTCGTGCGCGAAATCATACCCAAGATAAGCTACAATGATGACTTCTCAGATCTTGCGCCGACTGCAGAGATGTTTCTAGAGTCGCGCGCGAGATTAGAAATAAGACAAAGGCAATTCTTACACTTAGCCTTTCAGGAAAGAAACATGATTTGTATGACGTTGCGTTGATTGCACGGATACCACGTAGGACGGTGAGAAGGAAAAGCGCAAGGCAGCACCAAACAAATACAAAAGGTACAAGTGGCAGAGCCATGGGCCAATAGGCGCTCAACATGCTGTATTGAATCGTGCTGCAAACAATCGTGCAGGGGACAAGAAATACACATGTACATATACGTAGCACCAATCAGCATGCGTGACCACTGACCCACGATCTCCACCCAACTGTTGTTGACAGACTAGGCAACAAGGACAACGGTCAGGACACGTGGATCAATTCACCACGCACCAACTACCCACTCGCCAGAAATTACTAACGGTTGTGGCAGAGGATGCCAAATGGATAATCCTTGTTGTCAATCTCGGGCCTCAAGGCCAACAGCCCATCTCCTTCACAATCACCTCGGCTATAATAAAGGACTTCACCTCCAAGTTTAAGGATCGCTCTCATACTCTCTCACTTAATACACACACTATTATCCTCAAAACGAATACTTATTCTCACGTCGAATGGTGGTTATAAGGAGAGCCCCCATTCTACTCCTTGTAACGAGCTGATGATGTGTTACTAGTTTTGCAGGATCTTCGTAAGTATTTGGACGAGACGAAAGAATATTAACCTTTATTTGTCAAGGCACAAACCACAAAATAATCACTAGATTTGTTTGGTGTTTCTTCAACGTCTTTAAAACCAAAGATCATATTAGAGATTTAATTACATATAAACTATAATGATGTTTAACGTCTTTAAAACCAAATACCGGATTAGAGGTTTAAGTACATATAAACTACAATGATGTTGAACGTCTTTGAACCAAATACACAAGACACATTTGATTTCATTATATATATAGTATCTTGTAATTAAGGATCTTATTTCGATACATCCGATAAATTCTTTTATTTAAATAATACACCTTGACCCAACACAAAATATAACTTATGTAGTGACTTTTTAAGATTTGGTCTTAGATCTTCCTAACATAATATGCCTTCTTACCTTAGGGTTAACTAACCTACTAATAAGCTAGCTTAATTCGAACTTTAAGTAGGATTAGCATTTGTTTTTCCTAAGTATATGTTGCTTTATTTTCTTATAATGGTTTACACCACTTCTTCCAAGTGACGTTAAAACTAATAAGATATCTACAACTATTTGTGGAATTTCTCAAAGGAATAATATCGCAGACGAATATATTTTAACAACAGAAATTGGTATATGCGAGACTTCATACTAATAAATTCTTCAAAATAAGTTATAATTAAAGTAAATAATTACTAAGGACCTTTACTTCGCAACAAAAAAAACTGATATAGTTTTCTTATTTTATATTAAAAAGTTGGTACATTTATATGGTTTATTTTATATTAAAAACTTGGTAAATTTATATGGTGTAGGATCAAATACAAAAGCTCCTAAAAATTAGAAGTCGTACAAAGGATATCAAACGGACTCCGACTGATTTCATTCAAGCCGTATTGAAACTATCTTATCGAAATCCACAATGTGAAATTTTTGGTTCACTTTTAAATTTATAGGTTGTAGATTTTAGAATTTTTGTTTATTATCATTGTGTCTTTATTTATCATTGTGCTAGTCTATATTTGCGTTATTATGTCTTTTTTTGCGACTTACTGTGCCTTTTTTATTCGACATTGCGTTATATTTTTTGGTATTATGTATATTTTGATCGACATTGTGTTATCTATTGTGTCTTTAGACATTTCTTATTTCTTGTTTTTAGAAGCATTTGTAGAATAAGTTAACCAAATTTATATATATTAAAGCTGATATCTTTTATAATAACTATATGTAGACTTATTTGTTTGAATGAATCAGATTTAGCCTAATTAATAAAGCGAGGTTTTATATGTAGACTTATTTGTTTGATAGATTATTTTTTATAAAAATAAGAAATTACGTTAGCCTTGTATTTTTCCTTTTTGGATCAATCCATTGAACACATTCGTCTTCAATTAATATGTTAAATATTAGATGTTCAAGTTTGCTTTACCTATTTAATGATTTGTGCAAATAAACCAAAAATATAACATGGCAAGCAACTAGAAATTGTAAAATAAAAGCAAATAGGATTTAAATAATCCTAACTTTCTCAATTTGGCCAATAATAATTCTAACTTAGTTATTTGCCAATAATAATCCGATCTGGTCAATTTTTTATTGTAAAATAGTCCGCCGTTAAAATAGCTTAACGGAGTTAAGTTTTTTTCCGAATCACAAACCGATGTTTTAGAGTTTTTGATCAGAACGAGGATACGAGTCGATTATGTAAAACTTACCTCCAAATACTGCCCCAACCCACGAAAACGGTGCTTCAATTCGGGTGTTTAAACTTCCAATTAACAAATATGAAGCCATTTCGAGTATAATTCCGAGGTAAGTTTTACATCAATCGACTCGTATCTTCGTTTTGATCAAAAGCCCTAAAACATCGGTTTGTAATTCGGAAAAAAAACTTAACTCCGTTAAGCTATTTTAATGGCGGACTATTTTACAAAAAGAAATGGACGAGTTCGGATTATTATCGGCTAATAACTGACTTAAGATTATTAACGGCCCAAAGTTAAAAAGGTGAAATTATTTATTTTCAATTTGCCTAAAATAAAAAAAATATAGTGAATACACATGGGCATAAGGATGTAACTGAGAAAATGCAAACTAAACGGGTCAAAACAGTCACCCTATTTCGTCGAGTTTTTTTTTATAGCTGGTGGCAGGTGGCTGGAAGCTAATAGCTGGTAGCTGTAGATTTTAGATATATTTAGGTGTTTGACAGAGTAGCTGAAGCTAAAAAAACATAACTAAAAAGTTTATTATTTTTAGAGGTTAAAATAGTCATTTTTTTTTCTAAAAGCTTGTAGCTCCTTCTAAACACTACTAGTAGAAGCGTTCAACCAAAAGCTTCAAACTTCTAACCTAAAAGCTTCAAACTCCTTCAACCAAACAAGGTTTTCTTTATTGAGTATGAGCTTTTTCTTAAAAGCTTAAAGCTAGAAGATTCTAAAAGCTCCATGTCAACATACCCTAAACGAATGGAGTCACTTAGTAACAATGGGAACACCTTCTCCATTTGGAGAAAACACAGGAAAATAAAATGCAGTAGCGTATAATTGAGAGGAGCGGGGAGCAACAACGCCATCCCCTTGGTTCAGGATGGGTGGAGCATGGTGCCCGGCACTCACTCTATCCTCTGTAAGAATGTAATTAACATAATACTTTTTATGATTAAAATGACATAGTGAATGATATATTAAAATGGGCCTATAATTTATATGTTTGCTTTTAAAATAATACCAAACATATAAAATTTATTATTAACACATATATATATTGTGATAACTATATGAAGTATAAACAAATTAATAGTATTGAGATGATGAAGATTATAACACCCCCAACAGGGGTGTTCTTGAGTTCCTTTAAGGAGAGATGATGTGATGTGGACTTACCCTTTTAACCTTCTGTTAGAGAGCAGAAGCTCTTATATCAACGGCCATATACTATATTACTAGAAAGGTCTTCACGTGATGTGGTGATAAATATGGAAGCTATCAGAGTGTATATGGCTCGGTCTATTCCGTTATTAATTTTAACCGAAGTCAAAGTCGAAGTCATCAGTTAATTAGTTTGATTTATTAGGTTAGATCAACGGTCATTGGTTAGGTTCATTTAACTTCAGCTAATAGTCAAAAACAAACTTTGATTAAAACTTTTGCTTAGAAATACATGAAATAAGTACATGAAATGGAGGTATAAAATGTGAAATACATGAACTAAAGGTATAAAAGCTAGAAAGATACGAAAATATAAATGGTTCGGTTAAGTTTGGTTAAATGAGGGTAAAAAAAACTGGAACCGGTTTATGTTAATTCGATTTTCGATTAATTCAGGTTTTGAAACATTTCAGTTTGGTTTCGTCTATTTTTGTTACGGTTACGATTAATGATACAATTATTGTTCACCCTTAGACACTGTAATCATGTAATACATCACTTTTTCAATTGTTTTATAGTGGAATACCATTTAATATATATATATTAACGCACGAAAAAGTTATGAGTGTTTAAAAATTATAGAGGTAGTAAGTTTTTTATAATAGGGATAAAGTTTAACTACTAATTAATTAACTAAAATTTGGTTAGAGATGAGTGATTAAAATGTAATTAAGATAAGGGATTAAAGTATAATTAGTGTTTGAAATACTAATTTACCCTCATTTTAGAGTTTTACCTTATGCATTAAATTTTAAAAAACTCTTAATTTTGTCAAAGTCAATTCTTGAGACAAATCCATGGTGCATGTTTTTTGCTGATGATATTATGTTAGTTGGGGAGACTAAATAGAACTTAAATGCCAAATTAGAGTAATGACGAGCAACTTTAAAGGATAAAGGTTTAAAAATTAGTCGCTCTAAGACTGAGTATTGTGATTTCAGTGGTGTAATAAACGACGAGGACACCAAAATCACCATTGAGGGCAAGTGGTTCCATAGGCAGCTGAGTTCAAATATGTAGGATCGTTTGTATAAAGGGATGGGGAGGTAGATAGTGACGTAGCCCATCGCATCTAGGTTGCGTGATGTAGGTGGATAGCAACCACTAGGGTATTGTGCAAAGAAGGTTCCCAACAAAATTAAAGAGGATATTTTATATGGTTGCAGTAAGATCGGCTATGTTGTATGGAACAGATTGTTGGGCTATCAAGACGACACATGCATGCAAAATGGAGATAGCAAAGATGAGGATGCTAAGGTGGATGCACGGGCACACAAGGTTAGACCGAATAAGAAATGAGGTTTTTAGGGAAATGTAAGGAATGGCTAGTATATCAGACAAGATAAAGGAGTGGAGATTACGATGGTTTGGATATATAAAGATGAGTAGACAATGATGCCAGTTAGAATAGCGGAAACCCTCACTATGGGAAGGAAGAGGAGTAGAGGCAAGCCTAAAGGGATGAGCTGATTAGATAAGATTTTCTAGAGTCGCACTTCTACGAGGACATGGTCCAGGTTAGGGGTGTGTGAAGTCATGAGATTAGGACTTGTAGGGTGTGTATAGAGGTGGACTCTACGTGCCATATGCCTACTTGTCGTCTTATGATGATGGCATAGTCCAAGATAGGCGTTTGTGAAGTTGTAAGATTAGGACTTATAGTTGTAAGGTGGGTATAGAGGTGGACTTTACATGCCATACAAGGATGAGTATTTGGTTTCGAGTACCGTTACCGAACCGTATCGGGTATTTTCGATTCTTATACCGGTTCCATTTTCACTGTATTTTGGTACGGGGATCGGTATTTACGGGTAAATACTAGTAAATACAGATACCACTTTTCCCTGTTTTTTGGTACCGGTACTTTCGGTACCGAATGGGTACCGTGCTCATCCCTAATGCTATATACCTACTTGTCATCTTATGATGATGACATAGTCCAAGATAGGGGTTTGTGAAGTTGTAAGACTAGGACCTGTTCTGTAGTTGTAGGGTGGGTATAGAGGTGGACTTTACATGCCATACGCCTAGTTATCATCTTATGATATCAAATCTTCCTTTTATTTTTCTATGTTACTCTTTTATCACTCTTGTTTTTGTTTGTGTTAGTGCTATTTTTTTCAATTCTTATATTTTATTGTTTGAGTTGGAGTTGGAAGTTTGGAAATAATCTCTTCCTACATCCCATGGATTGAGGTAAGATTTGCCACTTTGCCTATATCCCATCCTCCCAGAACCTACCATTACCAATACCTTTCCTATTTATGTGATTTGTTGGGTACACTTGTTGCTATGTTTGATTACCAGTTCTAGAATGTGTGCATTTGAATACATATCTTCCGAGGCAATGGCTACAGGTTACGGGTGGTGAGATGCAATGGAGAGAAGGTGAAGACAGTGGAACGGTGGTGATGGTAGTGGCGCCTGTGTGTTCAACAATATGTGTGTATTTCAACCACAAAGTGGATTACCGATGTGCTACCACAAAAGACCCAACCCTCATTTCATAATGTTTATTGCTTAAGGGTTTTATAATATTTTCATATATTTTATTAACTAGTAAGATCATCCGCGCTACGCTGCGTGGTTTCGGTCGATATCTATTTTGGTTCAGTATAGTAACCGAAAGAAATATGTTCAAAAAAATATTGACACATGTTTTACATTGACCGAAAACCATAAAAACAATTTTAAATTGGGACAGACTGATTTTAGAATAATTGTGAATGGAAACGTATGTTATCTTAAATATAAGTTTAATTAAAAAGGAACCGAAAACTAAAACACTAAACATAAAGAAAAGTAAAAAAACGAAAATAATAAAATACATAAAAAATCAAGAAAGAAACAAAAAAGTCCATAGGATGAAAACAATAGTCACACAACATACTAATTGTAATTTACGTCAAAACGTAGACAAACTAAAAACGTACATAAAATAAACACGAAAACGGATTATATTTGACCCAACATATTTCCGAAGAAAATTTACGTAAAATCGTAAACCAACTTGATATTATACCGACACGTTCAAAAAAAAATAAAACTGTAAGAAAATAGTTACGACACGTTGCGACGTTGTCGAAACGTAAATTGACTCGAATTTATACCATTTAATAAAAATGTATTATATTTGACTCGGCTCGTTTATGAATAAAATTTATGTCAAAACATACATAGACAATCTAAAAACGTACATAAAAATAAGCAAAAAGATGTATTATATTGCACGCCACTCATTTTTGAAAAAATTAAATAAAATTTATATCAACACGTGAACCAACTGAAAACATACATAATAATAAGTATAAAAACATATTATATTTGACATAACTTATTACAGGATATTTTTTACGTCTAACGTAAATCAATTTAAATTTATACCAGCATGTACATAAAAATAAACACATAAAACTTGATTGTAAAGTTTTAATAAAGTTAAGGGATTGTAATTATTAATTTTGAAAGCTGAGAGGTAAAAGTATAAAATTAAATAAATAAAATACAAAAGGAAAAAAGTCAAAAAGCAAAATGACAACAAAAAAAATAAAAAAAACAAGTTACTGTTCATGTAAGTTGCAAATATATATATATGTACACAGATACTGGAACTCCCCGCACTACGCGGCGAGAATTTGATCGTTTTTCCTGTGGTACGTGGCGTGACTTTGGTCGTTATCGCTCAACTTATCGAAAATTATAAAAACAAAGATCGATAAAAGTGAATATTAATACCGGTTCCGATACCAACTAAAAAAGGGAAAAAAGGTTTTTACGCTCGCGCTACGCCACAGGAGTTTGATTGTTTTTCCCCATGCCATACGGCGTGACTTTGGTTGTTATCGGCTCGAATCATCCGAAACCATAAAAGAGAATATCGATACCGGGTTTTTCCCTTGCGTTACGCGAAGGGACTATGATCTGTTTTCCACGTTGTTTACGCGACGTGACTTTGGTCGTTATCGGCTCGACTCATGGAAAACCATAAAAGCAAATATCGATAAAGTAAATATTGATATCGGTTTCGATAATACCAATTAAAAAAATAGTTTTAATTAGGTTTTCCCCACTGCACTATGCGGCGAGAGTTTGACGTTTTCCCCTGTGCTACGCAGCATGACTTTGATCCGTACATGTTATTACTAATTAAAAACCATAAAAGCAAAAATCGATAAAATCGAATATCAATACCAGTATGATTGTCACACCCCGACCCGCAGCGGAATAAAAGACGGGTCATGATTGGGTTATCACCAAAGCTCATGATATTTACTAAGAAGTTTCATATTTATTAAATTCAAATTACAATTTAAATATCCAACAAACAAAATTCATACGAATACAATAAAAATCTAAATGTTTGTTCCAACGCAATAGCTTGTTTATTTTTCTAGGCCATCTAAGTGTTTCTTTCCTCAACTTGATCACCTGTATCATGTGTAAAACGGAGGAGATTTTGGGTCAACAAAACTTGGCAAGTGAACCTTGATAAAACATTTTAAATAATTGCTTATTTTGTTTATTAAAGAAAATTATACATAAATCACATGTGAGCAAATATATATATGTAACCAATCACAAACCATATTGAATGAATATATGACATGAATGATGATGTATCTAGATCAAGGCTCAATCAAACGGAGCCGATCTAATGAGGCACCTGATGCTCAACCCGTATCCCACGAGGAACTGATGGGCCTAATGAAATGAGTGCACTGAAATGATAAATTTAGTCCACATATAAACCACACACAACCAATTCACATTTGATCACAAAATGATATAAGCACAAGTGTTTAAATAAAATAAAGGAATGGTATGACACATGATACATCCCAAAACGTGATTAAAACGGGGAATTTGTAGAGATTCACTCACAGTGGGTGCGTTCCTTGCTTGATAATGAAAGCGCACGAGTTGAGGATTTGATCGACGAAAGAATACTAACCTAAAATAAGATAGTGAATTCGTTGTTGTTTATGGATTACGTTAGTGGATGATATAGATTTTTAGGGATCGCTCTAATTATACATTCATATGATTTCGATTTGAAAATAACAATATACATTCAGGATGCAACGTATTAATACTTGTTTTACTAATGAGATTTGCTATTGGTATTAGTTATAGAAATTCTATTAATGAAATAGTTTAACAAAGTTATTTAGGTTGATAATAACAAGACTTACAAAAATAATAATTGAATTAGCACCATGAATGGAATCAATACGAATATTATTATTATAAATAATAAGTTTTAATAACACTAGTATTAATTCTTATCAAAAGTAGTTACTGATTCTGTATGATAAGTAATAACAATACTTTAGTTAATCGAATTAAATATATATGCATGTTTTCAAGGTTTACTTGGGTTGGCCCAAAAAGGAGACCTGAACCAACAGCAAAACAATAAAAAAAATATTGGCCTACACAGAAGCCGGCCCAACAGGCCAAACAATAACAGAAACAACAGAAGCGACAAAATCGGAGGGAGCCAAGGGTCGAACCCGGCGTTACGACTAAACAAGCGCACACCAACACCGGCTAGGCTTACCCGGCGTTGGTGTTTGTTTTCAGGTTTCAATTGTTTTAAACAGTTATTGACCTCGTCTTCTTCATTGTTTTTTTTAAATTAACTTACAGTTATGTTTATATGTATATATATATCGTACAAATGCATTTCATAACAACTTAGCGACTGAAAACCGTAAAACATGAATTTGTTGGGTGATAATAAAGGTAGTTCGTTGTAGTGCACACAATTAATAAGATGAAAAGAAATACGAGCCGAAAGGTGTTGAACGGGTCTTCCAGCGATGTCCGGTTGTCTTCTCCGACGACGTCTTCGACTCCGGCGAAGCTTCCTGTTTCTTGCGACGGCAGATGTGGCGTCGAGTAGAGAAGGTGTTTGCGAGTGAGATAAAGTGTCGAGGATGAGGGTGTGAAATGAGGTGTTGTGGTGACGGGTATTTATAATCGTTTCGGAACGAATCGGGTCACAATGTTTGTCCGAGTTCTTGATTGAGTTTAACCATGGAAGGAAAAAGTCTCGAAAAATCAGTTGAATTATACATGGAAAGGACAGCGGTGAAACAGTTGGGTGTTCAACGTTTCTGTTTTGGCGGCATAGGGAGAGATCCGTTTGAAATGCGGTTTGTATATATATCTAAAACATTCCTAATTTAGACAATAATGTGATATAGTGGAATGGTTGGTGTTGTTGTTTCATAGATGCGAGACCGGGTTCAACTCCCGCGGTCCGCATGTTTTGTTTTTTTTAATTGTTTTTGTTTATTAAAGTTTCATTAATTACACAATAACCCCTAGACTATGACTAACGCAACTAACCTCATTTAATTAACTAGATTAGTTATATTACTTTGATTGATAAAAGAGCGCGTTTTCGAAACCCGATTTACACAAATGTTACTGTATCCCTACTTTTAGAAATTTCGTCCAGAAATTTAAGTAGTGGTTGCAACTGGAAAGAGATGCGGGTATTTCTCGCCATTAAGTCTTCACGTTCCCAAGTAAACTCGGGTTCTCGTTTTGACTCACAACGCACCCTGACAATTGGAATACTACTTCGCCTTAAACGCTTCTCACGAAATCCATGATTTCCACTAGTCTTTCAACGAAGTGCATCGATTCATCGACCTGAATGTCTTCTAGAGGAATATGGAGGTTTTCGTCGGCGATGCACTTTTTCAAGTTTGATACGTGGAATGTGGGATGAATTCTGTTAAGCTCTTCTGGTAGGTCAAGCTTGTATGCTACAGGACCTACTCTTTCGAGTATCTTGAAAGGTCCTACGTAGCGTGGTGCTAGCTTGCCCATCTGGCCAAAACGAACCACTCTCTTCCACGGTGATACTTTTAAAAGTACTTGATCACCAATGTCAAACTCCAAGGCTTTTGTTGTTTGTCAGCATAACTCTTTTGACGACTTTGAGCCGCTAGAAGATTGTTTCGTATTTGAATGATTTTGTCAGTTGTTTCTTGAATCAATTCAGGTCCGGTGATTTGCGCTTCACCAATTTCGTGCCAACATACTGGAGATCGGCATTTACGACCATATAAAGCTTCGAAAGGAGCCATGTCGATACTTGAATGATAGCTATTGTTGTACGAAAACTCGACTAACGGTAGATGAGCATCCGAGTTCCCTTTGAAGTCTATGACACATGCTCGAAGCATGTCTTCAAGGGTTTGGATGGTGCGTTCAGATTGACCATCAGTTTGAGGGTGAAAGGCGGTACTGAGGTCTAACCGTGTACCCAAAGCGGTTTGTACGGCTCGCCATGTTCGTGAAGTGAAACGACCATCACGGTCTGAAATGATGCTTAACAGTGCACCATGACGGCTTACGATCTCGTTGATGTAGATACGAGCTAACTTCTCGTTCTTGAAGTCCTCGCGAATCAGAATGAAGTGGGATGATTTTGTGAGACGATCGATTATTACCCATATGGTGTCATACCCACTGGAGGTGCGAGGTAACCCGGTAATGAAGTCCATGGTTATGTTTTCCCACTTCCATGCAGGTATTTCGGGTTGGACTAGGAGTCCCAAAGGTTTTTGATGTTCAGCTTTCACTTTGGAACATGTAAGGCAATTGGAAACAAAAACAGCGATATCCTTTTTCATGCCAGGCCACCAGTAGGTGTATCGTAGGTCGTGATACATCTTATCGCCTCCTGGGTTTACAGAGTATCGTGTTTTGTGTGCCTCATTCATGAGAAAATCACGAAGGTTGTCGCGATCGGGAATCCATATGTGGTTTAAATAATATAGAATACCGTCGGATTTGGTTTCAATTTTGAGTTCAGCTCCACATGACAGCTCATCGCGTACGACATTTTCCGTTACAGAGATGTGTTGAGCTGCCTGGATTCGATCTTTGATATCGGTTATGATTTGTGAACATAGAAGACGAATAGAGTTCGCATATCCCTTTCGACTAAGCGCATCGGCCACCACGTTTGCCTTGCCAGGATGGTACCGAATCTCGCAGTCGTAATCGTTGAGAAGTTCGACCCATCTTCGTTGCCTGATATTCAACTCTTTTTGGTTGAAGATATGTTGGAGACTCTTGTGGTCAGTGTATATTTCACACTTGGTACCGTAAAGATAATGTCTCCATATCTTGAGAGCGAACACAACGGCTCCAAGTTCCAGGTCGTGGGTGGTGTAATTTTTCTCATGAACTTTGAGTTGCCTAGAGGCATAGGCTATCACCTTTCCTCTTTGCATCAATACACAACCTAGACCTTGCCCTGGTGCGTCGCAATAAACCACAAAGTCATCGCAACCCTCAGGGAGGTGTAAGGATAGGTGCGTCACAAAGCCTTTGCTTTAAAGTTTGGAAGGCCTCATCTTGCTTAGGTCCCCAAATGTAGGGTTTTCCCTAGTGAGTCAAGGCCGTGAGCGGAATGGCGATACGGGAAAAATTGGCAATGAAGCGTCGGTAGTAGCCAGCCAAACCAAGAAATGACCTAACTTCGGTAGGGGTACGTGGCGCTTGCCATTCCTGTACTGCCTTGATTTTTGAAGGATCGACATGAATCCCTTTGTCATTGACGGCATGACCAAGGAATTGTACTTCTCCTAACTAGAATTCGCATTTTGAGAACTTAGCGTAAAGCTTTTCAGTCCTTAAGAGTGTAAGAATGAGTCGAAGGTGTCGCTCATGATTGGAATTTTGACTTGGAGTAGATAAGAATGTCGTCGATGAAGACTATGGGGAAACGGTCGAGGTAGGGTTTGCATACCCTATTCATTAAATCCATGAAGACAACGGGGGCGTTGGTTAAACCGAAGGGCATAACCATGAACTCGTAATGACCATAACGAGTTCGGAAGGCAGTTTTTGGGATATCTTCTTCGCGCACTCTAAGCTGATGATAACCAGAACGAAGGTCGATTTTGGAAAACAAGTGGCGCCTTGAAGTTGGTCTAGAAGGTCATCAATACGAGACAGTGGATGGCGATTCTTAACCGTCAACTTGTTGAGTTCTCTATAATCAATGCACATGCGAAACGTTCCATCTTTCTTCTTCACAAAAAGAACAGGCGCACCCCAAGGCGATGAGCTAGGACGTATGAATCCTTTGTCAGTCAGCTCTTGCAATTGGCTGGCCAGCTCTTGCATCTCGGATGGGGCTAACCTATAAGGAGATTTTGCGACCGGTGTAGCGCCAGGAATAAGAACGATTCAAAATTCGACTTCTCTCACACGAGGAAGTCCTGAAACGTCGTCGGGAAAAACTTGCGGGAATTCTTTCACGATTGGAATATCTTCTAGCTTCCTCTCCTTGCCTCCCTTCTTGACGACGTGAGCTAGAAATGCGACGTAATTCTTGCAAAGATAACTTCGGGCTTGAAGGCAGGACATCAATTTGAGCCCTTTCGAAGGAGTTTCTGTCACACCCCGACCCGCAGCGGAAAAAGGTGACCGAGGCATGATTGGGTTATCATCAAAGCTCATGACATTTATTATACGTTTCATATTCATTAATACACTTTAATGGAGAATTACAATCAATATTACAACATGTCCTAAATATCAATCTAGGCTTCATTGTTTTCTTCTAAGGCATTTCCTATGTTTTCCTTGCTTCATCCTGTTCACCTGTATCATGTGTAAAAAGGGTTTTTGGATCAACATAAAGTTGACGAGTGAATCCTATGGAAAACATTTGAACAAGTTTATTTAATTGATTATGAAATAAAGTGCACAACCACACATGAGTAAAAATAGATGTAAACTTATTCATCAATCAATTTAATATTAAACAATACACACATGAACAATAATGGATCGTTTAGAGGCACGCGTTGCTCAACTCGTCTCTCTCACGAGGAACTAATGGGCCTAATGAATGAATTGCATAAACATGATAATATGAAAGACATAACTACAAACAATATAAACTCAATGATACACACATGAACAATAATGGATTGGTTTTGAGGCACGCGTTGCTCAACTCGTCTCCCACGAGGAACTGATGGGCTTAATGAATGACTTTCATATAAGTTGACAAAATGAAATACATAACCACAACAATATAAACAATTTAAGTTTAGATCACAATATGGTATGGCACAAGTATAAATAAACGAGTTAATTATTTTGTGACACATGACACACCCCAAAACGTGTAATTAAAAAGGGGGAGTTGTAAGATTCACTCACAGTTGGTGCGTTCGGTTGATGATGTTGAATGCACGCGAAGTGGTTTTAACCACGAGTGAAATTAACCTAGATAAATAGCATAATGGTTTGGTAAATAATGGGATTTTGTTAATCAATTTTAGTAGGATTGTTGGGTGTATTTTTGTGAGTTTAAGGCTATTTTCTAACCTTAAAAATGTTATTTTTAAGTATTTTTAATTGATTTTTAATTAAAATAAATAAATAAAAATAATTAAAAAATGTTGACTTTTTTGACCGTTGACCGTTGACCTTTGACCGTTGACCTTTGACCTTGACTGTTTGACCGGTTCGTATACGTGTAAGTGTGCGCTGAGTGAGGCTCGAACCCGAGACCTCCCGTACACGTGCACGCAGCTCTAACAACTGAGCTACGTGTCTAACCCGAAATATTTCTGTTTTTAATTATATTTATATATTAATTAGATTAATCCGAAAATCAACTTATTTCTAAAAAGATTTTTAATCAGTGACTCGGTGCGCTCCATAGGTCTCGAACCCGGGACCTGTGGTTTAGGTTAACACACAGTCCACCGCTGGACTGTGTGTTTAACTTGTTATATAAACCGATTTTTATTATACTTAAATACAAACTAAGTATTTTCATTTCTGACTTATTTAAAAGTTAGATAATTGTCCGGATCGGTGCAGTAGACCGGACTCGAACTCGTGACGTGTGTTTAAACATTCACACACTCTACCACTGGACTGTGTGTCTATCTTGGTTATTATTCCGGTTATTAATAAACTTAACATGTAACAGCGGTGACTCCGGTTCGGTTAACAAAAAAAAACATTTTTATTAAGGCAGCATGCGTGGGACAAGATTCGAACTCGAGACGTTAGTGTGTTTAATGTGCACACAGTCCACCGCTGGACTGTGTGTCTAACCCGAGTTATATCTTGATTTATAATAAACTTAAACACTACAGAAACTTCGTCTTCTTCGTCAGTTTTAACCAGAAACGATGACTGACTGGTTCGAAGTTTTAATCATGTTCGTTAGCGTGTTTCAGTTAATTACAGGTGAGATATAAATAAAAAGAAAGAGAAATTAGGCGTAAGGTATACCGACTGGACTTCTCTGTTTCTCCGGCAGAACTCCGGTGACAGCAAAAGATTCCGGCGTCGTGTGTCTTGCGGCAGAGAGTCTTCAGTAAGCTTGAAAAGGATGTGGGTGACTTCGGTATAAGCTCAGGGGGTTCAGTAAGGCTCAGAAGTGAAGGGTTCGGTTTTCCGGCGAGGTACAGAAGTTTTCCGGCGAATGGATTTACGTCGAGTAAAGGTGGGGTTTTGAGCGAAAAAGCTTGCAGAGGTTCGAGGAGGTATTTATAAGGCAGTTTATCGATGAATTTGGTCCAATTTCCGACTTGATTCAAAGTCATTATGTTTTCCGGCGGTTATAGCTTGTGTCGCGAGTTCAAGCGTCGGTTATAACCGATGTAGGTTTAAATGTTTACGTTATAACTGAAGATATCGTAATTTCTTGGCGAGTTAGTCGGGATTTCCGACGACTGAAATTTGGGCGCCGGTTTTTGAATTCGAGAATCATGATATGAATTAATTGATTCTAATAATTAACAAAGAACACTAGTGGCGCAGTGGTTGAGTGTGTGTGCGATAAGACTGTTGACCCGGCTGACTGACCCGGGTTCGAAACCCGGCAGAACCATTTTATTTTTATTTCATTATTTTTAACAATTTTTCAAAAACAAATTATATATTCCAATATAATAATTAATTATGTATCGTTTAAAATTATTTTGGGCATTAAATTCGCAACGAAATTTTTAACTGATTGTTCGGTTAATAAACGGAGCGGGTTTGGTAAATCCGTTTTTGACGGATGTTACAGTATCCCCTGCTTTTTAGAAATTTCGTCCCGAAATTTAAATAGTGATATATTTGACTAAAAGAATGATGGTGTTTAGTTTGACAGTTACATACTTAGAAGAAGAGTAAGAGTTTAAATTTTGTTTGAGGCAGTAACGTCCCTTGTAAGGGTTAAGTACCCTATTACAGGAATCGTTTTTTGTTGCCTACTGTAAAAGTATTGATAAGCAGAATTGATTCGCTAAATATGATATCATGCATAAGAGTTTGGATATGTTTGGAAGGATATGGTTATATCCTAAGGCAAAACTTCTAATACTACAACCTACATGGAACTTCTCATAACCATCTAACAATACCTCTGATCCTTTGACAAGAATACTTATATATAGGAAGTACCAGCGGCGTATCCACCATATTCTTGTCAAATTTTCATTGGTTTTATCAGTAAGTTATGATTGGTTCTATGACTATAGAACATAAATAAACACAACAGCTAATATTTGAATCCACATTATGATAGCATATACGTTTGAATGGTGACAGTTCCTCTCTCGTTTGTTATGATGGAGAGGTTAGTTTATGTAGAAATAGAACACAATCCAATTTCTTTAAATAGCAAGATGATATAAATGTAACACAAATTTTAACCCAGGGCAATACTAAATCCTACATGGAACTTCTCATAACGCCTGATAATGCCTCTGATCCTTTGGCAAGAATACTTATATATAGGAAGTACCAGCGGCGTATCCACCATATTCTTGCCAAATTTTCATTGGTTTTATCCACAAGTTATGATTAGTTACCAAGAAACTACTAAATCCTACACAGAACTTCTCATAACCGTCTGACAATGCCTCTGATCCTTTGACAAGAATACTTATATATAGGAAGTACCAGCGGTGTATCCACCATATTCTTGTCAAAGTTTCATTGGCTTTATCCTTAAGTTATGATTGGTTCTATGTGATTCTAAAACATAAAGAAAAACATAAAACTAAACGATTGGAGTTGAATCTGGTTTTTCGGTGAAGAGGACTAGTTGGGTATCTTCGTTTGGACCGTCATTATCTTCGACAGGATTGGCGTTGATGTTGAAGACTCTTCCTCTTGCTGGTGGCCTAGGGATTTGGTTTTCTTGATTTACTTGGTTAACTGGGCTTGTTTGGGCTTGAGCGTTTATGATGTTAACCAATCGAGGGCACGTGTTTCTAAAGTGGATAGGGTCGCCACAATTGAAACAAGCTCGAACATATGGGAACATGGGTATTGGGGTTGTTGATAGGTTTGGACCATGTTTTGGGTAGGGGAAGAGATTTGGTTTTGAAAGGTGCGGCAAACCTTGCTCAAATGACCATAGCGTCCACAAGTTGCACATAGTCGACAAGGTAAGGTAAGGGGATGGTGATAAAAACAGTTGTTGCATTGAGGGTGAGGTCCAAGATATGGTTTCTTATTTGGGTAGGTTGAGTAGGGTGCCACTTGAGTGATTGGGATAGCTTGGATGGGTATGGCGTGTGAAATTGGTTGATTCCGTTGGATAGTAGCGAAAAGTTGCCCGTCTCTTTTCTCTTAGAATTGGTTGAGAAGGGGATTCGGTTTGGGTGTAGTCGGAGGTTTCAGTCGATGCTTTATCCTTCTTTTTCTCCTCATTGAAGTCTTTGTTCCGATTCGGTTCTCTGTGAGCTCTGTTACTAGCTCCATTGCTGCTTCCAAAGTTGCAGGCGTGGTACTTATTACAGAGTCTTGAATCTTTGACGGAAGACCACGAATGTAGTGCTCGATCAAACGGTAGAGGGGAGTGAACATGTTGGGAACCATTTGATGTAACTCGAGGAATCTTTTGTTGTACGTGATGTGGTCTCCTTCCTTTTGCTTCAACGAATAAAATTCATCTTCTAATTTCTTGATCTCGCTCCTTGGCAAAATCGTCTGGTCATGATTTCCTTCAATTCATTCAAAGTTAAAGTCATAACATCTTCAACACCTCGCTTGGCCTTCTCCGTATTCCACCAAGTAAGTGCTATCCCATATAATCGACCGGTAGCATATCGCACTTTGCGATCATCGGGGCAATCTCAATTTAGAAAAGTGTTCTCCATCTCTTCAAACCAATGGAGGAGAGCGGTGACGCCTTCAGTCCCTTTGTATTTTGGAGGGTCGCATGATTTGAAATGCTTGTAGGTGCATTTAGTGATATTTGGGGGGGGTTAATAACGTTTTGATTTTCTTGATTGACAGGATTAGCGGTAAGTGCTTGTTGGACTTGGATTACAATGTTGGGTATTACGGCAGCCATTTGTTGAGCGATTAGGGCAGCCATGCGTTCGCGGGCTTTTCCTGCTCTCATCTTCCTATGAGCGAGGTTAGAAGACATCTACAAGGAATACATGTCAAGAGTATGAGTTGGATGTTTTTGGGTTCATGGGTCGCACTAGGAATGAACATTCATAAAATAATTATAGAAAAATAAATCTACTACATCCATAGGATGTCTTGGGCTTTGCTCGCCATTAGGCCTACATGCCGCCATACTTCACCTTCGTAATCATGTGGGCCCCCATGAATACCGGGTTTTTCATATGGTTCGCATGTGTTAGCCTAGTTGCGTACACTAAAACCCGAAGAAAATCGAGAAATATGTATACAACGTGTGATATTCGGAATGTGTCCAGGTGTAGACACGGTGACACCTCAAAGTGGGGGTAGTTCGAACGACGTTTGGTGTGGCATGCTTTGGCCTAATAGGTCCTTCGTACTCTCATCGTTAGTCCCCAGGTAGGCAAATATTGGATTTATACGAATGCCAACCTAGACAGGACGTTCCGACTACCGGTACTTGTACCCTTCCAGTTACTACATGCCCGTCGCAGAACTTACTTTGATGAGATTTGAAAATTGCAACAAAATCTTTGAATAACAAAAGTATGAAGATGAATTGAATATATGAACATTGATATATGTATAATGAATGTGTATGTAAGTATGTATGTTTGACTATAAATATAAACAAATATGAAACAAATAAATATCATAAGTTTGTATGTAACCACCTAATCAATTAAAATTTAGGCAGACTATAGTATAGGCTCTGAGGGTCTAATAACCTATCCTATATCCCTATAGTCATGGCTCTGATACCAATCTGTCACACCCCGACCCGCAGCGGAAAAAGGTGACCGGGGCATGATTGGGTTATCATCAAAGCTCATGACATTTATTATACGTTTCATATTCACTAATACACTTTAATGGAGAATTACAATCAATATTACAACATGTCCTAAATATCAATCTAGGCTTCATTGTTTTCTTCTAAGGCATTTCCTATGTTTTCCTTGCTTCATCCTGTTCACCTGTATCATGTGTAAAAAGGGTTTTTGGATCAACAAAAAGTTGGCGAGTGAATCCTATGGAAAACATTTGAACAAGTTTATTTAATTGATTATGAAATAAAGTGCACAACCACACATGAGTAAAAATAGATGTAAACTTATTCATCAATCAATTTAATATTAAACAACACACACATGAACAATAATGGATCGTTTAGAGGCACGCGTTGCTCAACTCGTCTCTCACGAGGAACTAATGGGCCTAATGAATGAATTGCATAAACATGATAATATGAATGACATAACTACAAACAATATAAACTCAATGATACACACATGAACAATAATGGATTGGTTTTGAGGCACGCGTTGCTCAACTCGTCTCCCACGAGGAACTGATGGGCTTAATGAATGACTTTCATATAAGTTGACAAAATGAAATACATAACCACAACAATATAAACAATTTAAGTTTAGATCACAATATGGTATGGCACAAGTATAAATAAACGAGTTAATTATTTTGTGACACATGACACACCCCAAAACGTGTAATTAAAAAGGGGGAGTTGTAAGCTCAGGGGTTCAGTAAGGCTCAGAAGTGAAGGGTTCGGTTTTCCGGCGAGGTACAGAAGTTTTCCGGCGAATGGATTTACGTCGAGTAAAGGTGGGGCTTTGAGCGAAAAAGCTTGCAGAGGTTCGAGGAGGTATTTATAAGGCAGGTTATCGATGAATTTGGTCCAATTTCCGACTTGATTCAAAGTCATTACGTTTTCCGGCGGTTATAGCTTGTGTCGCGAGTTCAAGCGTCGGTTATAACCGATGTAGGTTTAAATGTTTACGTTATAACTGAAGATATCGTAATTTCTTGGCGAGTTAGTCGGGATTTCCGACGACTGAAATTTGGGCGCCGGTTTTTGAATTCGAGAATCATGATATGAATTAATTGATTCTAATAATTAACAAAAAACACTAGTGGCGCAGTGGTTGAGTGTGTGTGCGATAAGACTGTTGACCCGGCTGACTGACCCGGGTTCGAAACCCGGCAGAACCATTTTATTTTTATTTCATTATTTTTAACAATTTTTCAAAAACAAATTATATATTCCAATATAATAATTAATTATGTATCGTTTAAAATTATTTTGGGCATTAAATTCACAACGAAATTTTTAACTGATTGTTCGGTTAATAAACGGAGCGGGTTTGGTAAATCCGTTTTTGACGGATGTTACAGTTTCCCCAAAGATACGTAGTGTCTGACCGTCGGCGAGAGGAATACGAATGAACTTTTCATGGCACACTACTTCAGCGTGATGCTGGCTGAGCCAGTCCATGCCGATGATAACATCGAAACTTCCCAATTTCATAGGAATGAGATCAATTGGAAAATCGTGATTATTTAGGGTGAGAGTGCAATCGCGTATAATAGAATTTAATGAAGTGGGTTTTCCGTCAGCAATTTCCACCGTCAGAGATTCAACGAGATTATCACGAGGTTGGTCGAGGATAGATTCGAATTCTAAGGACACAAAGCTCTTATCCGCACCAGTATCGAATAATATGGATGCATAACTACCATTTATGAGAAACGTACCGTTGACCACATTGTTGTCAGCCCTGGCTTGGTTGGCATTGATATTGAAAGCTCTTCCTCTAGCAGGTGGAGGAGCTTGGTTGGGTTGGTTTACCGGTTTTGCTTGAGCTTGGGCACGGATGATGTTCACCAGGCGTGGGCAAGTGTTCCTGAAGTGGTTTGGGTCCCACAATTGAAACAGGTTCGCATGGGTTGCATCATGGGTAGTTGGGTTGGTAGTAAGGTTTGGCTGCGAGTTGTGCAGGTGGTAGAAGTAAGGGTTGTTGGGCTTGGCCCACCATTTGATTTTGGGTTTGGGTTGGAGGTTGATTGCGGTTCAATCGCTGAAGGGTACGGCAGGTTTGGATGGTGTGACCCGCACGGCCACAACTTGTGCAATGTTGGCAGGGTTTTCAGGAGGGTGATGGTATTGACAACGGTTAAACTTTGGGTGTGGGCCAGTGTATGGCCTTTTGAATGGTGTGGCTGGAGGGGCGACTTGGGTGATTGGAGCAGCAATGATGGGAGAGTTGGTTTGGGTGACAGCAAATTTCTTGCCATTTCGCTTCCTCTTACTAGCAAACTTCGAGGATGAACCTGGGTGGTTTGGAGTTGGAGTCTCAATGGGTGTCTTCTTTTTCTCATCTTTGAATTTGCCGTTTCGAATGCGATTTTCAGTGAGTTCCGTAGCTAACTCCATTGCGGCTTCAAGTGTTGCAGGCGAAGTGCTTAAAACCGAATCTTGGATTTTCGAGGGGAGGCCTCGAATGTAGTGTCCGACTAGGCGGTACATTGGGGTGAACAGATTGGGGACCATCTGGTTCAACTCGAGAAATCTCTTATTGTATGATGTGTGGTCTCCTTCCTTTTGTTTCAATGCGTGAAACTCGTCTTCTAGCTTTTTGATTTCGCTTCTTGGACAGAAGCGTCTCGTCATGATTTCCCTCAACTCTTCCCATGTTAAGGCCATGGCATCTTCAACACCTCGCTTACCCTTTTCCATGTTCCACCAGGTAAGGGCTACCCCAAACAATCTTCCAGTCACGTAACGTACCTTACGGTCCTCGGGACAGTCGCAATTTAAAAAGGTGTTTTCCATCTCCTCAAACCAGTGAAGGAGAGCGGTGACACCTTCAGTCCCTTCATATTTTGGGGATCGCAGGACTTGAAGTGTTTGTAGGTGCATTTGGGGTTTTGGAGGAGGGTTAGCGCCGCTTTGGTCTTCTTGGTCGGGAGAGTTGATGGGATTAGCGGTGAGAGCTTGCTGAACTTGTAGTATGATGTCAGGAAGCACTGTGGCAATTTGTTTAGCAATTTGTGTGGCCAAGCGTTCGTTTGACTTCCCTGACCTTCTACCTCCACGTAATTGCCTAGCAGACATCTACAGGAATATGTATAGGGAGATTGTGAGTTCAAGAATTTCCTAGGTGTCATGTGTCTTAAAAAAATGAAAATAACATAACTGAAAATAATTTAACTACATCCATAGGATGTCTTGGGTTTGCTCATGTTTGGGCCTCCAAATGTCCCCCATACCATTGCATGTGTAGTCATGTGGGCCCCCATGACTATTGGGCTTGGTAGGATTCACATTGGTGTCGGCGGGTTAACACTCGCACCACCCGAATGAAAATCGTAAAACATGATTGCGAGATGTATTGTCGGAGGGTGTCCAGGTGTAGACACAATGACAACTCAAAGTGGGGTTAGCTCACACGACGTTTGGTATAGCATGCTTTGGCCTAATAGGTCCTTCGTAATCTCATCGTTAGTCCCCAGGTAGGCAAACTGGTCCTTTATTTTGGATTTATACGAATGCCAAGCCTAGACAGGACGTTCCGACTACCGGTACTCGTACCCTTCCAGTTACTACATGCCCGTCGTGAAAACTCACTTTGATGTGATTTGAAAAATACGAAAACATTGCAAACATCATGGAAATCGTGAGGTGTGTGCTTTCATTGGTACGACATGTTATGAGGATATGAACTATGATGAGCATTGCATATTAACATGTACTTGTGAGAGTGCTTGCATAATATTGGGTGTGAAAATAAACATGAAACATATAAACATCATGAATTTTGCATGTAACACATAAACAGTTAAAATTTAATCAACTATAGTATAGGCCTAAGGGTCTAATAACCTATCCTATATCCCTATAGTCACAGGCTCTGATACCAATCTATCACACCCCGACCCGCAGCGGAATAAAAGACGGGGCATGATTGGGTTATCACTAAAGCTCATGATATTTACTAAGAAGTTTCGTATTTATTAAATTCAAATTACAATTTAAATATCCAACAAACAAAATTCATACGAATACAATAAAAATCTAAATGTTTGTTCCAACGCAATAACTTGTTTATTCTTCTAGGCCATCCTAAGTGTTTCTTTCCTCAACTTGATCACCTGTATCATGTGTAAAACGGAGGAGATTTTGGGTCAACAAAATTGGCGAGTGAACCTTGATAAAACATTTTAAATAATCGCTTATTTTGTTTATTAAATAAAATTGTGCATAAATCACATGTGAGCAAATATATATATGTAACCAATCACAAACCACATTGAATGAATATATGACATGAATGATGATGTATCTGAGATCAAGGCTCAATCAAACGGAGCCGATCTAATGAGGCACCTGATGCTCAACCCGTATCCACGAGGAACTGATGGGCCTAATGAAATGAGTGCACTGAAATGATAAATTTAATCCACATATAAACCACACAACAACCAATTCACATTTGATCACAAAATGATATAAGCACAAGTGTTTAAATAAAATAAAGGAATGGTACGACACATGATACACCCCAAAACGTTATTAAAACGGGGAATTTGTAGAGATTCACTCACAGTGGGTGCGTTCCTTGCTTGATAATGAAAGCGCACGAGTTGAGGATTTGATCGACGAAAGAATACTAACCTAAAATAAGATAGTGAATTCGTTATTGTTTATGGATTACGTTAGTGATGATATAGATTTTTAGGGATCGCTCTAATTATACGTTCATATGATTTCGATTTGAAAATATCAGTATACATTCAGGATGCAAGGTATTAATACTTGTTTTACTAATGAGATTTGCTATTGGTATTAGTTATAGAAATACTATTAATGAAATAGTTTAACAAAGTTATTTAGGTTGATAATAACAAGACTTACAAAAATAATAATTGAATTAGCACCATGAATGGAATTAATACGAATATTATTATTATAAATAATAAGTTTTAATAACACTAGTATTAATTCTTATCAAAAGTAGTTACTGATTCTGTATGATAAGTAATAACAATACTTTGGTTAATCGAATTAAATATATATGCATGTTTTCAAGGTTTACTTGAGTTGGCCCAAAAAGGAGACCTGACCCAATAGCAAAACAATAAAAAAAATATTGGCCCACACAGAAGCCGCCCCAACTGGCCAAACAATAACACAAACAACAGAAGCGACAAAATCGGAGGGAGCCAAGGGTCGAACCCGGGCGTTACGACTAAACAAGCGCACACCAACACCGGCTAGGCTTACCCGGCGTTGGTGTTTGTTTTCAGGTTTCAATTGTTTTAAACAGTTATTGACCTCGTCTTCTTCATTGTTTTTTTTAAATTAACTTACAGTTATGTTTATATGTATATATATATCGTACAAATGCATTTCATAACAACTTAGCGACTAAAAACCGTAAAACATGAATTTGTTGGGTGATAATCAAATGTAGTTCGTTGTAGTGCACACAATTAATAAGACGAAAAGAAATACCGAGCCGAAGGGTGTTGAACGGGTTTTCCGGCGATGTCCGGTTGTCTTCTCCGACGACGTCTTCGACTCCGGCGAAGCCTCCTGTTTCTCCAGCGACTGGCAGAGGTGGCGTCAAGTAGAGAAGGTGTTTGCGAGTGAGAGAAAGTGTCGAGGATGAGGGGTGAAATTGAGGTGTTGTGGTGACGGGTATTTATAATCGTTTCGGAACGAATCGGGTCACAATGTTTGTCCGAGTTCTTGATTGAGTTTAACCATGGAACGACAAAAGTCTCAAAAATCAGTTGAATTATACATGGAAAGGACAGCGGTGAAACAGTTGGGTGTTCAACGTTTCTGTTTTGGCGGCATAGGGAGAGATCCGTTTGAAATGTGGTTTGTATATATATGTAAAACATTCCTAATTTAGACAATAATGTGATATAGTGGAATGGTTGGTGTTGTTGTTTCATACATGCGAGACCCGGGTTCGACTCCCGCGGTCCGCATGTTTTGTTTTTTTTAATTGTTTTTGTTTATTAAAGTTTCATTAATTACACAATAACCCCTAGACTATGACTAACGCAACTAACCTCATTAATTAACTAGATTAGTTATATTACTTTGATTGATAAAAGAGGCGGGTTTTCGAAACCGATTTGCACAAATGTTACAATGATATCAATAAAAAAACAAAAATAAAAACCACTAAAATAATAAACTGTAAAAAAACAAAAAAGTCCACTAGAGTAAAGAAATCACAAAAAAGGTAAAAAAAAAAAAAAGAATATTCATATAAGGTTTTCAATTATTTATATAAATATAATATATATATATATATATTATAATATACTAGTAACATTTTTGCGCACTCCGCTACAGTTCTTTGGTCATTATCGGTGCAATACCAACACTTGACCTATCATTGCTAACCGACACGTTTTTTACACGGATTGAAAACCCATAAAAACGAATACCCATACTGGTATCGGTGTTGTTTGGTCGGTATTAGTCCGTTACGATACGGGTATCGGTCCATTTCGATACCGGTATAGTACAGACATTCGATATAGCTTACGATACCAAAAAATACTTTATTACGAATATTACTTTGTGTTCAAAGAATTTTATACTGCCACATCGAGAATTTTATAAAAACGAATACCACACCGTTACTTATATTGTTTGGCCGGTATATTTGTGATGATAAATAAAATCAACTATATATGACATGTTCGAATACCGCTGTTGTTTGGTCGTATATGTTCGGTTTGTGATGATAAAAATATCAACTATATATACTTGTTCGAGTAGAACTTTTATCGAATCATACATAATAATAGGCATATGGTGATGTTAATATTAAAAACTTATAAATGCTATACGATACTGATACCGAAGTTGTTCAGACAGTATTAGTAATATTAAAAAAAGAATATCATTCAAAAGTTAAATTAAAGAAATATGTTTAAGGTTAAAAGTAAATATAGTAATAATCTCTTTTAATATTAAAATATAAAAATATGAAAAAAAGAAACTATATAAATTATTATAGAAAACAAATTACTATTCATGAATAAAGAAACTATATAAATTATTATAAAAATAAAACTACTATTCATACTCACTTTTAAATTATTTGTAAACTAATAATAATATATATATAATAATATTAAATATTAGCATTAATTTGGTCGATATATGTTCGTTTTGTTATGATAAAAAAAACTCAATATATTATATATATATATATATATATATATATATATATATATATATATATATATATATATATCTGTTCCAATAGAACTTTCATCGAATCGTGCATAATAATAGGCACATTGTGACGTTAATAATAAAAAAAAACTTACAGATATTATAGGGTACCCATAGTAATGTTGTTCAAACGGTAACAATAATATTAAAAAAAGAATATTATTAAAGGTTAAAATTAAATAAATATGTTTAAGTTAAAAGTAAATATAGTAATAACCTATTGTAATATTAAAATGATAAAAATAAAAAAAAAAACTATATATATTATTATAGAAAACAAATTACTATTCATGAATAAAGAAACTATGTATATTATTATAAAAATCAAATTACTATTCATATTAACTTTCTAATATTATATATATATATATATATATTATAATGTTATTAAATAATTTGAAAATGAGTATAAATAGTAATTTATTTTTAATATATATATATATATATATAGATATATTTTTTCATGAATAGTAAATTAGTTTTTTAATAATATATAGTTTTTTTTTTCATATTTTTATCATTTCAATATATATATATATATATAGTTGGAAAGTGAGCATCAATTTTAATTTGATTTATATAATAATATACATAGTTACTTTTTTCATGATAGTTATTTGGTTTTTATAATAATATATAGTTGTTTTTTTCATATTTTTATCATATCAATATTACAATAGATCATTATCATATTTACTTTTAACCCTAAACATATTTATTTAATTTTAACTTTTAATGATTTTGTTCTTTTAATAATACTAATACTTTCTGAACAACATCGGTACCGCTATCGCATTCATTTTTATAGAATTCTCAACGTGGTCGGCATAAAATTCATTGAAGACAAAGTAATATTCGCAATAAAGTATTTTTTGGTATCATAAGCTATATCGAGTGTCTGTAGATACAAGTATCGTAACACACCGATACCAACCAAACAAACCGGTACTCGTAGAAAATGTGTCGATTGGCAACGATTGCTATGCCGAGTGCGGTACGGATAATATGAACCAGACCGATAATGACCAAAGGGCCGCAGCGAAGCGCGCGGCAATTCCACTAGTATATATTAAAACATAACATATCGAGGAATAGTAAGTTATTTGTCTTTTGTGTGTATTTTTTATATATATTTTTTTTTACTTTGTAAACTTTAATATTTTTATTAGTTTTTTTTACGTTTATTTCAAGATTTGTCTGTCTTTGGTTGCTACTTACACGGTATTTGATATATCATTTGGTCCCTCGGGTTTTTTTTCGTTTGGTTGCCACTTTGCACTATATTTTGTGGTCACATATGGTCTCTTAATTTTTCCCCTCCACTTTCTAATAGTATCGGTATAAATTCGACTTCGTTTACTTTTGGCGTCACGTAAGTCACCTATTGTTAGAAATTCGTGTTTTTATTTTACGCGTTTTCTCGATTTTTATTGTCGTTCGGTTGCTACTTAGCTATTTGCAACGCTAGTAGCACGGTTTTTTGCCCGCTGTCCCACAACGCGGGTGGTTTAAGACTATATTAAAAATATGTATTATATATATATATATATATAATTTAAAAGTGTATGAATAGTGGTTTGATTTTTTATAATAATATATAGTATTTTTTTCATAAATAGTAATTTTATTAATATATATATATATATATATTAATAATATATATATGTATATATTATATTTATATGTATGTATATATAATTGGAATTGGAAAGTTGATATGAATAGTGATTTATTTTTTATAATGTATATAGTTTTTTTAATATTCTATAATTTAATATTATAATAGTTTATTATTATATTTATTTCATATTTTTTTATTTTTTAAAATTATATTTCCTTTAATCATTTGTTTTTTTAAACTATGTTTCCTTTATCAACTAATTTGATATCTTTTTAATAAATTTCGTTCATTAATTTTTTTCTCTCGACATTATTATGGTATAAGTTTTGTTAAAAACAAAGTTGTATTCAGAATTGAGTATTTTTGGTATCGTGAACTGATACGTTTATAAACTGAACCGTTCTAAGGATTTAGCTTTATAAACAACATGATTCATTTTCAAATAACGTTGGTTTTACATTATCATTTGTTCCGTTTTGCCGCAACGCGTGATGTCAACTGGTATAATCGGAAAGTGATCATGAATAGAAATTTGATTTTTATAATATATATATATATATATATATATATATATATATAGATGATCCTGTAAAAAGGGCCCAAAGTGTAAGAAGTGTGAGAAATATTGTGAAGATGACATATGTCCTCAATCTAAATTAATTCAAAAGAGGAAACAAGTAATTTTCTCATTGATTCAATTAATTGATAACCTTCCATAACCGCCACTCATTATTATAGAAATACGAATTTGTACAGTGTTATATAGTGTTATATTTCATGTAACAAGTCTATGATGAATGTATAGTGTTATTTTCTCTGTAACAGGTCTACGATGGATGTATAGTGTTATGTATTTTGTAACAGGTTTATGATGGATGTATAGTATTATATTGTTATATATTTTCTGGTAGCAGGTCTATGATAGATGTATAATGTTATATAGTAGTTATAGTGTTATGTATTTTGTAATAGGTCTATGATGGATGTATAGTGTTATAATATTATGTATTTCTCGAAGCATGTCTATGATGGATGTGTAGTGTTATAGTGTTATTTCTAGTAGCAAGTCATTATTTGCAATGCTATGGTGTCTTATTTTTACGTTCATGGTGTTTTACTGTAAAAATACCATGGACTAAAACATACAATCGAAACGTAATTTTTTTCTCTACATAAATATAATAATATGGTACTCATATTAAAGATAAAAAAAACACTCGTTATTATGGTGTATTTTTTTAAAGATATGCTATCAAGATCTCAATCATTAGATTAAAGATATAATGGTTTAAATTCTTTCTTACCCTTCTCACAAAAAACACATTTTTTTACAATAACCTCACCCTATATATATATATATTATATATATATATATATATATATATATATATATATATATATATATATATATATATATAAATGGCGAGGGTTATCTTGAGAACACTAAATATTGCAAGAACCATGAGAACGAATGAGCAAACCAATCAAAACCATTTTTTAATACAACCATCATTTTAATTAAAATACAACATCGAAAAAAGAGATTACAACATCAAATAATTTATTTATCCTCTTAAAATCACTCTTATTAGATTTTTTACACATGTGTAAAATGGCAAACTTGCACATATGTAAATTTTCTTTATTTCCGAATTCATATAAATTTAAATGTGTAAATTAAATTTCTAGAATTGTATTCGAATAATAATGACAAGTGTAAAAAGAAATTTTGAATTTCACTTGTTTTTAACCAAGTTCTAGTGGTTTTTTCATTCGTTCTCACGGTTATCGCGATATTTAGCGTTCTCATTTAAACTCTCCCCTATTATATATATATATATTATATATATATATATATATATATATATATATATATAGGATTAGGATCATTTGTGAACAATATCTTCAAAGTGAACTGTGTAAACTTATCTTAGCCATTGATTTCCTTTTTAAGTGTTAAGAGTATGATAGTATTTTTATATTAATCTAGATTTAAATCTTTTTTGTTAATAATTGTTTTCAGTTACCAAATCCCTACATTATAGGGATTTAATTTTCTCATCTCTTAACTCTCTCTCTCTCATTTTTAATTATTTCTCTATTATTTTTAATTATAAGAGATTAAAAGGCTAATGTTTATTTTTAAATAAACTCTTATGTTCTTTTTAAAATTAAATATTAAACCTAATTAAATTATGTTATTTTACATATGTGTATACAAGTCAGTATATACAAGACTTATACACTTGTGTATATTTACATCTTGTTCCCACAGGTTGGTATAAACAAGATTTATACACATGTGTATTATTCAAGTACATATGTGTATAAACTAACAGCTGTGTATCTTATATAAATTGATAGTTAGCGAGATTGTACACATGTGTATAAACTAACATCTGTGTATCTTGTATCAACTAATATTATCGAGACTGTACACATGTGTATACACTAACAACTGTGTATCTCGTATATACGGAAACTAGCAAGATTTTAGGAATTTTGATTATATTGTTAATAAATGCAATTTACAAAAGACGCAAATACCCTTTTGTCAATTAATTTAAAGGGAAGTTACAACATCATAATACAATTTTGCCATTGTTTAAAAATCTCTAGATTATATAATCCAATGGCTCAGATTAGTTTACACAGTTCACTCTCAACCTAGCGTTCACTCTAGAACCCTATCTTATATATATATATATATATATATATATATATATATATATATATATATATATATATATATATATAGTGAAGAGTTCAAATGAGAAGAAAAATTTTGTAAGAATAAAAAGAATAACTTTTAAACCAATAGAAATTCTCCATTTACTCCATTTAATGTGTATTTAATATTATGTAAAAGGGCATATAGGTAAATCTATAATTATCATTAATTAGCTAATTAATTAAAATTGTAACTCATTTTTTAATATATTTTTCAAGATAAAATAATTTTTGGTGAAGGACAATTTTCGACATGTGTAGGATAAATTTTAGTATGTGTATGATAAATTTTGAAATGTGTAGGGTATTTTTACATGTGTGTAAGGTATATTCCGATAAGTATAAGATATATGTAGGATAAATTTTAAAATATGTAGGATATAATGTTTTTGTTTTATTAATGAGAGAAGTTATAAACTATTTAATGTTTTACCATTATGCATTTTCTTCTTTCTCTTCTCATATTAAATTTTTTTCTCAAATGAACCTTCTCATATATATATATATATATATATAGGATTAGTTTCAAGAGTGAACACATGTGTGTGTGTATATATATATGGTCTTTTCATACTTTTATCATTTTAACATTACAATAAATTACTATTATATTTACTTTAACACTAAACATATTTCTTTAATTTAACTTTAAAAGTTTTTCTTTTTTTTTAATGTCTAAACAACATCAATATTTATCATACCGTGTAACATCAGTATAGTTTCTTTTCTATTATTAGCATTATGTGCTTATTATTATATACAATTCGATAAAAGTTCTATTTGAACAAGCCATATATAGTTGATTTTTTATCATCACAAACCCAACATATACCGATCAAACAACATTGGTAATTGTACCGTATTCGTTTTTATAGTTTTCTTGACGTAGCGGTATAAAGTTCATAGAGCACAAAGTTATATTCAATACAAAGTACTTTTTGGTATCGTAAGCTATATCGAGTGTCTGTACGATACCGGTATCATAACGGACTGATACAAATCGAACAACACTGGTACCGCCATACCGATACATGTATTCGCTTTTATTGTTTTCAATCAACGTAAAACATGTGTCAATTAGAAACGATTGTTATGCCGAGTGCCGGTAAGAGTACTGTAATGAACCAGACTGATAATGATCAAAGGCATGCAGCGAAGCGCCCGGTAATCATACTAGTATATAATAAATGTATAATTATTATCCTGCATCTATAATAACATATGAGAAGGAAAAGAAGAAATGCAATACCTAGCAACAAAAAGATATATTGCAATGTACACCCCCAGGGTCCAACCTATACTGTATTTACAGTCTTACCCTTTAGTGTAAAAAATCGGATACTTGATCAACCTTGATTACTCGAGTGTTGTACGATCCACAATACCCACACTTGTGGTAAAGCCAGTGAAAAGGAGCACTTCCCTTTTTACCCCAGTCATTGCATAATATATCCTGAGTGAGTTAAAATTAAGTGTCAAGTGAAACTCAATATAAACGCGTTAAAAAGGGAATTAAACAAAAATCCTTACATGACTCCGGTTTCTGTAGTCCTCTGGGAGCACCTCGGAAGCCATTAAAGCATCAAGCATACCAAAATACACCTGTAGATACATAAAATTATAAATATTTTCAAAAAATTAACTATATAATACAAAAGAGTAAAATGTCATGGTCAGTTATGCGACTTTCGTCTAAAGGTTTGTTTTCCCGCATCTGGATCCAAAAGGGTTGAAAACTTGCCATTTTCATCTGCCTCCTTAACTCCATTCATTTTTCTTCATTAAGTCAGAGGTATTTTCGTCTTTTTACCTACTTGTTTTTGTTTCTTGTTTAGTAAGGATATTTTGAATTCTCGTACGTTATGCTAAATGCTCGTGCATAAAGTGAAAAAGACCGAATTGCCCTTTAACTTAACAAAAATGATGGAAATACTCCTAACTTAACAGAGAAAAATGGATGGAGTTAACGAGCTGGATGAAAATGGCAAGGTTTGAAAACCTTTTGGGAGATGCGGAAAAACAAACTTTTAGACAAAAGTCGCAAAACTGGCTAAACCTTTGGGACGAAAATGGCATTTATCAATACAGAACATAAGTAAATAATAAAAGCAATCGCTTACCGACATATCTCCCATAGATTTGCTGCATATAGGACAGATGTAGTGTGTGCAAGCATACGCCTATTGAAAGCAAAGACGACAATTCAGTAATCAGCATCAAAGAATTCGAATATAGAAACATAAAAGGTAACATGGTGCCACCTGGAAGCAAGCAGAGTGCATAAAATGACCGCAGGGAAGCGCTCTAACAGCTGCACTTGACGTAAATAAAAAATCACAGCAAATAGGGCAATTTGTTTCCAAACCTTTCTCCCTACACTTATGATCCAATAACTTTATCCCCAAACAGTAGTTACACGTCATACAATGGAAAAAGTCGATTCCGAGACCCTGTCCAGGCCGACATAAGTTGCAAAAAGGGCAATGATATACCGTCCTGAAAATATTAAAAATACAAATAAATTTAGAAAAAGAAAAACAAATATTTTTGAAAATCTTGATGCATATCGTAAGTTTTAACTGTTTAGTCACCTTTCATCATCGAAGAACTTGCAATAGCTACAATAATATTTTGCCATTGAAAGTCCATTGCAGGATGGAGTTGAGCAAACTGGCCCAACGGGTTGAACTTTCAAACAGTTCATACACATCATTTCAGTTGTAGCTTTCCTGATGGTGTAATAAATATGTAAGTTCTATAATTAAAATATTAAACTATTACTCAGTGGAAAAGGAGTGTTTACCTGTCCATTGTATGGTCACTGACATTATCATGACAAAACCTGCATGTAAATAGCTTTTGACAACACGCAGCACGAAGCTTGCAGTTGCATTTATAATGTTCACAACCGAAGATTTGTTTCTCGGCGTCACGAAATGAAGGCGCGCATCCATGTAGACCTTTTCCATCTGATTCATCGCTTTCACTTCCTTGAGGTAATTTCTGTTGAGCGGCTATCCAACGACTACATTGACCATTAATTTAATAAGTCAGCAAGAATGTTTAACTTGTTTTGACTTAATTTAAAATAGAGTAAAATGCCATTTTCCAATTTTCATCCCTGAGGTTTTGTTACTTCTGAGACTTTCGTTCAAAGGTTTGTTTTTCCGTATCTGGATCCAAAAGGTTTGAAATCTTGCCAAAAGGCTAGCTTGGTTGACGGCGTATGAAATATCCGGTCGGGTAATGGTTAGGTATTGAAGAGCACCGACTAACGAACGATAGAAGGTAGGATCATGAAACGATGAACCAGTGGAGCTGAAAATGTCTTTGGATGTGAGTGGAGTGGAGACGGGTTTTGAGTCCAATAGGCCCGCTTTGGTTAAGATATCAAAAGCGTATTTGGATTGAGTTAAGAACAAACCGGTTTTGGTGTGGGAGGCCTCTAGACCGAGAAAAAAACTAAGAGAGCTAAGATCTTTAATTTGGAACTCGTTGTGAAGTTTCTTGGTAAAAGTGTTAATGAGATATTCATTGTTACTGGTGACGATAATGTCATCAACATAAACAAGGAGGTAAACAAGAGTGCCTTTGTGATGGTAAACGAGCAAAGAAGGATCCGCCCTGCTACATTTAAAACCAAGAGTAATGAGAAAAGCACTTAGTCGATGAAACCAAGCGCGTGGAGCTTGTTTTAGACCGTAGAGGGCACGATTTAGTTTGCACACATGGGATGGATGAGTGGTACTTACAAAACCGTGAGGCTGTTCCATGAAAACAGTTTCATTGAGATAGCCATTTAAAAAGGCATTGTTTACATCGAGTTGCCTTAGATTCCATTGTTGAGTAGTAGCAAGACTTAGGACCACTCGAATTGTTGATGATTTGACTACCGGGCTGAATGTGTGTGAGAAATCGATACCTGGTACTTAAGTGAATCCTTGTGCCACGAGACGAGCTTTATACCGGTCAACGGAACCATCGGATTTGTATTTAACACGATAAATCCACTTTGAACCGATGACGTTTGTGTTTGATGGACGGGGGACACCGCTACATGTATTGTTTTGATGCAACGAATGTAATTCTTCATGCATCGCATGAGTCCATTTAGGATCTTTGAGTGCGGTTTTGATGCCTTTGGGTGGATGAGATGTATGAAGGGATTGTTGAAGTTTGTTTGTGGAAATGTGAGAAAGATTAGCATGATGCTTGGGTTTAAAAATGCCATTTTTAGATCGAGTTGTCATAGGATGCTGATTTAAGGGCTGAGGTGAAGGAAGGATAGGAGACGAGTGGTGTGCGGTGGGTAATGTCGGAGTGGGTGGAACGGGACTGGAATTTGGGCTCGGTGGTGGACTATGATGGTCCAAAGACCTGCGCTGGTTTGGGCTCGGTTGAGGATTGGAGGTATGTGGGCTTGAGTTTGGGCTGGAGAAGGGAGTGGACTGGGCAGCAGATGTTTCGGAGGTAGTGGTTGGAATGGGGTGGACGGGTAATGGGCTTGGGATGGTTTGGTTAATGGGCTGGGTTGTTTGAGGAATGAAGGTAGTACAGTGGGTGCATTTCGGGTGTGAGGGAGATGTAGGAGTGTTAGTTTGTGGTGTAGTTGATGAGGTGATTGGTGGTGTAGGTAAAGTGTCATCAAAGTTGGTCATTGGAAGGGTGTTTGTGTCGGACGAGGAATTATTTTCTTTGAAGGGAAGAATTTCTTCATCAAATTTTGCATGGCGAGTTGTGTAGATGCGCCCATTGGTTGGATCTAGACACCTAAAACCTTTTGTATTTAGGACTATATCCAAGAAAAATGCAAGGCGTACTACGAGGGAGGAGTTTATTTTTATTGTAGTCCCGAAGATATGGGAAGACTCGACATCCAAAAATTCTTAGGTTTGAGTAAATTGGTGGTTGATGAAATAAAATTTCATATGGTGATTTGTTGTCAAGAGTGATAGTGGGTAGGCGGTTTATGATGTAGGTAGCAGGAGTGAAGGCATCGACCCATAACTTTGATGGGGCATTGGCGTTGAACATCATGGCCAAACCGGTTTCGGTTAGGTGGCGATGTTTACGCTCAATTCTACCGTTTTGTTGCGGCGTGTAAGGGCAAGACAAACGGTGATGTATGCCATGTTGTAAAAAACATTGTTGCACCCGTTGGTTTGTGAACTCGGTGCCACCATCGCTTTGAAAAATTTTAACGTTGCAACGAAAATTGATTTTGTACAAAATTTAGAAAAGCGATTTGGATATTATAAAGATCCGATTTGGCTTTTAAAGGGTAGAACCATGTAAAACGGCAATGGTCATCGACAAATATTGCATAATATAAGTAACCATTTGTTGACATGACGGGTGCGGGTCCCCAAAGGTCACAATGGATGAGGTCTAAGACGTGTTGGGCACGTTTTGTGTTTTCATTAAAAGGTAAATGCTTAGACTTAGACATTTCACAAGAAGTGCATAAACCGGGTTTAGACAATAATGAAGTAACAAAAACATGACCTCTTTTATTCAAATTCGAAATAGTATCGAAAGACACATGTCCTAAACGACTATGCAATTTATTAAATGAGGCACGAAGATGTGAAGCGGAAAGAGTGGCAAGGAGCGACTTGTGACCTTGGGTGAGAACGTAGAAGCCATTTTCACAAGTGCCTCTAGTAGAACTTGACTCGTTTTTTCGGTCCTGGATATGAAAATAAGCGTTAGAAAATAATACATCAACATGTGAGTCATTTGTAAGTCTACTAATTGAAAGTAGATTTTTGGTGAGATTGGGAACCGCAATTGTCACACCCCGACCCGCAGCGGAATAAGAGTCGGGGCATAATTGGGTTATCATCAAAGCTCATGATATTTACTAATATGTTTCATATTTATTAAAGTGAAAGTTACATTTCCAAATATCCAAACATGTCCATACAAAGTAAATAAACCAAACATAACAATCCCAAACTCTAAATCATTTTATTCTTCTAGTCCAATCCTATGTGTTTCTGGCTGCTGCTGGTTCACCTGTATCATGTGTAAAAATGGGGGTTTTGGGTCAACATAAGTTGGCGAGTGAACCTTATTAGATAAACATTTATTATTGATTTACTTGTTAGTTTATCAATGAAAAATTGTGCATAATCATAAATGAGCAAATGTAAATAATCAGACAGTGGCAATAGCAATCACATCTATAACATACAATAACATATGATAGCATACATAAACATACCAACATCATACGATAAATAACATAAATGAAACTGTGCGATCAAGGCTCAATCAAACGGAGCCGATCGTATTGCATGTACTGAAAATGAAAATGTCTGTGCGATCAAGGCTCAATCAAACGGAGCCGATCGTATGTGGGCACGCCAGGTTCACGCTCATAATGAAATGGGGAACATGCTCAACGCTCATAATGTAATGGGGAGCGGCGGTCTATGAAATTGCATGTACTGAAAATAATAAATTGCATCTAACAATAACTACACAACAGTTGAAACAAACTGAATACACATGTTCATGATATGATGTATGCACAATGGTTTAAATATACTATATATAACAAGACACATGATACACCCCAAAACGTGATTAAAACGGGGAATTTGTAAAGATTCACTCACATTGGGTGCGTTTGAATGGAGATGATGAGATGCACACGAGTCGGGAGAAATGAACAACGAGAATTACTAACCTAAATAATGGCGGAAAAATACAGTAAATGAGTGGATTTTATTAAGGATTTTAATGAAATTTTTAGATATATTTTTGTGAGTTTAAGGCTATTTTCAATCTTTAAAAATGTTATTTTTAAGTATTTTTAATTGATTTTTAAATTAAATTAAATAAATAAAAATATAAAAAAAAAATTGTTTATTTTGCGTTGACCGTTGACTTGTTGACCTGTTGACCGGTTCGGTCAAAGTGCATGAATGCGCTGGGCGAGACTCGAACCCGAGACCTCCCGTACGCGTGCACGCAGCTCTACCAACTGAGCTACGTGTCTAACCTGAAATAATCTTGTTTTTAATTATATTCATATACTGATTCGATTTAACCAAAATTCTTTTAATTTCAAAAACATTTTAATTCAACAAACCGGTGCCAGTAACAGGTTTCGAACGCGTGACGTGCGACTTAGTGTTGCACACAGTCCACCGCTGGACTGTGTGTCTAACCTGGTTAATATCTCGGTTTTTATTATACTTAACAACTAACGGGATTAACCCGGTTCAGCTTTTATCAAAAAAGGCATTTTATTACTTAGAGGGTGCGTGTATCAGGGATCGAACTCGTGACGTGTGCGTATTATTTGCACACAGTCCACCGCTGGACTGTGTGTCTAACCCGTTTAAAATACCAATTTTAATTATACTTATAGTGTTATCACAGTCATCTTCTTCATTGAATTTTACAGGCAGTCGATTATACCGTTATATCTTGTGTAGTTCGATTGTTAAACATTGTACAATCTAATATGAAATGGCAGAAACGATAATTAGAGGTGAACATACCGATGAACGGTTTATTTCAGAATTCCGGCACTGTGTCGGTCCCTGTTTTTATGCTCTTCAACTGAACAAGACAATTAACCGTTTTGATTAGCTAATCGTGAAATTGAAGTGATCAGCAAATGTTAACAGAGGGTTTGAATGCCCTTACCGATTCTCAGATGAACATAGAGATTTTCAGAACTTTTCCGGAGAACTGAAATTAGCTGAATACAGTGCCTGAATTCGATTTCAATTGAAAGGTTTAAGTTAGAAATAGCTTAACAATTGTTGGACTACAACGTTATTGAAAGAATTACCGTTTTGATGATGAATACGGTTTTCCGGCGAATCTTGCAGAAATTTCCGGCGAGTTGATTTAAGCGTTCTGACGGACTGAAAGTGTGACGAAAGTGAAATGGAATGTTGGCCTGATGTCTCTGAGTCGCGAGAAGGGTTTTGATTGAAGTAATCTGAACTTTGATTACTTTCGGTTATAAAAACCGATAATGATGAAAATTGATGTTCAATCAATTCCGAATTGATTAAAATCGTCGGTGCATCGGTTATAAACCTGAATGTGCGATTAATCAAACGATTAATCGATTGATTTGCCGATTTCAGTTACTCAGTTGGCGAAACCCGTTTAACTGTATTTGCGCATAAAAGTTATTTGTTTCCTAGAAATGTCAGATAATAACAAGTGGCGGAGTGGTGATGTGGGTGTGTGCTAAGTCTTTGGATTTATAAACCGGCTGACCCGGGTTCGAGTCCCGGCAGCAACTTTTTATTTTTATTTATTTTGTTTTCACTTTTTATCAAATATAATTTTTATAGTTTAGTTTGTTTATCAATTATGTATCATTAAAAATCAAAATAACCATAAATATTCAACGTGACATTTGTAACTTGATATTCGATTACAAAACGGAGCGGGTTTTGGAAACCGGTTTTTGACAAATGTTACAGTATCCCCTACTTTTAGGAATTTCGTCTCGAAATTTAAGTAGTAGAAGTAGTAGGAAAAAGATGCGGGTATTTTTCGCGCATTGAGTCTTCACGTTCCCAAGTAAACTCAGGTCCCCGTTTCGACTCCCAGCGTACCCTAACAATTGGAATGCGACTTCGTCGTAAACGTTTTTCTCCAAAGTCCATGATCTCTACAGGTCTTTCAATAAAATGCATAGATTCATCAATCTGAATATCTTCCAGAGGAATGTGGAGGTTTTCATCAGCGAGGCATCTTCTTCAAGTTCGACACGTGGAATGTGGGATGAATCCTGTTGAGTTCTTCTGGTAGATCAAGCTTGTATGCTACAGGACCTACTCTTTCGAGTATCTTGAAAGGTCCTACGTAACGTGGTGCTAGCTTGCCCTTTTGACCAAAACGAACTACTCCCTTCCACGGTGATACTTTTAGAAGTACATGATCACCAATGTTAAACTCTAAAGGCTTCCGTCGTTTATCTGCATAACTCTTTTGACGACTTTGAGCCGCTAGAAGATTGTTTTGAATTTGATGGATCTTGTCTGTGGTTTCTTGGATCAATTCTGGACCAGTAATTTGAGCTTCCCCAATTTCGTGCCAACATACAGGAGATCGGCACTTACGACCATATAAGGCTTCAAAAGGTGCCATGCCGATGCTTGAATGATAGCTGTTGTTGTACGAAAATTCAACTAATGGGAGATGAGCGTCCCAATTTCCCTTGAAGTCTATGACACATGCTCGAAGCATATCTTCAAGAGTTTGTATGGTGCGTTCAGATTGACCATCAGTTTGAAGGTGTAGGCGGTACTGAGATCTAATCGCGTACCCATAGCGGATTGTACTGCTTGCCATGTTCGTGAAGTGAAACGACCATCACGATCAGAAATAATGCTTAACGGTACCCCATGTCGGCTTACGATTTCGCTGATATAAATACGAGCAAGCTTTTCGTTCTAGAAATCTTCGCGGATAGGAATAAAGTGAGCTGATTTTGTAAGTCGGTCAATTATTACCCATATAGTGTCATACCCACCAGAAGTGCGAGGTAACCCGGTAATGAAGTCCATGGTTATATTTTCCCACTTCCATACAGGTATTTCAGGTTGGACCAGAAGTCCTGAGGGTCTTTGGTGTTCAGCTTTCACCTTGGAACATGTAAGGCACTTAGAAACAAAAACAGCAATATCCTTCTTCATTCTAGGCCACCAATAGGTATATCGTAGGTCTTGATACATCTTATCGGCTCCTGGGTGTATAGAATATCGCGTTTTGTGAGCTTCATTCATAAGAATTTCACGAAGATTGTTGTGGTTAGGAATCCAGATACGATCTAGGTAGTACAGAATACCGTCAGATTTAGTTTCAATTTTTAGCTCAGCTCCACAGGACATCTCCTTTCGTACATCATCTTCCGTTATTGAAACGTGCTGGGCTTCTCGAATTTGATCCTTAATGTCGGTTATAATTTGCGAACATAGAAGACGAATGGAGTTCGCATAACCCTTTCGACTAAGTGCATCAGCCACCACATTTGCTTTACCAGGGTGGTATCTAATTTCACAGTCGTAGTCATTTAGAAGTTCGACCCATCTTCGTTGCCTCATGTTTAACTCCTTTTGATTGAAGATATGTTGAAGACTCTTGTGGTCGGTGTATATTTCACACTTAGTACCATAGAGATAATGTCTCCATATCTTAAGAGCGAACACAACGGCTCCAAGTTCTAGGTCATGGGTGGTGTAGTTCTTTTCATGCGTCTTGAGTTGTCTCGAAGCATAAGCTATAACTTTCCCTCTTTGCATTAGAACGCAGCCCAATCCTTGCCCTGACGCGTCGCAATAGACCACAAAATCATCACAACCTTCAGGAAGAGTGAGGATTGGTGCATCACAAAGTTTTTGTTTAAGGGTTTGGAAGGCTTCTTCTTGCTTGGGTCCCCATATGAAAGGTTTTCCCTTATGAGTTAAAGCCGTGAGGGGTACAACAATGCGAGAGAAGTTTGAAATGAAACGACGATAATAGCCAGCTAGACCAAGAAAAGATCTTACTTCAGTTGGTGTACGTGGAGCTTGCCATTCTTGTACCGCTTTGATCTTTGAGGGGTCGACATGTATTCCCTTATCATTGACTACATGTCCGAGGAATTGCACCTCTTTTAACCAGAATTCGCATTTAGAGAATTTGGCGTAAAGTTTTCATTCTCTAGAAGTGTAAGGATGAGTCGAAGATGACGCTCATGATCAGACTTAGACTTTGAATAAATAAGAATGTCGTCGATGAAGACTATAACAAATCGATCAAGATAAGGTTTGCAGACTTTGTTCATTAGGTCCATGAAGACAGCTGGTGCGTTGGTTAAACCAAATGGTATGACCATGAATTCATAATGGCCATAACGAGTTCGGAAAGCAGTCTTAGGGACGTCTTCTTCATGTACACTAAGTTGATGATAGCCAGATCGAAGGTCGATTTTTGAAAAGCAACTGGCACCTTGAAGTTGGTCAAGAAGATCATCAATGCGAGGTAAAGGGTAGCGATTCTTGATTGTTAATTTGTTGAGCTCTCTGTAGTCGATGCACATACGAAACGATCCATCTTTCTTCTTTACGAAAAGAACAGGTGCACCCCAAGGCGATGAACTAGGACGTATGAATCCCTTGTCAGTCAACTCTTGTAATTGACTGGCTAGCTCTTGCATTTCAGAGGGGGCTAACCTATAAGGAGACTTTGCAACTGGTGTAGCACCAGGTATAAGATCAATACGGAATTCGACTTCTCTAACTGGAGGAAGTCCTGAAATGTCTTGGGGAAAAACTTGCGGGAAGTCTTTTACTACAGGAATGTCTTCAAGTTTCTTCTCCATGGTTCCCTTTTTGATGATATGAGCTAAAAACGCGACATAATTCTTGCGAAGATATTTTTGAGCTTGAAGACAAGACATTAAGCTGAGTCCTTTCGACGAGGTTTCTCCAAGGATTCGAAGAGTCTGACCGTTTGAAAGAGGAATACGTATAAATTTTTCGCGACATACAACTTCTGCCTGATGTTGACTGAGCCAGTCCATATCAATTATGATATCAAAACTTCCCAGCTTCATAGGAATAAGGTCGACTGAGAATTCGTGGTCGTTTAGGGTGAGTGTACAGTTGCGTATAATAGAGTTTAATGAAACTGGTTTCCCGTCAGCAACTTCTACCGTTATGGATTCCATGAGCTTATCCCGATTTTGGTTTAAGATAGGTTCAAATTCTAAAGACATAAAACTTCTATCCGCACCAGTATCAAATAACATAGATGCATATCTACCATTTATAAGGAACGTACCGTTAACCACATTGCCGTCAGCTCTAGCCTGATTAACGTTAATATTGAAAGCTCTTCCTCTTGCAGGTGGAGGAGCTTGGTTCGCTTGATTCACCGGGTTGGCTTGGGCCTGAGCATGAATAATGTTTACCAACCTTGGACAAGTGTTTCTGAAATGGCTTGGGTCTCCGCAATTGTAGCAAGCCCGCATTGGTTGACCCATAGGATAATTGGGTTGGTAATATGTTTGGGCTAAATGTTGGGTGGGTGGTAATAGTAGGGGTTGTTGGGCTTGACCCATTAATTGTTGGTGGGTTTGGGTTAAAGGTTGGTGGCGGTTCTTTCGTTGAGGCATGCGGCAGGTTTGAACAGTATGACCTGCGCGACCACAGCCGGTGCAATATTGGCAAGGATGATCAGGAGAATGGTGATATTGGCAACGGTTGCATTTTGGTAACGGGCCAGTGTAAGGTCTTCTGTATGGTGCGGGTGAAGGGGCAACCTGGGTAATGGGTGCAGCAGGGATAGGGGAGTTGGTTTGAGTAACAGCGAAGTTTCTGGTGTTGCGCTTCCTCTTGTTGGCAAACTTAGAGGAAGAGATGGGATGGTTTGAAGTTTGACCCTCAACAGGGGATTTCTTTTTCTCTTCTTTGAACTTCCCGTTGCGAATTCGGTTCTCGGTCAGTTCAGTTGCTAGCTCCATAGCAGCTTCAAGTGTTACTGGTGAGATGCTGAGAACTGAATCTTGAATTTTCGAGGGAAGTCCTCGAATATAATGCTCGATCAGACGATAAGTTGGGGTGAACAAATTTGGAACCATTTGGTTCAACTCCAAGAACCTCTTGTTATAAGTGGTGTGATCCCCCTCCTTCTGTTTTAAAAAATGAAATTCGTCCTCCAACTAATTTCACTCCTAGGACAGAAACGCCTAGTCATGATTTCCCTTAACTCCTCCCAAGTTAAGGCCATTGCATCTTCAGTTCCCCTCTTCCCTTTTTCAGTATTCCACCAAGTGAGAGCTACCCCAAATAGTCTCCCGGTGGCGTATCGAACCTTGTGATCCTCAGGACAATCGCAGTTGAGGAAGGTGTTTTCCATTTCCTCGAACCAATGGAGGGGAGCAGTGACACCTTCGGTCCCCTCAAATTTAGGAGCATCACAAGATTTGAAATGTTTGTATGAGCACTTGCTGGTAGGAGGGTTGTCGATGTTCTGGTCATGTGGTTGGGGAGGGTTAGTAGGATTTGTAGCGAGGGCTCGTTGTACTTGGACCACAATGTCAGGCAGTATCGTGGCCATTTGTTTCGCGATTTGTGTGGCCAAGCGTTCCTGAGACCTTCCTGATCTTTTACCCCTTCGTTGTTGTCTGGACGACATCTACAGTAACATACATGAGAAGATTGTGAGTTTATGGTGTCTTTTTAGGTGTCATGTGTCTTTAAGAAAATGAAAATAACATAAATATCAATAATGCAACTACATCCATAGGATGTCTTGGACTACAACGTTATTGAAAGAATTACCGTTTTGATGATGAATACGGTTTTCCAGCGAATCTTGCAGAAATTTCCGGCGAGTTGATTTAAGCGTTCTGACGGACTGAAAGTGTGACGAAAGTGAAATGGAATGTTGGCCTGATGTCTCTGAGTCGCGAGAAGGGTTTTGATTGAAGTAATCTGAACTTTGATTACTTTCGGTTATAAAAACCGATAATGATGAAAATTGATGTTCAATCAATTCCGAATTGATTAAAATCGTCGGTGCATCGGTTATAAACCTGAATGTGCGATTAATCAAACGATTAATCGATTGATTTGCCGATTTCAGTTACTCAGTTGGCGCAACCGGTTTAACTGTATTTGCGCATAAAAGTTATTTGTTTCCTAGAAATGACAGATAATAACAAGTAGCGGAGTGGTGATGTGGGTGTGTGCTAAGTCTTTGGATTTATAAACCGGCTGACCCGGGTTCGAGTCCCGGCAGCAACTTTTTATTTTTATTTATTTTGTTTTCACTTTTTATCAAATATAATTTTTATAGTTTAGTTTGTTTATCAATTATGTATCATTAAAAATCAAAATAACCATAAATATACAACGTAACTTGATATTCGATTACAAAACGGAGCGGGTTTTGGAAACCCGTTTTTGACAAATGTTACAACAATAACGTTTTGTAAAGTTATATCATTGTTTAAGTTTGAGTTACCAAAATGTGTAACGGGTAATGATTGACCATTACCAAACGTTACACGCAAGTTACCGGATTGTGGTTGGGAGTTATTTAAACCGTTTACATGACGAATCATGTGGGTCGTGGCACCTGAGTCGACGGTCCAATCCGGGATGTCTGAGCCAATGGTGCATTGAGCATGGAAGGCATGGGCTAGATTGGCATCTAGAGGAAGTTGTTTTTGAGCAAAAGAAACAAGATTTGGACATGTGGTGGCATAATGCCCTTCTTTTCGGCATAATTGGCAATGGGGAGGCCTTTTATTGTAGCTTCTGCCTCGGCCCCGAGATGAAGAAGATCTGCCACGTCCACGAGAGGAGCTGGTGGAACGTACGCGAGTGGGCTGATTGGCATAGAAAGCCGCCTCAGGAGGAGTGTTTCCATGAAGTTTTTGGACAAATATCTCCTGATTTTCAGCATTTGCGAGAAGGTCACGGAAGGTCGGGGCTGGATGGATAGTCCTTTGAGAGGTAGAAAAATTCTCATAGGAGGCGCCATGATCACATAAGAACCAGTGGCGTTTATCCTCGTCGTTTACGGGGTGCCCGATAGCGGCGAGTTGATCCGCAATGGCTTTAAATTTTCGGCCAAATTCGGATACGGTTGAAGTTCCTTTTTGAAGGTTTTGGAGAACATCTTTGAGATTATGAATACGCTCAATGGAACTATGACTGTACGCGTTGGCTAGGGCTTTCCAGACGGAGTGAGCCGTGGTGTGTCCGATGGTTTCGGACATTGCTTCTTCAGTGAGTGTTGAGTTTATCAACAACAAAACCTTTTGATCGGTTGTTTTCCACGTAGTGTATTCAGGGTTCACGAATGTTTGGTCATTCTTTGTGATGGTTTCGGGTGGAATGGAAAGCGTGCCATCGACATGGCTGAGGAGATCGAGGTAGGTGAGCACAGGAACGATCTGTTTTTCCCAGGGTAGGTAATTTTGAGAGGTGAGTTTTATGTTTACAAGGTGGGTTAAAGAGTGAAGGGAATGGCAGACAATTCTGCAGCCATAGCGAGTAATTGGACAGAAAGAAAGAGAAGAAGAAAAAAGAAAAAAGGAAACAGAGGTGGACAGAAGGGTAATTGGACAGGAAGGAAGAAAGAAAAAAAAGAGTGGTAGGTGGGGATCTCAGGCTGATACCATGAGATAATTGTTAATCTATGTTGCTTTGTGTTGCTTACAATAGGAGAATAAATACTACAACAATAGCTAATGTCAAGGAGAGAAAGTCTCTCACTAAATACAGAAATGTACAAGGTTGACTGGCTATGATTGAGGAGAGATTGAGGTCTTGATTTATGCTAACATAACTCTTTTCACATTTGAATTGTTGACGATGTAAGATGTGTCTATGTTATTATAATAGATTATGCTAATCTTCTCTATGTTGTTACAATCCCCCGCTTTCCAAATGGACTCATCGTTCTCGATGAGGTTTGCCAAAAAGGGGCGTATGAGTATAGAACCGCTACTTCATCAAGAATGATGAGTCCATTTAGGAGGAGGGGGATTGTAACGACATAGAGAAGATTAGCATAACCTATTATAATAACCTAGACATATCTTACATCATCAACAATTCAAATGTGAAAAGAGTTGGAGTGGTAATTGGTATATCATACTGTTATTGATTTTCATCAAGTTCCCACATGTTTTTTGAATGTCTATATTTTTATACGACATTGACTTTTAAAAAGATTTTCACAAGTTCCCGTATGTTTTTTATGTGTCCATATTTTTATACAACATTATTTTAAAAAAATTGCACTATAGTATCAGATATTTTTATTCTCTCTGATTTGAGTATGATCTTGCTATATTTTTTCCCAAAAAAGGCCAAATTGTTGTGCGTATGACGTGTGTAATTATATATATAAGTTCCACATCATGTGTGTATATGCGTAAATGTGTGTATGCGTAATTATAACATAGGTTACGTAATTATCATATACATTGTGTAATTATGTAATTTTTGCACGTGGTTATTTAACTTTGTGCGTAATTTTTGCACAGACAAACTTACCCCTCGCCAAAAGACATGTGCCGCCTTCTGGTGAATGATGGCTTTGTATCCTTTGTAAAGCAGGTGGGCTTTGTACAATAACACATTCCCCTCTCTATATATATATATACACACATTCATTTTCCATTCAATTTAGGCACAAATAAACTAAAAAAGTTTACTCATATTTTCTTTCATTCAAGTGGTCACAATGAAGTTTTCTCTACCTGGCTTATCAACTTCTTATGATCAACCAATTATAGTCTTAATATTCTTGACAAAGTGGATGTCGCTGCAGAAAAGCTTGAAGACACAAGACAAAAGAAATATGTGTGTGTGATGTGATAACGAAAGGACTCATCTAGTTCTAGTTAACGATTAATTTGTCGACAACTCAAAGTACAATGCTACAACATTTAGAGCAATTTCACCTATCCATGGAATTATTTTAAAAACTGTTAGAGATACATAAACCAATTTTGAATGGTTCCAAGAAGGTTATGACACAAGGTTATAAAAAAAAAGTTTCACATCATTACAAAAATGTGCGCATCAACGATTCGTAAACTCCCAGTCTGTAATGTTCATGACGAATATGAAGAATATTTAACTATATTTGTTAGGACTTCATGTAAAAGAATAGAAGTTCAAGAAGGTGCAAGAGTCGGCAAGAAAGCGAATCTAAAAGTTCTAAGATGTTAGCGCAATAAAAGCTTTTTAATGATTTACCATTTGCACATTACGGGATGTTGAACGAAAAATCGGGGCCGGGAGGGGGGCGGACTCGCAAAATCCAATATTTTACACTATAAAAAATAATTCAAAAATCTTCGATAAAATTAACACTACGAAACAAAAAAAACATAGAGGGCCGGAAACCCGCCCCATGAGAAGCTCCCCAATACATTTACACCAAATATATGTGTATATACAGAAAAAGGTTATAAAGTAGTCAATTACCTCAAAAGGTTTAAAAAGCTATAGAGGGAAAACAAAATTTAAAAAAGAGTAAACTTCTGTTTTGCTCACTGGGTTTGGTCACTTTAACGATTTTGCCCCAATCGTTTAAAAATAGTCCATTTTCCTCTAATAGTTTGCTATGTTTTCTCCATTTTGCTCCCCGCCTTTAACTCCATCCAAATTGTGTACTAACTGAAATGGGTATTTTGGTAACTTTAAATACAAAATTAAGGGTATTTTAGTAACACTATAAATAAATATGAATAAAGATTATATTATATAAAATACATAACAAAATCCAATCTGATTATCTCTCTCTCTCTCTATCCTTTCTCTGTCTTCTCCGTCACCAACAACCACCTCACCACCACCGTGTGCACCGCCCCCACCTGACTACCACCTTGAGCCTGCTCCATTGGACCACCACCACCAACCCTATATTAGAAGATCATTATAATATACATATCAGTTAACTTCCATTAGCAACCAAAATACCACCACCACCCATCAGCAACCATCACTACCAACACCATCATCAGCCATACCACCACCCATGTTCCATCAGTAACCACCACCTTCTACCACAACAGCCACTGTCACCACCTGCTATCTCTCTTCCCCCTCCCCCTCTCTCTCTCCACACACGCACAAAAAAATAAGAACACAACCATCTCAAACTAGATCTTGTGAGTGCTTAGGGTTCTGTCTCAAACCAAATCTGGCAATATCATCATTCACCATACTAACCTGCTCCGCCTTGAAATCCGTCTGCCGCCGTCGTTCAGCGTCTTTTAGGGCTTCGATTGAAAGCTCAGACCACCATATTATGCTGTTAGGCTCAGATTTAGGGTCACTGCTCTTCCATTACATCTGGGTTTGCGATGATTTGAGATTAGTGCTCAGATTAGATATGGTTAGGGTTTGTGATTGAACTCATGTGTGTGTGTAGAAATTTGGGGATAAGTATGTTGTTTGGGCTAGGGTTAGGGCTAATCTCAGTTCGATCGCTGTTTGGATCTGAGAAAAACAGGTGGGTGGGGAGGTGTCTGATGGTGGTGAATGTTTGGATCTGATGGCAGATTGGCAGGTGGTGGCGGCTGGACGGTGATGACGGGGGTGGTCGAATGGGGATGGTTCCGGTGGTCATAGAAGATGGTTGTGGTGGTGTTTGTAGAAGGTGGTTGCGGTGGTTGTCCTAGGAGGTGGCTGTGGTGGCAGGGTATTTGAATAGAGATGGAGGTGAGAAAAAAAGAAGAAAACAGATGAAAGATGTTGGGATGGTGATGATGATGATGAATTTTAGTTTTTATTTAATTGTTTTAGGAATAAAAGAATTAAATATTTATTTATATGTAAAATTACCAAAATACCCTTTTAGTTAGTACACAATTTGGATGGAGTTAAAGACGGAGAGCAAAATGGAGAAAACATAGCAAACTATTGGAGGAAAATGGCTATTTTTAAATGATTGGGGCAAAACCATTAAAGTGACCAAACGACATGGAGCAAAACGGAAGTTTACTCATTAAAAAACAACAAAAGGCAATAAGCTTGAAGGGTATACATGTAATCAAATAGAGCAAGTCCAAGGAGGATTTGAAATTGGAAAGAACACGTGGAAAGGACAAGCAGGATGTGCCGACTAGAAGGTGGCATGTGACACATTGATGGTGTCACAAGTCCGACTACATAAGTCCCGTCGCTCTGGGAGCCAACCCCACTTCCACTTGATCTTGACTTTAAAATCTATATTTTTCTTTACCAGTAAACTGCCAATTTGATTTCTGAGTTTTGATAATTTTTGTCGGTTTAGTCTAAAATTTAAACATTTTACATCTGGGTTTTTATGATTTTAGTTTTAGTGCAATTTTGGTTCAAAAGTGAAATCAGATTATATTTGTTTTATAAAATCCTGCTATTTTGTCCTTTTTCTCAGGAGCAAAATGGTCATTTTTAATAAAATTCGATCTTTGACTTATATAAAACCAAATCAACAGTCAACCCCTCTGTTACTCCAACTTTCTCCATCTTTGTCTCTCATCTCTCTGCAACACCCACGTCTACACCACCCACCACCACTACCTCTTAACACAACGTCCGCCACACACACCGTTCTGAGAAGCATTTGGAGATCAGAGAGGTCAAAGATCCGCGCTGAGAAGTGGTTGTGACATGGCGGCGTTTGATTGAGATCGGAGACAGAGAAGATGGTGGATCTGAGCGCCATAACCGTTTCAACGAACATAGAATGACATTTGTGGAGTGCTTAGATTTCGATGAGCCGGCGGTAAAATTTCAGATCCAAATACACCACCAAGAACATATTTTGAAGGGGATTCCTGGAGATGATGGTCGTTTGAAGGGGGTTCGTCACCGGCATTGGAATTTCGTTTGGAATTTAGTTTAAAGGTTTAATTTTCTCTATTATATTTGTTTTATATGTTATTTGTTGGTTGTGGAGTGATGGTGGTGGATAGATGAGGGAGGACGTGGTGGTGGAGATAGGAGGTTCTGGTTGTGAACGTTGGTGGTGGCTGTGGTGGTGAATGGCGATGGAAGTGGTGGTGAATGGTGATGGCATTGGTGGTGCACAGTAGTGATTGTGGTGGGAAGTGATGGTTGATGTGTGTGAGAGAGCGAGAGAGAAAGAGAGACTTGGGGGAGGTGGTTGTTGTGACTAGTGGTGGTGGCTAAAGTGATGAAGTGGTGGTGGTGGGGTGATGTGAGTGGTGGCAGGTGTAGATCAAATTTTATTTTATTATTTTAATTAAAAATGACCATTTTGCCTTGAGGAAAAGGATAAAATAGTATGATTTTATAAGACAAATATGAGCTGATTTCATTTTTAGACCAAAATGACAACATAACTAAAATCACAGGGACCTAGATGCAAAAATGTTTTAGTTTTGAACTATAGTGACAAAACTGAGTAAACCTTAGAGATCAAAATGGCAGTTTACTCTTTTCTTTAATATGATATATACAGTTTTAAAAGTTATACAAGAATCAATATTCGTAATAAGTTAATAAATAAAAAACCACAATTTTAGAAGTTATACAAGAATCAATATTCGTAATAAGTTAATTAATAAAAAACCAAAAAACTTCTAACAACAAAATATGGCTTCTTGATTTGCTTTCTCGGTTTTGATTGTTTTTCAATCAAAACATAAACCAAATTGAACAAAATTTAAAAAATTCGAAAATGAACAAGAAAATCGAATCTGAATTTGATTCACTTTCGGTTTCAAACCTAAAGACCGAATTATAATAAGACATGTGTTTAGTGGTTTGGGTTTTGGTTTATCAATTTTGTTGGTGGTAATGAGGTGTACAAATAATGAAAACAATAGCCTAATATATATGAATTCGGTGTCTCAGTTTGACCAAATTAAATTTCTTATAATCGAAAAATTAATCGAAAACTAAATAACTATAATCAACCAAACCAAAAACAAATATATAGCTCAGTTCGGTTTTCAGTTTAATTGATTTGTAACCGAATATTGAGCACCATGGGCTAGATTTGTTTGGGTAGTGCAAAACAAATTCAAGGACTATGCAATGTTTTTCGAGTGTTGTTAAATAAAAGGATGATAAGTGTTCTGAATAATATAAAGCGAGGATTCTTGTAATCATGCTTAAAATGAACTATAGGCTTTTCTAGGCGATAACTTACACACCCATCTAATCTATGTATAATATTACTTCAATGTATAAGTGGGGTTCGAACTTTTGATCTTTAGGGGATGGAGCATCATTTTATACATCAATATAAGTTAGGCTAAATTTCCTTCGGTTAAAATTATAGATGACGAAGAAAAAAAAATCAACTCTATGAGTTTATGCGATTATAAACCAAACATTTTGTTTTAACTTTTAGAATTAAATTAAAAGAAAAACAAACTTAGTACAACAAAATGCTTGACTTTTTTAATTGTCAAAGTGGTCCGGTGAAATGGTGCTTTTGATAAGTGGCTACATTCATTTACGGGTTAAACATTCCACTTGATAAAGACATTGAAGTGATCTAGAAATGCTTTAAAACAAATGTAACATTAATTTTTTCAATCAACTAGTATCTTTATAATCATCTCAATTATTAATGGAAAAAAATTTATATTAAGAAAAGAGTATCATTTGGAATTTATTGTATGGTATAATATAACGTTTGGATTTAAGGTTATTTTAAATTTGAAGTATGTAAAATGTTAAAATTAATATAACAACTATGAAACTTATAAGGACTTGAGAAGTATAAAAGAGAGGAGAAGCCATTTTCTACATCTATTGCCAATGCTTTTATGTTACAAAGAGATATGAGTATGGATTTGAATTTAATTCGTAGTAAGTCATGTTAAATGATACAAAAAACATTCTAGAAGTAACATTATATTCCACAATATTCCATAAATTTTGACTAAAGAATGTGTTTGGAATATTTTTTAGGTTAACTTAGGTCGAACTTTCATAGTATAGTGGCCACAATAAAAGTCATGGCCATACGTTTTGGAAGTATGGATATGCCTTTTGGAAAGTATGATCATACTTTCACGAGTATAGTCATGAAAGGATTGTGCTAAAGATCATTTTGTTTTAAAGATTGCAAAAGTACAACTATAACTCAAAGTTGTACTCGCATGCCTATTGGTTAGAATTGATTTGTCATTTTAGCTTGGTGACACTCCTCTCAAGTGGTAAGTTTCAAGTTATGTTACAAACAAATTATGTAAATTTAAAAGGTTTAAAGAGTGTATGGATTTGCCCTTTAAAAATATTTTAGGTTGTATTAATTTTACCAGTTGGTTGGTTGACAAAGGTGTGGATCTTCATTCTTCTCTTTGACCGCTCTATTCTAATCAAGTGGAAACGGTTTGTCATTTATTTGGCGAGTGTGAAGTTTCTTTACAAGCTTGGGTGGCAGTGGCTCGATGGCTTGATCTTACTGTAGGAATCCGTTCGCATAAAATAAATAAAACTTTATTTAACTGAATTACACAAGCAGAAAAATAAAGAAATCATAAAATTTACAATACGGATTACAATTGAAATAATGAAAATACAAGAACAAAATCGTCCTCGGCTGAGAATCGTGTTAGACACGGGTCCCTTAAAACAAATTTCGAGTCTCCCAGGAGAACTCGTTTGTTTCCAGGATACAACAGCCCAAGCAGTTGCACTGCCGGAGATGACCACAACCCGAAGGTGTACCTTGCTGCAAGAAATGAGAAGAAAATGATTTTTCTGTAGAGAATTCGTTGATGTTTCTGTGTGTCTTCTGGTGTTGAGGTGATGCTGTATTTATACTGCATCTGGGTTGAAACAGTCAAAAGGAATTAACTTAACGAATTAAATTGTATTAAACGTCTTTAATGCACTTTAATTCGTCAGTTACATTCCTGGTCAAGACCCTTGACTCGTCTGTTTCAACTGCTGAAGCGTAACTGTTCTGTCATTAACTCTGAAAGCAGCACATCGCGTGCGCACGCCTCTATACGCCAGCCTGTTGGTGCGCGCGCCAGTGTGCCTCAAACCCTGCGCGAGCTTACTGGTGCGCAACCCCTTGCGCGCGCATCCTTGCTCCACAGTCCTATTGCGCATGCGCAAGTATGGCTCACATCCTTTCGCGAGCCTACTGATGCGCAAGCCCTTGCGCGAGCCTACTGGTGTGTAACATCCGTCAAAAACGGATTTACCAAACCCGCTCCGTTTATCAACCGAACAGTCAGTCAAAATTTTCGTTGCGAATTAAATGCCCAAAATATTTTTAAACGATCCGTAATCAATTATTATACGCGAACATATATTTAGTTTTTGAAAAACTGTCAAAAATCGCAAAATAAAAATGAATTGTTTCAGCCGGGTTTCGAACCCGGGTCTGTACCGAGTCACCTAGTGACTTAACTCTCACACACAAACCACTGCGCCAACTGCTTTGTTTGTTATGTATTTCAAACATTTAATTGATATAATAACTTTACAAATTCAAAACCGGCGCCCAATCGTTTCAGTCGTCGGAATCCCGGAATTTCCGCGAATCTTAACTACAATTTACGTTATAACGTAAACCTTTAATCACATATCGGTTATAACCGATGTTTGAAGTCCGCGGCACTTTTCAAAACCGCCGGAAAACTTAAATTGATGAATACAGTTCAAAATCAGACCAAATACATTTCGATTATTCCCTATAAATTCAACCACAATCGTCTGCAAACTTTTTCGCTAAAAATCACATCTTTTCACGGCGTAATTTCTCTCGCCGGAATAAACCTGTTCGTCGCCGGAAAACCGGTTTCCCCATTGCCGAGCTTTTCTGAACCTCTGAAGCTTATACCGGAGATACCCTTACCTTTTCCAAACTTTTCGGAGACTTGCTGCTGCAAGACACCTGACGCCGGAGTAGTTTTCTGTCGCCGGAGTTCTGCCGGAAAACAGAGGAAAACGAGTCGGTATACCTCACGCTTATTTTCCTTTCTTTTTACTTCTATCTTACCAGTAATTAACCTAAAACACTAATGAAACTGGAACAAAAGCTCGAATCAGTCAGACCCGATTTCTGGTTCAACATTGACGAAGAAGACGACGCACTTTCGTTAACATATAAGTATAATATAAATCAAGAAATTAATCAGGTTAGACACACAGTCCAGCGGTGGACTGTGTGCACATAAAACGCTAACGTCTCAAGTTCGAATCCCGGTTCACACACGTTGCCTTAATAAAAATCAAGTTTTTGTTTAACTGAACCGGAGTCGATACCGTTATATGCTAAGTATATTAATAACCGGAATAATAACCAAGTTAGACACACAGTCCAGCGGTGGACTGTGTGTTTGTTTATATCACAGGTCACGAGTTCGAGTCCGGTCCTCAGCACCGACTCGGACAATTAACTCTTCTTTTTAAATAAGGCAGAAAAGGAAATATTTAAATTGTCTTTAAGTATAATAAAAATCAAGTTATATAACATGTTGAACACACAGTCCAGCGGTGGACTGTGTGTTAGATTAAACCACAGGTCCCGAGTTCGAGACCTGTGGTGTGCATGACCGTTTCGCCTTAAACTGTTTTTAAAATAAATGATTTTCTATTAATTCTAATTAATGTATATATGAAATTAAAATCGGATATATAACGGGTTAGACACGTAGCTCAGTTGGTAGAGCTGCGTGCACGCGTACGGGAGGTCTCGGGTTCGAGCCTCACCGAGCGCACAACAATATTCCTCAAACCGGTCAACGACCAGTCAAAGTCAACTGGTCAAAGTCAACTGTAGCAGAAAAAAAATAAATATTTTTATTATTTTTATTTAATTATTTTAATTAAAAATCAATTATAAATACTTAAAAATAACATTTTTAAGATTAGAAAATAGCTTTAAACTCACAAAAATACACCCAACAATCCTACTAAAATAGTTTAATAAAATCCGTTTACTCACCAAACCATAATGCGATTTATCTAGGTTAAATCTCACTCGTGGTTAAAACCACTTCGCGTGCATTCATCATCATCAACCGAACGCACCCACTGTGAGTGAATCTTACAATTCCCCCTTTTAAATTACACGTTTTGGGGTGTGTCATGTGTTATGAAATAATTAATTTATTTATTTAAACTGGTGCCATACCACATCATGACTTAAACTTAGATTGATTTATTGTTGTGATCTACTTATATTCCGTTTGTCAAATTACATGAAACTCATACATTAAGCCCATCAGTTCCTCGTGGGAAACGAGTAGAACATCGCGTGCTTCAATTCAAATTCATTATTGTTCATAGTGTGTTTTCATTGAGTTTATATTGTTTGTAGTTGTGTTATTCATATTACCATGTTTATGCAATTCATTCATCAGGCTCCACAGTTCCTCGTGAGAGACGAGTTGAGCATCACGTGCCTTTAATTGTTCCATTATTATTCATTAGTGTTTCATTTAACATCTTATGATTGTTGATCAAGTTATATCTAATTTTACTCATGTTTGGTTGTGCACATATTTCATAATCAATTTAAATAAATTGTTCAAATGTTTTCCATAGGATTCACTCGCCAACATTATGTTGATCCAAAAACCTTTTTACACATGATACAGGTGAACAGGTTGAAGCAAGGATAACATAGGATATGCCTTAGAAGAGAACAAAGAAGTTTAGTTTGTAGCTAGATCATGTTGTAGCAATCATTGTAAATTTCCATTTAAATTGTATTAATGAATATGAAACGTTTAATAAATGTCATGAGCTTTGATGATAACCCAATCATGCCCCGATCACCTTATCCGCTGCGGGTCGGGGTGTGACATGGTGCGCCAGCCCTTGCGCGCGCACCTCAGGCATCTGTTGCGCAACCTGGACTGCCTGCACCATGCACCACTATCTGTGTACTGCGGGCCCCTAGCCACGTTTCCTTCTAGGGTCTGCGCCACCTGGTCCTTGCAGCCTTTGCTGAGCCATGCGCGCGCGCGTGTGCGAGTGCGAGTTAGGGTGCTCTGCACCCTTCGCGAGTACACTTAGTGTGTGCTTCCATGAAACAATAAGGAATGAGTGTTCCCGCTTAAATACCCCTTTAAGTTTCATCACTCCTCCTATGTGGGACAAGATGCTACTTTCCCATTTATTTCAGCATTTAATGTTTCAAACACCAAACTTTGAGCATCGATATCTCATTCATCTTAGCTCCGTTTTGAACGTGGTTTAGTTCGTTGCGAAGCTCTTCCAACATAGAACACAAACCCGGAAATAAATATCTATATAAACCTCAATTTATAATATTTATTTATCATCTAAAATTAGGAAATACCCATTTCCTATATTTGTGAAAAAATGTTATTTTCACTAAATTTCCAACAATCCCCCACATGAATGGAAATCGATCTTTTCCCTTTCAAGTTTCAACGATACAAATTCAACAGTCAAGTATTGCAAGATAGGTAGGCGTAACCTTTGAACCCTCTTTTGTGAAGCATACACCTAGGGTCTTGTAGACGCGGTGTCTTTGAACAATCCCCCATTTATGTAGGCGACAATATACATTAACACAATACTCTCCCTAGTTTTGTCATCTCCTCATGGTTGTGTTCGTTCATGGTCATGGAACACTTTCCTGGTTCTGCGAGAGCTCTAGGATTTGCGCCTCCCCACAAATCCATTCGAAGCGACCCCACTTCTCTCTAACATAGGTGATTCGTCGAATCATTAAAAGCATCATGGTTAATTTGATTTCCTCAAATCCTTAACCTCAACATGCTTAACCGTACTTCATGTCACTGATTGGAATGGACTAGGAAGTATATAACTCCTTTTATGAATCTTTTGGGGCACCCCCACAGTGACTCCCTTTGGGTTTATGATTAAGTTTGCCTATTGAACCTAGATCTTGGGATCTCCAGTCAACTAGGTTAGGTTTCCCTCATATTCCCTTCATCCATGGGCTTTAGTTCCATTCCTCTTGACGTCGTATAAACTAAATATTTGCTTAAGCCTTTCGTTAACGGGTCTGCAATATTCTCTTTTGACTTCACATAGTCAACCGAGATAATACCCGTTGAGATTAGTTGACGTACTGTGTTGTGCCTACGTCGAATGTGCCTTGATCTGCCATTGTACATTGAGCTTTGTGCTCTCACAAGCGCTGATGTATTGTCACAATGTATGCAAATTGCCGTCAACGGCTTTGGCCATCTTGGAATATCTTCCACAAATTGACGTAGCCACTCCGCCTCTTCACCGCTTTTATCTAAAGCGACGAATTCGGATTCCATCGTGGATCAAGCTATAACAGTTTGCTTGGACGACTTCCAAGCTATAGCTGCTCCTGCAAGTGTAAATACATATCCACTTGTCGATCGATGATCCTTTATATCCGAAATCCAGTTCGCATCAGTGTATCATTCGATCACTGCTGGATGACGGGTATAATGTAATCCATAATCTCTCGTGTATCTTATGTATCTCAGCTCCCGTGTGATAGCTTTCCAATGATCATCATTTGGATTACTAGTGTATCTACTTTGCCTGCTTACTGCATATGCTAAGTTGGGTCTAGTACATGTCATTAGATACATGAGACTACCAATGATCCTTGAGTACTCTAACTGAGCAACTCCTTCGCCTCTATTTTTCCTTAGACGTTGAGTATTATCAATTGGAGTTCGAGCTATACTCGTATCTTCCGAATTGAATTTCCCAATGATCTTGTCCACGTTGTGAGTTTGACTTAAGATAAGACCATCTTGCGTTCTAGTGATTTTTACACCAAGAATCACATCCGCTAAGCCCATGTCTTTCATGTCAAACCTCGCTTTCAACATGTCTTTGGTTGAGTTGATCATATGATCGTTACTCCCAATGATAAGCATATCATCTACATAAAGACATAAAATCACATAACCTCTTGGTGTGTCTTTATAGTAAACACATTTGTCACACTCATTTATTTTGAAACCATTGTCAATCATGACATGATCAAACTTTTGGTGCCATTGTTTTGGAGCTTGCTTCAAGCCGTACAAAGACTTGACCAATTTACATACTTTGCCCTCTTTTCATGGGGCGGAAAAACCCTCGGGTTGTTCCATGTAAATCTCTTCTTCTAAATCGCCGTTTAGAAATGCGGTTTTACATCCATTTGGTGAACTTCCAAATTTCTTAAAGCCACAATTGCAAGAATCAATCTTATAGAGGTTATTCGTGTCATAGGTGAGTAAGTATCAAAGTAATCTAGACCTTGTTTTTGTCTAAACCCTTTTATTACTAGCCTCGCCTTGTATTTATCAATACTTCCATCAGCTTTCATCTTCCTTTTGAATATCCAACGATATCCAAGTGGTTTACAACCAGGTGGAAGATCTACTAACTCCCAAGTATGATTTTGCAATATAGAATCAATTTCATTCTTAATTGCTTCTTTCCATTGAGGTCCTTCCGCGGAAGAAACCGCTTCGCGATAGGTATTGGGCTCACCCTCAACCATATAGCTCATGAAGTCTGGCCCAAATGATTTTGCAATCCTTGTCCGTTTACTTCGTCTAAGGTCACCTTGGTCGACCTCTGGTCGATCATATGTTTCATCTAGCAACGTAGATGAACTTGGACATGCTTCATGAACCATTTTTGGTGAAGTTTCATGTGGTTCTCCTAGCATAGGAAACACATTTTCAAAGTATGAGACGATGTTAGGATTTGCCTCCATGATAGTGTTTACGTGGACATCGGGATTCTTGGACTCATGTACAAGAAAACGATGTGCACTACTTTGATGTGCATATCCTATGAATACACAATCAACAGTTTTGGGTCATATCCTAAGAGTCTTAGGAGGCGGTACAATCACCTTTACTAGGCACCCCCACACTTATAAGTATTTGTACGAAGGCTTCCTTTTCTCCATAACTCATATGGAGTTTCGTCCCTATTTTTAAGTGGTATCTTGTTCAAAAGATAATTCGCTGAGAGAATCGCGTCCCCCCACATTTCTCGTTCACACCCGAACTGATCAACATGGCGTTCATCATTTCTTTTAATGTACGGTTCTTACGTTCCGCAACGTCATTTGATTGTGGAGAATAAGGAGGTGTACACTCATGTACAATGCCACTTTTTGCGCATAAATCCACAAAAGGTGCGATATATTCACCTCCTCGGTCGCTTCTAACCGCTTTTATCTTCTTTTTAAGTTGATTCTCAACTTCGTTTTTGTACAAGATAAACTTTTCTATTGCTTCATCTTTACTTTTAAGTAAATATACATAGTAATATTTAGTACAATCATCAATAAACGTGATAAAGTACTTATTTCCTCAATGTGTGGGAACCGCTTTTAAATCACACACATCGGTATGAATTAAATCAAGGGGTTCGGTTATTCTTTCAACCTATTTAAACGATGATCTTGTAAGTTTGGATTCTACACATGTTTCGCATTTGTAATCGGAATCAATATGGAATGTTGGTATCATATTTAATTTAATTAAACTTTGTAATGAATTAAAATTTACATGTCCTATCTACAATGCCAAACATTTGAAGACTCAATCATGTAAGTAGAAGTAGAAATTTCATTCATGTTTTTCTTAGTGTTAACCACCGTTACATTCATTTTGAACATACCATTAAGGGCATATCCCTTTCCAACATACATTCCACGTCTAGATAAAACAAATTTGTCTGATTCAAACACTAGACGAAAACCAAACTTGTTGAGCATCCAACCCGATACGAGATTCTTCCGTATATCCGGGACATAGAGGACTTTGCTCAACGTGAGCTCCTTCCAGAAGTCATCTTCACGATCACTGTGCCTTCACCCTTGTTGTCGGCGGTAGCTTTATTTCCCATATAAAGCTTTTCTTCACCCGTTGCTTCCTTGAATGTTGAAAAAAGAGCCTTATCTCCACAAACATGGCGGGTTGCACCCGTGTCAACGAACCATTCTGGTGGGTTGGCGCCCACCACGTTGACTTCTTCAATCATAGCCGCTTCCTCGGTTATCATTGCAATTAGAGGCATACCATCATCATCAACCATATGCGCACGCTCACGCTTAGGTTTCTTGCATTTGTTAGCACGATGCCCCGTCTCGTACAATTGTAACAAGTACCTTGGAAAGGCGCAGACTTCTTTTTCACAGCCCCCTTTCTTGGTCCAAGGTTGTTAAATTTGCTTTACCCTTGTCCTTTTTCATTGGTTTGCCCCTTTTGCGTTTGGAAGATTCACCAACTTCCACCATGTTTGCTTTAGCCGCAGCTTGCGCATGGTACCTTTTAGGGCGACCTTGTTGTCCTCTTCGATTCGAAGACGGACCACAAGTTCCTCCACCTCATTTCCTTTCGCTTATGCTTTAGGTAGTTTTTGAATTCTACCCACGAAGGAGGCAATTTTTCAATTATTTCTGCCACTTGAAATGTCTCGCTAAGAACCATGCCCTCAGCGTGGATGTCATGAAGTACAATCTGCAACTCTTGGACTTGGTTCATAGCAGTCTTGTTATCGACCATTTTATAGTCCAAGAAACGGGCGACAACAAATTTCTTTGTTCCCGCATCCTCCGTTTTGTACTTTTTGTCCAAGAGATCCCATATTCTTTGGAAGTCTTGACATTGTAGTACACATTATACAATGCATCCGAAAGGCCATTAAGCACATAGCCTCGACATATGAAATCCGTATGCTTCCAAGCATCAACCGCGCACTGAGCTTGAGCGTCGGTCTCCCCTTCCGCAGGTTGGGGAGCGGTTTCAGTCAAGAACCTCGCAAGGTTCATGGTGGTCAAGTAGAAGAACATCTTCTGTTGCCACCTATTGAAGTGGAGACCCGAGAACTTCTCAGGTCGTTCAGCATGGTTTGCCACTATGGTCGCTCCCACAGTGTTGGCAGGTGTTCCAACGACAAGGTTGTTAACATTCGTGTTCACGTTGGTATTGTTTTCAGTCGACATTCTGGAAATTAAAAAAAATTAAAGTTTAGTCCGAAATTCTGTTTTAACCAACTAAAACCAGAAGTAAACTCCAATTTTTTAATTACCACGAATTTAATGTTTGGCTTCTAAGTCCAACTTTGAAGACCAAAAACATAAAATTCTTATAATTTTTAGCGCACACTTACTGTTTGGCTTCTAAGTCCAACGTTGAAGACCAAAACAGAAAGTTTTTAAAGTAATTTTTAAGAACGAAACGAAGTAATCCGAATCATTTTCAACCAAAGTCGCTCCTTTGAAGATGAAAATGAAAAAAATATGTTTTTAAAAACACAAACTGCCAAAACAGAATGGTTTTGATTCTACACGAACGGTGTTTTTAAAAATTTGTTTTGAGATTGTAGGAATCCGTTCGCATAAAATAAATAAAACTTTATTTAACTGAATTACACAAGCAGAAAAATAAAGAAAGCAGAAAATTTACAATACGGATTACAATTGAAATAATGAAAATACAAGAACAAAATTTGAACAGAAAAATCATCCTTGGCTTAGGATCGTGTTAGACACGGGTCCCTTAAAACAAATTTCGAGTCTCCTAGGAGAACTCGTTTATTTCCAGGATACAACAGCCCAAGCAGTTGCACTGCCGGAGATGACCACAACCCGAAGGTGTACCTTGCTGCAAGAAAGGAGAAGAAAATGATTTTTCTGTAGAGAATTCGTTGATGAATCTGTGTGTCTTCTGGTGTTGAGGTGATGCTGTATTTATACTGCATCTGGGTTGAAACAGTCAAAAGGAATTAACTTAACGAATTAAATTGCATTAAACGTCTTTAATGTACTTTAATTTGTCAGTTACATTCCTGGTCAAGCCACACAGTCGCGCCATACTGGTTCACTTTGTTGCGCGGCGCTCGCGCACGTCAGGCATATGCGGCCAACCTGGACTGCCTGCACCATGCGCCACTACCTGTGTACCTGCGCGCCCCTTGCCACGTTGCCTTCTAGGGTCTGCGCCACCTGGTCCTTGCAGCCTTTCCCTGAGCCACGCGCGGCGGTAAAAAATATAAAGGCGGCTCTCAAGCGGCGTTGCGAGCGTGCGAAGTGCGTCACAGTGCCCCCTCGTCACGCGCGCGCGCGTGGGCGAGTGCGGGTTAGGGTGCGAGTACACTTTGTGTGTGCTTCCATGAAATAATATGGAAGGAGTGTTTCCACTTAAAAACCCATTTAAGTTTCATCACTCCTCCTATGTGGGACAAGATGCTACTTTCCCATTTATTTCAGCATTTAATGTTTCAAACACCAAACTTTGGGCATCGATATCTCATTCATCTTAGCTCCGTTTTGGACGTGGTTTAGTTCGTTGCGAAGCTCTTCCAACTTAGAACACAAACCCGGAAATAAATATCTATATAAACTCAGTTTATAATATTTATTTATCGTCTAAAATTAGGAAATACCCATTTCCTATATTTGTGAAAAATGGTATTTTCACTAAATTTCCAACACTTACTTTCCCGATCTCTAGAACTCCGGTTCAGATTATTGAATGGTCGGACTTGGCTTCCATGCATAATCAAAAGAAAAAAAATTGATGAAAGCTATCATTTATTCGGTGTGGTGGATGCTATGGCGTTTTCGGAATAACAAAATCTTTGATTATACTTGGAAGCTAGATGATTCTATTTTTGATTCCATTGTAAATTATTCCTTTCTTTGGTATGTTCCTAGGAGTAGTATAACAAATATTAACTAGGTTCAGTAGTTGCAAAACCCAGTGTTGTTTTTTTTGTTGTAATTTTTGTTTTCTTTTCTAGCTTTTAGTTAGTTTTCTAACAAAACCCAGTTATTTTTTTATATTTTTGTTTTCTTTTCTAGCTTTTAGATAGCTTTCTATAATATCCTACAGTTTACAAAAATAAATAATCAAAATATCTAAATGCAAAGAGGTTAGCTACATTTTACGGATTTTTGAGGGAGAACAATTTATTTAAAAATAAACAACCCACCTTTTCAATGGTTATCTAGTATTTTAAATTTCAAAATATTTAAATTCGTATTTTTATATTTTCAAACGAAGTTAAATGTCATTTTAGTTCTCGTGGTTTGGGTTTTTTGTCAGTTTAGTCCAAAGATTTCATTTTTCACTTGTGAGTCAAAAAAGGTTTCATCGTTGCCATTTTAGTCCACTGGGTTAATTTCATCCATTATTTTTGTTAAAGAGAAAGACAATTCGGTTATATTAAATGGACAAATTGCCCTTCTACTTAACAGAATGACATATAAATTGACCGAATTGCCCTTCTCGTTAACAGAAAAAATGGATGAAGTTAACACAGTGGACTAAAATGGCAACGGTGAAACCTTTTTGAACCCATAGACGAAAAATGAAACTTTGGACGAAACTAGCAAAATGACGCAAACCACAAGGTCTAAAATGGCATTAACTCTTTCAACCGTTTGAAAATAATAATCATTACTTGTGTAAGAGAAAAGTGTCCGGATAGTCCCTGTGGTTTGCTCTAATTTCACCTTTAGTCTCTACATTTATAAAATTACAGTTATAGTCCTCAACTTTGACAAATTCGTTCTCAGATGATACCTGATGCAGATGGGGATTAGTTTTTGATGTTAGGTGAGTACGAAATGATTATTATCATTAAAAAATAACAATTAAAACCTTAAAATAAAAGGAGTTTAATATATACAATTCAGGTGGGCCATGCTTTTTATTTATAACTAAAAAAACTCTGCACCCTCTTCTCCATGACCACATCTCCTCCCTCAACCACGGTCTCCACCCTCCACCGCCTCCAACAAATTCACAAACAATCCAGCCATGTAAAACCACTTCATTTAAAAGGTAACCTGAATTAACCAATTAATTAATCAAGATTGCCACCTCAACATTTTTGTTACTAGATTCCCAAGTCTCCTTAACAAAACACACGCTGAGAACACTTAATACTAACATAATATGCAGCTTTGACGTATTTCAACAATGGCACATTGATATGGAGGACAAAAGAGATTCATGCTTGAAATACTACAACAAAAAGGGATTGACCAGATTACTAGAACTGAAGACCATGTTCTCGAGTTGCAACAGCAAGCGCCTGAAAATGTCCATAAGAAACTCCGACGCACATTTTGAAATTCCGCTTCAAAACCGTGTAAGATTAAATATATTATACTTGTAATATTTAATCATGTAGTCATTATAATCATTTATATTATATTAGATCAAAATAAATTAAACCTATTATATATTAGTTGGTAATTATTGATGGACCATATTACCCATATTAACTAATTAAGTTTCCTTCTGGGTGTATATATAAGGAGATAACTAGAGAGGTTTAGGGTTAGACAATTACAATAACATTATTAACATCATAACTCGCCACCCTCTACACCTCTCTCTCCATAACCGAATTCAACCCTAGTTCGGTTGTCACCATCATAATCTAACACCCTAAGAAGGAACCAGATCACACTGACAAAGATGTCGAACTCCATGGCTGCGTCTCTGACTGGATTCTCTGGTGGCTTGTCTGCTGCAATAGGTATTTCATTCATGTTTTCCATTATGTTTAAACAGAATTGATCAACATGTGGTATCAGAGCATATTTCGATAAATCAGTTTTGTTTGTTTCCATGAATCTGGATTAAAATCTGGAAAACAAACTTTATGAAAAACTGATAAAACTTAAGAACAACAATTCGGATAAAACCTTTAAACTTCACGAATTTTATGTTCTAAAGGGATGTTTAATCACATTTGAAATTGTTACTGTTCCGAAATCCGTATTACAGAACTTAAAATTTCAGATTTTGGATTCCATATTTTAATTTTTTAGGGTTCATTACATGTTCTTATGAGATTCGAAAAAATTCTTGTATTTCGGAATGAAATTTGGGTTATCAAATGTTATTTCCAGTTTTGATCTATTTTATCTACTTAAAGTTATTCGAAATCTATTATTATTATAACTAGATATAATTTTCGAATCAATGGATAAATCTAATCAGCACTAAAATAGGAAACAAATTATCCCATAATCCATTAATTTTTGGATTTCAAAAACTTATCACAACTAACTTCCATGATTAGAGAATTCGAAATCTTGTGACAAGTTTCAGATGGATCCGAGACCCATTCGAGATACCTCATCTCGGACTCATTCGAGTCTCATCCGAGATGCCCATCTCGGACTAATTCGAGTCTCATCCGAGATGCCCATCTCGAGCTAATTCAAGTCTCATCAGAGATCCATTCGAGTCTCATCCGAGATCACCATCTCAGATTAATTCGAATTTCATCGAAACTCATCTGAGAAGCCCATCTCGGACTAATTCGAGTCACATCCGAGATCACCATCTCGGACTAATTCGAGTTTCATCCGAAACTCATCCAAGATGCCCATCTCGGACTAATTCGAGTCTCATCCAAGATCACCATCTCGGACTAATTCGAGTTTCATCCGAAACTCATCCGAGATGCACATCTCGAACTAATTCGAGTCTCATCAAAATCTCATCCGAGATGCCCATCTCGGACTAATACGAGTCTCATCCGAAACTCATTCGAGATGCCCATTTCGGACTAATTCGAGTCTCATCCGAAACTCATCCGAGATGCCCATTTCGTACTAATTCGAGTCTCATCCGAAATCCATTCGAAATCCAAGATTTTATCCGAAATCTCATTACTATATTAGGCTATTATTATGAACTAAATTTCAGTTATTAAATAATTGGTTTTGTAAATACTTAATTAATCATAATCAGATAACCTTTTACAAAACCAAATAGCACGACTGGTGATGGTAGCCGAAGGTGGAAGGTAGATGGTAGTGGTGGTGGTGGTCTAATGTAGATGAAGAGGATAGAGGGGCATTTAAGTTTTTATATTAGATGATTAAATAGATACTTAATAATACTTTTATTAAATATTTATTAGTAAGGGCATTTTGGTTATTTCATATCGACTTAACATTAAAAACTAACCTCCATCCGCTTAAGGAACCATCCGAGAACGAATTTGCCAAAGTTAGGGACTATAATTATAATTTTGAAAATGTAGGGACTAAAGGTGAAATCAGGGCAAACCACATGAACTATTTGAACCGTTTTCTCATTTGCATAATTTAAGCTGGGCAAACATCAAAAAAATACTATCTAATGTGTTTTTTTTCTTGCGATAATCTTTTTGAACATAAAACTCCTCCCACACATCAATTGTGAAGAAAATTGTGACATAATTTATAAGTAGTATGTGTTACCCGCGCTTTACAGCGGGATCGTTAATCCAAACGAAAAGTAAATATAAAAATGATGAATCACGAACACACGTTACGGCGTGTTAACTCGCAAAATTAGACCGAAAAGGTGAGACATACAAAAGAACAACTAAGTCAGCTTAGGATTAACGAGTTTATAGGGAGCCGTTAAACAAAACCGTAAGATGTAAAAACGTTGAACCACAGGTGCGCATTACAACATGTTAACTCGCAATATCTATAACGATTCGTAAAATGACAAATTCGTAAAAGATGTAAAGTACAGAAGACCAAAGTTGAAAGTGAAAAGGTGTTTAGGTTAATGCTAATATGTATAAGATGAAAACTATAGGTTAAAAGTGTAAAAGATGAAAACTATCAGGTTATATAAAAGATAAAAATTGTTAAAATGTAAAAAATAAAAAATAAAAGGATTAAAAGAAAAGAAAAAAGAAATAGTATTTTTGTGAAAAAAAATAATTTTATAAATTAATATAGGATAAATAACTTGTTTATTGCTTATGTGACACACACATATAATATACAATGCTGACATGGAGAATCTTCGTGTCAAAACTAGACACGTAACAAAATTATGTTGACATTTTGTTTTTAATTTTTTCTTTTATGATGTAATTATAGAGAAATTTTATTTTTGTAGATACTCCGTAATTTTATGTATGTTTTTAAAATAACATAAACGATTTTAAATAATCTTACATGTTAACACTATATCAATCTTTAAAAAATTCGCTTTTAATCCAAATTGATATTTATAATATTTTTAAATTAGATTAATGTCACACCCTGGATTTCCAACCCAAATTAAACACGGCACAACGGAAGTCTTGAAGTAAAATTACTATTACAAACTGAATGTTCGAAAATACAAAATAATATACAAGCTTTTAATAGAAGATCCACAGGCGGATCATAAAGTGTACATGGAAATAATATAAAACAGACTTTGGGCAGATTAGGATCTGCAAGATCCTCTATCACTACCGAGCACCTCCGGCCTATTTTCGTATTGTACCTGCAATTTAGTCTTTTGAAAATACGTCAGCTTTCGCTGGTAAATACACCCAAATGACTCATTTTGAAAACATTTTAAAAATGTTTTAAGTGCATATCAGCACAAAATCTTTTATAACTTGGGTTAATTGACCGTCCAACCTTGTTAACAGATTTACATGTTTGTCATACATACGGGGCCCGGTACGGAGACCAAGACACAATTAACGTACACACCACTTTGGACTCACGAAAGAGTCAATTCCTCCCAACCTTGTGGGAATGCATAATTGAGCGTCTATCGCCCGCGCTAAGGTCGTGGCCATTTCTATTGTAATGAGCCGAGGATATCCAGTACACGGTAGTTAACCCCCGATGTTTAAATTATCAAACAAAACTGATTAAAACAGAATATGCAGATTTACTATCCCGAACCGGCGTTCGATTGAATCCCATTTCCGACCAAGCGGTAATAATTTACCGTAACCCAAGCCCGTATAGGGGAAATAAATCGAGAGTATTTACCTGAGCTAGTCTTCTTTAAATTTTTAATAACTCAACCGTACACAAAAAGGACTAAGTGCAGGTAGCATTTACCGGCAAGTCTCTAGTCTGGATTATGGCATAAGCTAACCAATTAAATACTAACAGTCTTATTTAAGTCATAGACTTAGACCGACTAGCGTACTTGATAAAAAACGTATGACGCTAGATTAAACGATGATTGGATAGTTTAATCCCAATAAGTACCTTGACTTGTTTAATATGGGTAAACTATTAACATTCTTGATTTTGAGACTTAAATGACAAGGTTAAACCCGTTTCGGTTAATTTCCGTGAAATAGTTACATATACGTAACCGCGCACATATTAGCGATATCGGGTAACCGGATAAGTCATGGACAAGTTCTATATGTCATTATACCTTAAATAAGTTAAAATATCAGTAGGATATTACTTATATGCCCGTTAAGGTTTTAAAACGAAACTATGCCTCATAAGGGCATTTTGGTAATTTTATACCGTATAAAAGGAACTTGAATATAATTTAATGTTATAGTTATAAGTATTCTGAAAAAATACTTTATTTATGATATAATATCAGTTAGGATATCAATTATATATGTAAAATTATCTTTTATGACCAAACTATGCACCGAATGGGCATTTTGGTCATTTTACACATAGTTTATAAATTATTTGGGATTCTGAGTTTATAACATGTACCTACTGTAAATATGTTTAAAGTAAATTTTAAAATCAGTAGGTATCAAGTCTTGGTCAGTAATATGGTTTAAAACCATACTATGCGCCTAAATGGCGCTTATGTTGTAAAATGGCGTCCTTATGCGATTTTTACGAAAACTGATGTTAAATTCAGATTAAAATGTCTCAGATATGTTATTTAATATAACATATCAGTAGGTAAAAGATTTACCTTGAAAAGATTTGATTAAAACTAGTTTATGAGCCATAAGGGCTAAAATCGCCATTTATCGACATAGTTTAAGGACTTGCTTGAAAACTCAGTTTATAACTTGGTTTAACATCCCAAATAATCCTACTTATAATATTTCATCAGTAGGAAACTCATTTTCAAGTTCATTACCATTTAAAACCTTGTTTTATGCAAAAATGGCATTTTGGTAAAAAAATGGCATAACTATGGAACTTGCGCATAAACTTGGATTCTGATTATGATCATGTAATATAACGTCATAGGGTTATACTACATTATATTATCATCATAATGCAACTTTAGATCAGTGTCTAACTAATCTAAATTGGGTCAGAATCGAAAGTCAAAGCAGAAGTCAAACTTCGCGACTTTCGGTTGCGAACCGACCCTAGAACTGAAATTAACGAGCCGAACATGTTTTAATAATTATTACCAACTTGTTTAAGTGTCAAAACAGGTTTCATAACATATATAAGATCAATTTACGATTTTTCCAAAAAATGGCTTGTTTGACTTTTTAATATCATAACTTTGACCCGTTAATTGGTCTAGCAAACGTGATCTTCAGGAGGTACCCTTTATAGGGACTAACACCTACCTTATTACGATCACTTAGCCATGTTCATTTCAAACAATGGCTGGACCATAATGGTCTTAACTGAAAGTCAAAGTGTTTTTTGAAAAACGCTTGACTTTTGGCTATAAAAGCCTATAAACGAAAGTGCACAAAGAAGGAATACTTACCAGTGATTCCTAGGGTGCAAAAGAACTATGTTGGATGCTCCTTTTAGCTAGGAACTTCCAGAGGAGAGAGAAGAGTGATTTAATGAGAAAGGTGCAAGTTGGAATGGTGAACTTAAGCACCTATTTATAGTTGGACAGCTCAAGGAGGTGAAGCCAGGTGTTTAGGGGTGTAAGAGGAAGCTTACAAGTGTCCCAAAACGTGGCATAGTTGATTACAAGTCCATGGTTTCGAATTAATGGTTTTGTGGAGTTTTGCTTGGCTGCCAAACAAACTTTCTGCAGCAGAGCCTTTCTCGCGGCCCGTGACCGCCCTTTGGCCTGTTTCAAAGTTTGACACTTTTAACCCCTTAACTTATTAAAGCTTCTAAAAACCTTTTTAAACACCTTTTGGCACTTTTAGCCCTCCGTAGCCAATACTTGGCATACCCGGGATTATGCCCGGACATTGTCGAGCTCTCAGTTAGTTAAAAGGTCAATCAGAGGTATAAATTAACATGTTAACACTTTTAATCCCTCCATTATCCAACTTTCATATATTATTGGATTTAATCACTCTCGTCCAACAGACAGAACATATGAGAGTTATGACTACGTAAAGGATCACTCAGAGGCTCAGTATAAGCATGTTGACTCCGATGTCACTCAGAGGCTAGGCATGTTGACACAACGGTCACTCAGAGGCCGAGTTTAAGCATAACGACATTGATGGTCGTTCAGAGGCTACGTTTTATGCATAATGACAATAATGGTCATTCAGAGGCTACGTTTTATGCATAACGACACTAATGGTCTTTCAGAGGCTACGTTTTTATGCATGACGACACTAATGGTCGTTCAGAGGCTAGGTTTATGCATGTTGACATCAGAAAGTCATTCAGAGGCTCAGAGCATGTTGTCACTTTTAGTCCATATTAGTTTTTAATAGACTATATATAAAAATACAACACGTGTCACTAATTATTGAACACGATTTTACAGGATGTTACAATTAATATCATAGAATGACAACAATACTTGTTTTAAAATACTTACCTTAATATCCGCACTTAGTTCAAATACATTTTTTATTTTTTATTTTTAATTAAACATTACCAAAATATAATTTTTCATGAAAAAATATTTGTATCATATTTATAATGATTTGAATTAACTTATAAAAAAAATACAGAATTTACAAATTTTTAAGTATTATGATAGATGACATGATATGATTAAAACAAAATTTTAAGTTACTATGGAGAATCATCAAATGTAAACCCAAGTATGAATTTAAACATTTTTTATGTTTAAACTGTAACATTTGTACAAATCGGGTTTCGAAAGCCCGCCCCAAATTATCAATCAAAGTGCATTTATTCTTGTCATTTGGTTATTTTCATTATTGCTTAAGAATTTCTTATATAAAATAATTAATGTTTTAAATAAGCTAAATAAAATAATATAATGAATAATCAATTATAAATATTTAATTCTTAATAGACAATTAAAAAGTGTAATAAAAAGATAGGTGAACCGGGAATCGAACCCGGGTCGCCCACATCACTTATATTCACGTATATACGAGCGGGAAAACCTGCAAATCATCGCCAAATCACCATGCGCCTTTCCTTTTCTGTTTAAACCTTCCGACAACTGGCGCCGAGTTATTCTTGGCAACTTCAATCAAGTAGCTGTCATTCCCGCAAGCGATTGACAATCTTAGTACGCGGTTTTCCTAAAGCCGAGCCCAAGCCCCACTCTATAAATACTGAATGCAGCCCCCCCATCCAAATTCGCTTAGTCTTCAATTTGTTTTTCCTCCACTCTATAACTTTCCCCTCTGTTCGTTGGAAGCCCTGTTTGCCGGTATACAGCAGGAGCCGAAATCAGTCACCGCCAATTAAATCAATTCGGTAAAAGTTCTTGATACTTTGATATAATATTATCTTAATTATCTTATATAAATCATTTAAGGGAATTTGGAGACTGGTTTTTAGGCGGGTGGATGTTCTGGGTAAAAGAATTTGAATGAAGGAGACGAAGTGGGTTACGGGTTATATGTAATTAAAATTCAAGATTTAAACGGGTTAGACACACAGTCCAGCGGTGGACTGTGTGCAAAACACAGCTTTCACATCCCTGCTTCGAATCCGGCTCATGACCGCATCAATACACATAGCTGTTTTTATTTTGAATGAAATATATCAGTGACAGTATGTATACAAATGTAATTAAAATCCAAGATTTAACCGGGTTAGACACACAGTCCAGCGGTGGACTGTGTGCAAAACACCACCAAGGTCCCGGGTTCGAAACCCTTGATGCGCGTCCGGTTCGATCCAGTATAACCTTTTTAAAACCTTGATTAAATTTGAATGAACCTAAGATGTATATAAGAATAATTAAAATCCGAAATCTTACGGGTTAGACACGTAGCTCAGTTGGAAGAGCTGCGTGCACACGAACTAGAGGTCGCGGGTTCGAGTCTCTCCCCCGCATACAAGTCCGCTGCTCGGCCCGTCTGACAGACATTGTCAGACTGACAGCTTATATTTTTTTCTCTTTTTCTTTTATAATTCATTTTTTATTTTATTTATTTATTTTCATAGTTAGATTAAAAGAGAAGTTTATTTAAAATACCTAAATACAAAGGCTTAAATATTAATAAAAATCACAAAAATAAACTCAAAAATCTAAACAAAGGTTTTTAATCAAAAAGTTAGTTTATTTATTTATCAAGTTATCGCGTTGTATTTTAGGTTAGTATTCTTTCGTAGGTCCAACTTCTAAACTCGTGCGTACTCGTCATCAATCAAGACTACGCACCCACTGTGAGTGAATCTCTACAAATTCCCCGTTTTAATCACGTTTTGGGGTGTATCATGTGTCGCACCATTCCTTTATTTTATTTAAACACTTGTGCTTATATCATTTTGTGATCAAATGTGTATTGGTTGTTGTGTGGTTTATATGTGGATTAAATTTATCATTTCAGTGCACTCATTTCATTAAGCCCATCAGTTCCTCGTGGGATACGGGTTGAGCATCAGGTGCCTCATTAGATTGGCTCCGTTTGATTGAGCCTTGATCTCAGATACATCATCATTCATGTCATATATTCATTCAATGTGTTTGTGATTGGTTACATATATATATATTTGCTCACATGTGACATATGCACTAATTTTCTTTAATAAACAAAACAAGCAATTATTTAAAATGTTTTATCAAGGTTCACTCGCCAACTTTTGTTGACCCAAAATCTCCCATGTTTTACACATGATACAGGTGATCCAGTTGAGGAAAGAAACAATTATGATGGCCTAGAAGAATAAACAAGTTATTGCGTTGGAATAAACATTTAGATTTGTTTTTTTTTTTTTTTTGTATTTGTATGAATTTTGTTTATTGGATATTTAAATTTGTAATTTGAATTTAATAAATATGAAATTTCTTAGTAAATATTATGAGCTTTGGTGATAACCCAATCATACCCCAACTTTTATTCCGCTGCGGGTCGGGGTGTGACAGATTGGTATCAGAGCTTGTGGCTATAGGGATATAGGATAGGTTATTAGACCCTTAGAGCCTATACTATAGTTGATTAAATTTTAATTGTTTATGTGTTACATGCAAAATTCATGATGTTTATATGTTTCATGTTTATTTTCACACCCAATATTATGCAAGCACTCTCACAAGTACATGTTAATATGCAATGCTCATCATAGTTCATATCCTCATAACATGTCATATCTATGAAAGCACACACCTTACGATTTCCATGATTTTTGCAATGATTTTGTATTTTTTTTTTCAAATCACATCAAAGTGAGTTTTCACGACGGGCATGTAGTAACTGGAAGGGTACGAGTACCGGTAGTCGGAACGTCCTGTCTAGGCTTGGCATTCGTATAAATCCAAAATAAAGTACCAGTTTGCCTACCTGGGGACTAAAGATGAGAGTACGAAGGACCTATTAGGCCAAAGCATGCTATACCAAACGTCGTGTGAGCTAACCCCACTTTGAGTTGTCATTGTGTCTACACCTGGACACCCTCCTACCATACATCTCGCAATCATGTTTTACGATTTTCATTCGGGTGATGCGAGTGTTAACCCGCCGACACCAATGTGAATCCTACCAAGCCCAATAGTCATGGGGGTCCACATGACTACACAGGCAATGGTATGGGGGACATTTGGAGGCCCAAACATGAGCAAACCCAAGACATCCTATGGATGTAGTTAAATTATTTTCAGTTATGTTGTTTTCATTCTTTTTTTTACGACACATGACACCTAGGAAATTCTTGAACTCACAATCTTCCTACATATGTTTCTTTAGATGTCGGCTAGGCAATTACGTGGAGGTAGAAGGTCAGGAAAGTCAAACGAACGCTTGGCCACGCAAATTGCTAAACAAATGACCACAGTGCTTCCTACATCATGCTACAAGTTCAACAAGCCCTCACCGCTAATCCCATCAACCCTCCCAACCAAGAAGACCAAAGCGTCGCCAACCCTCCTCCCAAAACCCCCAAATGCACCTACAAACACTTCAAGTCCTGCGATCCCCCAAAATATGAAGGGACTGAAGGTGTCACCGCTCTCCTTCACTGGTTTGAGGAGATGGAAAACACATTTCTCAATTGCGACTGTCCGGAGGACCGTAAGGTACGTTACGCGACTGGAAGACTGTTTGGGGTAGCCCTTACCTGATGGAACACGGAAAAGGGTAAGCGAGGTGTTGAAGATGCCATGGCCTTAACATGGGAAGAGTTAAGGGAAATCATGACGAGACGCTTCTTTCCAAGAAGCGAAATCAAAAAGCTAGAAGACGAGTTTCACGCATTGAAACGAAAGGAAGGAGACCACACTTCATACAATAAGAGATTTCTCGAGTTGAACCAGATGATCCCTAATCTGTTCACCCCATTATACCGTCTAGTCGAACACTACATTCGAGGCCTCCCCTCGAAAATCCAAGATTCGGTTTTAAGCACTTCGCCTACAACACTTGAAGCCGCAATGGAGTTAGCTACGGAACTCACTGAAAAGCGCATTCGAAACGGCAAGTTCAAAGATGAGAAGAAGAAAACACTCATTGAGACCCCAATTCCATACCACCCAGGATCATCCTCGAAGTTTGTTGGTAAGAGGAAACGAAATGGCAAGAACTTTGCCGTCACCCAAACCAACCCTCCCATCACTGCTGCTCCAATCACCCAAGTTGCCCCTTCAGCCGCACCATTCAAAAGGCCATACACTGGCCCCCACCCAAAGTGTAACCGTTGCCAATACCATCACCCTCCTGAAAACCCTTGTCAACATTGCACAAGTTGTGGCCGTGCGGGTCACACCATCCAAACCTGCCGTACCCTTCAGCGATTGAACCGCAGTCAACCTCCAACCAAACCCAAAATCAAATGGTGGGCCAAGCCCAACAACCCTTACTTCTACCACCTACACAACTCGCAGCCCAACCCTACTACCAACCCAACTACCCCATGATGCAACCCATGCGAGCCTGTTTCAATTGTGGGGACCCAAACCACTTCAGGAACACTTGTCCACGCTTGGTGAACATTATCCATGCCCAAGCTCAAGCAAACCCGGTGAACCAAGCTAACCAAGCTCCTCCACCTGCTAGAGGAAGGGCTTTCAATATCAGCGCCAACCAAGCCAGGGCTGACAACAATGTGGTCAATGATACGTTTCTCATCAATGGTAGCTATGCATCTATATTATTCGATACTGGTGCGGATAAGAGCTTTGTGTCTTTAGAATTCGAATCTATCCTCGATCAACCTCGTGCTAATCTCGTTGAATCTCTGACGGTGGAAGTTGCTGACGGGAAACCCATTTCATTAAATTCTATTATACGCGATTGTACTCTCACCCTAAATGATCACGATTTCCCAATTGATCTCATTCCTTTGAAATTGGGAAGTTTCGATGTTATCATCGGCATGGAATGGCTCAGCCAGCATCACGCTGAAGTGGTGTGCCACGAAAAATTCATTCGTATTCCTCTCGCTGACGGTCAGACACTACGTATCTTAGGGGAAACCCCTTCGAAAGGACTCAAATTGATGTCCTGCCTTCAAGCCCGAAGTTATATTTGCAAGAACTACGTCGCATTTCTAGCTCACGTCGTCAAGAAGGGAGGCAAGAAGACGAAGCTCGAAGATATTCCAATTGTAAAAGAATTCCCGCAAGTTTTTCCCGACGACGTTTCAGGACTTCCTCCTGTGAGAGAAGTCAAATTTCGAATCGATCTCATGCCTGGCGCTACACCGGTCGCAAAATCTCCTTATAGGTTAGCCCCATCCGAGATGCAAGAGTTGGACAGTCAACTGCAAGAGTTGACAGACAAAGGATTCATACGTCCTAGCTCATCGCCTTGGGGTGCACCTGTTCTTTTTGTGAAGAAGAAAGATGGAACGTTTCGCATGTGCATTGATTATAGAGAATTCAACAAGTTGACGGTTAAGAATCGCTATCCACTGCCTCGCATTGATGACCTTCTAGACCAACTTCAAGGCGCCACCTGTTTTTCCAAAATCGACCTTCATTCTGGTTATCATCAGCTTAGAGTGCGCGAAGAAGATATCCCAAAAACCGCCTTCCGATCTCGTTATGGTCATTACGAGTTCATGGTTATGCCCTTCGGTTTAACCAACGCCCCCACTGTCTTCGTGGATTTAATGAATAGGGTATGCAAACCCTACCTGGACCGTTTCGTCATAGCTTCATCGACAATATCCTTATTTACTCCAAGTCAAAATCCGATCATGAGCGACACCTTCGACTCATTCTTACACTGTTAAGGACTGAAAAGCTTTACGCTAAGTTCTCGAAATGCAAATTCTGGTTAGGAGAAGTACAATTCCTTGGTCATGTCGTCAATGACAAAGGGATTCATGTCGATCCTTCAAAAATCAAGGCAGTACAGGAATGGCAAGCGCCTCGTACCCCTACCGAACTTAGGTCATTTCTTCGTTTGGCTGGTTATTACCGACGCTTCATTGCCAATTTTTCCCGTATCGCCGTACCGCTCACGGCCTTGACTCACAAAGGAAAACCCTTCATTTGGGGACCTAAGCAAGAGGAGGCCTTCCAAACCTTAAAGCAAAGGCTTTGTGACGCACCTCTCCTTACACTCCCTGAGGGTTGCGATGACTTTGTGGTTTATTGCGACGCATCAGGGCAAGGACTAGGCTGTGTATTGATGCAAAGAGGAAAAGTGATAGCCTATGCCTCTAGGCAACTCAAAGTTCATGAGAAGAATTACACCACCCACGACCTGGAACTTGGAGCCGTTGTGTTCGCTCTCAAGATATGGAGACATTACCTCTACGGTACCAAGTGTGAAATATACACTGACCACAAGAGTCTCCAACATATCTTCAACCAGAAAGAGTTGAATATGAGGCATCGAATATGGGTCGAACTTCTCAACGATTACGACTGTGAAATTCGATACCATCCTGGCAAGGCAAACGTGCTGGCCGATGCGCTCAGTCGAAAAGGATATGCGAACTCTATTCGTCTTCTATGTTCGCAAATCATAACCGATATCAAAGATCGAATCCGGGCAGCTCAACATGTTTCTGTGACGGAAAATGACGTACGCGATGAGCTGTCATGTGGAGCTGAACTCAAAATTGAAACCAAATCCGACGGTATTCTATACTATTTAAACCGCATATGGGTTCCTGATCGCGAAAACCTTCGTGATTTCCTCATGAATGAGGCACACAAAACACGATACTCTGTACACCCAGGAGCCGATAAGATGTATCAAGACCTACGATACACCTACTGGTGGCCTGGCATGAAAAAGGATATCGCTGTTTTTGTTTCCAAGTGCCTTACCTGTTCCAAAGTAAAAGCTGAACATCAAAGACCTTCAGGACTTCTAGTCCAACCCGGAATACCTGTATGGAAGTGGGAAAACATAACCATGGACTTCATTACCGGGTTACCTCGCACCTCCAGTGGGTATGACACCATATGGGTAATAATCGATCGTCTTACAAAATCATCTCATTTCATTCCGATTCGTGAGGACTTCAAGAACGAGAAGTTAGCTCGTATCTACATCAGCGAGATCGTAAGATGTCATGGTGTACCGTTAAGCATCATTTCAGACCGCGATGGTCGTTTCACTTCACGAACATGGCGAGCCGTACAAACCGCTTTGTGTACACGGTTAGATCTCAGTACCGCCTTTCACCTCAAACTGATGGTCAATCTGAACGCACCATCCAAACCCTTGAAGACGTGCTTTGAGCATGTGTCATAGATTTCAAAGGGAACTGGGACGCTCACCTACCGTTAGTCGAGTTTTCGTACAACAATAGCTATCATTCAAGTATCGGCATGGCTCCTTTCGAAGCTTTATATGGTCGTAAGTGCCGATCTCCAGTATGTTGGCACGAAATTGGTGAAGCGCAAATCACCGGACCTGAATTGATTCAAGAAACAACCGACAAAATCATTCAAATACGAAACAATCTTCTAGCGGCTCAAAGTCGTCAAAAGAGTTATGCTGACAAACGACAAAAGCCCTTGGAGTTTAACATTGGTGCTCAAGTACTTTTAAAAGTATCACCGTGGAAGGGGATGGTTCGTTTTGGCCAGAAGGGCAAGCTGGCACCACGCTACGTAGGACCTTTCAAGATACTCGAAAGAGTATGGTCCTGTAGCATACAAGCTTGACCTACCAGAAGAGCTTAACAGAATTCATTCCACGTTCCACGTATCAAACTTGAAAAAGTGCCTCGCCGACGAAAACCTCCATATCCCTTTAGAAGACATTCAAGTCGATGAATCAATGCACTTCGTTAAAAGACCAGTGGAAATCATGGATTTCGGTGAGAAGCGTTTACGACGAAGTCGCATTCCGATCGTCAGGGTGCGTTGGGAGTCAAAATGAGGACCCGAGTTTACTTGGGAACGTGAAGACTCAATGCGTGAAAAGTACCCGCATCTTTTTCCAGTTACAACTACTACTTAATTTCGGGACGAAATTTCTAAAAGTAGGGGTTACTGTAACATTTGTACAAATCGGGTTTCGAAAGCCCGCCCCAAATTATCAGTCAAAGTGCATTTATTCTTGTCATTCGGTTATTTTCATTATTGCTTAAGAATTTCTTATATAAAATAATTAATGTTTTAAATAAGCTAAATAAAATAATATAATAAATAATCAATTATAAATATTTAATTCTTAATAGACAATTAAAAAGTGTAATAAAAAGATAGGTGAACCGGGAATCGAACCCGGGTCGCCCAGTTGCCCACACACCACCAACACCACTAGACCACACACACACATTGTAACAAATCTCGCGCACCATCACTTATATTCACGTATATACGAGCGGGAAAACCTGCAAATCATCGCCAAATCACCATGCGCCTTTCCTTTTCTGTTTAAACCTTCCGACAACTGGCGCCGAGTTATTCTTGGCAACTTCAATCGAGTAGCTGTCATTCCCGCAAGCGATTGACAATCTTAGTACGCGGTTTTCCTAAAACCGAGCCCAAGCCCCACTCTATAAATACTGAATGCAGCCCCCCCCCATCCAAATTCGCTCAGTCTTCAATTTGTTTTTCCTCCACTCTATAACTTTCCTCTCTGTTCGCCGGAAGCCCTGTTTGCCGGTATACAGCAGGAGCCGAAATCAGTCACCGCCAATTAAATCAATTCGGTAAAAGTTCTTGATACTTTGATATAATATTGTCTTAATTATCTTATATAAATCATTTAAGGGAATTTGGAGACTGGTTTTTAGGCGGGTGGATGTTCTGGTAAAAGAATTTGAATGAAGGAGACGAAGTGGATTACGGGTTATATGTAATTAAAATTCAAGATTTAAACGGGTTAGACACACAGTCCAGCGGTGGACTATGTGCAAAACACAGCTTTCACATCCCTGCTTCGAATCCGGCTCATGACCGCATCAATACACATAGCTGTTTTTATTTTGAATGAAATATATCAGTGACAGTATGTATACAAATGTAATTAAAATCCAAGATTTAACCGGGTTAGACACACAGTCCAGCGGTGGACTGTGTACAAAACACCATCAAGGTCCCGGGTTCGAAACCCTTGATGCGCGTCCGGTTCGATCCAGTATAACCTTTTTAAAACCTTGATTAAATTTGAATGAACCTAAGATGTATATAAGAATAATTAAAATCCGAAATCTTACGGGTTAGACACGTAGCTCAGTTGGAAGAGCTGCGTGCACACGAACTAGAGGTCGCGGGTTCGAGTCTCTCCCCCGCATACAAGTCCGCTGCTCGGCCCGTCTGACAGACATTGTCAGACTGACAACTTATATTTTTTTCTCTTTTTCTTTTTATTATTCCATTTATTATTTATTTATTATTTCATAGTTAGATTAAAAGAGAAGTTTATTTAAAATACCTAAATACAAAGGCTTAAATATTAATAAAAATCACAAAAATAAACTCAAAAATCTAAACAAAGGTTTTTAATCAAAAAGTTAGTTTATTTATTTATCAAGTTATCGCGTTGTATTTTAGGTTAGTATTCTTTCGTAGGTCCAATTTCTCAACTCGTGCGCACTCGTCATCAATCAAGACTACGCACCCACTGTGAGTGAATCTCTATAAATTCCCCGTTTTAATCACGTTTTGGGGTGTATCATGTGTCGCACCATTCCTTTATTTTATTTAAACACTTGTGCTTATATCATTTTGTGATCAAATGTGTATTGGTTGTTGTGTGGTTTATATGTGGATTAAATTTATCATTTCAGTGCACTCATTTCATTAAGCCCATCAGTTCCTCGTGGGATACGGGTTGAGCATCAGGTGCCTCATTAGATTGGCTCCGTTTGATTGAGCCTTGATCTCAGATACATCATCATTCATGTCATATATTCATTCAATGTGGTTTGTGATTGGTTACATATATATATTTGCTCACATGTGACATATGCACTAATTTTCTTTAATAAACAAAACAAGCAATTATTTAAAATGTTTTATCTAGGTTCACTCGCCAACTTTTGTTGACCCAAAATCTCCCATGTTTTACACATGATACAGGTGATCCAGTTGAGGAAGGAAACACTTAGGATGGCCTAGAAGAATAAACAAGTTATTGCGTTGGAATAAACATTTAGATTTGTTTTTTTTTTGTATTTGTATGAATTTTGTTTATTGGATATTTAAATTTGTAATTTGAATTTAATAAATATGAAACTTCTTAGTAAATATCATGAGCTTTGGTGATAACCCAATCATGCCCCGACTTTTATTCCGCTGCGGGTCGGGGTGTGTGACATAAACCATATTCCGTGATTACAGTTTTCTTGTTTGAAACTTATATATCATCAACACAACCCAACAATTTATTAGTATAGTCCAACTGTGTTTTTGAACTTATACGCGAAACAAGATGAGTTAATTGTATAGCTAAATAACGGTAAGTAAATTTGTGGTTTATTCAAATATGATTTCAATGTTTAGTTACACCATGTAAAAACTATTAAGAAGTTTTCTAAAGAGTTGATAATTAAGCATTTTAGAAGCGAGTTGTGTATTGATTATATGAGTAAGAGGTTGTAAGCTTGTAGAATAATTATCAGGTACACCTGCTTATGATATAGTGCTCTCACAAACAATATTCATTATTTAACCCGTATAATACACAAACTATAACTTATAATCACTAAAACATTACAACTTTTATTTACATAAAAATCGGGTTATTACATAAAATATAAACCGTACATAATAGATCAAGTTATAAACAAACAAAACTTATATGTTGGTTATTGAATTGTAGAATATTTAACATTTTATTTGTTTGTATAATATACTATCGACTTCTTTAACAGACACAAATTCATTGGAATAACAACAAATAAACAAAGAAATACACTATAAAAAGTGTATACCTTTAATATGTCTCTTAGTCTTTACCATCGTCACAAAGCATCATGGGGCTGAAACTGTTAGCATCAGGTTTTCATCTTTAGCAGCATGCATTTCATTTCTCTATATAAGATGAAAATCTAAGTTAATAACCCATCTTTAAAGAAATGAAACGCATGCTGCTAAAAGATCAAAATCCACATACACTTGCACAAATCGTTCAAAATCAACTTGAAAGAGCCTCAATAATTCAATGTTTCTAAAGTGTTATCAATGCACTTGAATAGAGTTCAAAATTCGACAGACATATTACTATTAAAACGGATATAATACTATTAAAACGTTGAAAACAACCTGAAGGTAAACGGAAACAAGTGAGATGGTTCGTGTATAAATTCTTATTTTTGGAACCTATGGTCTATCGATGATCCCAAGATACATTATTTTATTTTATTCTTTATGTTAATGTTGATGTTGATATCAAGAGTTGTTAATGTATAAAAACTAGTAGAATATCACGTGTTTTGTGGTGGGAATTCGATAGGTGTCGGTTTGGTTTATTACGGTATCGATACGATACTCACTTGGTATGGCGACTGAAAGATAAAACTCAAAAAATAACGTCGCCATATGCACAATAGGATATAGACATCCTTATTTTAATTTTTACATCGACTGAAAAACCGTAGAAAAAACAAATATCACTAACGAGTCCAATAGTGCTAATATCGAGCCCATTATTTGTCGGAACCGACGTATCCTAATATTGTTGTGAAGGTATCAATTCGATTCATCACAATACCAGTACATTACCGACAATTATTAGAGTTTACGATATAAGCAAAATACTCTGTTGTGGATACTAACTATATTTTCAATTTAATAATACCTAGTTAATTTAGAATATTAAATACTTATATTTATATATATTCAAGAAAACTAAGAAAGGTTTTTTTAATGGATAAAACAAATTTATATAGATTTTAGATTAGTTAAGGAAAGAAGGTTGCAATTTGGGTGAATCTAATGTACAACTTTCCATTTTGAAGGAGCAAATATAACATGTAATTGAACTAGTTTTTGTAAATTGACAATTCTATAAGAAATCAAAATATATGAATTAAATTAGTTAAATAAAATATTACTAAAGTTACAAAAAGCAAAATATATGAATTAAAAAAGTTAAATAAAATATTATTGAAATTACTATATACCATACTTGCAATTGTAAGTATATAGAATTATGGTACGAGTAGGGGTGTAAAACTCAAGTTTGGTTTGTGATAAAGCTTTTAAAAGAAGAGTAAAATGCTCGGATAATCCTTGTGGTTTGGAGAAATTTCACTTTTAATCTCCAACTATTGGAAATTACAATCGTACTCCCTTGGTTGTTAAGTTGTTACTCGGATAGTCCCCTGATTGGATGACCGTTGGTTTGTTCAGTTAAGTTCATGTAAAATGACAAAATTACCCCTTTCTATAAGAAAACAAAATTATCCTTTAAGTGGGCCCCACTCATTTAATTAAAAGATAAAACCCCTTCTTCTCCACTGGTCCGGTGTCTCCACTGGCCGGTTCATCTTTCGTGTCGATCATCCTTCCAGCGTTTAGATGCCACCTCAACACCACCATCTTTTACCGCCGTTAAGAAGGCACCCAACACCATCTTGTTTTCAAGTAGTACTTGCAACTCCGACCGCCCTTGCCATCCTCCCACCCCTACCGACTACCACCCTCCCACCGTTATCCATCCCTGCCTCCCTCCACTATCACCACCATCTTCCCCGTCGAGTTTCAGGGGGTTGATTCGGTTGAACACGAAAGCAGATCGGAAACTCACAGCCAGATTTTTGCGTCAAGACGAGTGTTTTGTGGCGTGGGGTGATTATACGACCAAATCTGAAACACCTTCGATTTCAAGCGTGAACCTACAACTTTTTTTTTCCAAAAAGTTGCAGGTCGGTACTTCAGTTGAGTTGAAACTTCAAATCAAAAAATTGAAAATTTGAAAAGAGCTTTACTGAGTTCAGATGAGGTTTTGTCTTTGTATCATAGCACTTGAAGAAAATGTGTATAATATATTAATATGGTAGGGTAGGTCTATTAAGTTTAATATATTTTCAAATGTGTGTATTAGTTACTTATGCAGATAATGTAAATATTAATTGCTTACGCGGAAAATTAAGCCGAAGCAGGTTGGTCGGAGAAACGAGATTCGCCGGAGATAAAAGTAAAGGGGGAGGAGATGATTAATCGGTGAATGGTGTTGATGGAGGTGGATGAGGTTAAGATGAAGTAGATGGTTGAGGGTGGAGGTTGAAAGTTGAAGAGAAGTAGGTGGTAGGTGGGTTCCACAAGTAAATAAAAATATTATTATTTTTTTGAGTAAGGGCATTTTAGCAATTTTACATAGACTTAACTGCGAAAAGCTAACGACCATCCACTCTAGGGACTATCCGAGTAACAACTTGACAAACCATGGGGAACACGGTTGTAATTTCCAAAAGTTTAGGACTAAAGGTGAAATTTCACCAAACCACAAGGACTATCAGAGCATTTTACTCTTAAAAGAATCTTCGTTTGTGTCGGGTCATTTTTATTTATTTATTATTATTATTATTATTATTATTATTTATATCTACAATTGTAATATATATTCATAGTTCAATAAATTATAAGTGTTCAAAATTCGATTCGGATTCAAAAAATTCGAAATTCAACTTAATTCGAAATTCGAATTCAAATTATACATATTTATTTATTATATTTGTATATACTACACTTCTAACTTTACTTTGGGATATAGTTTAAATTAATCTATAAATCTATTCTAATCTAACTTATCTATATCAGGCACGACTATAACTTAACCCACTGAGACAACAATGCCACCATTACCCATCGGTCATAGTGCACCAGTCACGATCCCCCATTCTCATTGCCGCACTAGCCACCATATCACATCGCCGCACCGATTTTGAACTTTTAAATGTGATATTGTGATTTGTGGCTACTTTAAAACTACACTTGGTGTTAAAGTTATGACTTAGGTAGTTTTTTACATATTTAAATGAATTTGAATTAGGATTTTTCAAATTGCTCGCTGCTCGTCGCTCACTCGGAAAATGCTCATTCGATTTGACGCTCGGTTGTAAATGAGCCGTTCTGCTCGGTTCGGTTTGTAAACGAGACAAACATTAGCAAAGGGCCGCTCGGGTCGTTTGACTCGAATTGTTATTTTTAATTAGTATATATATATGCATATACATATACATATAATATAACATATATATACATATACACAAATATAAGTTATACATATATACACACATACATATATACTTAAATATAAATTAACTTTATAGTTTTATATATACCACTCTATTGTTTTGGTCCACTATATGCAGATTTACAACTATATATATACTTTTAAAAAAATTAACATAATCTAAAATTTAAACCATAAACCAATAAAGATAGTCTGCTCATCGACTCAGTGTTTCATGTCATTACCCTAAGTCGATCGTCTCCTGCTCTCAACGTCATTGTTCGTGCAATATGATCATTGCCTCCTCCGCCACAACATTGTTATTCATAAAAAAATATTATGCCATTAAATATGCATGCTTTTAAAAACATAAATTTGAAACCCAACATTGTCACTATCTCTCTCAGCAACTTTTAAACCGGGCGACACGGTTGTCCAAATCACTCGAACTTCGCTCGATGCTCGCTCGAATATTTACTACTCGGAAAATGCTTGCTTGATTTGATGCTTGGTTCTAAATGAGCCGCTTCGCTCGGTTCGGCTTGGCTCGTGAACTGAATCAAGGGAATTTATTCGAATTAATCTGAATTCGAATTTTTAATCGAATACAAATTGAAATTCGAATCGGAGTTTTTATTCGAATACGAATTGGCCAATTTTTAATCGAATACGAATTCAATTAAAAAATATTCGAAAACTTCGATTCGAGTAATTTGAAAATTCCTTATTTGATTCGATAAATACCCCTAAAATCAATAATAATATTTATCATCTAACATTTTTATATTAATAAAAATTATTATATTTATATAAATAATAGATTCGTTGATAGCAGAGTCCAGCACATGCTCATTTATTAAATGAGCTTCAGTTTAGACTCGAACTTGCTTAAGTTTCAGCTCGATCTAAGCTTTTGTTAGGGGTGGGTATTTTACCCGAAAACCAACCTAAACAAAACTAACCCGAACCCGATTATGGTTTTCTCAATTAACCCGAACAAGATGGAACCGGAAACCCGAAAGTGGTACTTGGATCAATAATTGGGTTACAAAAAAGTATTAATCGAGTCAATTCAATTAACCCGAATTTAAAAAAATGCCAAAATAATTGTACATACTAATCAACAAAAAGTCTAGATTTCCTCCCATATGTTTTGTTTTTGTTGTGAACATGATGTTTTGTTTCGTTGTGAGCGATTAAAAAGGTCTGGCTCGGTTGATACGTGTTGCTTTTGTGCTTATTTTATTTGACCTTTTTTTAGTTAATATATATGTTTATTGCTTGGTTAGAACAGAATATCATAACTGGAGTGTTTTTATTTGATATATTGTGTTTTTAATTTAATTATAAGAGGCATGTTAAGTTAAATTGTAAAGTAGGCGTTGCAACTTGTATATAGAAACCTGTATACCGACAATCCCGACCCGAATAAACCAAGAAACCGATTAACCGACAAAAACAAACACGAAATCACATAACCCGAAACCCGATTACAAAACCCGAACAACGCCCCTAGCTTATATCAAACCTAATTTTGAGGAGCTTGCAAACAGCTCAACTTATTTACATCCCGGTAACTTAATTTTAAGGACTTCAGCTATACTTATCCAACACATTAAAATAGTTAGTTTAGTAAATATTCATACTTTCTAATATACATGTTTGCTTTATCTCGCGAAATAATTCTTTTGATTCGTATGAATATCAAAGAAATGAATTAACTACACGTTGAAACGATCAAGCAATTCTATCAATTGGTAATTATGAACCCAACCCATGATCTTTGGAAAGTAGACTTGTATATCCACAAATTAGAAACATCCCACGTGATGATTACAACATTTTAGCTAACGTAAAATTGCAAACTTGTAATATGGCTCTATTTTCATTTTAAAATGCTAAAAACATCACAAGCTTTTATAAAAAAAAAATAGGCTATTTAAAGTTATATGTATAAATGCAGAAGAAGCATTATTGACTGTACTTATAAAAACAAACCATGGAATATGTGTTTTAAATAATTTTTTTCTTTTTTAAAAGTTGTGATTAATTTATAATATAATAATAACAAATATGTTGATCTAGAACGTCCAGTGGTTTATATTTAGCATTGTGTTTGTGGACTACGCTTTAAGGTGGTCTATTGGTGTGAAAGCACCACTAGTGGATATATACAAATGTATAAAGAATAATCTCAAGTGGGTATATTTATTGAAGCTTAAGTGGAGAATTATCTTAATACATAAAACCCTAAATGGATCAGGAAGTTTATTTAGATCATAAAATAATAAGATAATATGTTTATAGTTGCTTAAGATTATCTAAACCTCAGATGTTTAATAATATACATTGTTTATTTTAAATAAAAAACGGAGTAAATTACTATGTTTGTTTATTTGATTTGCTCAAAATAACTATTTCAGTTTAGAAGATCAAATCTTGCTAAAACAATACTGGGACTTTCATTTTCTTTTCATTCAGACCTATATAATTGACACAGTTAAGATTATTTTGTTAACTTATTATGAAAAGATAAAAATACCCCTTTCAGCTTACCATTCAACCAAGCTCAACCCCTTTCTATCGACCAACACTATTGCCACCCCACCGGCGAATACATGCCAAATTTAGAATCAAAAGTACCTTTTGTTCGCACCTAAAGATCAACACTATGAAATTCACGCAAATTTGTGGCAAGATTACAAATGTCGAAAAAATGGTCTTTTTCAGGAATTTGTCGCCACTTATTTGGTCTCGCCCCTGCTAACTACATATCAAAAACCACCATCCCCGTCGCAGCTTAAGTCTACTAATTAGGGTCAAGTTACTTCTCATCTGTTATTATGAAAATAAATAGGCTTTAAAACAATCGGCTAACCAAAGTTATCTCTCTAGACTTCATTCATCAGTTTATCATTAATTAATATCTTTTTTTTTTCTTCTAAAAAAGTTCTCTTTAAAATGTTTATTTATATTTATACTATCTGATATTCTTATAACATTTTTATCCAACACATATGTATATATAGGGTAGGGATCCTAAAAAGGTCCACTCTATTTGAAAAACATTCTGCACCACACATTTTTCTAAGCTTTTCGTAATATATACATATGTATAGTTTAAAATTGACTATATACATATATGTATATTGTCAAATCATGAATTATACATATATGTATATAGTCAAATTTTAAACTATACATATGTGTATATTACGAAAAACTTAGTGAAAATGTGTGGTCCAAAATGCTTTTCAAGTTTCTCAATTACCTAGTGTTTCTCACATAATCCTAACACTATTAATATATACGTAAAAATATATAAATAAATAAAACAAAAAATGTTTAACATAAACTTGCTTCTATTAACGAGTTATCTATTACTGCTAGAATTGTATTATTATACACTTTGATCTAAACACATATAAATATTTTAATATATTGATAAAAGTGTTTAGAAGTTAAATAAAAACCAAGACATATATAGCAAACTAATTTATATAAGCAGTAAATTCTTTAATTTCATATTCCAATTATCATAACTATAGATTTCATAGATACGACGTATAAATTGTTTGTTTTTAAGTTACAACTAAATATTCATATACTTGATTCTCAGGAAAATCGCGACTCTGGAAAATAAAAAGTGGAGTACGAGAAATAATTAATTTTATATGTAAAAAAAATAATAAAATTAATATTTACAAAAATAAAGTCACTTTCACATAATTTTTAGAAGTTTTTGCTTCTAAATACATGTTGAAGAGGTTTAAATTAAAAAAAAGGTTTTTGTAAATAAAAAATATTTTACTTTTTTATAAATTATTTATTAAAATGACTTCTACATATCTTTATATACAAAAGTTCTTAAAAAATTAAATAAAGTATTCTTTTTTAATTTTCTTGCATGCTTTATCTATGGTTTCCACGTTTTCCGATTCCTCAATTTGTTTGGGTTTCCCAATAAACTCATCCACAACTTATAATTATATGAAAGAACTATTAAAATGAATTAGAAAAACATAGATATTTATATAAAAAAATTGTTAATAAAGCCATACTTTAAAATCTTATTTTCACACTCTTTATATACGGGTTGTTTAGGGTTATACGGCCTGTATTGAATAGTTTGACATGACAAATATTAGGCGTATAGTGTTATACGGCTCGTATAAATGCAGAAAATATTAGGTCGTATACCATTCTATACGGATACGGCTACATGGAGACAAAAAAACATCGTCTAACATTTTTTTGTGCAACATTCTCCTAAACGTCCCGTACAACTCTATACGGGTCGTATAGATGTAGGGGTGTGAATATAAAAGAATAAGAGTGTGAGAATAGCATAAACCAAAAAGAAAAAAGAAAAAAATATTCCTATTACAATAATCCTACTATATTTATGTCGGATAACTGTTACATTAAGTCTTCGTATAATTTTAGAAGAATTCTAGAATTGTTAAAAAAACTTATAGACCTGGAAACAAGTATTCTAATCAGTGAAAGGAGTTGAAAAACACATTGATCGAAAATAATAAGTAATATACATAGACAATTCATGTTAGTCATATATTAATCAAACATACTCAGATACTAATAACAAGGTGCCTTAATATAATATGAATCACGACAATTATTGTAAATCTTCCATTACAGAATTTTGATAAAAATATAGAAAAGATAAAGTCGATATTTGTAAACTAATCTAGGGTAGCCAAACAAAATAATTTATAATTAAACAAAATAATTTATAATTACAAAAGGTCCTCGCATGTGGAATGCTTATGCCCTCCACACATTTTTTCAATAAACTATGAATGCCATCTACATCACAAACCAACCAAAAGGCCAATTTGGCCATATGATATTCTTGGATCGACTATGTTATCACTAATTTCTTTTCTATTTAATTCATAAAGCATATCTAAAGGGTCTCCGAATTACAATTTATTATACATTATAACTAAATAAAGGAATTGTCCAACCCACATATCAAAATAAACAAATAACCCACATATCAAAATAAACAAATAAGTGGTGACACACACATTGTATGTAATTAGTGTGGTTCCCACGCTTCCGGGTTTTGCTCGGTATCAATTTGTTTTGTTATAGTATCGGTATAATACTGGCATTTAGTATAGCAACAAAAAGAGATAAGAAATACTAGCAGTACCGATCTTATTCGAATGATATTGGTTTAGTCAGGCACGAAACCGGTATTCGTTATAGCTTATGACAACAAAAATGTACTCCGTTGCGAATGCTACTCCTTTTTCATTGAAATTCTTACTGGAACAACGAGAAAACTGTAAAGACGAATACCAGTATTAGGATCAATGTTGTTTGGATGGGTTTGGTTCAGTTCGTCATCGTAAAGAACAAAAAAAAATCAGTTATATTTGATCTATTTGATCTATTCGATCTTGTATAACATTCTTGTCAAGATGTAGATGAGATATGCACGTCACGACATATGTTATTGGAATAAAGAGTTCAACTTATACTAGTACGTCAAGAATCCATAAAATCGAATGCCTATATTGGGTTATTGGTACTTTGGAATCAAGCTACGCTAGACATTTTACACGGATAAGGCATTTACACGGAAAGGCACAAGGCTTTATTCTAAGCGGGATGGGTTGGGCCTTGGGCTGCTAAATTTTGCTTATTTATTTAGAATACTTTAGTGACATGATGTGTAGTTATACATTATATATATATAGTGAACACTAGGTTGAGAGTGAACTGTGAAAACTAATTTGAGTTATTGGATTATATCATCTAGAGATTTTTAAACAATGGCAAGATTGTAATTATAATGTTGTAACTTCCCTTTAAATTAACTGACAGAAGAGTATTTGCGTCTTTTGTAAATTGCATTTATTAAACAGTATAATCAAAATTCCTAAAATCTTGCTAGTTTCCGTATATACAAGATACACACAGTTGTTAGTGTATACACATGTGTATAGTCTCAATAGTATCAATTTATACAAGATACACAGATGTTAGTTTATACACATGTGTACAGTCTCGCTAACTATCAGTTTATACAAGATACCCTGCTGTTAGTTTGTACATAATGTATTGAATAATGCATGCATTTTATCATGTAAAGTTTGTAAAGTTTTAACTAGTTTTCGTTTCGATTTGTCAAGAACTTATCTACTTTAAATCCAAATGCGTTTTGCAGGTCTTGGTTCGTGAAAACGGTTGGAAGGATGGGAAAAAACGAGCTAAAGTGATAATTAGAACAATCTACTTTAAATCCAAATGCGTTTTGCAGGTCTTGGTTCGTGAAAACGGTTGGAAGGATGGGAAAAACGAGCTAAAGTGATAATTAGAACCAAGTCGGAGCGTAATTGGAGCGCGGAAGAGGAAACGAATCGAAATGGAGGTTTTTAGGGCTCTGGCGGCCTGCGACCGCTACATGGTATACCTCTCGCGCCGCGCGAGAGGTCAATAATTATCCCTGACACACCACTCTGTCGCTGGGAGCAACCGAGACCATATATCCCTCTCGCGGCCAGCGAGAGGGTGTTTTATCCAGAAAGTTTCATAATTTCACCTGCTTCATGATTCTAGGTGTTATATATTTGAGTCATTATATGATTAAAACACACTTAGATCATCTTGGACGAATTCAGATCTTGGGAAGCAATTTTTCTGGATCAATTGAGTTGAAGAAGATTGTTCTAGGCTACGGGAATCATCTAGGCAAGCAAGGAATTTCGAGGCAGGAGCAAATACGGTTTTATTGCACAATCTTGATCTTTCTAATTCTTTGTTTTGGCCTTGATATGAATTCTTGTTTAAACCTTGTTCATTTGTTTTTAACAATTATGATACTTGGCTAGATTTCTTTGATTACCTAGGTTTGGATTATTTATGAAAGTTTGGTTTTTAATTTAGTTTAATTATGTTTGAATGATTGTTTGGTAAAGTTCACAACTTTAAATTTCTAGTTTAGTGTATTTGCATGATCTAAGTTGATTTGTGATTATTTGTTGTTTTACATGAATCTTGGTGGATGTCTTCCATAGAATAGGTTTGTGTTGCTTTTTTAGTCTTTAGGGTTCGAGAAACAATCGGTAAATTGGCCAATAAAACCGGGAAAACAACTAAATAAAATATGAAATCAGTTTAATCATTATACCTAAATTAATTATAGAGAAATAATATTTAGTTAGCTGAATTCGTTAGATGAATTGTTAGGTTTAGGTTTTGAGAAAATCCCGGATCTAATTTACTTGTCATAATCGAGTCGGTTAAGCTAAACTAGAAGTTATTATTGGTCTATGTTAATTATTGAGAAGTAATCAACCAATTGGACACTTTACTAAATTATAAGATAACTGAGAAGAAGTCTTTAAAAACCGGTGAACATAAAATAATTGTAAGATATCATAGGCGTCTTCCCGAGAAGGGTCGGGGGTCCTGTTCGGTAAACCTAGAGTTTAATATTATAAGATCCCGGTTAATCATTCAATCTAATTAATTTATTATCAAACCAAATAAGTAGTAATATAAAATCCAACCTAGGTAACCAGTTCATTATTCTTGAATTAATTTTCAATTTTTAAAAAGTTCAAGGTTCGATTCGTTTTAGTTAATTAATTTTAGTTACTTTACTAATTTAGAATTGTTAGAAACCCCCCCTTAAAATACACATCATTGTTTTAATTGAGTCTAAATTAAGTAAGTCATTGTAATTAGAGAGTCTCGTGGGTTCGATAATCCAGACTTACTTAAACTATTCTATAATTGATCGGTCCATTTGCCGGTTAGTAGTTTAGTATAATTTAGGAGTCTAGAGTTTAATTTGAGTCTAGAATTAGGTAATTTTATTTGTTTATAATTAACTACTTTTAGAACATCAGTACACATGTGTACAGTCCCGCTGGTTTATATAGATGTGTACAGACTTTTGATACATCTATGTATTTTGTAGTCCACGACCTAATTCCGTTAGGAGTTTCATATACGGTTTGAATCCGAGAGGGACAGTTGGTGTCCAGTACCTAGTTCCGTTAGAAGTTTCATATACGTTATTAGCAACTGATTCTACACGAGTTTAAAATAATGGAGAAGTAATTAAAAATGTGAGAGAGAGAGAGAGAGAGTTAATAGATGAGAAAATTAAGGGGATTTTAATTAAGAAAGAGAGAGAGAGCTAATGTCAATCTTACCTTTTAATCTAAAAAATAATCAATGGTCAAGATTAGTTCACTCAGTTCATTTTCAAGAAGTTGTTCACAAATGATCCTAATCCTATATATATATAATATATATAATATATAATATATATATATTATATTATAATTATATATATATATATAGTGGAGAGTTCAAATGAGAAGAAAAATTTTGTAAGAATAAAAACAATAACTTTTAAACAAATAGAAATTCTCCATTTACTTCATTTAATGTGTGTATTTAATATTATGAAAAAGACATATAGGTAAATCTATAATTATCATTAATTAGCTTTTAATTAAATTTGTAACTCATTTTTTTTCATATACTCTTTCAAGATAAAATAATTTATGGTATAAGACAATTTTCGACATGTGTAGGATAAATTAGTATGTGTAGGATAAATTTTAAAATGTGTAGGTAAATTTACATGCGTGTAGGGTAAATTCCGGTAAATGTAAGACATATGTAGGATAAATTTTGAAATGTGTAGGATAAAATATTTTTTTGCTTTATTAATGAGAGATAACATCACTAATGAGAGGAGTTATAAACTAATGTTATACAATTATGCCCTTTCTTCTTTTTCTTCTCACATTAAATTTCTTCTCAAATGAACCTTCCCCTATATATATATATATATATATATATATATATATATAGTGGAGAGTTCAAGTCAGAAGAAAAATTTTGTAAGAATATAAAAATTACTTTTAAACCAATAGAAAATTTTCATTTACTTCATTTAATATGTGTATTTAATGTTGTGAAAAAGGCATATAGGTAAATCTATATGTCATTAATTAGCTAATTAATTAAATTGTAACTCATTTTTTTTCATATACTCTTTCAAAATAAAATAATTTATGGTGTAGGACAATTTTTACATGTGTATGATAAATTTTAATATGCGTATGATAAATTTTGAAATGTGTAAGGTAAATTTACATGTGTGTAGGGTAAATTTCGGTAAATGTAAGACATATGTAGGATAAATTTTGAAATGTGTAGGATAAAATGTTTTTGCTTTATTAATGAGAAATAACATAATTAATGAGAGGAGTTATAAACTATTTAATGTTTTACCATATGCTCTTTCTTCTTTTTCTTCTCACATTAATTTTTTTCTCAAAAGAACCTTCACCTATATATATAAGAGTAATTTTCAATTTTCATCCGATAGTTTGCTGATTTTAACACTATTAGTTCAATAATTTAAAAATTGCATTTATCATCCAATAGTTTTCATATTCTAACATTTATGGTCCACCACTCTACTCTATTGAATGATAACATTTCTAGTCCACCACTCTATTAGATGGTTGTTAAAGTAGTGGACTAAAAGTATTAGAATATGCAATCTATTGGATGATAAATGTAATTTTAAACTATTGGACCAATAGTGTTAAAATCAACAAATCATAGGGACGAAAATTGAAGTTTACTTTATATATAATTTATGAACTTTTTAGCTACAGTAGTTTTTGTCCTATTGTGAATTTTTTCATCTTTCCCTTTTCTTTTTTATTTTTTGGTTTTTCTTTTTTAAGTTCCTATCGAACATGTTGTTGTACGTGTAACAAAATGAATGGTCTAATGCTGACCGAACAATGTCAGTACCAAAACTGATATTTGTTCTTATTGTTTCGATCGATTAAACATATCTTGGTATTTTTTTGTCGTATCATGACTTTTTTTCTCTTTCGGGAAGTGTTGGTATCTTAATAAACCGAACCAATATCAAACAAATTCCTGCCATTAACGTTATTTTTTCCATTGCGTTTATTTTTCATTAAAAATTGGGTCACAAACGTGGCCACATGAGTGTAACCTACTAGTTTTATATTAATTTTAAAAAACATAGCATTCAGTTAAAAACTATTCATCCTATTAATAGACAACATATTGGATTTGTAAATGAGAATTTGTGTTAAATCTCATATCATTCTGTCCACTATGACTCTGTTGGAATCAATGTGAAACTTAGGGTAAAAAAAGCGCTAGTAGGCGGTGGAGGGTTTACCCAAAAACACGTGTTACGAAGAGATGAAATGTGAAAAACATGAGATGGTTTTAAGGTGGCTCAATATGATAAAGTTTATATTATTTAAGATTCTAAAGACAATAATTCTATTCCATCGCTTCCTCTCGCCACATGCAGCTCCACCTGCCCATGCCCACTAGCAGCCTCACGGCTTAGCCCCTACGTGTAACACCCCAAAAATATTAAATTATTTAAATAATCTGGGGCATTTAACCTAGTTAATGGAACTCCTATTAAAATAAGGAATTTAAAAACCTAATTAGTTGCTTGTTAATTACGAGTAAAGCCCTTGGATAGTGCCTTTGAATAATAAACCAAACGTAGAGGACTGAATTTGGATATATGGTAAACTAGTGGGTATAAATAAGAACTCAAACTCAAAACACACACAAGTGGTCGAGCAGGCAAGAAAGAAAAGGGGGAAACCTTAAAAACCCTAACATTTGTCAGTTCTTCAAAAATCAAAGGAGAAATTAGGCCTGAAATTCTTGCATGAACATAAATTGCAATCATTTAGACAAAGGAATCATAAGGTATGTCAAATTTTGATGATTTATAATGTTATGAAACCATGTGAATATCATAAGATCTACATTGATTATAATTGTGGGTATATGACAGAAATTGTAGTGCACATGAGTTGAAGAACAAGTCCTTGATGAAGAATTATTGATTAAATGCTATGATTCGAATGTTTGAATGACTAACAATGCTTATGTTAAGTGGGTTATATGAAATTGATTAACACATAAATTGTAATAGTGAAAATTGTAGTAATTGATGCTAATATGCTAGATTATTGATGATAATTTCACATACTAGACATAGAAAACTTGAAAGGATTGTCGCTACACGGTTGATGGCAAAGTTGTAGTCTTGATAAGGGTAGTGTAGCATATAGTCATTAGATGTTTGATACTATGCTTAGATAATCGTAAATATGCTCAAGAACATGAAAGAATTATGTAAATGAAAATTTGATAAACATGTGAAGTCTAAATGAAAAATCGGATTAAATTATATAGGCAAATTGGGCGAAACCACAAGTGACCAAGCCGGAGTGGATACACGATTGAAGGGAAAGCTCTAAGGTACATAGCTTATCCATTATAGCGTATTATTATGTTTAACTTGCTTTAAACAACCAAAGGGGTCAAAATAAGGAAAGCAATGAAGGTTTGGTTGAATAAACGATGGATTTCGTTAAACAACCAAACGGGTCAAAATAAAGAAAATAATGAAGGTTTGGTTGAATAAAACGATGGATTTCGTTAAACAACCAAACGAGTCAAAATAAGGAAAGCAATGAAGGTTTGGTCGAATAAAACGATGCATTTCGTTAAACAACCAAACGGGTCAAAATAAGGAAAATAATGAAGGTTTGGTTGAATAAAACGATGGATTTCGTTAAACAACCAAAAGGGTCAAAATAAGGAAAATAATGTAGGTTTGGTTGAATAAAGCGATGGATTTCGTTAAACAACCAAACGGGTCAAAAAAAGAAAAATGAAGGTTTGGTTGATAAAACGATGGATTTCGTTAAAACCAAACAGTCAAAATAAAGAAAACAGTGAATGTTTGGTTGGATAAAACGATGGTCTTCGTTAAACAATCAAACGGGTCGAAACTTAGTTATAACATATGCTTGAGGTGTATGAACAACTATTGTGAATAAAGCGGAAAAGGTAAAATCGAAATTTGGCATAAATCGAATAGTGGAAATGTAAACTACTTTACATTTTACCCGAGAGTATTGGGTGTAACTACTAAAACGATTTTACATATGAAGAATATACTTGAATGATTAAATTGTCAAAAATGTGCTATTGGGTCAAAATTATCCATATCATGAAGTTAAACATAAATGATGCGAAACACTTAAACTAGAATTATTTCGAAATGAAAAAGTGAAATGTAAATTTACGAATGTTTTCTGAAGTTACCAAGCTACAACTTAAAGTGCGAGACTCGAAAACGGGCGAAACGGACGACGTAACAATCTGCAGCCAAACGGCTGCAGAGAGCACCGTCGCCGACGACTCAACATGCCGTCGCCGACGGAACTTGAATTCTCCGACGTCTAAACACACTGTCGACGCAGTTTAGACCCAACGGTGGATTTGGTATGTTGTCGGCGACGCCCCTACTGGCCGTCGCCGACACCTTCCCATATAATTTAAATTTTTATCTATATTTTACATTTTGAATAAATCAATACTAATCCATGTGATGGTTGGGTTTTGTAGGAATATCCTATCAAGTTATCTAATGATGATCAAGTCCTGTTAAGGAACCGAACAAATCCACGTTTCACGCTTCTGTTGTTACCTCATCTAGTCACGTTTTGGGAGCAATATTATACAAGATGTAATGCGTTTATAAGCACTACTGATAACATGTTTAATTTGGTGGTTTATTATATGTAGTAAGTTATGTTCTTAAAAAAAATTAGGGTGTTTCACTATGCCCCTCTCTCACCCACGGTGTGGTGATGTGCCACGCCCCTCAAGCCAATGTGGCCTTCCTCTTGTGCCCACGTCCTTCTCCACAACACATAATCTAAAAAATAAAATGTTAAATCTTAAATATCACAAACACGTTTTCAACGCATTGATTGTGGGTGAGATGATAAATCTAAAATCAGGTATACTTTATAAGAGTGTACACTCGGGTAATAAAAATCAGTATCATGAACTCTCCATAAGAAAAAAAAACATACATTATTAATTAACATAAAAGAACACACGTATTATATAAATTTTATATAGTTTCATCTAATTATTACAATGATACTATAAAAATAGTATCATAAATATTTGTTATCAACTGTAGTAAGCAAATTCATGGGAGTTTTTTTTCTCTCAAATAGGTGGTATGAAAGAATTTTTCATACCAAAATGGTGAATCTTACAAAATATTTATTAAAATGAGTGTTTTAAATTCAAAAATTATTATTCTTTGATTCTTTATGGTAAAGGTTAAAACCAAACCCAAAGGTATTTTGTCCACTTACCAATTCTGGTTCCAAATGATCGAAACGACTGGTGGGCTTAAATTCCTTGTAGGCTTAAGCACAGGCCCATTTGTTTATTTAATTAGTTTGCCACCTAATCCAACTACAACATCTACGACTACGTGTGGTTTTGCTCCCAACAATTATTAAATGGAAAGTGTGAAAATATCACTTTTGAATTTTGAATGGGATAAAATTTAACACAAAAAATGGAAAGAGTGCTTGGTTTTGACACCATTTCTGAAAAAAAAATCAGAATTGAAAATATTGAAAAAAGTGATTTTTAATAGTTTAAACGAGAGAATAATACTTACATCTAAGCGGAAGTGTAAACAAGCAAAGCTCGAGCTCAATCGTTTGTCTATAGTTATAATTTTTTATACATATAATAAATGTGTTTAAGATTTTATCAGTTTTAACTATTTGTATTTTAATATATTAAATAACATGAATATAAATAATAGGTTGGCGTACATCTAGTCATGCACAGACCCGATAAAACTGAACCAAGAAGTGAAATCAAATATTGTTAATGATTTAAGGACATCAAAGATGAGATTTAATCATATCATAGTACAAGCACTTTGAGAAATTGTATGTGAGAAATAATTTTAATAATTTGTTTACAAACATATTATTTTTTGGATGTTGGATTTAAATAATCTTAACTTTTATCAATTGGTCGATAACACTCCAAGCTTTCGATTTGTACCACAACACTCCCAACTATTAACTTATTTTCCTCTGACACTCCTAAAATAACTTAACCCTAACTCAGTTAGCTACTGTCAGATGCCACGTCACAAAACAACTGCCACATCAAATCTCTCGTCAGGGGAAAAAACTACGTCAGATGTCACATCAGCAAAAAAATGCCACGTTAGCAAAAAGCCATGTGAGATTCCACGTTAGCAAAAAAACTAACTGCGTTAGGTTTCAGTAAGTTTGGGAGTGCCAGAAGAAAATAAATTAAAAATTAAGAGTGTTAGGGTGGAAGGGGCACCTTCGGTGACACCTTCGAGAACCCATTTTGACGATCGGCCCGCCACCACCATTGTCACGCGCGGTGACTCATTAAATCGGTGACTACTCACCGAGAAGAGGAAGAAGCCAACCGTTGTGTGTGCGTGTGACCGTTACAAAATAATTTTTTTTCTTCATTTAAAACCCAGACATTTCACTCATCTCCAACACCATTTTTCACTTATATTCCACCAAATCCTTTCTTTTACATCCAAAAAATTAACCCCATTTTATAAAATAATGGCGGATGACATACCCTATTCATTCCATTCCATTTGATATTAGTGAAGACGATGATTCTTCTTCAAGCGATGGTAGTTTAGTATTTTTTTTTCAAAATCTTATTAAGGAAGCCGCCGGCTAGAAGACACCGGTACTTCTAGTAAAAAGAAAGTTGTCCGTCGAGATCGAGAGAAAAGCCACGAAACCCTTGTGGCAGATCATTTTGCCGAGGAGCCCAAATTCAACGAAGATGTTTCCCGTCATAGGTTTCGTATGTTGAAAAGTTGTTTTTAAAAATTGTGAGCAACGTGTAAGCAAATAACTCGTGGTTTCAAAAGGGCCTGGATGGGAGAATGAAGAAGAGTTTTACACCGTTGCAGAAAGTTACATCGGGGATTAAGCAACTTGCAACCAGTAACCCTCCAGACGAGAACGACAAGCATTTAAATATGGCCGAAAGGACTTCCCGAGAGTGTCTAGATTATTTTTGCGAAACGGTATGTAATTTATATGCTTCCGAGTACTTACGTAGACCAATAAGCCACGACGTCGCACTCTTGTATCAAGCTCCCGAGAAGAGGATATACATCACCTTCCGGGGATGTTGGGTAGTCTTGATTGTACACATTTTGTTTGGAGAATGTGTCCAAAAGAGTTGAGCGGCCAATATATAAGGGGGATCACAGGTACCCGACAATTATGCTCGAAGCGGTGGCCTCTCAAGATTTGTGGATTTGGCATGCTTTTTGTGGTCCACCAGGTTCACAAAACGACATCAACGTGCTCCATCATTCTCCAGTATTTCTTACACAACAGAATGGAACTGCACCAAAATGCCCATTTTACGTGAACAACCACTTGTACAAGCGTGGATACTATCTTACAGATGGAATCTACCTACGTGGTTCGTGCTTTTGAAATCATTTCCGTATTCTCACATTCTGAAAGAAAAGAAGTTCAAGAGGCAGCACGAGGCGGCAAGAAAAGACGTGGAACGGGCTTTGGTGTTCAAAGGCAAAATGGGGTGTACTAAATCAACCAATGCGTGCTATGAGTGTAAAAAAGATTAGGATTGTCGTATATGCGTGCATTATTATCCATAACATGATTCTAAAAGACGACAGAAACGCGATTGCACCGACACATATTCGTGATCCTCCAGTCGAGCCCGTTTTCGATGAAAATGTTTATAACGAGCTCATTGATGAAGACACGCATTATAGACTAAAATATGATCTTGTGGAGCATCTTGGAGAATAAGATTTACCCCAACTTTTGGCGGATTCCGACGACGATTAGTTAAATTAGTTTTAGTTTTAAAATGTATTTTTATATTTTTATGTTTTGTTTTGTTTAAAATATGTGTTATTTATTGATGCATATTTTATAGAAATAAAAAATATAAAAAAATCAAACACCTTATGTGTTTGAACACCCTTAGTGATTGAGTGCAAAATGGGGAGTGAAGTGATGAGTTGACATAACATGATATTATAGGTTAAAAAAAATTATCACTCTCTATTTAGAGAGTGCCTTCACCTTAATGTAAATCGAAAGTTATAAATGCTATCATGAAAATGCTGTCTTTTTCTTAAATAAAGTTGAAATGTTATCGTCAAAAGTAATTAAAAAGATAAATAATAATCCAGGGTGGAAAAGGGTAGGTCACCACCGACTTTCTATAACCAGCCCATCGTCGAGGAAGACCTCGTGATTATGTTGAATCTAACTGAACCATGTGCGAAAACAGCGGTCAGAATATGACCACTTCAAAAGGCATGCAAAATTCCATATAAAAACAAGGTTTGATTTTGATTTAGTTTTAAGACTTTAAGTTATTATAATTATGATATTGATTAACTTTTTCAAATTTTGTTTTGACTTTTTTAATATTATTTAGAAGATTTGATATTCCAATGCTTTACAAGGTGATTACTTCCTATCCAACGTAACCATATAAATATGGGGTTATAAGACACGTGGTAAATGTGTAAATGAATATTATATAACTTGAGTGTGTAATGGGAGGTTATAGCCCAATATAGCAAGAAACCAATGTATATATGACTGAGAGAGAAACCAATGTGTGACGTCGCTATGCATATCACGGCCATCAAAAATTTCAATCCATAGCGCCAAGGGTCGGTGTTCCCCGACGCTATGGCGGTTGATGGCCCTAGATCACGGCAGACTACGGGTGGTCTTACCATATAATAATAATAATAATAATAATAATAATAATAATAATAATAATAATAATAATAAACAAACCAAAAAAGAAATATTGAACCCCTTTAAATAGGTTATCTACATGCAACTCGATGGTAATAAATTTAAGGTGAAAATGTGTTGGGCTAAAACATATATTAACTTTGTATGATCAAACAGCAAATTTACTAGTAACAAATGAGATAAAATATAATTTCAGAAGCATTCAGTGACAGATGTCAAAATTTTGGTTAAGAGAGCAAAATATTGGCCATAACAAAGAAAACAACAAAATTAGACAAAGAAGGTATAGAAAATCAGAATATGAATAATATCATATGGTAAAGATCACACTTTTCTGTTAAATTTTTATGGCACCTAACAAAGGTATAAAGAAGTCTAAGCCGTTTATAAGCTATTTGGGATAGTTTACAATAAAAGCTCGAATTCAGATGACTTTACATGAGCACGAAGTTAAGAGGGGGAGCATTTAATATACGAGTTTGAGTCCCAACTTCGTATACCGAGTTTGATTAGGCTTATGAACCTTTTTTTTAAACGGCCAACAAATCAATCACGAGTACTCTCGGGACATCCACTGGACAAACAGAGTACTCCGAGAGTAACCCGAGTCGTCCACCACCACTTTCGGGGAAAATCCGGTAACCCACCGCCCGTAGGCACAACAGTGAAATTATAGTTAAAACTTGTTTGGCTCAAGGATCGAATCCAGGTTTCCCTGGATCTCCCATTATCGTCCACCAGTGCCTCACTCCTTTTTACACCAAGTGGAAATCAAACTTGAGTCTTTATAAAAGAACTTAAATCCTCTTATCAGTTGAGCTAGAGGTCATTGGCTTAGGCTCATGAACCTAAACAAGTTTATTATTTTTATAAATATAGTTTTATTTTAAAAATTACATAATAAACACTTATATTATTATTATTATAGAAAAAAACTAAATAACATATATTCTCTAATATACAGTTCTTATAATACATAAAAGGATAAATTAATACATACAAAATAAATAATAATGAGTAAAATAAATGAGTTGAACCAAATTCTCTTAAGTTAAATTATTTTAAAGATAGAGATGAAGAGTCGGATGAAAAAGAAAAATATATAGAAAAAAATTTAAAAACTTGGTTAGAAGGGCATATAAAAGGTGTCAATATAAAACACATTTGAAATGAAGGAATAAATTATACTCATTGGAAATCTTTAATAGTTAATTTTCCTTTAACTTTTTATAAGGACGTTAATCAAACAATTAATTTTAGTTTAATGATATAAAAAGTAAAGAAAATGAAAAGATATGTTCCATTGACTTCGGCCTATAATTGATCCCAAATTCAAAATGGACTGAAAAAGCCGAAGTCCACATCTCTTTGGTTCGATTGGATCACGTTCTATAATGAGGACACATCTACATATGAAAGAAAAAGGTATAACTAAGAAATATTTGACCCTTAAAAATATGTTTTATTTATTGGCATACATTCTTGACCATGTTTTGAACATGCTCATATGTTTTAAACATGTTATTGATAATCTTTTTCGATTACTATAACAAGACCACCTTTATCTAACACATTTTAAGCTTAAATCACAAAGATAATCCTAAATAACAAACAAATGAGCTTAAAAACTAGAATTACATGAAATCGATCAATACAACGTTGTATTTTCTTAACTTCTTTTAACTCTCTATAAGGCCCCAAATTTGAGAGACTTCACATTTTGGTTGTATCAGATTATAGTTCTTAAATTGATAAAGTCATACATTGTGACGAAAACATCAAAATGTCAATTACGTCAAGTCACGTAACTTTTAAAACATGACACGGAAATAACATAAAAGTCATCTAAGGTTGATAGGATGTCAGCCCTTTGATTAAGCAGGCTTCAGTTTATTTCGTGGATCTCTCATCAAAGTTAACATTCATTTATTTAATCTGACATACATATTAAAAAGTCAAGTAGACGTTATTGAGTTGTATCATGTGCTTAATTTGTAGTATTTTTTTATTAACTTTGGGTTTTGTTTTGTTTGGCTTCAAACTATCAATTTGAAACATTTGATTCAGGTCAAATATAATATGTTTACGTGCTTATTTTATGTATGTTTAGTAAAAAAAAATTTCAAACCGAGTTGAATCAAATTATGGTTTCTTTTTTTCCCTTGTTTTGAAAGCTCTAATTGATCCCTTTTGATTTACCGTGTCATTTTTCCTTCATACCCGTTACGTTTTCTATGTATTAGTTGAATCACATATATATACTAAAATTATTTTTTCCTTAGTTTTGAAAGCTCTAATTGATCCCCTTTTATTTTCTAAACCTAAACGATTCAAAAACTATCACTCAGTACATTAACTATATGATCTAATTATTTTGTAAAATCATAAATACTAAAAAACACGAATGTTGAAGGAAAAAAAAAGTTTTTTTGTCAAGTAATGACAAAACTAAATGACATTAAAACTAGTATTTTTAAACTGTCTTATAAAACAAATATTATATACCTTTACAGAAAGAAAAAAGTACACGGTTTTGAATTCTCATGCAAAATGGAAGATAATAATAATTAACTTCAGGTATACACGGCGATAATGGTATAGTCAAAATTGACTACAGAGTTGAACGACGAAGATAAAGAGTTTGAATTTAACCTTTTGCTGCTCAGCTTTATATTAATATAAACTAGCATTAAGTCTCGTGTGCGTTGCGCCGCGGGTACCGTAAAAATTGAATGAATTAGTCCAAACGTTATATGATGCGTTAACCATATGAAATACACGTTTTGACGTATCCAATTGAACTAAATGTAACATGTGTAAGCATTGTGATTGGATCAAAACGTAAAGTAAATCAAATTTATAATGTATTATATGTGACCCAACTAATACATAGAAAACGTAACGGGTATAAAGGAAAAACTGGCAACGTGTAATCAAAAGGAATCAATTAGCGCTTTCAAATAAGGGAAAAAAGAAACCATAATTTGACTCCACTCGTTCGAAATTCTTTTTACAAAACATACATAAAGTAAGCATGCAAACATATTATATTTGACTGAATCAACATGTTACAAATTGATAGTTTGAAGCCAAACAAAAAACAAAACACAAAGTTAATACCCAAAAAAATACTACAAATGAAGCACATGATAAATTCAATACAACATAAACAAACTAATAAACATGTGGTACAAACCACATATGCACTAATATTTTCAAATTAATAGTATATAATTTATTTTACAAATTTATACACACCAAGCATCATGTACAACACAACTATACAAAAAAAACTCACTAACACAACTATGCATAAAAAACTCACTAAGCAACATGTACAAAAAAAACTCACTAAGATCATGTACAACATAATTATGTACAAAAAACTCACTAAGCAATATATACAAACCCACTATACACTACCTGTTTCAAATTGATAGTATATAATTATATACGTAAAAGTTCAATAATTCAAAACATATTGTTTATGATACGAACACATATTTTATACACTGTTAATAAAAACTCGTATATGTCTCATTCCATTAAAAAAAAGTTTAAACTTCCTTACTTATTAGATTTCTTATATTTTGTTTGTTGTTTTGTAAGTTTAGGATTAGGATTCATATATTAAGTGACCACATAGCTTTAAATTTATTTTTTGATATGTTGTTTTATTGAATATTCATAAATCCCCAACATATATCCCTTAGGGCAAGCGGGCTGCATGCAGGGAGGCATGAAGATAACCTATTTGCTGGGAGTGGAGGGTGCCGTCAACACCGGTTTTGCCGCGCGGGGAGGAGATTTGCGGGGACTATTTGCCGCATGTGGGGAAGATGAGGGAGGTGGAGTAGTGGTGGGCCTCACTCTCTTTCAACCAATCATACCTTTCTTTTTTTATTTTTTTAAAAATGGTTTAGGTGAAACCAACCCCTATATTTTTTGGCAAGAGTGGTGTATGAGAGGTGAATTGATATGGAACATCATGATTGGGTGGGTGAAAATTTCCTCCCATCTCATAAGAGGTGCACCCCCTTCACCCTTTTAGATAATTTGTGCGACAGAGATACATAAGCCATTTGGTCTGATTGTTACTTCGAACCTCAAACCTTTAGTTAGACGCATGGAATACGAGCAGCTTGACTAGTAGCTAGTTGTGTTAATCTAATAGTTAATAATTAGTTAAATGCGTAAGAATAATAGTTGGACCATACTATTCACACATCCACCATCTTATTTTCACACCCTTGAAACGCCGAGCTTTGGCTAAAGCTCGGCATATAGGTCCAGTCAGCCAGACAAAGACAAAGACAGATGCCAATCTTTGTCTAGTTGACCAGACCTATATGCTGAGCTTTGGCCAAAGTTCGACGCTTCAGGGTTATACTCAACACTTATATGTTGAGCTTTGGCCAAAGCTCGACGCTTCAGGGTAATACTCAGTGCTTTGGCCAAAGCTCGGCGTTTGTGAGGTTTTTGATTTTTTTAAATTTGATTTTAATTCAAAAACACACCTATACTTGTCGAATTTTGACGTATTTTGTTATTACACGTCATTTTATGCAGTATATGGTTTATACGGTACGTTCCGGATAAGTTCGGTTTTACGTGTGTTGCCGTATTCCACGATTTCATGTGATTCTGTTTTGATTTCACTTGTAGTCCAATGTGTCGTTTTGTATGTATACGCGTCCTACCGGATCAGTACTTGATGTAATTTGTCATTAAATGTCGTATTAGGACGTGTATTGTCACTATTGTTCCGTACTATCGGTATTTTGGCTGTATGGGTCATGTCGGTGACATCCGGTATAGTGACGTTTATTATTTGTAAGTGCCGTATTAGTGCGTAGATTGTTATGGCGTATTATGTTTCTATTGGTTGTATTATGCCGTATTTTGGCCATACAGATCAATACTTTTGGTTTATAACTGATTTAATTGGATTAGAATTATACATACTTAACCTACATCTTTAACATCTGGGAAAACATTAAGGTTCGTGGGTGTGTACATTATCCTTTGGTAATAAACACACCTATAAGTGTCGAATTAGTGCATAATGTCACACCCCAACCGATGGCGGAAACATAGGGATGAGACGAACAAATTGTTCAAAACTTCATAACGCTATGTGACAATATAGATTAAATTCAAATTTCATTCAAGACTAAATTGTCATACAAAAATTCCAAATAATAGTCAACAATTGTTTCAAACGTCATAACATCAAAATAGATAAATAAATCTAGGCGTGTATCTAAGCAATCCTACTAGATTTCTTGCATCATCAGCTTTCCTGCAACATGTATTAAAAGCGTAGATCAATACAAAAGTATTGGCGAGCATACAAGTTTGAAAATAAAATCTAAGTGTAAGAGTTTATTTCAATCACGACGAGAGTATAACAAAGCCGAATCGCATATATGTAGACGACTCTCACATAATAATAGCATATAATTGAATTCCTTAACTAGCATGCATAGTAACATAATCATAACAATGTCGTGAGAATACATATTAAAACTAATAAGCATAAACAACTAAAACGTAACAAGTAGCATGTATAAACGAGTTTAATCTAACACATATAATTCACATAAGCGTAATTGATAACCCGTTTGGTATTGGGAACACATTTAATCTTGTTAAAAGTAAATTTTGTAATTTATACATGTTGCACCCCAAAATGCGTTAAAGTGTAAAAAGAGGTCGAGTATGCTCAATTTGTGAAGCGTCCCTCGGTATTCCGTGAAGTGTTGAAGAGTTTGATATCGTGGCGCCGAGGTCAACATACATGAGTAAACGAAGATTTATATTTATATATTAGTGGTTGCCGAAGCGTTAATAAATAAATATACAATTTCGCTTATTTTTATAAAAAGGATAACGTGAATATGATAGACTTCGCGGTGAGATAAACACTTTTTAAATGGCGGAGTTCTTACGAAAATCGGGCAGAGTTTCCTCTGTTTTCGGACGATCCCGACAAGGCAAAGTGTCGATTAAATTTCAAAACTCATCAAATAGAGTAATATCAATATATAACTTCGCTAAGTGTGTAAACAAGGTAATTTTGTTGAATACTAACAGATTTTTATATAAAACGACATTAAAACAAGTTTAAATTTCGCCACGACACATCGATTTGAACTCGGTTTGATTTTAACGTTAACAAACTAGTTAATCCATATTATTTAAATTTTACCGAGCCCCACATCGGCTTAGTTGACTGCGCTGACCGGTGGTTGACCAGTTTGACTTTCGTTGACCGCTGGCCTAAACCCGAGCCATGACTTGAATAGAAAACCGACCCACGACACGAGTGGAAAACCAAGTCGTTGTATCGTATTGCTGGCTGGCGCTGGCTGAGCTGACCCGGTTTGACTGAGTTGACTCGGTAAACTGAGTTGACTGGAACCCGAACTTAGTTAATCCGAAACATAACCAGAAATAACTCGAAGAGATCCCAAACCGAGTCTGGGTTGACTTGTCTGACCGAGTTTGAACCAAATCAAGCTGAGTCGCACTGAGTTGACTCGGGGCTGAACCGGGTTAAACCCAACCGCGACCTGACCCGCTTGACTCGCGGTTGACATGTGGACTGAACCAAGCTTGAATCTGAACCTGAACACGAGAATTGATGTGAACCTGAACTATCCCGACCCGAACCATGTCGCGAAACCCGAACCGATACAGATCTGACCTGACCCGAAGATGATCCAAGCTGAACCAAAACACCTGATCCGCCATCAGAACTAAACCAAGACCAAAACCCGAGCTAGTCTGACCCAAAAACCATCACCGCCGCCGCGGCTCTGCTACCGCCAGCGAACCGTCGTCAGAAAAACGGCCGACCGCCGTGCCTCTGCTCCGACACGAACCAACCACGCCACCGCCTCCATTTCCGGCTCTTCAGGCCGTCGGTTTGATGGCTCCGACGTCTGACTGCCGTCGCGCCACCGTGGAACGGGGTGGCCGACCCCCTTTTCCTCTCGACCTCTCTCTCCGCGTCTCTCTCTCTCTTGACCATCTCTCTCTTTTTGCGATATCGTGCGCCGCCCCAGAAGGGTGGTGGCCGGCTGTGTAATTTGGGGAAGATTAGTGGGGTTGAAGGGGTGTGTGAGTGAGAAGGTTGGAGGTGAAGATTAGGGTGTGAGGGTATGGCCAGATATACGTCGCTGGTGATCGGAATCTGGTGACTGGTTTGCATCAGATGGAGAGAGAGCAGGGTCTTGTATATGGGGCTAGGGTTTCTGTATGTGTGTGTGATGTGTATATAATTAGGGAAGTAGGGATTTAGTTAGGGTTTAAGTAGTGTGCTGGGCTAAGGCCCGTTAACCCGTTCTAACGTTTTTATAGTGGCCCGAACGCACCTACACGATCTGGTTTTAATTACGAGCACCATAAAAACGTCGTATTTGTTTTGTTTATTATTATTATTATCATTATTATTATTTATAAAAGAATAAATAAATAAATAATAACAACGATAATAAAAATGGACAAATAAATAATTTAGTGGTACGACACGTATTTCCTAAAATAAAATTTTTGCGGAAACGCGAGGCGTTACACATAGATTGATTGTTATGGCGTATTATGTTTCTATTGGTCGTATTATGGCGTATTTTGGTCGTACGGATCAATACTTTTGGTTTATAACTGATTTAATTAGATTAGAATTATACATACTTAACCTACATCTTGAACATCTAGGAAAACATTAACGTTCGTGGGTGTGTACATTATCGCTTGGTAATAAACGCACCTATACTTGTCGAATGAAGCTAAGGTGTCACACCCCAACTGATGGCGGAAACATCAGGGCGGGACGAACGAGATTGCTCGAGACTTCATAATGCTAAAATATGACAAGTAATTTCAATAACAAGATTTCGTTTCATTGATTGAATAGCAAGTACATAGTTTCAAATTTGAAATACAACATCATGAAAAACAAAATACAAATACAACAACTTTTTAATACATTCTAGGTGAGTATCTAAGTCGTGCTATTTGATTCCATGTGTCTCATCATCAATATCAATCTGCAATACATGTTAAAGTATAGTTCAACACACAAGGCATTGGCGAGCATACAAGTTTAAATAAATAACATAGTATAAAGTTTTAAACGAATCCTTATGCATCAATGTCTATTCTCAAGGCTAACATGTAATATACGAGCATGCAAATATACTAGTCAACCCAAAGTTTCCTGCTAGCGTAATCTAATCATAGAAATGAAAAGACCGTATGTGTTTTACTTAACATGACCTCAAGTTTACTGGTGGTGCGTTATTCCTATAGCGTTATACATGTTAAGGGATGCTTGATCGAAGTTAATGACTAAGTGTGAGCAATTCGAGTATAAGCATGTGTGAATTCAAGTATAGCACATAGAGCATAGTTTAAGGATTGTTTCGTGATTTAAGCATAGCATGTTTGTGTGAATTGATAAAGTACATGTATTGCACCCCAAAAGTGATAAAAGGTAAAACGGGGTCGAGTATACTCACGGTTTTGCAAAAGCTTCCTTAGTAACCGCGAACTGTAGAATGGAGGGTAGGACACCGAAGTTATCCTACACGGGGGAACAGAATTGTGTGAGTGTTTCTGAGTTGGATTCGGGTGGGAAGGCAGAATATATAGAAGGCAAATACGGAAAAATGCGACTTCGTACGAGGTGACCACTTCGTGCGAAGTAACAGTCCACTTCGTGCGAAGGGTCTGTTTTTGTAACGTTTTAGTTTATTTTGCACCTGTTTCGACACTGATTTTCTTGAATAGGGTATTGGAAATGAGGCAGAACACCTAGGACCATAATACTTAATCAGAAAGCGATTAAGATTCTGTTCCGACTAGTTTATTAATAAAATACGAAAATTATGTATAGTTTAAGTATATAGATATTCAAGTTGGTCATAGATGTCAAGCATGGAATGTCAAATCTCGTTATATGATTCACCAAAGCACAAGGTTGCAATAACCCGGTTGGTCATGAATGTACAAAAAGTAAAATGCAAAAATGTCCAAGTGAGGTGTGGAACTTAATTCGGATAGCCAAAGCTCCCAACATTCTCACTAGCTAAAACACTAATTCAATCCTATGTGGATAATGAACTAGGTTAGCTTACAACACTTGGTACAAAAGAAAAAGAAATAAAAGCAGAAGGAAAGTTATGAAATTGCAAAGTGTTAGTGAGTTAAACTCACTTAGAAGAATTTGAGATAATTATGCCGAAAATCAAGAAATTTGAGAGTGAGAGTGAGAGTTATACAAAGTTGGAAGTGGTGAAGTGCGTCTGTATTTATAGAAAAACAACTGCCAGCTTCGCTTCGTGAGAAGTGTGCCACTTTGTGCGAAGCATGCCACTTCGTACGAAGGGGTCAGTTGAGGCCGATTTTACGTGTTTTAGCTAGTTTTAAGTATTTTAAGCATAAGAGAATGATGTACAAGTATAATTGCACGCAATATTGGGCATTCGAGTATTCCAAGTATGAGTTTCTTGCATGAAATCACGTATCAAAGATTGTAAAGTATGAATCATATGTGTAAAAGATGTACATTTATTGAATAAAGTTCCATTATGATCAGAATCTTGGATTACAATGATTGAAAATAAAAGATATGAATATGATTACAAGTTTTCAAAAATAGAAGTATATTTACACTTTCTAAATAAGGAAAGTATAAAGATACGGAGCGTTACATGAGGAACCTCATCAAGTGGTTGCGGTTGTGTTCGTTGAAAGTGGACATTTCATCCATGTACAAGTTATACCAGGCTGCTTCACTCTCTGTTATATTCAAAGTCCAAAGATAGTTGGGGGGAGGCATTGGATATGATTTTTCAAGCTTTACATGGATGAAATGTCCACCATCGACGAACACAACTGCAACCACTTGATGAGGTCCCTCGGCTTCATTCGACAAGTATACGTGCGTTTATTACCAAAGGACATGACCCGTACGGCCAAAATACGCCATAGTACGACCAATAGAAACATAATACGCCATAACAATCAATCTACGCACTAATACGACACTTATAGACAATAAACATCACGATACTGAATGTCACCGAGACGACCCGTACAACCAAAATACGTGATAGTACGGAACAATAGTGACAATACACGTCATAATATGACATTTAATGACAAATTACATCAAGTACTGATCCGGTAGGACACGTATACATACAAAACGACATGTTGGACTACAAGTGAAATCAAAACGTTATCACATGAAATCATGGAACACTGCAACACACGTAATCGAACTTATCAAGAACGTGCTGTATAGACCATATACTTCATAAAATGTCGTGTAATAACAAAATACATCAAAATTCGACAAGTATAGGTGAGTTATTGAATTAAAATCAAATTTAAAAAACAAAATAAAAAAACCACCCAAACGCCAAGCTTTGGCCAAAGCGCTGAGTATTACCCTAAAGCACCGAGCTTGGCCAAAGCTCAGCATATAAGTGCTGAGTATTACCCTAAAGCGCCAAGCTTTGGCCAAAGCTCGACGCTTCAGGGTGTGAAAATAGAAAAATAGTGTGTGTGAATTATTTTATAATGACCGTAAGCAATTTAGAAATTTATAGTGAACATAAGCAATTTAGAAAAAGATCAAAAATTGAAAATGGAATCATCTTCAAATGGCCATAGGAACTAAATCAAATCGTAAACTTATTTTAGGTCCTGATTCCATCCGACAAAAAATGGGTTACCCGGCTCGGTAAACATCCCTCTTGATAGACATACAAAAACCAAAGTTATGAACTTGGTAAAAAATATATATATATTTCTAGACAGTCACTGTAATGACTTTTAAAACATTGTTGAGATGACAATTTTAAGAAATATATAAGGTGACATGTAAAAAACTTGGTTACTTTATTAACATAATTGGAATGGAATTTGTAAAAAATATGTAATTTGAAGAAATAAAGGATCCAGTGAGACGGAAATGAAATATGTAAATGGAGTTTGATCGATAGAAATAATATTTGTTAAAAAAGTTATACTGTGTGATGTGTTTAGTTGTCAAAATAAATATGTTTTATATGTTTATATTTTGAATGACAAGCTTTGATCATTGACGGACTATAGAGTATTATTGTGTCACCAGTGGAATCACTCTATCATATCCATTTCCATTAGACTATAATGCATATACACCAATTTAGGAGTAAACCCAATAAATCTGAGAAAATCCTTTTATGGGAATCGAACCCATGACCTAGTGGTTCCTAATCCTTATCTCACCTACATGATGCCACTAGACTACAATGTCATCAACACATATGTTTTATATGTTCTTTAAGAAATCGGATTGTTATGAAAGTGGTGGTGGCGGCGGCAAGTTGGCATCAACAATGGTGGCAGTGGTGAAGCTTGAGATTTTCGACCGAGGGGTCGAAAGTCACCGGATCTACAATTATACCTTAAAAATTATAAACCGGGGGGGTCGGAAACGTATATACCTAAAAAATTCTATACAAAAACTACATACTTAGCACTATTGAGCGAAAAGTTCGGGGATCACTCCCCTCCCTCCCGCCCCCACTAAGCTACGCCAATGAATGGTGGTAGTGTCAATGGTTAGTGGAAGGCGAAATGGTATGTGGCGAGAAAGGGAGTGGGAGTGAGAGATTTCTATTCTTTTGATTTAATTAGTGCATAATATCGAAGGAATGTCGTGATGGAGATTTTTTTTGAACGACGACTTTCTTATATTAGGCAATCGCACTCCCTAAATTGAAGACCTCGTTGCCCACTTCGGCCAGACTGTGTTGTCTTAATTGGGCCACGTTGGTTTCAGAGTTTGGCATAGGCGTTCCCGTGGAAAACATACCGTCGGCTGTCACTTGATAGTTGTTGTGCCACTACAAGAGCAGAACACTTTGACTTAACACACAATGGGACGAAAACCCATATGAGTTTAAAATAGAGCCTGATACCTCTATAAAAAGACTAGACTCTATTAATCATTATGTAATCCATCAAAGTAATATAAGTGAAGATTGAAATTGGATCTGAAATAAAATCTTTTTAAGTGGTGGATGAGATCTATTCTGGTTGTTTTCGTTATCCAAACATTTATGCTATGTCTTGAATTTTATATTACGACCCAATGAATTCTTATATTTTGATTGTTACCATTAAAAGCCCATAAAATAAAATCACAAATTCATTTGCATTGCATTTGGAAAACTACAGTATTATTTTATTTACCAAGTTCCAATAGATCTCATCAATCATTAGTCAACTTTATTGAGATTTGAATACATGTGACATCTTCTGTAATTCAATGTTCACCCTTTTTGAATTGTCGTTAATCACACAAACATTTCATATGTCAAGTTATCAATTTCTTGTTATAGGGTAAACTTATCGATTAATCTCCTCGTGTTTACCGGGAAAATTATAAAAATTAACAGTATTTTACAGAGCAAAAGAAACTTACGAGTTCTAATAATTTGTTTACAACTTTATGAATCACATGTTTGTTAAAAACTTTGTTCACTTCTAAAGAATGAGTACTCTCATGTGCTGATGTGATATGAAAAATGGTTACATGTAAGAAAGTAGTTTGTGGACTCCTTGTTCTCTACTTGACTTCTACATTACCGTATAAAGGGTTGGTTGTGAGCATGTTTCGAAATCATTTAATGTTTCAAACTCTTTTTAACTCTCTATAAGGCCCCAAATTTGAGAGGCTTCACATTTTAGTTTAAGTATTAAATTATAGTTCTTAAATTGATAAAAGTCATACATTGCGGTGAAAACATCAAAATGTCAATTACGTCAAGTCACATAACTTTTAAAACATGACAAGGAAATAACATAAAAGCCATCTAAGTCGATAGGATGTTAGCCCTTTGAGTAAAGAAGGCTTCAGTTTATTTCGTGGATCTCTTATCAAACGTTAACATTCATTTAATTTAATGACATACATATTAAAAAGTCAAGTAGACGTTTGAGTAAAAACGTTTGATTAATCCAACTAGTTATCAATAATGCATGTCAATGTCAATCATCAATTTGAACATCAAATTGTGAAGCGAACTTCAGCATCAACTGCTTGTCACAAAGCCAAGAAGGCTTATACCACCATAAGACTTCCTCAATCGTCCATAACTGTTGTGCCTTCACGCTCATAGGGTCCCATCAACAATACTAGCAATAAACAGCTAGCAATAAATTATTTCCCGTCAATCATTCAATACCTAACTTCAATTAATGAACTTAAACATATAACATCAATTAAATCACGTTATAGCTTAACGATCACCTGAAAGTGTATGAACATTTATGCCAACATGCATATCAGTCAAGAATAGTTGAAAGGAGGGCGTCTAGGACTCACATAGAAGTTAGTAATTCTTACGGTTAGCAACATACACTCTGACCTTTGAAGAGTGGGTCAACTTGTCAAAGATTCCTATAAAGCATATCAACTTTTCGTTCCTAAACTTAGCGAAAACTGAAATGTACAACTTTTTATTTCTGAAAGTGTCAGCGAAATATATCTTTTTGTTTGCGCAACATTTTGTTTCTCAACATTTATCTTGTAGCACTAACATTTCACGGGTCATCACATTTCACTCAGTAAGACATTTCGTTTTACACACTTTTCTTTCATAAAAACATTTCATCCTTAATAACTTCTCGTTAGGAAAAATAGTTAGCTAGACTCCTTTTCATTGATCTTAACCTATCGTCGGGGAAATCATTTCGTTGAGGAATTAGCAAAATGTATCTGAAATCCCTAGAATATAACAGTGACAGCCGTGATAAGATACATCTCCATTTGACGTCAAGATTATGACGTTATCGTTGGAAATGCATTAATAACATGTATATTTTCACATGATTCTCACCTTGTTTTCACAAAAACCATATCTCTAGCTTGTGCACTTCGAAACCAACGAGAAAACACAACGAAACAGGTTGTTTCCGATCTCAGATGACGAAACCGACTCAAGAATGTGAGTCCTCAAGACAAAACACACAACCCTTGAAGTTCAGGGTTGGTTTCTTAGTTTCTCTCTCTATGATGAAGGTGTGTATGGTGAGAAAGAAAATGTTGAACATGCCTCTTTTCCATATTAGTTTTTCATATATTTTTTACGATATTGCCCTTTAAGGGCCTTGCCATAATAATCTCCCCGTTATGGACTTTTATTTACTATCCATGTTCCCCTTTTTATCCACAACTTGTGCATTCATTCCATACCTATCTTTAAAGCTTGCATCACCTTTGCTATTTATAAGTTGGGGTGTTATACTCTCTCATGCCTCAACTCATGGGTTGTAACTTGTTCCCATTAAGCCTCTTATGCGTTGTATTGTCAATTTAAAATGAAGAACAAACTCCAATTCTACCATCTTTTCCACTATCCTACGGTTATTTTTTTCCTACTATGTTTTAATATATGTTTTATATGTATTTTGATTAGTACTTTATAAAACAACCCAAATAAACAGTGCTAGGATATTGTCTGCTGAGCTCCCCAATTGGTTTACCTATCCAGGACATCAAGATTTTGATTTCACACTAAGAATTGCTTGCATGGACAAAAAGCGTCTTGGTAAAGAAGGTTTTATCCATCTTATAAGAAAAGGAACGTTCACCCCTAAATCGATTGGGACTTACATCTCCACCCCTTCGCTGGGACACCAGCTTGGCAACTTGGCTCTGATACCAATTGTAACGTTCGATCTCTCGTACTACCGATATTGTTTGATTTGTCTTCCTAGGAGCGGACAAATTTGTTTTTGGTTGCCCGAGTGGAGATTTCTCAATATGATTATGTTAAATTGTGGATAACTAATGGGATCCAAGACCAATGCGATCAAAACACGTTCATTTGTAACATCCGAAGTAAAACTCTGCCAAAATATTGTCTGTTGTGCCTCCAATAGGTAGCAATCCAGGAACTCACAATTTTGATTTCCCTTGACGAATTATCCGCTTAGGCATGTATCCTTGTAGACAAGGAAAAATCTACATACTTAGTTATGGGTTCACGTGAACCCACTGAGTTTTGACTTTTTAATAGAAACAAATATAAAGTATCTGAATTGAACCCATAAATAGAATAAGAGGTGAACCCATACACAAGATTGGAGATGTTAAAGTGTCGTATTACACTTAAATGGTGGCCGGTTCAAGTCTTCTCCTCTCTTTCTTGTAAACTGTTTTTTTTTTAACTTTAAGCCAAAACTTAAACCCAAATTAGGGTTCCCACTCAAACGCAATCATGACTCCCACACAAGGGGACACCTTTTGAAATTGAAGTAGTCCTGAGACACTCATCGTTCTCGTTTCCCCTCCCGGTTCAGCCATTGCCACCTAGCCCACCTTCGCTCCCGATCTCTCCCCCTCCACGGCTCCTCTAGATTTGTACTATTTTGGAACATGAATTCAGATAAGAACACAAATTTGTTTATGAATATGTTCATGAACTACATGGGAGGTGAACTTTTATTTTTTTACTTATTTATGAATATGTTTATGAGTTTGAATTTGTGCAAAATGAATTTTGTGAATTTGCTAATGGAATGATTTTGTAAAACTGAATTAGTAATGTTGATTTCTTGAAACTTGGAATTTTAGGTGTTCTGAGTATTGAGAGATTTAACTACACAAACATAATCTTTGAATGATACTCTTTAAAGTTTTTATTTTAGGGAGGCCAACCATGTAGCTGATACAAGGCATGAAACATGAATGGTTCTTGAACTAAGCCATTTTGCTCATAGTATTCTATATCTTCTTAGGGACATTCACTTTCAAAATTAAATAGGCATGACTATCATATTGACTTTTGCAGCATGCAGCACACATATTCTTTTAGCTTCTCATATGCACAACCTATCTTGAGTTAGCAACCTTTATTTGAATTCCAGCCGTAATACTAAGGCATATTATGGTATAGATTGACTAAACCAAACATTTGTAGCACAATGGACATTATGTCCAACATTGCCACTGCTAGATTTTCATTTAATGCTATCCACAATGTCATCAATGATATTAGGATGAATTTTTCAATTAATCTAGGTACTTGTCTTTCCATTTAATTAGCCATTTCTATTCGGTATTCATCATTTGCAACTATATTAGCCGCCTTACACAGTTACACCCAAGTTTAACTGTTTATATTGATTATTTATTTATTATAACCAAGTTTGATGAAAAAATTTCATGCATTTGTAAAATGGGATGATAAGGGTGTAGGCAATCAGTAGCATGGAGAAAATGAAAAAAAGATAGTGTATTTGTGTTGCGTTAAGGTGTAGTGTAACCATCCAACAAAGGAAATACTTGTGAATTTTACACGGTTTGCATGTTAAGATTTGTAACATATAAATATGTTTATGAGTTTAAAATTGTGAATATGAATTTCTTTAGGGTTAATGCTAACTGAAATTTGATATAATATTTAGTCTTTATTATGTTCTCTGATCCGACCCGACTCGACCAAATTATATTCCAACTAAAATGTAATATGTGTAAACTTAATGTATAATGTATTTATTTAATATATTATGTTAGATATATTATAAAGGTGGACCCAACCATTGGATATTGACATCAAGTGACCCTAAAGTTTTTCATTTTCCCCTACATGTTATCTTAGTATTCGTTACTATTATTATCATTATGATTATGCTTATGAATATATTAGAAAAACAAACGCAATTAAGTTGTCACGTGATAACTTTTTATTATTGTTTTTTTATGTTATATATTATATTTTTTCAATAACTTATGTTTATTAACTTAGTATCAAAAAATACCGATAAAATCCTGTTTGATATTAGTACATAAAGGTAAAAACCGAAACTAATTTATATTTAATATAGAAATGATGAACTATTCAGTGTATCCCGCAGATATTCGAATAGTGGTTCCAATAAAAAAACTGTTTTTCACTATTTAATTTTAATATTTATAAAAGTTATATTGACCAAAGTTTAGTTTTAAAATATTCAAACACCCCCAACACATAACTAATGTAATTTGTCACATCCTAAATTCCTAAAAGGAAAATAAACACACACCACCTATTAAACCTCCATTTTTATTCATCATCATCATCTTCTCTACTCAAAACAACAACCAAATCTCTTCAAATCTCATGAAAAAACAAACCTCAACCATCCTCCTTTTCTTCTCCTTCTTCTTCCTCTTCAACTATTCATTCAGTGTGGATCCAATATTCGAATCTTGTGTCCCCAAGGATTGTGGAGATGGGATCAACATCTCTTATCCATTCTTTATCCATGGTATCCAGGATCCGAATTGCGGGTATCCTGGATTTGAGCTCCACTGCAACAACGGGTCATCCATTCTTCGGTTATCATCAGAGAGCAACTTCACTGTTAAGCATATCGATTACAACACAAGTCATATTCGACTCCAAAGCTCCATGTTTACGTCCAGCCGGACTGATCATTGCCTCTCGACGATCAGGAACATAATTCTTGATCCCAACCGGTTCATGCTTGACAACAACACGACTACAAACCTGTTTTTGATATCGAATTGCTCGGGTAACGTCGCTACGGGTTTGGAAAAGTATAGGAACCCGTTTTGTGAGAGTGAATATCTTATTGTTGAGGATGATATGAACTTGAGGAGCCTATTGGATGGTTGTGGTGGTGATGGTAAGGTTGTGAAGATGCCGGTGAACATGGCGGGCGGTGGAGGGAGGAGTATGGTGGTCGACGGTGGGAACTATACGGAGGTGGTGGTTAAGGGGTTTGATATGCGGTGGCGTGCCGCGGATTGTGGTGTTTGTAAGAGTAGTGGTGGGAGGTGTGGGTTTAATGAGACGGCTTTTAACTTTCTGTGTTATTGTCCCGATAGACCACACGTGGTGAGTTGCAAACCTGGTAAGATTTTTCAGTTTATATTATCCTACACGCACTAAATCTACTATTGAATCTACACAAATATTCATCATTAGCTTATATCGTACTCTTGAATCTACACGAATATTTATGGTTGTGACCTACAAATTAATGAAAAAAAAGACGCTCAATTATTTTCTAACTATTTAGACGTGTCTAAATCATCCTACTTTCGACAAAAAAAGAAGTAGGCTCGTTTGAAATTAGCTTTTTGTGGGTGTGACTTTTGTCTTAACCTCACAATGTCACATCATTATTCTAAGGCGAACTATTAGCCTAACATTTTTTTATTGAATTGATTTGATTGAATTAGACATAACTTGTTTAATACTTGAAAGTTGTCATGATATTCTTAAGATCTTTGCAAGTTGACGTCACCACGTGAACATTGGGAAAAGATTAGTTGCATGCTTCTTTCTTCAGTCCATTTTGTAGCAATAAACAGATGCTTGACTATTCAATCCTCTGATACATTTTTCATTAAGCTTTTGTAATATATATATATTGAAAGTGTATCGTATAATTTTGCTTAACGTACGCTGTGAAAATATAACATACGTGATTATGGTTTTCAACATGCGTGATTAGGGTTTTTGAGTTTTATAATGTGCGTAATTTCATCTCGTACACATCGTACGTTAAGGAATATTGTACGTTAACCAACCCCAATATATATATGTATATATATATATATATATATTATTATATATATATATATAAAACATAAACGTATATCTTAGAACTATTTAAAACTATCAATCTCAAAATCTATAACTTAAGCTCATTATATTAGGGCAATACCTATTATAGTTTTAAAAAATTATAACAATAATAATAATAATGAGTGGCAAAAAAAAATAGTTTACATTATTTATTTCATTAGGCCTAAGGGCATGCACGTTTTTCTGGTGTCGGACAGGGCATCTGAATCTTAGGAACGACCCTGAATTTACAAATAATTATATTTATATATATAATACTTTACGGGTTTGTGTTCTGCTAAGAGTTTCGTAACGGGCTAAGATGTATCCTGACTTGAGGTAAACATAAACATGATATCGGCTAATAAGTAATGAATTTGACAATGAAAATACTAATATGGTTTTGTTGTTCGGTTTGTCTAATATAAGAAATTTAAGAATTTGATGTTTGTTGTTTTTTTTTTCAACTAAATGATTAATTTCTTTTTGCAGAAAAACCAAAAAAACCAAAGCATAAACTGATAGTCATCACAGGTAATACTATCTTTTAAAATTGATATACTTAACTTATTACGTTTATTATTCCGCCTATTCGTTTTCTAATTTTTTTTATGTCGTGAACTTGTAGTTGTTGCTGGAAGTGTGCTCGTCTTTGCAATCGCTACCACCGTTTTCTTTATTCGCCGTAACTACAAACGTAGAGTTTCTGCTTATTTTTCGTCGAAGGATAAATCCCGAGAACTTGAAGATGCTAGTGTGTATTTTGGTGCATCGGTTTTCTCCTATGCCGAACTTCAAGACACCACACAACATTTCGATTCTTCCAAGGAACTAGGCGATGGAGGCTTTGGAACTGTTTATTATGGTAATGACGTATCATTTAAACATAGTACTTTTCAAATCTTCAGGGTCTCGCAAGCCTATACTTGCCCGAGCCCAAACTTCATATATCAAGCTTGACTAGATTCATAAGCTTAAACGAGTCTACTATTTATATAAATATAATAATTTCAATTTTCAAAATGTATTACAAATATAGATTAATACTAATTTAGAGCTATATTTATATATATATTATATATATATATATATATATATATATAATTTAATTATATTAATCACAATAATAATAATAAACAAGTCCCCACATGTGCTTTAGTCAAGCTCTATTAGGTTAAATGAGTATAAAAGTTTGCGTTACCTTTCTGAAATAAAAAAAGTCTTTATTACTTCGGCTCGGCTCATTTTCATCCTCTTCTAGACCCAATAAATATAGGGTTTAATGTTTTTTACCAGGTAAGCTTCGTGACGGTCGGGAAGTCGCAGTGAAACGACTTTATGATCACAATTACAAACGGGTCCAACAATTCATGAACGAGGTTGAAATCCTCACTAGATTACGACATAAAAACAATTGTATCACTCTACGGTTGCACCTCTCGCCGGAGCCGTGAACTCCTATTGGTCTACGAGTATATCCCTAACGGCACGGTGGCTGACCACCTTCACGGTGACCGCGCAAAAGAGAGCCCGCTGACGTGGCAAACACGTATCAAAATAGCCATTGAAACCGCCAGCGCACTTGTATACCTTCACGCTTCCGAAATCATACACCGAGATGTGAAAACTAACAACATTCTTCTTGATAACAACTTTTGTGTCAAAGTAGCGGATTTTGGGCTATCGAGGTTGTTACCTAATGATGTTACTCATGTCTCAACCGCGCCTCAAGGAACCCCGGGTTATGTGGACCCAGAGTACCACCAATGTTATCAGCTGACATATAAAAGTGATGTTTACAGCTTTGGAGTTGTTTTAATTGAATTGATTTCATCGAGCCCGCTTTTGATATTAGTAGGTCTAGAGATGAGATTAATCTAGCTAACATGGCAATAGACCGATCCAAAGATGCGCTCTTGACGAGCTAATCGACCCTTTTCTAGGATCTGACCCAGAAATCGCGAAAATGACCACATTGGTGGCGGAGTTGGCGTTTCGGTGTTTGCAATTTGATTTGGAAATGAGGCCTACTATGAATGAGGTGTTGGACATTTTGAAGGGGATTCAATCAGAGGACAATGGTGATGCTATTGACGAGTTGACCATTGTAAAGTCCAAAATGCCGCCACCTACACCAGAAAACGAAGGCGTAAGGTTGTTAAAAGAGCGGATCAGGCGTCGCCTATCTCCGTGACTGCGAAGTGGCATAGCACTGGTAGTGGGCTTGTTACCACATCAAACACTAGTGTGTGTAATTGAAGGGTTGTATGCACATGTATAGGTATAGCATTGTTTTTAATATAAATTTTTGTAAACATTTAAGCTCACACATGGAATCATGTAACATGGAATTTAAGTATAGATTTAGAAAAGGATCAAAACATAACAATGAAATTTAACTACATATTTCAATCATTTTGGTTATTGCTTATTTATTCTTATGATTTTGTAAAATTATTATGTAATAAAACTAAATATTCAATAACAAGTATGGGTTAAAAAGATCTATAAAGTAAGAGTTCGAAATGACGAATTTCAGGGTCAGTAAAGCTTTCAAAGAAACTAATATTTGGTGTCACGACGAAGTATATTAGGGTCGGTTTCACTTCCTATGAGAGTTGGTCGTGAAAGGGGAGATCGAGTTGATTCACACTATAATCGTATAAATCAATCACCATCGTAATTTGAAGGTTAATCTTGATAAGTTGTGAGAGTTAAAGTGTTGAACTTGCGTGTTAGCTAAAGAAGATTAAAAGAGTTGATAGATTAGTTTGAGTTTATTTAGTGTCATATGTAAAATTCCCTTTAGTTTAAATAGTTTATTTAATAGAAGTTTGAATTAGAGTGTAAAGATCAAATACAAATGGGTTTAACATACAAAATATCCTTAACGTAAGAAGGAGAGATTTTTTTTTATTTTTCTCTACTACTTAAGAATGATGTCTAATTGCACAATGTAAAAAAATCATGATTTTACAGTAGTAAAGTAATTATTGTAGGGTAATTATAATTACTCTACAATTTTGTAGAGTAAAATACGTGTTTTTTTAAATCTGAGACTAAAATACGTGCTTAATAAGTAGGGAAACAATTCAAAAAAAAAAAAAACTCTCCTTCACTTCTTACGTTAAAAGAATTTTGTATGTTTAAAACTCATTTGTACAAATAACTTAACCCTTGAATTAAAATAGGTTTATTTGTTGTTTTAGTTAGTTATTTAAAAGGGTTCGAGTATAGTAAGATTAGATTTCGGTTGCTTTTTCAAGTTTTGTTAGTATAAATAGCGGGTTTAGGGTCATTATAAGTTGTAATGTGTGGTTTCATTCTTAATAATATCAAAGGCAAAGAGTCAGTGTGTTATTTAGAGATGGGCATAATCGGGTTTTATTATTACCTGGAACCGGTTCCTACCCAGACCGGTTCTGTTTGGATGTCATTGGAACGGGTATGGTGTGGAACCGGGTCCAGTTCCTACCCGGGTTCACACCCAAGAATATGGAACCGTGTAGAACTGGGTACGGGTATTATGGAACCAGGTATGATGTGGAACCGGGTATGGTGCGGACCGGTTTCTGACAGTATGTGGAGCCGACCACACATCACTAGTTAGGTTTACACTAGTTTTTAAATTCTTAAAAAAACAATTAAATCTTTTTTTTCATTTTCCCCTAAACTTAAACAATGACGTTTTAAAGTGCGACGACTTACATGTTTATAGCGAGGTTGTAGCGTCTCCCGAATAAGCTTAGTAAGATCGGGGTCGTCGAAGTGTCCAAACGGCAACGCTTTTTTGTATCACCAACTTCGCCATCCGATCGCGAGCTAATTTTTGTTCATAATGAAAAATGGTACCATCTTTGGATAGTGGAACTTGACCGGATGTCATTTCCTTTAAAGCTTTGCAATACTTATTAATATATTTCGTTAACGTTGAGTTTGATTCCTTGGCTAATAACGATCCACAATGTTTACATTGAGCTTTTTGCGAGCCGTCACTCATCTCGACCAACTCCCAATTGCTCCAAACTTTCTTATTGCGATTATGAGACAATGTTCCAACCACATATGGAACCGATTGATCTTGAGGAACATTGTTAACGGATTGGAATTTGCGTTTTTGGAACTCTTTGAGGCCATTTGTTGATTAGTATGTGAAAAAGAACAAGAAGAAATGTAACAAGAAAATAGATATGAGAAATTGTGTGCTAAACAATAGATTTCTAAACACTATATATAGAATCGGTTCCAATAGTCAGGAACCGGTTCCAACGATCAGATTTTCATTAAATGTTTTTGGGAACCGGTTCCAACGGTAACATTATAACGGCTATAAGCGGTTCCTACTGGAACTGCATTACCGGGTACTGGTGGAACCGGGTACTAGTGAAACGGGTACGGGTAGTACCGGGTACGGTAGGAACCGGGTACGACCCGATTCAAATGGTAAAATTGTGGAACCGGGTTGGAACCAACGGGTATTTTGAACCCGGAACCGGTTCTACTTAATGTCGGGTAGGAACTGGAACCGGGTCCAGTTCGGTTCTACCGGTTCGGGTTCGGAACCGGTTTTTATGCCCAACTCTAGTGTTATTTGTGTGATCTGGGCCACCATTATTTCTTAAACTAAGTAATCGGACAAACCAAAATACCTGGTTAAACACGAAACATAAACAAAGAACAAACGATAAACATAAACCTTGGAAAAAGCTTACCGGATCTCCAGAAACAAAAAGAGCCCATTTCGAACTATGAAAGTTCAAGATCAGGCCCACTAAAGCTGGAGCTCATATATATTTTGATCTTGGGCCTTTATGGTCATGTTTTCTTTTAAATTAACCTCTTGGGCCTTTATGGTCATGTTTTGTTTAAATTATACCCAACATTTCAGTTACGTCTTCAAAATTAGGTACATGGGTTATCCAAAACTTAATGATAATAAATAGGTCAAACAATAGTATTCTAAACAAGTAAATTAGGTTAAACAATAGTATTCTAAACAAGTTATAATCATGAATTGATTGTTTGTTTCAACATATTCTAGTGTTTCTTTGGCATTATAGAAATGTATAACTATTTTAAAAGAAGATAAAATATGATTCATGATAGGGCCGATAATCAACTTACCTAATATAAATGAGGATTTTTTTAAATCAATAATAAAAAATCAAGAAAGAAACAAAAAAGTCCATAGGATGAAAACAATAGTCACACAACTTGCTAATTGTAATTTACGTCAAAACGTAGACAAACTAAAAACATACATAAAATAAACAGAAAACGGATTATATTTGACCCAACATATTTCCGAAGAAAATTTACGTAAAATCGTAAACCAACTTGATATTATACTGACACGTTCAAAAAAATAAACATGTAAGAAAATAGTTACGACACGTTGCGACGTTGTCGAAACCTAAATTGACTCGAATTATACCATTTAATAAAATGTATTATATTTGACTCGGCTCGTTTATGAATAAAATTTATGTCAAAACATACATAGACAATCTAAAAACGTACATAAAAATAAGCAAAAAAATGTATTATATTGCACGCCACTCATTTTTGAAAAAATTAAATAAAATTTATATCAACACGTGAACCAACTGAAAACATACATAATAATAAATATAAAAACATATTATATTTGACATAACTTATTACAGGAAATTTTTTACGTCTAACGTAAATCAATTTAAATTTATACCAGCATGTACATAAAAATAAACACATAAAACTTAGTTTTAATAAAGTTAAGGGATTGTAATTATTAATTTTGAAAGCTGAGAGGTAAAAGTATAAAATTAAATAAATAAAATACAAAAGGAAAAAAGTCAAAAAGCAAAATGACAACAAAAAAATAAAAAAAAACAAGTTACTATTCATGTAAGTTGCAAATATATATATATATACACACACACACTACTGGAACTCCCCGCACTACGCGGCGAGAGTTTGATCGTTTTTCCTTGTGGTACGTGGCGTGACTTTGGTCGTTATTGGCTCGACTTATCAAAAATTATAAAAACAAAGTTCGATAAAAGTGAATATTAATACCGCTTCCGATACCAACTAAAAAGAGAAAAAAGGTTTTTACGCTCGCGCTACGCCACAGGAGTTTGATTGTTTTTCCCCATGCCACACGGCGTGACTTTGGTTGTTATCGGCTCGAATCATCCGAAACCATAAAAGAGAATATCGATACCGGGTTTTTCCCTCGCGCTACGCGACGGGACTATGATCTGTTTTTCCATGTTGTTTACGCGACGTGACTTTGGTCGTTATCGGCTCGACTCATGGGAAAACCATAAAAGCAAATATCGATAAAGTAAATATTGATATCGGTTTCGATAATACCAATTAAAAGAATAGTTTTAATTAGGTTTTCCCCACTGCACTATGCGACGAGAGTTTGACCGTTTTCCCCTGTGCTACGCAGCATGACTTTGATCCGTACATGTTCTACTAATTAAAAACCATAAAAGCAAAAATCGATAAAATCGAATATCAATACCAGTATGATATCAATAAAAAAACAAAAATAAAAACCACTAAAATAATAAACTGTAAAAAAACAAAAAAGTCCACTAGAATAAAGAAATCACAAAAAAGTAGAAAAGAAAAAAAAAAGAATATTATTTTCGTTTTTTTACTTTTCTTTATGTTTAGTGTTTTAGTTTTCGGTTCCTTTTTAATTAAACTTATATTTAAGATAACGTTTACGTTTCCATTCACAATTAATCTAAAATCAGTCTGTCTCAATTTAAAATTGTTTTTATGGTTTTCGGTCAATGTAAAACATGTGTCAATATTTTTTTGAACATATTTCTTTCGGTTACTATACTGAACCAAAATAGATATCGACCGAAACCCCACAGCGTAGCGCGGATGATCTTACTAGTTAATAGAATATATGAAAATATTATAAATCCCTTAAGCAATAAACATTATGAAATGAGGGTTGGGTCTTTTGTGGTAGCACATCGGCAATCCACTTTGTGGTTGAAATACACACATATTGTTGAACACACAGGCGTCACTACCATCACCACCATTCCACTGTCTTCACCTTCTCTCCATTGCATCTCACCACCCGTAACCTGTAGCCATTGCCTTGGAAGATATGTATTCAAATGCACACATTCTAGAACTGGTAATCAAACATAGCAACAAGTGTACCCAACAAATCACATAAATAGGAAAGGTATTGGTAATGGTAGGTTCTGGGAGGATGGGATACAGGCAAAGTGGCAAATCTTACCTCAATCCATGGGATGTAGGCATAGATTCTTTCCAAACTTCCGACTACAACTCAAACAATAAAATATAAGAATTGAAAAAAATAGCACTAACACAAACAAAAACAAGAGTGATAAAAGAGTAACATAGAAAAATAAAAGGAAGATTTGATATCATAAGATGATAACTAGGCGTATTGCATGTAAAGTCCACCTCTATACCCACCCTACAACTACAGAACAGGTCCTAATCTTACAACTTCACAAACCCCTATCTTGGACTATGTCATCATCATAAGACGACAAGTAGGTATATAGCATTAGGGATGAGCACGGTACCCTTTCGGCACCGAAAGTACCGGTACCAAAAAACAGGGAAAAGTGGTATCGGTATTTACTAGTATTTACCCGTAAATATCGATCCCGGTACCAAAATACAGTGAAAATGGAACCGGTACAAGAATCGAAAATATCCGATACGGTTCTGTAACGGTACTCGGTACCAAATGCTCATCCCTGTATGGCATGTAAAGTCCACCTCTATACCCACCTTACAACTATAAGTCCTAATCTTACAACTTCACAAACGCCTATCTTGGACTATGCCATCATCATAAGACTACAAGTAGGCATATGGCACGTAGAGTCCACCTCTATACACACCCTACAAGTCCTAATCTCATGACTTCACACACCCCTAACCTGGACCATGTCCTCGTAGAAGTGCAACTCTAGAAAATCTTATCTAATCAGCTCATCCCTTTAGGCTTGCCTCTACTCCTCTTCCTTCCCATAGTGAGGGTTTCCGCTGGTCTAACTGGCATCATTGTCTACTCATCTTTATATATCCAAACCATCGTAATCTCCACTCCTTTATCTTGTCTGATTTACTATCCATTCCTTACATTTCCCTAAAGCCTCATTTCTTATTCGGTCTAACCTTGTGTGCCCGTGCATCCACCTTAGCATCCTCATCTTTGCTATCTCCATTTTGCATGCATGTGTCGTCTTGATAGCCCAACAATCTGTTCCATACAACATAGCCGATCTTACTGCAACCCTATAAAATATCCTCTTTAATTTTGTTGGGAACCTTCTTTGCACAATACACTAGTGGTTGCTATCCACCTACATCATGCAACCTAGATGTGATGGGCTACATCACTATCTATCTCCCCATCCTTTTATACAAACGATCCTACATATTTGAACTCAGCTGCCTATGGAACCACTTGCCCTCAATGGTGATTTTGGTGTCCTCGTCGTTTATTACACCACTGAAATCACAATACTCAGTCTTAGAGCGACTAATTTTTAAACCTTTATCCTTTAAAGTTGCTCGTCATTACTCTAATTTGGCATTTAAGTTCTATTTAGTCTCCCCAACTAACATAATATCATCAGCAAAAAACATGCACCATGGATTTGTCTCAAGAATTGACTTTGACAAAATTAAGAGTTTTTTAAAATTTAATGCATAAGGTAAAACTCTAAAATGAGGGTAAATTAGTATTTCAAACACTAATTATACTTTAATCCCTTATCTTAATTATATTTTAATCACTCATCTCTAACCAAATTTTAGTTAATTAATTAGTAGTTAAACTTTATCCCTATTATAAAAAACTTACTACCTCTATAATTTTTAAACACTCATAACTTTTTCGTGCGTTAATATATATATATATATTAAAAAGTATTCCACTATAAAACAATTGAAAAGTGATGTTACATGATTACAGTGTCTAAGGGATATATATATATATATATATTAAAAAGTATTCCACTATAAAACAATTGAAAAGTGATGTTTACATGATTACAGTGTCTAAGGGTGACAATAATTGTATCATTAATCGTAACCGTAACAAAAATAGACGAAACCAAACTGAAATGTTTCAAAACCTGAATTAATCGAAAATCGAATTAACATAAACCGGTTTCAGTTTTTTTTACCCTCATTTAACCAAACTTAACCGAACCATTTATATTTTCGTATATTTCTAGCTTTTATACCTTAGTTCATGTATTTCACATTTTATACCTCCATTCCATGTACTTATTTCATGTATTTCTAAGTAAAAGTTTTAATCAAAGTTTGTTTTTGACCATTAGCTGAAGTTAAATGAACCTAACCAATGACCGTTGATCTAACCTAATAAATCAAACTAATTAACTGATGACTTCGACTTTGGTGTCGGTTAAAATTAATAACGGAATAGACCGAGCCATATACACCCTGATAGCGTCCATATTTATCACCACATCACGTGAAGACCTTTCTAGTAATATAGTATATGGCCGTTGATATAAGAGCTTCTGTTCTCTAACAGAGGGTTAAAAGGGTAAGTCCACATCACATCATCTCTCCTTAAAGGAACTCAAGAACACCCCTGTTGGGGGTGTTATAATCTTCATCATCTCAATACTATTAATTTGTTTATACTTCATATAGTTATCACAATATATATATGTGTTAATAATAAATTTTATATGTTTGGTATTATTTTAAAAGCAAACATATAAATTATAGGCCCATTTTAATATATCATTCACTATGTCATTTTTTAATCATAAAAAGTATTATGTTAATTACATTCTTACAGAGGATAGAGTGAGTGCCGGGCACCATGCTCCTCCACCCATCCTGAACCAAGGGGATGGCGTTGTTGCTCCCCGCTCCTCTCAATTATACGCTACTGCATTTTATTTTCCTGTGTTTTCTCCAAATGGAGAAGGTGTTCCCATTGTTACTAAGTGACTCCATTCGTTTAGGGTACGTTGACATGGAGCTTTTAGAAGCTTCTAACTTTAAGCTTTTAAGAAAAACTCATACTCAATAAAGAAAACCTTGTTTGGTTGAAGGAGTTTGAAGCTTTTAGGTTAGAAGTTTGAAGCTTTTGGTTGAACGCTTCTACTAGTAGTGTTTAGAAGGAGCTACAAGCTTTTAGAAAAAAAAAATGACTATTTTAACCTCTAAAAATAATAAACTTTTAGTTATGTTTTTTTAGCTTCAGCTACTCTGTCAAACACCAAATATATCAAAATCTACAGCTACCACTATTAGCTTCCAGCCACCTGTCACCAGCTATAAAAAAAAACTCGACGAAATAGGGTGACTGTTTTGACCCGTTTATGTTTGCATTTTCTCAGTTACATCCTTATGCCCATGTGTATTCACTATATTTTTTTTTATTTTAGGCAAATTGAAAATAAATAATTTCACCTTTTTAACTTTGGGCCATTAATAATCTTAAGTCAGTTATTAGCTGATAATAATCTGAACTCGTCCATTTCTTTTTGTAAAATAGTCCGCCATTAAAATAGCTTAACGGAGTTAAGTTTTTTTCCGAATTACAAACCGATGTTTTAGGGCTTTTGATCAGAACGAAGATACGAGTCGATTGATGTAAAACTTACCTCGAAATTATGCTCGAAATGGCTTGATATTTGTTAATTGGAAGTTTAAACACCCGAATTGAAGCACCGTTTTCGTGGGTTGGGGAAGTATTTGGAGGTAAGTTTTACATAATCGACTCGTATCCTCGTTCTGATAAAAACTCTAAAACATCGGTTTGTGATTCGGAAAAAAACTTAACTCCGTTAAGCTATTTTAACGACGGACTATTTTACAATAAAAAATTGACCAGTTCGGATTATTATTAGCAAATAACTAAGTTAGGATTATTATTGGCCAAATTGAGAAATTTAGGATTATTTAAATCCTATTTGCTTTTATTTTACAATTTCTAGTTGCTTGCCATGTTATATTTTTGGTTTATTTGCACAAATCATTGACATTGATTTTAGATCTTTTTGTTTTGTTGATATGAAACACTGGCATATAAAACTAACCACTTTAATTTAAATTTGAAACATCTATATAAGAATTTATCCAAGGTTACATTTTTGTACAAAATAAAACCTCGCTTTATTAATTAGGCTAAATCTGATTCATTCAAACAAATAAGTCTACATATAGTTATTATAAAAGATATCAGCTTTAATATATATAAATTTGGTTAAGTTATTCTTCAAATGCTTCTAAAAACAAGAAATAAGAAATGTCTAAAGACACAATAGATAACACAATGTCGATCAAGATATACATAATACCAAAAAATATAACGCAATGTCGAAGAAAAAAAGGCACAGTAGGTCGCAAAAAAAGACATAATAACGCAAATATAGACTAGCACAATGATAAATAAAGACAATGATAATAAACAAAAATTCTAAAATCTATAACCTATAAATTTAAAAGTGAAAACCTAAAATTTCACATTGTGGATTTCGATAAGACAGTTTCAATACGGCTTGATGAAATCAGTCGGAGTCCGTTTGATATCCTTTGTACGACTTCTTATTTTTAGGAGCTTTTGTATTTGATCCTACACCATATAAATTTACCAAGTTTTTAATATAAAATAAACCATATAAATTTACCAACTTTTTAATATAAAATAAGAAAACTAATCAGTTTTTTTGTTGCTTCCTTAGTAATTATTTACTTTAATATAACTTATTTTGAAGAATTTATTAGTATGAAGTCTCGCATATACCAATTTCTGTTGTTAAAATATATTCGTCAGCGATATTATTCCTTTGAGAAATTCCACAAATAGTTGTAGATATCTTATTAGTTTTAGCGTCATTTGGAAGAAGTGGTGTAAACCATTATAAGAAAATAAAGCAACATATACTTAGGAAAAACAAATGCTAATCCTACTTAAAGTTCGAATTAATATTAGTAGGTTAGTTAACCCTAAGGTAAGAAGGCATATTATGTTAGGAAGATCTAAGACCAAATCTTAAAAAGTCACTACATAAGTTTATTCTGTGTCGGATCAAGGTGTATTATTTAAATAAAAGAATTTATCGGATGTATCGAAATAAGATCCTTAATTACAAGATACTATATATATAATGAAATCAAATGTGTCTTGTGTATTTGGTTCAAAGACGTTCAACATCATTGTAGTTTATATCTACTTAAACCTCTAATCCGGCATTTGGTTTTAAAGATGTTAAACATCATTATAGTTTATATGTAATTAAATCTCTAATATGATCTTTGGTTTTAAAGACGTTGAAGAAACACCAAACAAATCTAGTGATTATTTTGTGGTTTGTGCCTTGACAAATAAAGGTTAATATTCTTTCGTCTCGTCCAAATACTTACGAAGATCCTGCAAAACTAGTAACACATCATCAGCTCGTTACAAGGAGTAGAATGGGGGCTCTCCTTATAACCACCCTTCGACGTGAGAATAAGTATTCGTTTTAAGGATAATAGTGTGTGTATTAAGTGATAGAGTATGATAGCGATCCTTAAACTTGGAGGTGAAGTCCTTTACTTATAGCCGAGGTGATTTGTGAAGGTGATGGGTTGTTGGCCTTGAGGCCCGAGATTGACAACAAGGATTATCCATTTGACGTCCTTTGCCACGACCGTTAGTGATTTCTGGCGAGTGGGTAGTTGGTGCGTGGTGAATTGATCCACGTGTCCTGACCGTTGTCCTTGTTGCCTAGTCTGTCAACAACAGTTGGGTGGAGATCGTGGGTCAGTGGTCGGCGCATGCTGATTGGTCCTACATATATGTACATGTGTATTTCTTGTCCCCTGCACGATTGTTTGCAGCACGATTCAATACAGCCTGTTGAGCGCCTATTGAGTCATAGCTCTGCCACTTGTACCTTTTGTATTTGTTTGGTGCTGCCTTGCGCTTTTCCTTCTCACGCGTCCTACGTGGCATCCGTGCAATCAGCGCAACGTCATACAAATCATGTTTCTTTCCTGAAAGGCTAAGTGTAAGAATTGCCTTTGTCTTATTTCTAATCTCGCGCGCGACTCTAGAAACATCTTTGCAGTCGGCGCAAGATCTGAGAAGTCATCATTGTAGCTTATCTTGGGTATGATTTCGCGCACGACCTGAGGTTGACTCGTGTAGTCGACGCAGAATTCAGGACCATACCATTCAGACGTTAAACATCATTATAGTTTATATGTACTTAAACCTCTAATGATGTTTAATCTACTTGACAAATCACACAAACTATAACTTGACATGTTGTCGGTTTGTGCACAATTTGCCCCCTTCTCGTAGAACACTTCAAAGTTGGATACATCTCACTATTTTCGCATTAGCAAATAAACGAACTACTTGTGTTAAGTGGGTAAAAAAATACGACAATCAGTAAGAAAATCTTAGCTAAATCAACATTAACCGATGTATATGTTAATGATAGAGGATCTCATCCTCCTCATCTTCTTTTTTAACCCAATTCGACAGTTTTGGTGTCGATATTTTCTATTATCAAAAGAGGGCAGTAATTTCTTTTCTTCTTTTTTTTTTACTAAAAGGTGGGCCTACAAAAAGGATAAACTAATACATTTCAGTATGTATCAAATAGAATCATTGAAAATATTAGGGGTAAGATTAAAACAAATGGATGGGGAATGAGATCCTTTTATCAACTTTTATAATTGTTATGCTACCACAATAATTTTTTTTTGATTTGATATATGTTCTTCCTTTAACATGCCACTTTTGATCAAATTCATTTAAGCTAAAACAAATGTTATATTCAATATTTTTTTTAATTTAACACAATTTTTAGGAACATTGGATTTTAATAATCCCAACTATTCGCTGTTGGCCGCCAACAATTTCAACTTCAAAAATAACCACCGGCAATCCTAACTATTAACATATTGGCCTCCAATATAATGGTACACAAAGAACCCGGACCCGAAAAAACCCGAAATCAGGTATTATAAACCCGGATTTTTTATACCCGAACCCGACCCTACTCGTATGGTAGGGACCGGGTATGCTTAGCTGATCTAAAACCCGAACCTGAAACCGGGTTTTTTATACCTAGTTAATGTCACACCCCGACCCGCAACGGAATAGGTGATCGGGGCATGATTGGGTTAACTCGAGAGCTTATGACTTACTATTACTTGTTTTAAATATTCACTAATTCATATTAAGTGTCTCACAATACAAATAATTCACATAAACAATTACAAACACAAGACGATGTTTATAATAAGTATATTGCACTAATTCGTTTCTTGTTAACTAAGGCCCATCCTATGTCCAATCTTCTCTTCGTACATGTTCACCTGTATCATGCGTAAAAATGGTTTTGGGTCAACAAAGGTTGGCGAGTGAATCTAAGTTAAACATTTTAAAAGTTTGTTAAATTGGTTATTTCAATAAAAATGTGCATGGACCATATATGAGCATAATATATATATATATATATATATATATATATATATATATAATTAAATCACAAACCACATAATATCAACAATGAACATATGAACATGATAAATGATGAACTTGAGATCAAGGCTCAATCAAACGGAGCCGATCTAATGAGGCGCCTGATGCTCAACTCGTATCCCACGAGGAACTGATGAGCCTTAAATGAATGATTGCACTGAAATGATAAGATGTAACCACACATAACCATAACAAACAAATATACACATTAGATCATATAATATCAACAATGAACATATGAACATGATGAATGATGAACTTGAGATCAAGGCTCAATCAAACGGAGCCGATCTAATGAGGCACCTGATGCTCGACTCGTATCCCACGAGGAACTGATGGGCCTTAAATGAATGATTGCACTGAAATAATAAAATGTAACCACACATAACCACAACAAACAAATATACACATTAGATCACATAATGGTGGTAGCACATGTATTTGTATAAATAAAGTAAATTACGACACATGATACACCCCAAAACGTGAGTAAAAAAAGGGAATTTGTAAGGATTCACTCACAGTGTTTGCGTTTTTAATCCTTAGTGAAAAACCGCACGAGAATAAGGAGAAAATCCAATTAATAAGCGTGATTTAAGCTAGACAAACGAATGCAACAAAAAAAGGTAAACATTATGCTAGGCATAGCTAAATGAACGAACATGATATGTTAGACTCGTTGAGCCTAACGAGCCTCTACAAGGCTATGAAAAGCCTAAAGGCGAGCCTAAACTAGGCTACCTTAACGAGCCTAATGCTCCTTAACTAAGAACCTAAACTAAACTAATTAAACTAAGAAAACAATAAATAAATGAATATTAAAAAAATAAAAAAAACAAAGAAAGGAAGATTACCTCGAAGAAGAACTTTACAAAATGAGAAGAGCTTGAAGGGCAGCACCTCCTCGTCGAAAGCGGAAATAAAAACTACTACACACCACACCCAAAGGGGTATTGTGCTTGTGGAGCCACCAAATTTGGTTATTCCACTTGTTTATACTCAAACTAGGAGTTGTAAGCTATAAAGAACCAAGCAAAGGTATTTATAGGTGTGAAATAGAGCACAAAATGGTGATTGGGGCGATGTGGGATAACTTTAAAACAAGATTTTCGCGTCTTTCAAATCAGCAACAAGCAACAAACACCAAACTTGTTTTCGCGATTCCCCTTCGTTATAACTCCGTTTCGCGCACAGTTTTCGCCTACGTTCATTATTTTCAGAGTACTATCATATGGAAGAGAGTAATCCAACATCCATGGTGTCGAGAATTGGGCTTAAACCTTGGGTCTTGATGTGGGTCGAGGGTTATGTTCTAAAACTTGTGTTTGTGATTCCCGTTACGCTGGAGCTCAGTTGTTTGCACCATTTGAACCTACTTGATCCTTAGTATACCAAGTATATCTTGGAGCTTTGATAGCTCAAGGATGGAGAAAAGTTAGCAAGAAAGTCACCCGAAAGTCATCTTACGACAAAATTAATAATACGACATGTAGAGCTTTTTACTTTCGATCATTTACATCTAAACTCTCCAAAACACAATGTCATATCTTAAGGCATGTACATAATGAAGTTTGAATGATAAGAAGGTTAGGATGTGATGTGTTAGGTATGTTCACGAGGTCTCCAGAGTGTTTGATTAACTTAAGGAAAACCCTAGTTTTAGACCTTGAGATATAGAGGGTTGCTTCAAAATACATGGAAATGAATTTACAAGGTTGTCTAAACATGTATAAGACTATAAATCACCAGATATGATAACATGTATGATCAAAACATAGAATCCAAGACATTTTAGTGCTTAAACATTAAACAAAATTACATGGAATATGAAAACGGGTCGAGTTACAAAAACAGGTCGGGTTTTAGGATTCATTCATTTTTTTGACGAATGTTACAGTCTCCCCTACTTTTGGAAATTTCGTCCCGAAATTAGGAGGTAACCATTTAGCTCTTTAACATTTGGGGGGTAAAGATAATTCAAAAGGGATTGCAGTGTTTAAGGATTTTGGAAATGGAAATTTTAACAAAGGTTTGATGTGGTGGAGTGGCTCAAGTGTTTTGTTTGTTGGTGAGACCCGGGTTCAAATCCCTGGTCCACTATTTTAAAATTCTTTTCTAAATTTAAAGTTTTGAAATGTTACAAATCAGACCCCTTAACTCTACTATCCGAACTAACTTGGCTACTAACTCATATTACCTTAAAATTCACTTTAAAACCTAACAAAACTAACTATATTTTATTAATGATTTTAATCGTGATATTAATTAAATTAAATTAATAAATAAATAAGTCGATAAATAAATTTAAATTAAACAGTAAAATCTTTCAACGGTTATTTATTTCGCGAAAATTTCCGAAGTTTAAAGGTTAGGATCCGGATTTCAAAATGGGTCGGACTTCTGGATACCCGTTTTTGGCGGATGTTACAGTCTTCCCTACTTTTAGAATTTCGTTCCAAAATTAGGAGGGAACCGTTCTTGAGGGTTAGTTAATAGGGTTTCTTATAGATTGGATCTCGAGTATGCTAGGTAATAAAAATCTCGATGATGCTAAGGATATACATAACTAGGTGAGTGTGAAGTTTGGATTTTGATTGAGGCGGTAACGTTCCTAGTAAGGGTTGAATACCCTGCTACATGAATCGCTTTTTGATGCCTGAGGTGTAAAAATGAAAAGTGTTGTAACACGGAGATGGAGAATTGGATATTGTCTCATAATAAGGGGTTTTGAAAAAATCGAAGCATCATAATGACAAAGTTACATCACAAAACGAGATCATCAACCACATCGTTATACAAATTGAGATTGGCACTACCTACACAAAACTTCCCATAACCGTCTAACAATGCTTTTGATCACCAGACAAGAACACTTATATATAGGAAGTACCTGCGGCGTATCCACCATGTCCTTGTCAAATTTTCATTGGCCTTGTTATTAAGTCACGATTAGTTCTATGTGACTCATCCTAAAATCTACCAAACATAAACAAACACAACAACCCATGCTTGAATCTCGAATCCGAATAGAGCAAAACTAAATGACGGCGGTACCTCTCTCATGTGTTATGAGGAAGTGGTCAGTCTATGAAAAAGTGAGACACGACCCAACTTCCCTAAATGATGAGACGGGGTTCGTCGTGATGTATGATGACACGAATAACATGAAATTTAATCGATGTATAGAGACATGTAATGAAACAAATTGGCATAGCGTGATAGAAATTGAATTAATGGCATTAATATGAAATAATGAAATCTTGAAACATTATTACCCAAATTGAAAACAATGGTAATTTGAATAGTCAGAACAAGAAATGGAATTTTTTAAAGCTTGGATTGGAAATAAAAATAAAATAAACAACTGGAGCAGAGTCTTGAGTCTTCATGATGGGAGAAAGACTAGTTAGGTTGTTCGTTCGCACCCTCATTGACCTCAACTGGGTTTTCGTTGACGTTGTAGGCTCTCCCTCTTGCTGGTGGGGGTGTTGGGTTTGCCTGGTTCGCTTGGTTAACTTGGTTCGTTTGGTTAACTTGGTTCGCTTGGTTAACTGGATTTGCTTGGGCTTGAGCGTTGATGATGTCAACCAACCTAGGGCACGTGTTTCTGAAATGAGTAGGATCACCACAATTAAAGCAAGCTCGAACATATGGCACCATGGGGTAATGCGGTGGTTGGTAGGGCTGGATCATATTTTGGGCAAGAGGTGAAACTTGGTTTTGAGGAGTGCGACACGTGTTACTCAAATGGCCATAACGCCCACAATTGGCACATAGATGACAGGGTACGGTGAGTTGGTGGTGATAGTGGCAGGTGTTGCATTGAGGGTGGGGACCAGTGTAGGGTTCTTGTTTGGGTAAGCTAGGTTGGGTGCCATTTGGGTGATTGGGATAGCTTGGAGTAGTACGGCTTGTGAAGTTGGGTTAGTCGAGGCAATAGCGTAGTTTACCGTCACGCTTTCGTGTGGTATCAGAACGGGAGAATGTTTCGATCTTGGTTGTCTTTTGCTCTTTCACTGAAACCTTGTCGGTTGTGCCCTTCTTTTTAAAGTCTCCATTTCGGATATGGTTTTCGGTGAGTTCGGTGGCTAATTCTATTGCAGCTTCCAATGTTGCGGGTACAGTGCTCATCACGGAATCCTGGATATCAGAAGGAAGACCCCTAATGTAATGTTCAATGAGATGGTAAGGAGGAGTGAACATATTTGGGACCATCTGGTTCAGCTCGAGGAAACGCTTGTTATAGGCCATATGGTCTCCATCATTTTGCTTTAAGCGGTAGAATTCATCCTCCAACTTCTTGATCTCACTCCTAGGACATAACCGTTTAGTCATTAGTTCCTTGAGTTGTTCCCAAGTTAGGGCCACAACAGCTTTAGCCCCTCTTCGACCCTTTTCAGCGTTCCACCAGGTTAAAGCTGCCCCAATGAGACAGCCGGTAGCATAACGAACCTTGCGATCGTTAGGGCAGACACAATTTAGGAAGGTGCTTTCCATTTCCTCGAACCATCACAGGGTGTAGTGACCCCTTCTGTTCCCTCATATTTTGGGGGGGGGGGGGGTCACAAGACTTGAAGTGCTTATAGGAGCACTTGGATGTAGTTGCAGGAGCATTTACAGCGTTTGGTTCAACTTGATTGACTTGGTTATTAGTGAGGGCTTGTTGAACTTAGATCACAATGTTAGGAATCACGGCCGCCATTTGCTTGGCAATTTGGGAAGCCATGCGTCTACTGGAGTTTCCGGTTCTTTTTCCTCCAAGAATGTGCCTAAAGGACATCTACAGGAATTCACGCAAACAAGATTGTGAGATTCTGTTGATGAATTTGCTAGCAGGGATGCGAAAAAAAATATAAACATATGATAAAATGAAAACTTTGGGGTGTATTTGAAACCAATAACTTATGATAATAAAACACTTTTAAAGTGTTCTTGGGCTTTGCTCATAATTGGGCCTTGCGTGCCGCCATACTTCACCTTCGTAATCATGTGGGCCCCCATGATTACCGGGATTTCGTATGGTTCGCATGTGAATGTAACGTATGAAAGTAGGAGTGCATCCAGGTGTGGACACAGTGACACCTCAAAGTGGGGTTGGTTCACATGACGTTTGGTGTGGCATGCTTTGGCCTAATAGGTCCTTCGTACTCTCATCAGTAGTCCCCAGGTAGACAAACTGGTCCGTTTATTCGGATTTATACGAATGCCAATCCTAGACAGGACATCCCTGTCACACCCCGACCCGCAGCGGAATAAGAGTCGGGGCATAATTGGGTTATCACCAAAGCTCATGATGTTTACTAATATGTTTCATATTTATTAAATTCAAAATTACATCCTCAATATTCCAAACAAGTTCATACAATTACAAAGAAAAGTAACTAAATAAACAATCCAAAGTCTAAACCGATTTATTCTTCTAAGCCATCCTATATGTTTCTTGCTGCAACTGGATCACATGTATCATGTGTAAAAATGGGGGGTTTTTGGGTCAACAAAAGTTGGCGAGTGAACCTTGTTAGAAAACATTTATTATTGATTTCTTGTTATATTTAATATGGAAAATTGTGCAATAATCATATGTTAGCAAACGTAAATAAACATACAATAACAATAACAGTAACAATAACAAACCACCTTGCATGAATATATGACATGAATGATACTGTATATGTTGGCAACGTCACGTTCACGCTCATAGGTAATGGGGGAACGGACGGCCTATGATGATGCATGTGCGATCAAGGCTCAATCAAACGGAGCCGATCGTATGTTGGCAACGCCTCGTTCACGCTCATAGGTAATGGGGAACGGCTCACGCTCATAGGTATTGGGAGCGGCGGCCTATGATAATGTATGTACCGAAAATGATAAATTTAATCTAAACATTAACCACGCAAACAGTTGATACATAATGAATACACATTTGATCATTGATATGATGGATGCACAAGTGTTTAAATGAAATAAATAATATGACACATGATACACCCCAAAAACGTGATTAAAACGGGGAATTTGTAGAGATTCACTCACTTTGGGTGCGTTCGTTTGACGATGTTGAATGCGCACGAGTTTAGAGGGTTGATCGACGAGGATTAACTAACCTAAATAATAACGAAAAGGTACGGTAAATAAGTGGATTTTATTAATAATTTTAATAGGATTTTTAGATATATTTTTGTGAGTCTAAGGTTATTTTCTAACTTTAAAAACATTATTTTTAAGTATTTTTAATTGATTTTTAAATTAAATAAATAAATAAAAATATAAAAAAAGTTGACTTTTTGGGTTGACCGTTGACCATTGACCATGACTGTTGACTGTTGACCGGTTCGGACGTGTGTATGTATGCGCTGGGTGAGGCTCGAACCCGAGACCTCCCGTACGCGTGCACGCAGCTCTACCAACTGAGCTACGTGTCTAACCCGAAATATTTCTGTTTTTAATTATATTTATATACTATTTAATTTATTCAAAATTCATTTATTTTAAAAAGGATTTTAATTACCTCGAACCGGTGTGCATAACAGGTCTCGAACCCGGGACCTGTTGTTTAACGTTGCACACAGTCCACCGCTGGACTGTGTGTCTAACCTGGTTAAAATACTTGTTTTTATTTCACTTATATACTAACTGGAAGTTTCCGTATTTGGGTTTTATAAAGAGTCTGAATATTGTGACGAATCGGAACAAGGACAGACTCGAACCCGGGACTCTATGATTCAAATGCCCACAGTCCACCGCTGGACTGTGTGTCTAACCCGAGATATAACCCGATTTATATTAAGTATATACACAGTCTAAACTTCATCTTCTTCGTTAACAACACAGACAAACGATTTATTCTACTGTTCTTGTTTAATTCGATTGATGGACATATAATTGATTAAAATGAAATGGACAGGGAAGGTTTTGGGAATGAACGTACCGGAATGATGACTTTTCTTAGAACTCCGGCAAAGTCGTCGGCTCTGTTTTATGAACTCCGTCTGGGCGGACCAATTAACAGTTTTGATTAACCAATTGTGAAATTGAATGACTAAACAAGAGTTATCAGAGAGTTTAGATGATTATACCGATTCACAGCGCGATTTAGGAATTTTCAGAAATCTTCCGGCGAGTGCTGATTATCCGATATCGTCGCCTGGGACTGATTCTGGTTGAAGGGTTTGAGTTAGTAAAAGTCTAACAACAGATAGAAGATGAAAGAATTGAGAAATTTACCGTTTTGATGAATGACACGGTTTTCCGGCGAAAGTCCGGTAATATCAGATAGCGATTCCGACGATCAGAAATTAGAGTAAAAGTGAAATTAGAGGTTCTGTGAGTGTTTTTGAGTCGCGAGATGATGATATTGTTGGTGAAAATCAGTAAGTAAATGATTTCGGTTATTAAACCCGAAAATAATATGAATTCAAGTTCAATAAAGGCTGAATTGATTAAGAACGTCGGTCGTAATGATTTCATCGGTTATTATCAGTGATATCGATCACTCAATCGTCTGGAACATTGAAAGCCGATATCGGTTTCAGTTTTGGCGCAAACAGGTGATTTCACAAGTGAACTTATGTTTTATTTGTTTCCTAGATTACACAAAGACATCAAGTGGCGGAGTGGTTAATTGTTTGGTGATTAAGTCTTCCCGGCTGACCCGGGTTCGAAACCCGGCAGCCCCTTTTTATTTTTAATTGCTTTATTTTTATTTTCTAACAATTTTAATTTCCATATTCTAAAATGTTTATTAGTTATGTATTGTTTAAAATTAAAATAAGCATTAAATGAGCAACAAAAATTTGAAACTGAATATTCGATTAATAAACGAAGCGGGTTTGGAAAACCCGTTTTTCGACGGATGTTACAGTATCCCCTACTTTTAGAAATTTCGTCCCGAAATTTAAGTAGTAGTGGTAACAGGAAAAGATGCGGGTATTTTTCGCGCATTGAGTCTTCACGTTCCCAAGTAAACTCAGGTCCCCGTTTCGACTCCCAGCGTACCCTAACAATTGGAATACGACTCCGTCTTAAATGTTTTTCTCCGAAGTCCATGATCTCTACTGGTCTTTCAATGAAGTGCATAGATTCATCGATCTGAATATCTTCCAGGGGAATATGGAGGTTTTCATCGGCGAGGCACTTCTTTAAGTTTAATACGTGGAATGTGGGGTGAATTCTGTTGAGTTCTTCTGGTAGGGCAAACTTGTATGCTACAGGTCCTACTCTTTTGAGTATCTTGAAAGGTCCTACGTAGCGTGGTGCTAGCTTGCCCTTCTGGCCAAAACGAACTACTCCCTTCCACGGTGATACTTTTAGAAGTACATGATCACCAATGTTAAACTCCAAAGGCTTTCGTCGTTTGTCTGCATAACTCTTTTGACGACTTTGTGCCGCTAGAAGATTGTTTCGAATCTGATGGATCTTGTCTGTTGTTTCCTAAATCAATTATGGACCGGTGATTTGAGCTTCTCCAATTTCGTGCCAACATACTGGAGATCGGCACTTACGACCATATAAAGCTTCGAAAGGTGCCATGCCGATACTTGAATGATAGCTGTTGTTGTACGAAAATTCAACTAATGGTAGATGAGCGTCCCAATTTCCCTTGAAGTCTATGACACATGCTCGAAGCATATCTTCAAGAGTTTGGATGGTGCGTTCAGATTGTCCATCAGTTTGAGGATGATAAGCGGTACTGAGGTCTAATCGTGTACCCAAAGCGGCTTGTACGGCTTGCCATGTTCGTGAAGTGAAACGACCATCAGGATCGGAAATAATGCTTAACGGTACACCATGACGGCTTACGATTTCGCTGATGTAGATACGAGCTAACTTCTTATTCTTGAAGTCCTTGCGAATCGGAATGAAGTGGGCTGATTTTGTAAGATGATCAATGATTACCCATATAGCGTCATACCCACCAGAAGTGCGAGGTAACCCGGTAATGAAGTCCATGGTTATGTTTTCCCACTTCCATACAGGTATTTCAGGTTGAACTAGAAGTCCTGAGGGTCTTTGATGTTCAGCTTTTACTTAGGAACATGTAAGGCACTTGGAAACAAAAACAACGATATCCTTCTTCATGCCAGGCCACCAGTAGGTGTATCGAAGGTCTTGATACATCTTGTCGGCCCCTGGGTGTACAGAGTATCGTGTTTGTGCGCCTCATTCATAAGGAAATCACGAAGGTTATTGTGATCGGGAATCCATATGCGATCTAGATAGTACAGAATACTGTCGGATTTAGTTTCAATTTTAAGTTCAGCTCCACAAGACAGCTCATTGCGTACGTCGTTTTCTGTTACAGAAACATGTTGAGCTTCTCGGATTTGATCTTTGATGTCGATTATGATTTTATGCATAATAGTGTTGAGGGAATTGATACTTTTGAAATGATAAGGTATGCATCATAAAATAAAAACTTCAACCATGACGATATTTAAACCTACACGGAACTTCTCATAACCTCCTGGTAATGCTTTTGATCCTTTGCCAAGAATACTTATATATAGGAAGTACCAGCGGCGTATCCACCATATTCTTGTCAAATTTTCGTTGGCTTTATCAGTAAATCATGATCAGTTCTATGTGACTCTAAAACATAAACAAACACAACAACCAAAGCTTGAGTCTCAATTCTGAAAGGATACATGACAGAATGATGACAGTACCTCTCTCATTTGTTATGATGAAGGGGTCAGTCTATGTAAAAGTGAGACACAACCCAACTTCTTTAAATGATGAGATTGAGATACGTTGAGATGTATGATGATATGAATGTTAAATCAATGAGTATAAAACAAAACTGTAATATCAATTCGCATTAAAATTCTTGGATACATAAATTCCCAATTTTACAACTGGGATACGGAAAAATTGAGATAACATAAAGAAAACATTAAAACTAGACGATCGGAGTTGAGTCTTGATTCTTGGTGAGGAAAACTAGTTGGGTGATTCGTTTGGGCCATTATTATTTTCAACAGGATTGGCGTTGATGTTGTAAGCTCTTCTCTTGCAGGTGGTGGAGCTTGGTTAGCTTGATTCACTGGATTTGCTTGAGCTTGGGCATGAATGATGTTCACCAAGCGTGGACAAGTGTTTCTAAAGTGGTTTGGGTCTCCACAGTTGTAACAAGCCCGCATAGGTTGTATCATGGGATAGTTGGGTTGGTAGTAGGATTGGACTACATGTTGAGCAGGTGGTAGGAGTAAAGGTTGTTGGTCTTGACCCACAATCTGATGGTGGGTCTGGGTTGAGGGCTGATTGCGGTTCATTCGCTGAAGTGCGCGACAGGTTTGGATGGTGTGACCTGCGCGGCCACAGCCGGTGCAATGTTGGCAGGGATGATCAGGAAAGTGATGGTATTGGCAACGGTTGCATTTTGAGTATGGGCCGGAGTATGGCTTTTTATATGGTGCAGGTGAGGGGGCAACTTGGGTGATGGGTGCAGCAGGGATAGGGAAATTTGTTTGTGTGACAGCAAAGTTTCTGGTGTTTCGGTTCCTTTTACCAGTAAACTTCGAAGAGGAACCAGAATGGTTTGAAGTTTGAGCCTCAATGGGGGCTTTCTTTTTCTCCTCTTTGAATTTACCGTTTCGAATGCGATTTTCGGTAAGTTCGGTAGCTAGTTCCATTGCGGCTTCAAGTGTCGCAGGCGAAGTGCTTAGAACTGAGTCTTGAATTTTTGAGGGGAGGCCTCGAATGTAGTGTTCAACCAAGCGGTACACTGAGGTGAACAAGTTGGGGATCATTTGGTTCAACTCTAGAAACCTTTTGTTGTAGGAAGTATGATCTCCCTCCTTTTGCTTCAACGAATGAAATTCATCCTCTAACTTTTTGATCTCACTTCTTGGATAGAAGCGTCTCGTCATGATTTCCCTTAACTCCTCCCACATTAAGGCCATTGCATCTTCGATTCCTCTCTTACCCTTTTCAGTATTCCACCAGGTAAGAGCTACTCCAAATAGTCTCCCGGTTGCGTAACGTACCTTGCGATCCTCGAGACAATCGCAATTGAGGAAGGTGTTTTCCATTTCCTCAAACCAGTGGAGGAGAGCAGTGACACCTTCGGTCCCTTCAAATTTCGGGGGATCGCAAGACTTGAATTGTTTGTAAGAGCACTTTTTGGAGGGAGGGTTTTCGACGTTCTGGTCCTCTTGATGGGGAGGATTGTTGGGATTTGCGACGAGAGCTTGTTGAACTTGAATTACGATGTCAGGAAGCACCGCGGCCATTTGTTTTGCGATTTGAGTGGCCAAGCGTTCGTTTGACCTTCCTGACCTTCTACCTCCACGTAGTTGCCTATTCGACATCTACAGGAACGTACATAGGAAGATTGTGAGTTTAAGAAGTTTTTAGGTGTCATGTGTCGTTAAAAATAATAAAAATAACATAAACATCAATAATGCAACTACATCCATAGGATGTCTTGGGTTTGCTCATGTTTGGGCCTCCAATGTCCCCCATACCATCGCCTGTATAGTCATGTGGGCCCCCATGACTATTGGCTTAGTAGGATTCACATTGGTGTTGGCGGTTTAACACTTGCATCACCCGAATGAAAACCATGAAATATGTTTGCGAGATGTATGGTCGGAGGGTGTCCAGGTGTAGACACAATGACAACTCAAAGTGGGGTTAGCTCACACGACGTTTGGTATAGCATGCTTTGGCCTAATAGGTCCTTCGTACTCTCATCGTTAGTCCCCAGGTAGGCAAACTGGTCCTTTATTTTGGATTTATACGAATGCCAAGCCTAGACAGGACGTTCCGACTACCGGTACTTGTACCCTTCCAGTTACTACATGCCCGTCATGAGAACTCACTTCGATGTGATTTGAAAATACAAAAATCATTGCAAAAGTCATGGAAATTGTGTGGTGTGTGCTCTCATGGATATGATATGTTATGAGAGTATGATTCATGATAAGCATTTTATAATAATATGTACTTATGAACATGCTTGCATAACATTGAATGTAACAATAAACATAAAGCATATAAACATCATGAATTTTGCATGTAACACACAAACAATTTAAAAATTCTAATCAACTATAGTATAGGTTCTAAGGGTCTAATAACCTATCCTATATCCCTATAGTCATGGCTCTGATACCAATCTATCACACCCCGACCCGCAGCGGAATGAGAGTCGGGGCATAACTGGGTTATCACCAAAGCTCATGATGTTTACTAATATGTTTCATATTTATTAAATTCAAAATTACATCCTCAATATTCCAAACAAGTTCATACAATTACAAAGAAAAGTAACTAAATAAACAATCCAAAGTCTAAACCGATTTATTCTTCTAAGCCATCCTATATGTTTCTTGCTGCAACTGGATCACATGTATCATGTGTAAAAATGGGGGGTTTTTGGGTCAACAAAAGTTGGCGAGTGAACCTTGTTAGAAAACATTTATTATTGATTTCTTGTTATATTTAATATGGAAAATTGTGCAATAATCATATGTTAGCAAACGTAAATAAACATACAATAACAATAACAGTAACAATAACAAACCACCTTGCATGAATATATGACATGAATGATACTGTATATGTTGGCAACGTCACGTTCACGCTCATAGGTAATGGGGAACGGACGGCCTATGATGATGCATGTGCGATCAAGGCTCAATCAAACGGAGCCGATCGTATGTTGGCAACGCCTCGTTCACGCTCATAGGTAATGGGGAACGGCTCACGCTCATAGGTATTGGGAGCGGCGGCCTATGATAATGTATGTACCGAAAATGATAAATTTAATCTAAACATTAACCACGCAAACAGTTGATACATAATGAATACACATTTGATCATTGATATGATGGATGCACAAGTGTTTAAATGAAATAAATAATATGACACATGATACACCCCAAAAACGTGATTAAAACGGGGAATTTGTAGAGATTCACTCACTTTGGGTGCGTTCGTTTGACGATGTTGAATGCGCACGAGTTTAGAGGGTTGATCGACGAGGATTAACTAACCTAAATAATAACGAAAAGGTACGGTAAATAAGTGGATTTTATTAATAATTTTAATAGGATTTTTAGATATATTTTTGTGAGTCTAAGGTTATTTTCTAACTTTAAAAATATTTTTCTAAAGTATTTTTAATTGATTTTTAAATTAAATAAATAAATAAAAATATAAAAAAAGTTGACTTTTTGGGTTGACCGTTGACCATTGACCATGACTGTTGACTGTTGACCGGTTCGGACGTGTGTGTAGCATCCGTCAAAAACGGATTTACCAAACCCGCTCCGTTTATCAACCGAACAGTCAGTCAAAAATTTCATTGCGAATTAAATGCCCAAAATAATTTTAAACGATACATAATCAATTATTATACGGGAATATATAATTAGTTTTTGAAAAACTGTTAAAAAACGCAAAATAAAAATGTTTTGTTCCTGCCGGGTTTCGAACCCGGGTCTGTACCGGTTCAACAACAAGACTTATCACTTAACACACAAACCACTGCGCCACTTGTTTTGTTTGTTAAATATTGAAATCATTTAATTCATAAAGAGACGTTACGAATTCAAAACCGGCGCCCAACAGTTAAGTCGTCGGAAATCCCGGAAATCTCGTGAGTCTTAACGACAATTTACGTTATAACGTAAACCATTACTAAGACATCGGTTATAACCGACGTCTGAGTCCGCGACCAAAGTTATAACCGCCGGAGTTTTTATAATTTACGAATACAGTCGGAAATCAGACCAGGTTCTTCGACGATTTGCCCTATAAATTCACCACAACCCACTGCAAACCTTTTCGCTCAAAACCACACCTTTTCTCGGCGTAATTCCACTCGCCGGAATTAATCTGTTCGTCGCCGGAAAACCGGTTTCCCCATTGCCGAGCCTTACTGAACCTTCTAAGCTTATACCGAAGTCACCCATACCTTTTCCAAGCTTTCCGGAGACTCGCTGCTGCAAGACACCTGACGCCGGAGCCTATTGCTGTCGCCGGAGTTCTGCCGGAAAACAGAGAGTCCAGTCGGTATACCTCTTCGCCTAAATTCTTTTTCTTTATACTCATATCTCACCTTAATGGACTGTAAGACGCTAAGAAACCGATTGAAACTTCGAACCAGTCTGTTACCGATTCTGGTTAAATCTCAATGAGGAAGACGATGTTTCGGTAGTTTATAAGTATAATTAAAATCAACTTATTACTCGGGTTAGACACACAGTCCCGCGGTGGACTGTGTGCACATTAAACATACAAACGTCTCGAGTTCGAATCCGGTTTCACACACGCTGCCTTAATAAAAATCATTTTTTTTTGTTAAACTGAACCGGAGTCGCCACTAGTATATGTTAAGTATATTAATAACCGGAATAATAACCAAGTTAGACACACAGTCCAGCGGTGGACTGTGTGTATGTTTATATCACAGGTCACCCGTTCGAGTCCGGGCTACTGCACCGACTCGGACAATTATCTATTCTTTTTAATTAAGACAGAAAAGGAAATAACAAATTTGTGTTTAAGTATAATAAAAATCAGTAAAGTTAACAAGTTGCACACACAGTCCAGCGGTGGACTGTGTGTTATTTTAAGCCACAGGTCCCGGGTTCGAGACCTGTGGAGTGCACGTCCGATTCGCTTAAACTGTTTTTAAAATAAAATGATTTTCGGTTTAAACTAATTAATATATATATATATATATATAATTAAAATCAGATTTATAACGGGTTAGACACGTAGCTCAGTTGGTGGAGCTGCGTGCACGCGTACGGGAGGTCTCGGGTTCGAGCCTCACTCAGCGCACTTGTATTCCGATTCGAACCGGTCAACGGTCAGGTCAACGGTCAGAAAAAAATAAATTTTTTTATTTATTTTTATTTAATTATTTTAATTAAAAATCAATTAAAAATATTTAAAAATAACATTTTTAAGGTTAGAAAATAGCCTCAAACTCACAAAAATACACCCAACAATCCTACTAAAATAGATTAATAAAATCCGTTTACTTACCAAACCATAATGCGATTTATCTAGGTTAAACTCACTCGTGGTTAAAACCACTTCGCGTGCATTCAACATCATCAACCGAACGCACCCACTGTGAGTGAATCTTACAACTCCCCCTTTTAAATTACACGTTTTGGGGTGTGTCATGTGTTATGAAAATAAATAACTTACTTATTTAAACTTGTGCCATACCACATTATGACCTAAACTTAGATTGTTTATATTGTTGTGATTACTTATTTCCTTTTGTCAAATTATATGAAACTCAATCATTAAGCCCATCAGTTCCTCGTGGGAGACGAGTTGAACAACGCGTGCCTCAAATCAAATTCATTATTGTTCATGTGTGTATCATTGAGTTTATATTGTTTGTAGTTGTGTCATTTATATTATCATGTTCATACAATTCATTCATTAGGCCCCTCAGTTCCTCGTGAGAGACGAGTTGAGCATCGCGTGCCTCTAAATGTTCCATTATTGTTCATGTGTGTTTCATTTAATATCTTATGATTGTTGTTTAAGTTTACATCTATTTTTACTCATGTTTGGTTGTGCACATATTTCATAATCAATTTAAATAAATTTGTTCAAATGTTTTCCATAGGATTCACTCGCCAACATTATGTTGATCCAAAAAAACCCTTTTACACATGATACAGGTGAACAGGTTGAAGCAAGGAAAACATAGGATATGCCTTAGAAGAGAACAAAGAAGTTTAGATTGTTAGTTAGAACATGTTGTAACATTTATTGTAAATTTCAATTTAATTTGTATTAAAGAATATGAAACGCATAATAAATGTCATGAGCTTTGATGATAACCCAATCATGCCCCGATCACCTTTTCCGCTGCGGGTCGGGGTGTGACAGTGTGTATGTATGCGCTGGGTGAGGCTCGAACCCGAGACCTCCCGTACGCGTGCACGCAGCTCTACCAACTGAGTTACGTGTCTAACCCGAAATATTTCTGTTTTTAATTATATTTATGTACTATTTAATTTATTCAAAATTCATTTATTTTAAAAAGGATTTTAATTACCTCGAACCGGTGTGCATAACAGGTCTCGAACCCGGGACCTGTTGTTTAACGTTGCACACAGTCCACCGCTGGACTGTGTGTCTAACCTGGTTAAAATACTTGTTTTTATTTCACTTGTATACTAACTGGAAGTTTCCGTATTTGGGTTTTATAAAAAGTCTGAATATTGTGACGAATCGGAACAAGGACAGACTCGAACCCGGGACTCTATGATTCAAATGCACACAGTCCACCGCTGGACTGTGTGTCTAACCCGAGATATAACCCGATTTATATTAAGTATATACACAGTCTAAACTTCATCTTCTTCGTTAACAACACAGACAAACGATTTATTCTACTGTTCTTGTTTAATTCGATTGACGGACATATAATTGATTAAAATGAAATGGACAGGGAAGGTTTTGGGAATGAACGTACCGGAATGATGACTTTTCTCAGAACTCCGGCAAAGTCGTCGGCTCTGTTTTATGAACTCCGTCTGAGCGGACCAATTAACAGTTTTGATTAACCAATTGTGAAATTGAATGACTAAACAAGAGTTATCAGAGAGTTTAGATGATTATACCGATTCACAGCGCGATTTAGGAATTTTCAGAAATCTTCCGGCGAGTGCTGATTATCCGATATCGTCGCCTGGGACTGATTCTGGTTGAAGGGTTTGAGTTAGTAAAAGTCGAACAACAGATAGAAGATGAAAGAATTGAGAAATTTACCGTTTTAATGAATGACACGGTTTTTCGGCGAAAGTCCGGTAATATCAGATAGCGATTCCGACGATCAGAAATTAGAGTAAAAGTGAAATTAGAGGTTCTGTGAGTGTTTTTGAGTCGCGAGATGATGATATTGTTGGTGAAAATCAGTAAGTAAATGATTTCGGTTATTAAACCCGAAAATCATATGAATTCAAGTTCAATAAAGGTTGAATTGATTAAGAACGTCGGTCATAATGATTTCATCGGTTATTATTAGTGATATCGATCACTCAATCGTCTGGAACCTTGAAAGCCGATATCGGTTTCAGTTTTGGCGCAAACAGGTGATTTCACATGTGAACTTATGTTTTATATGTTTCCTAGATTACACAAAGACATTAAGTGGCGGAGTGGTTAATTGTTTGGTGATTAAGTCTTCCGGCTGACCCGGGTTTGAAACCCGGCAGCCCCTTTTTATTTTTAATTGCTTTATTTTTATTTTTTAACAATTTTAATTTCCATATTCTAAAATGTTTATTAGTTATGTATTGTTTAAAATTAAAATAAGCATTAAATGAGGAACAAAAAAATGAAACTGATTATTCGATTAATAAACGAAGCGGGTTTGGAAAACCCGTTTTTCGACGGATGTTACAATCCCGACTGACGGTACTCTAACCCTTCCAGTTACTACATGCCCGTCATATGAACTCACCTTGATAAATTTTTAAAACGAAAAACATCAAAAAAGTTTGAATAACATAAAATTAAGTATTTGGAAAATGAAGAGAAATGTTTCGAAAATTTAAAGGAAATCGAGAACTTATAGAAAAGGGTTTCATAAGTTTCGTATGGTACATTTTAGGTGGAGTGATATGTATATATGTAACATATATGTAGACTTCATGACATAATTATAACACATTGCACGTATCACATAATCAAGTAACAAAGAGAGTGCTTGCATGCGTTTCTGTGTGAAATGAAAGGAATTTAAATGTCTGGGCAATAGCAAATCATAAGTCAAACAAAACATGAAATCACATAAGCACATAGGTCCTAGTTGACTAAAGTATAGGTTCTAAGGGTCTAATAACCTATTCTATATCCCTAAAGTCAATGGCTCTGATACCAATCTGTCACACCCCGACCCGCAGCGGAATAGGTGATCGGGGCATGATTGGGTTAACTCGAGAGCTTATGACTTGCTATTACTTGTTTTAAATATTCACTAATTCATATTAAGTGTCTCACAATACAAATAATTCACATAAACAATTACAAACACAAGACGATGTTTATAACAAGTATATTGCACTAATTCGTTTCTTGTTAACTAAGGCCCATCCTATGTCCAATCTTCTCTTCGTACCTGTTCAGCTGTATCATGTGTAAAAATGGTTTTGGGTCAACAAAGGTTGGCGAGTGAATCTAAGTTAAACATTTTAACAGTTTGTTAAATTGGTTATTTCAATAAAAATGTGCATGGACCATATATGAGCATATATATATATATATATATATATAATTCGACATGAAACTGAGTTTACTTTCAGTTCTCTTCTTCTTCAACCTAAGTCAATCGGGCAACACGGTGCCTAATTGGGTCACACATAAGGGAGACATTCTATACATGGCAACTAGATCAAATTTTTATACGGGTCCACCTTTTTTGGACGAAAGAAAAGAGTCAAGGGTTATATCCACTGTCCCTTATTGAACTCGAGGCCAAACTAGGATTCTGCCACTTGCACTGTCCACACATGAGCTAAATCATAACTCTAATTCCACTTGATATGAATCATTATTTAGAGCACTTAGTCTAATATAAAATACATGAGACTTATCTTACCAATGAATAATTGAGGGATACCATATCTATACTAAATAAATAAGTAATTGGTTGAATCACGTATTACAATTCTGTAAGCCTAGACTTCTTTTTCTTCCTTCTTTTATTTAACTCTTCGTATTCTATCTTTTTATTTAAAAAAATTAATTCCAATTATGTGATATCTCATTATAATTCTTAAACCTTCATTATTAACTATTTCATATTTCATTTACTTAACCTATGCATGACACGATTTTCTAGCCTACTAAGTTTATATATAAACATTGACTTTGTTCTTAAGCCAATGTGATATTAATATGTTACCTAACAATTCATTTTGTATTTACAAATTTTAAATACGTATGAAACATTGTTCTCGTTTTGTCATAGAGGAAATAAAAGTTAATAGGGAGTGAGAATAGAACAACACAGGATTGGACAAAACCATTGATACTTTTATTTTATTTTCTTAAGTTAATTAATTTGTTTATATGTGAGTTTGTTCTTCAACAAAAGAACACGAAATGAAGTTGAAACCCCGCTTGTTTACTCAATCCCTTCATACATATGTGCATACTCTCTCTCAAATTAAACCTAGCAAAACAAATTTTTTTCTCATCCCCACACACACACACTCAAAAAATTAAATTTGATAACGGTATGTAACCTGATTTATAAAGCTACATCCTAAAATCAATCGATAGTATGAGTAGCTCACAAGATCTATTTTTTTTTCAACACAAGACGTGGGTTTACACCCACCGAGTGAGTACGAAGTCATACCAATGTCGAGTTACGAGTTGATACCAATTTTCAACGGAATTTTCAATTCTATAATCTTATTATCAAGCTCAATTTCTTCAAACTTAATTCTAAAATCAATTGGAAATAGAATAAGCAACTCAAATATTTATAAGTGGAGACCATGGGCGGCCCTAGGGGTGGGCGGAGGATCACCGGCCAGGGCCCGATATTTCGAATGGCACGTTATTTAAAAAAAACCTGATATGTATATGTAAAAATAATTAATAGGGTATACTTACACAAAAACAACATAGGCCCACTTACAAAATTATTCTTATGGTTTAGGTTAGTTATTCGCTCATTGGCATTAGGTTTATACCTTTAGTGAGTCAAATACTCAATTTCATTAAGGCCTAAGGACAGGTTTTTCGAGCTCGAATATGGTACACGGATTCTTAGGATCAGCCTGATGGAGACTCAAAGATAATTTGCACCCAACACAAGGAAAAAAGATGGATTTATCTAGCAACTATGGTGAGTAGGATGATCCATTTTGATATGTCGTGACACAATAGGTTAAGTCGTCGCTATCATATGAACCATTGTCAAAGGGATGAATATCAACCACTTATCAAACCAATGGGTCCATCAACCATTCAATAAAGATAGACCAAATATGTGCCATCAAATTTTAACCCACTCTTGCCCACCAACAACCTCTATTTGAAAAGAAAATGCCAATTTGATGTCTAATGTAAATGGACCTAAATTCATTTTTTTAATATAGATATAAATAATGTTTTCTAAAAATTGAGCACACCAATCAATAATACAAAATCACATCTCGAATAGTTACACTAACATAAAACTTGAATCAATCGTATGTTATAAACAGGCAAACCTCAACAATTTTTAATAAAATTGAGTTCAATGAATCCTTGTATATGTAACACCAATGAAATATTTAACCATAAAAACAAAATAAAAGTTCATATTTCATAATATAATATAATATAATATGAAATAAACATCCATGTCATACAATTTAAGATTTACCAAAACATGTAAACTATTCGTTTTACAAAAGATTTAAAATAGCATGCGGAAGTTAAGTTCTTCATTGTGTTTGGTTCTTCTTGTCGCTTGGTCTTCATCCTTGATCCCCTTATCAATCACCTATAGATCAAAAATTTATCATTTACATTATATATAATGAGCGTATAACATATCGAGTTAGACCCCAAATACCCAAAACAACAAACCAAAAATTTTGTTCAAGAGCTCGCCGTAAGCTACTGTTGGGTTACCGTAGCTTACGGTAAACTCCTTATGTCCGAGACAGTAGGTCTCAGCCGTAAGCTACGTTTGAGGACCGTAGCTTATGCTGCAGATCAACTGCAGACTTTCACCTCTTGGTTCATTTATGAAAATGTCCATAACTTTTGCATTTCTCGTCCGTTTAGCTTCAAGTTTGTTTCTATATGATCGTAATCGATCACCCACATTCTTAGCTTTAAACACTTCATCCAAAATAGTGAGTTCTTACACTTAATGCTATCGAAGTAAATTAATTCACACAGTTATTTTGACCCGTTAATCAATTCAACCACGTTTCCTTTACTCTTATGATGAGAATTAGCGCCTTGCGGAAACTCAACTCTCCTATATGTTTACTAACTACATTTTACGCATCCGTCACTTGGCTTGCGCCTTGTTATACCTTCTTCTCTTTTAGTTTATCCATTTGGCTATTTTAGCCAAACAAGAAACCTCTTCCTAACCGTATCATGAGTTTACGGTTCACGATTTGCGTTTCCGCCACCCGGTTTACGCGTTCTCATATTTTTGGTTCATTATGTGGATTCCACCACTTACAAACGAATTCCAACTTATGTTAACCACTAATTACTAGTTTGACTCATTCGTGCGAAATCCGTCGCTTAAGAATGACTAGATTTTTCCTTTAAGTATTTCTTCGTTTATTATCACATTAACAATCAAGTAAATGAATAAATTATACAGGGTGTAAAACCATGTACGTTAAAGTTTCCCTTTCAGTCGCGTGTCAGCCTCAGCTTGGCCACTTGACGCCTTCCCCAAATTGCCTGTAGAGTTCAACCCAATTCATCGCTTAGAACTCATAGTATAGCATATGACACAATTTATCGAAATCTCATTTATAAGATCTATTTCCTGAAATCTCTCGTTTCATTCAACTATTAGTCTTGATTTTAGGCATTTTATCAAACATCTTATAGGCATGGATCTTTTCATTGATTCTATTGAGTCTCTATCTCATGAATTTGCCATGTTTTACTTCAAATGAAATAATGTGACTAACATGGTTAATAACATCTCAAGTTCATTATAGTAATATCAATTTCAGTATCATATTTCATGTATTCAACCCATTTTCTCATACCCACCTACATTCCCATGGCTACATTATTCAAACACTCAATTGATAGTGTTTGACCTAAAATTCTTCATCAAGGTTTGTTCTAAAGCATGTATACTACTATTATTTCACTTTGATTTCAACAACTTATGCAAGAATTGAAATCTCTAGAACTCTATGATTCTTCATACATCATCAAATATCAAATTTCAACATACCTTATGATCTCCTAGTAGTGGTGATCAATATTCTATACTCATGCAGAAATTTGGGACGCAATTTCGTCTTCAATTTGATCTGTTGGTTTGAAGTAGGGTTTACCTTCTTCTCCCTCTCTCTGCTCGAACTCAGTACACACACTTGTGTGTTTTTATTTTTTTTTAATTTCCTATTTATTAAACTAGATATCAAATTAACCATTTTAGTCCCTTATGTTTGGTTGTTGTTCCATTGCCACAATTTAAGGTTTATTGAACATTGACATGTTACTAACCAGGTTACTTATTCTTAGTTATTACACTTTATAGTTTTTACTCGGGGCAATGCCATATATTTGTGTGTTGTTTATATATATATATAACGAAATTTTAACCATATAAGTTAATTTTTTTGGATGTTACAATTCCATCCTCCTTAATAGGTTTCGTCCCCGAAACATTGCTACGTACCAAAGAGTGAAGGGTAGAGTCTTTTCATTTCTTCTTCAGATTCCCATGTGGTTTCCGATCCCTTTCGATGTTTCCATTTAACCTTCATTTGTTCTTTATTTCTCAATCCTTTGACTTTTCGGTCGATAATTTCTATTGGTTCAGCTATGTAGCTAAGTTTGTCATCGATTTTTATATTAGTAAGTGGTACATAGGCTGCCTCGTCCACCAAACATTTGCGGAGGTGCGATACATGAAAAGTGTTATGTATTCCACTCAACTCATCCGGAAGTTCTAATCGATAAGCCACCTTGCCCACCCGACTACTAATTTTGAATGGCCCTATAAACCGCGAGCTTAGTTTTCCTCTCTTTCTAAATCGAATGACCCCCTTCCATGGAGATACCTTGAGCATTACTCTATCACCCGCTTGAAATTCAATTGGTCTTCGTCTTTTATCCGCATAGGACTTTTGTCGATCTTGGGCAGCTTTTAAATGAGCTCGTACAGTATCAATCTTTTCGTTCATGGCTTTAATCACATCTTTATGGGCAAGTTCTTTAGGTCCTACTTCACCCCAACAAACCGGGGTTCGACACTTTCGGCCGTAAAGCATCTCATAAGGCGCCATACCAATGCTTGAGTGATAGCTGTTGTTGTAAGAAAATTCAACCAGCGGTACATAGGCATACCAACTACCTCCAAAGTCGATAATACATGCTCGTAGCATATCTTCCAATGTTTAAATGGTTCTTTCACTTTGCCGTCTGTTTGAGGGTGATATGCTGTACTAACTAATAGCTTAGTACCCATCTGTTTTTGAAATTCTTGCCAGAATTTCGATGTGAATCTAGTATCTCTGTCAGATACGATGGATACGGGCACTCCATGACGTGCGACAATTTCGTTTATATACACTTCTGACATCTTTTCGGAAGTATAAGTTTCACGAATGGGAATGAAATGAGCACTCTTAGTCAATCTATCTACTACTACCCAAATGGCGTCATAACCTCGTGCCGTTCTCGGCAACTTAGTCAACAGGTCCATAGTGATATGTTCCCATTTCCAAACTGGTATGTCTACGGTTGTAGTTTTCCGTATGGCTTTTGATGTTCTGCCTTTACTTGTAAACAAGTTAGGCACTTTTCAACGTACTTCGCCACATCTCTTTTCATCCCAGGCCACCAATAATTTCGTTTCATATCTAAGTACATTTTGGTCGCCCCAGGGTGAATCGAATAACGCGTCTTATGGACTTCATTAAGTAAGAGCTCCTTAACACCACACGTGTTTGGAACCCATATTCTACCAAATCGGGATTTCAATCCGTTATCTCCATCCACTAAATCTTTCACTTGTCCCTTCACTCGTTCCTTTCTTAAATTTTCTTCTTTTACCGCTTCAATTTGGGCTTCTCGGATTCGTTCGAGCAAATCCAAAGTTACCACCAATTGCATCGACCGTACTCGGATGGGGTGTATCCTTCCTTTCGACTAAGGGCATCGGTCACTAATTGGCCTTTCCTGGGTGGTAATGTATTTCGCAATCATAGCCTTTCACTGTCTCCAACCAACGTCTTTGCCTCATATTTAATTCCTTTTGATCAAAGAAATACTTCAAACTCTTATGATCAGTGAAAATAATGCACTTCGTCCCATATAAGTAATACCTCCAAATCTTTAAGGCGAATATCACTGCCGCCAGTTCGAGGTTGTGAGTCGGATATTTCTTCTCGTGGACTTTCAATTGTCTCGAGGCATAAGCAATGACCTTACCTCTTTGCATAAGTACACACCCAAGACCCAGTGTGATGCGTCTGAGTATACTACCAAATCGTCTGTGCCATCTGGCAAAGTCAACACAAGTGCACTGGTCAACTTTTCTTTGAGCAAGCCTTATCTTGTTCGTCGCTCCAGATAAATTTCTCATCTTTACGAGTTAGTTTGGTTAATGGCGAGGCAATCTTGGAGAAGTCTCCAATGAATCTCCTGTAATAGCCGCAAGTCCTAAAAAGCTCCTTATCTCTGAAGGGTTTTTCGAAGGGTTCCATTACGACACGGCTTCTATCTTGGACGGATCGACTAATATTCCATCGGCACTAGTGACATGCCTTAGGAATTGTATTTCTCGAGCCAAAAGGCGCATTTTGAAAACTTAGCATAAAGTTTTCCCGTCTCAATGTTTTTAATACTTCTTGTAAATGACTAGCGTGATCTGTCTCGCTTTTTGAATACACCAAAATATCGTCGATAAACACTATCACCGACTTATCGAGCATTGGTGTGCAAACCCGGTTCATAAGATCCATAAAAGCCGCGGGCGCATTCGTTAGTCCGAAAGACATTACTAGAAATTCATAGTGTCCGTATTGTGTACGGAACGCTGTTTTTGGCACATCTTCTTCCTTTACCCTCAGTTGGTGATAACCTGACCTCAAGTCAATTTTTGAAAACCAACTCGCCCCTTGTAGTTGGTCAAATAAATCATCAATTCTCGAAAGTGGGTATCTATTCTTTACAGTAAGTTTGTTCAACTCGCGGTATTCGATACACATACGCATGCTCCCGTCTTTCTTCTTCACAAATAATACCGGTGCTCCCCAAGGGGAGACACTTGGTCGAATAAATCCCTTATCCAGTAATTCTTGTAAGTGCGACATTAGTTCTTGAAGTTCCGATGGTGCTAATCTATACGGTGCCCTAGCCACCGGTTTCGCACCCGGGACTAATTCAATTCTGAACTCTATCTCACGCTCAGGTGGTACCCCTGGTAAATCTTTCGGGAATATATCTTCAAAATCTCGTACGACTGGTATGTTTTCAACTTTGGGCAGCTCTTTTTCCGCATCATGCACATAAGTTAAATAAGCCTTATACCCATGTAATATGAGTCTTTGGGCTTTCATTATTGAGCATACCATAAGGTTACAACTCTTTTCTCCATAGATAGTGGTATGCCTTCCACTCGGAGATGTTAGTTGTATCTCCTTGCGAAAACATATTACCTTGGCGTGGTAACGAGACCCAATCCATTCCAATCACTACTTGAAACTCCCCCATCGACATAGGTATTAAGTCTACTAAGTAAGCCTCCCCATCAACGTTCATTTTGCAATCCAGACATATATCACAAACAACAATTTTATTATTATTACCTACTTCTACTTCCATTGGCATAGGTAGTTTTGTTAATATAAATGAAGAATGTCGAATAAATCTATGTGAAACAAAAGATTTATTCGCACCCGTATCAAACAATACGTGTGCGGGAATATTATTTACGGTAAATAACCTGAAACCACATCGGGTTCGATCTTAGCCTCAGCCGCAGTTATTTGGAAGGATCTTGCTTTTGCTCTTAGAACCTCCGTTTTTGTGTCGGGTATCACCTTCTTTTCTGCCAATTCTGGGCATTCAGATTTCTTGACCCGGTTGGTAATATTTGTAGCATACCGACACTTTGCCAGGGCAAATTGAAGCTGCGTGTCCTGTTTTACCGCATATAATACACGGTTTATCTTCAAAATAGCATTACCCCGATGGCCACGACCGCACGTCTTGCAGTTAGGTTATCCCCCTTTTGCACTTGCTTTCTTTGAGGACTCGGTTACCTTTGGTTTCTTTGTGGGACTTGGATTTGCATCTAACTCCCTCCTTTCACCCCTTTCGACTTGTTTCTCAGCTCAATTTCATGCTCCCGTGCAGCATTGATAATCTCTATGAGATTCTTATAATTTGAGGGAGTCATAAACTCCCCTATACTCTGCACTCAACATATTGTGGTAGTGATATAATTTTTGTTCCTTGGTTTTTACTAGCTCATCACTAAACCTCAACTTATCCAGGAATATTCCTGTGATCTTGTCGATCGTTTCACCTTTATGCCTCAAATGCATAAATTCTTCCTTTATCTTGTTGATCACAGCTCTGGGGCTGTGGTGTTTGAGGAAGGTTCTTTAAATTCTTCCCAGGTCATGGCTCGCGTAGCCTCAACCCCTTGTTCATTCTTAAGATTATTCCACCAATCCTTAGCTTGGCCTCTCAGTTGGCCAGTTCCATAGACTACGAAATCGTTGGTGTCGCAATGCGTTCGTTCAAAGATACCCTCCATATCACTTATCCATCTTTGACAAGCAATTTGGTCAACTTCTCCGTTATAAATTGGGGGTTTGCATGCCATGAACTTGTCATAAGAACAGACTTTCTTCTCTTTATTCTTGTTCTTTCTTGATTAAGACTTTCTTTCAGTTTATTGATTCTTTCTTCAACAGTCGTGAGTATTGTGGTTTGTAGCCTTTCCATGAATCCTGGTAAGCTGGCTTAAAGATTTCCGACTTCTTCGAAAATCTTTTCTTGTATATCTTCAGTCATAAGGGATACCGTATCATCACCAGTTCCACTCAACATCTCTTAAATGAAATGTTCATAATAGTTTGATAAATAACTTGTTTAATCATCTCCATATCATCGTATGGTGATTTATTCTCATCTTTAATAATGTACGAGGTGTATCTTTCCTCTTTGATTTGGCCAATTATACAACTTGGATTGACCATTCATGCTTAATGCATTTTTTCCGGATTCGAGTGTATAATTACACCCTTCCCATATACTTTGCTCTATTTCTTTTATAAAATATTTTGTTAAGGTTTACTTCACTATCATTCTTACCGGATGTCTTGACCAAACTTTGAACCGAACACATTCTTTAAACCTAAGCTCTGATTACCAAATGTAACACCAATGAAATATTTAACCATAAAAACAAAAATAAAGTTCATATTTCATAATATAATATAATATAATATGAAATAAACATCCATGTCATACAATTTAAGATTTACCAAAACATGTAAACTATTCGTTTTACAAAAGATTTAAAATAGCATGCGGAAGTTAAGTTCTTCATTGTGTTTGGTTCTTCTTGTCGCTTGGTCTTCATCCTTGATCCCCTTATCAATCACCTATAGATCAAAAATTTATCATTTACATTATATATAATGAGCGTATAACATATCGAGTTAGACCCCAAATACCCAAAACAACAAACCAAAAATTTTGTTCAAGAGCTCGCCGTAAGCTACTGTTGGGTTACCGTAGCTTACGGTAAACTCCTTATGTCCGAGACAGTAGGTCTCAGCCGTAAGCTACGTTTGAGGACCGTAGCTTATTCTGCAAATCAACTGCAGACTTTCACCTCTTGGTTCATTTATGAAAATGTCCATAACTTTTGCATTTCTCGTCCGTTTAGCTTCAAGTTTGTTTCTATATGATCGTAATCGATCACCCACATTCTTAGCTTTAAACACTTCATCCAAAATAGTGAGTTCTTACACTTAATGCTATCGAAGTAAATTAATTCACACAGTTATTTTGACCCGTTAATCAATTCAACCACGTTTCCTTTACTCTTATGATGAGAATTAGCGCCTTGCGGAAACTCAACTCTCCTATATGTTTACTAACTACATTTTACGCATCCGTCACTTGGCTTGCGCCTTGTTATACCTTCTTCTCTTTTAGTTTATCCATTTGGCTATTTTAGCCAAACAAGAAACCTCTTCCTAACCGTATCATGAGTTTACGGTTCACGATTTGCGTTTCCGCCACCCGGTTTACGCGTTCTCATATTTTTGGTTCATTATGTGGATTCCACCACTTACAAACGAATTCCAACTTATGTTAACCACTAATTACTAGTTTGACTCATTCGTGTGAAATCCGTCGCTTAATGACTAGATTTTTCCTTTAAGTATTTCTTCGGTTATTATCACACTAACAATCAAGTAAATGAATAAATTATATAGGGTGTAAAACCATGTACCTTAAAGTTTCCCTTTCAGTCGCGTGTCAGCCTCAGCTTGGCCACTTGACGCCTTCCCAAATTGCCTGTAGAGTTCAACCCAATTCATCGCTTAGAACTCATAGTATAGCATATGACACAATTTATCGAAATCTCATTTATAAGATCTATTTCCGAAATCTCTCGTTTCATTCAACTATTAGTCTTGATTTTAGGCATTTTATCAAACATCTTATAGGCATGGATCTTTTCATTGATTCTATTGAGTCTCTATCTCATGAATTTGCCATGTTTTACTTCAAATGAAATAATGTGACTAACATGGTTAATAACATCTCAAGTTCATTATAGTAATATCAATTTCAGTATCATATTTCATGTATTCAACCCATTTTCTCATACCCACCTACATTCCCATGGCTACATTATTCAAACACTCAATTGATAGTGTTTGACCTAAAATTCTTCATCAAGGTTTGTTCTAAAGCATGTATACTACTATTATTTCACTTTGATTTCAACAACTTATGCAAGAATTGAAATCTCTAGAACTCTATGATTCTTCATACATCATCAAATATCAAATTTCAACATACCTTATGATCTCCTAGTAGTGGTGATCAATATTCTATACTCATGCAGAAATTTGGGACGCAATTTCGTCTTCAATTTGATCTGTTGGTTTGAAGTAGGGTTTTACCTTCTTCTCCCTCTCTCTGCTCGAACTCAGTACACACACTTGTGTGTTTTTAATTTTTTTTTTAATTTCCTATTTATTAAACTAGATATCAAATTAACCATTTTAGTCCCTTATGTTTGGTTGTTGTTCCATTGCCCACAATTTAAGGTTTATTGAACATTGACATGTTACTAACCAGGTTACTTATTCTTAGTTATTACACTTTATAGTTTTTACTCGGGGCAATGCCATATATTTGTGTGTGTGTTTATATATATATATACGAAATTTTAATCATATAAGTTAATTTTTTTCGGGATGTTACATGATAAGTCAAAGTTTTAACAATTGATCTCAACTTCTAAGAAACTATGTATATGATGACAACAATTTACTCACCCATAAGGAACTGAATGAAGGGGTGGACCTACCTTAGCGAAAGGGGTAGCGCTACCCCTTGGCGCTCCGGTGGTAGTGTAAATTTTGGAAAAAAAATTGACCTTTTTTGACATTTTTTCGATTTCGTTACCCTTTCTTTTATAAAACATTACCCCTACGAAGATTTTCTAGATCCGTCACTAAATATTATAACGAAACCTAAAATAATAGTACTAGTGTTAGAATTATAACTGAAACTATAAAATAAATTTGAAATTTAGTGGATGTATGATGGTTTAGGATTTAGATAAGTGAGTTGTACACCTTAAATTATAAAATAGCTATTGACACAACATTATTTTTCAAATTATTTTCATATATCTCTACAATAACAGTTGAGATGTTGTCTTCTAGACAATAATAATCACTTGAAGAAAAAACATCTGACTGGTGATATTATGGCACTACTATATAAATTTGTTATTATTGCCAAATTCAATAATTTTCTGTAAGCATACTTAAAATAATAACATGCGAAAAAAATGACAAAAAGTGAGTGGAGTCACATGTGATTTCAAATTTAAAATAACAAAAAAAGTTTCATAACGATAAAATTACTTTTTTAAAATTTTCGTAAGTTGATTCGTTTATATGTGAAAATAATTACATGTGTTTGAGCCATTCATGTATTGATTTATTTTGTATTTTTATGATTTTCATTTGTATTTTCGTCAATTTTCATATATGAATGCTATAATTGTATATGTATATCCATAGTTATTTATACTATATAATAAATGAAAATGTTAGCGGACATTTCGTCACCATTTTAGATTGTTTATTATTTAGTTTTCCGTCTTTCTTTTCTAATTAATTATGAACTAGTATTAAGCCTCACCGTGTTACGGTGGGTGCGTAAAACTGTATCAAATGGTACCAATGTCACATCACTACCAACAATCGGCGACATTGAAGTTGGGAGGTGTGAATGCGAAGAAATTAGATCGTTATGTAAAACATAGAAAATAATAACTAAGTCGACTAAGTACCCGCATGTTGCGATGAACCTGTCAAACCGGAAAAAATAGACGACGTAAAAACGTTGAACCAAGCGTAAACCAAAACTTAAAAACGTTCAACCACACAACCACGTTGTGCCGTGTGAACTCGCAAAATCTAGAACGAAGCGTAAAACAAAAATTTTGTGAAATATGAAAAATATAGGAGACTAAAGTTTAAGGTAAGAAGTTTGTGAGGTTAAACTGCAAAAGATACAAACTTTTGGGTTAAAAGTGAAAGTCAAATAATTTTAGATTAATAGTATAATATCAGTTTTTATTTTTGAAAACCCCGCCATGCATTGTGTACAACTCTCAATGCATAAACATTTTGAAAACTTATAATATATAAATAATTATTATTTAGTTATTTTTGTGAACTTTATTATTTACTTATTCATAGTTACTATATTCATTAATTAATAAGTGAATTTAATATGAAATTATTTAATTTTTTTTCTAAATAAACTTATTATTTTTTTACATAAGAAATTATATTTAAGTTTCCAAGTATCACCAAATTAAAAAAAATATTTATAAAAATATGTCAAATAATAAAAAAAAAGTGACATTACAAAAGATCCAAATCTTTTGTCCATATATATATATATATATATATATATTTCTATATATATTAATATTTCTATAATATAACTATAATATGAGTTAACTAAATTGTGTTAAATTAATATTTAATGAAGTAAGTACACTTTAGTTGAATTAACAATAATTAGCAATTACATAAAAAAATTAAATAGATAATTGAAAAAAATGTTTTAAAAATTAACTTAACACAATTTATAAATGTTACGTCAAAGTTTATTTAAAAAAACATATCGTGACGTTTGTGTGTGTAAACAAATGACATCATATTTTATACAATGCAATAACACATAGTTTATTCCACCCGTTCAATGCACGTGTTTTTAAAGACATATTTTTTATTACTAAATATATAACATTATATTCATTTAACCCGTGTAATATACAGAATTTTAGCCTAGTTATTTACAGAGTTAAATGCCATTTTAGTCCCTGTGATTTGGTTCATTTTGTCAGTTTAGTCCAAAGTTTCATTTTTGCATGTGGGTCCAAGAAGGTTTCACTGTTGCCATTTTAGTCTACTGGGTTAACTTCACCCATTTATTCTGTTAACAAGAAGGGCAATTCGGTCATTTTATATGGCCAAATTGCCCTTCTAGTTAGCAAAATTAGATATAAAATGATCGAATTGCCCTTCTCGTGAATAGAAAAATGGATGAAGTTAACCCAGTGAACTAAAATGGCAACGATGAAACCTTTGGACCCACAGGCGAAAAATGAAACCTTTGGACTAAACTGTCAAAATGGCCCAAACCACAGGGACTAAAATGACATTTAACTCTTATTTATATATTATCAACTATCAATTAGCAACATCTTTATGCTATGTTGACTTGTATCTCTTGCATTGATGGTATTTTATGTTTATATGTGGTTGTATTGTGGGTTATCTTGGTTGTACCCTATTTGGGTATTCAAATGGGATTTTGGCTGTTTGCATCCTCATTTGATCAAGGACCCTACCGTCATACCTCTTCCCATCGCCCCATCTCACTGCGGTCTCTGCCGTTTCTGGCCGCCGACAAACCTAAAGTTCTTCTTCATTGTTTTCTCCGGCCAACCTTTTATCTGCTGAAGGTAAAAAAATAGTTTGTTTGATTGAAACCTGGAAGGATTAGGGTTTTGATCTTTGTTTTTGTTCATCTTTAACCCGTTAAACGACCAGGTTTGTGTTGCATGTCGGTTTTATATCGTCCAAACCTTTAAGGCTTCTTTTTCGGTTGGAATTTTTGGGCGATTTGCTTTTTTTTTAGCTCGAATGTGATGTATTTTGGGAATTTTTTAAATATGATTTTAGGGGTCTTTGATTTTCTGTTAACAGACCTCGCTGTGTTTTTTCGATGAAGATGAACATGTTGTTTCATCTGAGACATATTGGTTAAGACAAGTCATTTAGGTTTGTTTCTAGTAATCTAAGGTTTTTGGCTAATGTTGATTTTAGAGAAGTGGTTATTGTTTTTTTTTTTTTTATAAAGGAAGTCGTGAGATATATTGATTTGTTTGTGGTCAGCTGAGGCCTTTGGGCTATTATTGATTACTGTTTTTTATGAGCTAAATGTTGGTTTTTGTTTGGTCATTTGAGAAGTTTGGGATAATGTTGATATTCTGAGATGTTGTTACTTTTTCGATGACGATGAACATGTTGGGTCATCCGTGTTGGTTTGTTTGTGGTAATTTGAGTCCTTTGGGATACTGCTGATTCAGATGACAATGAAAATATGGTTTCATCCGAGAGCTTTTTGTGAACACAAGTATTGTTGGATTGTTGACGGATACAGTATTGTTTTAAATTGTTCATTCGTAAAATCATATTCTTTGTATCTTTGGTTTTGGTGAAGATGGCTTGAAGCTCATCGGAGAGTTATTGCATCACGTGTTCTTGTAAAACTCTAACACATTTTCGTAATATTTTAATCAAATGCGGAAAATTAGTGTCACACCCGACCCGCAGCGGAAATAAAAATCGAGACATAATTGGGTTATCATCAAAGCTCATGACATTTACTAATAATAGGTTTCATATCTATTAAGTTGAAATTTAAAATCAAATATCCAAACACAAGGAAACATATAAGCACAAGAAAAACATTGTTCTAAACAAGCTGTATTTTAATTCTTCTAAGGTCATTCCTATGTGTTCCTCCCCTCAGTCTGTCCACCTGTATCATGTGTAAAACAAAATTTTGGGTCAACAAAAGTTGGCGAGTGAATCTAAATTTAACAATTAAACAGTTTAATATATTGGTTGTTATAATAAAAATGTGCATGGACCATATATGAACTTATGTATATATAATTAAATCACAAACCACATAATATCAATGATGAACATATGAACACGATGCATGATGAACTTGAGATCAAGGCTCAATCAAACGGAGCCGATCTAATGAGGCACCTGATGCTCAACTCGTATCCCACGAGGAATTGATGGGCCTTAAATGAATGATTGCACTGAAATGATAAAATGTATCCACACATAACCACACAAACAAATATACATATTAGATCACATAATGGTGTTAGCACAAGTGTTTAAATAAATAAAATATGTAACGACACATGATACACCCAAAACATGATTAAAAAGGGGAATTTGTAAGGATTCACTCACAGTGGGTGCGTTTCCTCGATTGATGAAGAGTGCGCACGTATTGAGGATTTAACCGACGAAGAAATCTAACCTAAATAATAACACAATAATTCGATAAATATATAAAAATAATATTTTGATTTAATACTTTTTGTTAGATTTTTTTAGGTTATTTTTGTTGTATTTGTTGGGATTTTTAAACCTATAAAATCATGTCGTTAAGGATTTTAATTAATTTTTAAGTATAATATTATATACAAAAATTAATATTTTAAAATAAAATAATAATAAAAAAACTTGTCAGACCTGACAAGGGGGTCTGACCGGTTCGTTTGGTGTTGTTGGCAGCGTGTGGTGAGACTCGAACTTGTGACCTCCCGTTTACGTGTACGTAGCTCTTCCAACTGAGCTACGTGTCTAACTCGTAAGAAACCTGATTTTAATTACTCTTATATACTTATTAGAATATATCAGAAATTGTTTAATTTAAAAAGGATTTAAAATCCTTAGAATCGGCGTGCATACCTAGTCTCGAACCCGCGACCTTAATGCTGTTTTGCACCCAGCCCATCCAACTAGGCTTGGTGTCTAACCCGCTTATATTAGAATTTTTATTATACTTATGAACTAACTGTCAGGTGTTCCGGTTGACTAAAAAAATTAATTTTATCGCTGAAAACCGGCTGTAAGTACGAATCGAATTCGGGACTTGCATGTTATATTTGCACACAGTCCACCACTGGACTGTGTGTCTAACCCGATGAAATATCCGTTTTTAAATACTCTTAAACATTACCCGACTTCATCTTCTTTCGTTAAAACCCACTGATACAAGATCATCCGATTGAATTGTGATGTTTTGATTTGATTTTTATGCAACACTAATTACAAAAAGATAGGAAGGGTTGTTCTGTACCGAATCGGTGGTGGTTGATACTCCGGTGACTCTTCCGGTGGCTATACCAAGATTCCGGCGGTTGTAACAACTCCGACGAAGCAGCAATTAAACGCAGAAAGTGTGCGGTGTATTTGAGATTCCAAACAATCGATTGAGCGAGTTTTTACAAAGCCAAATGCCCACTATTTATAGATGCGTAGTGTGGACAGTTTCAGAAATCGATTTAAAAGATTTCAGTTATGATTTGATATCCTCCATGATGTGTAACCGAAACATGATTGGAGATTGGTTTCTGTTTTGATTTACTTCGAAGATAACAACCATTGATTTCGGATTGAAAGTTACAGTCGCCGTGATTTTGGGCGGTCTAAACTTGAACTGGTTTAAGAACCGGATATAGTATACAATTTATTTATGTCAGGATAATTTCACAAATGTGAGTGTAGTCCGGTGGTGTTTTGAGGGTGTGAATATGTGGGGAACCCGGGTCCGATTCCGGTTGTCCCCTTTTTCTTCATTTTATTTTATTTTATTTTATTCTTTTGGTTTTATTAATATCTTTTATTCTTTTATTATTCAATATTAATTTTACTTAAAATAAATAATAATATAATAACACTACTAATTAAATTCGCAACGAACTTTATCATAAATACTAAAATTTCAAACGAAGCAGGTTTTGAAAACCCGTTTTTACATGAATGTTAAAATTAGGTCCCAATTTTTTTTCTTTTTGTAATTAATGTACAAGTCCGGGTTAACGAATAACCTAGACAAACTAACTTAATGGGTAATTACACAACTAATTAACCTAAAAAACAATAAGATTTTAATACATAAAACTTTGTCATGCGTGATCACGATTAAACTTTCCCGAATAATGCTCCGCGGAATAGCAGTTAAGAGTGTTCGGTTCTTGGCATGCTTGGTCGTCTATCCGTCCAGTTCCCACCTTAGTGAAATCCTGTCAAAACACTAAAAACTTAAGTTCTATGGTCAAACGATTAATAATCGAAACATTTGAACGAAAACATTAAGCTCAAAATATCCGCTTTTTATTTTATTTTTTTAGCCCCCTTACCCGACCGGGTCAAATTTCCACCCGGCCGTGTCAACTGAAACATGTCATTTTCTCAGCACCTTTATCCGGCCGGGTCAGTTTTCCACCCGACCGTGTCCCTAAAAATTTCAACTCATTACAAAATTATCAAACACTTTGATGTCAACCACTATTTTATAACAGAACATCGCCATAAACAACATCGAACTATTTCATAAAAAAAATCTATAAAAATGACCCAAGATCATTTATATTGTTAACCAACTTTTGACCAAAAATCATGCAAAGGTAAAATCGTTAAGATCTCGAAACAATTTCTGCAAGTAACGGACCTTTTGCTGTCAACAACTATTTTATTGACAAAACAGCCGCGAAAACCCTGCCAGACAACTTTAGAAACATCTATAAAAATTACCAAACGTCCTTTACCTTGTGAAGCAACTTCTGACCAAATATCGTGTCAAAACTCGATGGTTAAGAACTCGAAACAATTTCTGCAAGTAGCGGACCTATTGCTGTCAACAACTATTTTATTGACAAACAGCCGCGAAAACTCCATTAGACAACTTTAGAAAAACCTATAAAAATTACACAATATTATTTATGTTTTCAAACAAATTCTGACCAAATATCGTGTCAAAACTCGATGTTTAAGACCTCGAAACAATTTCTGCAAGTAGCGGACCTGTTGCTTTTAACAACTATTTTATTGACAAAACAGCCGCGAAAATTCTTTCAGACAACTTTAGAAAAACCTATAAAATTACACAACATTATTTATGTTGTCAAACAACTTCTGACCAAATATTGTGTCAAAACTCGATGGTTAAGACCTCGAAAAATTTCTGCAAGTAGCGGACATACTTGTCACCAACAACTAATTTATTCACAAAACACGATAAGTGGTTACGAACCATTTTACTCGTTTGACCCGTCATGGTTGACACCATAGGGTCACATTTTAATATTTTGTCATTAATCACTATAATACTTTCCATAATTCTATTCTAGGAGTTGTAAGGTTTACTTACATTGCGTCCGATTGAGCTTTCTCTCGTCTTTGACCCGTTTGACCCATTCTTTTTCAAGCTCCCACCTAGCTTGTCAAGTGTCAAACTATCATGTAATATCCACAAGATAATTAAATTAGTCATCAATATCATGACTATCACACTTATGGACTTTTATACCATATTTCACATTCGATTCTATTATAGGTCAGTTTGACTTTTAAAAAGGCAAAATGCCAATTGACACACATATTTGCACTAACAAGATCAATAAACTAATTTAGGCACTTTATCAAATACTTGGTAGGCATCACCTTTAAACCAACAATTTAGCTAAGTTGTCCTACCAAAGTATCCATGTATCAACAACTCAACAAATTCATACATTTCTCAATATTTAACTAACCTAACTTCTTCATTTGTTCAAGCATGATATCAATTTAATCATACAAGAATTTGGGTTTCATGCCTAGATCAAAACCCACTTCATTGTATATATGAATATTAACCAAATTTCTAAGACGTTTAAGTAAATCACACATGCAAACAAGTATGATGATAAACACTAATATAACATCAATTCCATCATACTATCAAAACCCAATTAGCATCAAGACTCATCACTAAACTATTAGAGATGACCAAATAGCACATATAATTGCACTAAACCATTCATGCAACACAATCAAGTTCTGAATTTTAGCACAAACAATCTATTACAAAATGATAAATGCCAAACCCATAGTTATCGACATCTGATCAAAATTTACTCTTGTGGGATTTGAAAGACATATCCCAGAAAGCTTCTGTCCAAATTTCAGCCCGATCGAACGGTCGGATCTCCGGGAAAATAGATTCTAAGGAGCTATGTTTTTATAAAAACGCAAATACGAGCTGCTATGAAAACAAGTTTAAATCTCTAGGTTAACAGTTTTATTTTACATTTCCACAATTCAAAGTGATCATATATATGTTATAAGCCTTGTATACAAAATTCAAGATGATCCAACGGTCAGATTTCTCGGATCAGTCAGTTCTTTACAACCGTGCATAAGTTAAACAATCTGGATAAATTTGTTTTCAACTCCATTAACGTCTAAAATCAAAGATTTAGGCAAATCGGAGCTTACCATTACGTTTTTTAGCGTCACAAAATGGTTCCGGGATGAAACCCGTAAGTTCGGTTGCCTCCGGACACCATCGACCGCCGCAAAACATCATCAAGGGCCACCCTTGTCTCTCTCTAGTTCCTTTTCTCTCTCTAACTCTAGATGGATCTGAAACAAATGAGCATAAAAATGCTCTTTTATACATAGAACTTTTGGCTAAGTGCATAATACACCTCTCATGGTTGGTGTTTACAACATTGGCCCTTCAAGTTCTACTAAGTTACAATATGAGGTAGCGGTATTACCTTGAAGCAGATTTAACATATTTCTTGATGTATTTATATATATTACTTAAAAAATACTTCGATAAAATACATTGCTATCCATCAAGTTCTTTTTTTTCATAAATAACTCTTAGCGACTAATAAATATCATTTTATAAATACACTGGAAGTAGGATGTTACAGTTTATAAGGCTGATCGTGTTGCTTTTCATTTGGCATGACGTTATTTAATGCAACAATGTAAAGCTTTTGAGCCTCAATGGCTTCACTTTCTTTGCTTGCTAGAATCCGTGTGTGCATGCATTATCATTGTGGTCATACTTGATGACTACTGCGTTTGTAAATTTATGTATTATCAAGTATCAACATCTTTAACCTTTTTTTGACTTATACCTCTAACATGGAAGGTGTGTTTATGCTTTATGTGATTGTAATGTGGGCGTCTTTTGGTTGTATCCCTTTGGGAATTTAAAGTGTTGTTTGATTGTTTACATCCTCATTTGCGACAGTTTTATTGAGCATTGGGTCTCCATTATGTGAATGTGTATAATTACTATGACGGTGTACATCATTTGGCTAGGTAACATTTGTTGAAGTCGTGTCTCACTTCTTAGTATTAGTAAGCCAACAAATTTGTTGCTAACTGATAATATATACGTTTACAAATATTCTTTGTGATTTGTTATTTAAAGTTGGTTAAAATGTGGTTACTACATCTAGTGTCAACTGGCTATGATGTTTTGAATATGATTTCATAAGTCTAAGAAGGCTTAATAAAAGTAAACGCTTTGAACCAGATTTCTCAGCCCAAAATTTTTTTGGTTAATATGTCATGTCTATTTATGTTAAGTCCAAATAAAAAGTTTATGTTTTGGGTGTATATTTCTTTTGGGTCTTTTCTTATATGTGTTCAGGCTATATCAATTCTTGGCGAGGACGAGCGAGTTGTTTTCTCGTTCTTTGTCATCACCATGGAACTAACAAAACAAATGGTTACAATTATGTGCCCGAGCCTATTTATAACTACGTACTAGTAACTTTAAATTTTGTTATAGAATTGTTGTTATTTGGTTATAGTATAGCGTAATTGATATGTTATTTCTTTTTCATTAAGATGTCAACTTCTAATGATGACGTGGGTGTCTTAGAACGACTTACCATTATAGAGTCAGACCGACGTATATATAACAAACTTAATTAGTTAATTGAAAAGAGTTAGCAAGATACGGGAAAAGCAGGCCGAGCTACAACTTGAACCAGACGCGCTTATCGCGTTATGTAGGCCTAACGATGTTAAGGAAAAAAAATTAGATGTATTTGCGGCTTAAAGCGTTGATTGTAAGTTTTCGTGTACTAATGCAAACAAGCAACGTTAGTAAATATAATTTGTAGTTTATCCGAATCCAATTTGGCATAAAATAACTATGCGTTAACACAATTTAACACCGCATCGCATCGCGGATATGCTCTCAACTAGTTATTCTATTATTAGTCACACTAGCTTACACACCCGTGTATTACATGGGTTGAATGACGAAAAAATGTAAATTATAAACTTATATACAATCTTTATTAATGATATGACTTATTAGATAAAATAGTAAAACAAAAGAACAGTCCAGCTAATCAAAATAATTTTCTAAGTTTTTACTTCTCTTTTAAGATACTACAATCCATCTTATTATATGACTTAAAAGAAGTAACACTAAAAAAATAAAAAATTAATGATCTCAAAATTGTAAGTATTTTTAAAAATAATTATAAGGTTATGGTAAATGAATTGTAATTAAATTCTACTATGTATATTAATGATATAATAAATACTTTGATATAAATACTATTTTTGGATATATGGATCATGAGACGAGATACAAATATCATCATAGCATAGAAAATATCACATATTAATATAAAATCATACTACAAATAAAGTATACGTTTAAAAGTTGGGACTAAAGTTTTTTAAACTATAATTTTGAGCGTCTACAACAACCTCTTTAATTAGTGGTCAACATTTAAATATTCAAAGTAAAACTCGTATGAAAAGTCGGAGTTCTCTAAGTTCTCACAACTCAATAGGGGTAATAAAGTATACATTTAAAAATAGGACTAAACTTTTTTAAATTATAATTTTGAGCGTCTACAACATCCTTTTTAATTAGTAATCGACATTTAAACATTCAAATTAAAACTCACCTGAAAAGTCGGAGTTCTTTAAGTTCTCACAACTTAATGTGGGTAATAAAGTATACATTTAAAAAAATAGGACTAAGTTTTTTAAACTATAATTGTGTACAACAACCTCTTTAACTAGTAGTCAACATTTAAATATTAAAATTAAAACTCGCATAAAAGTCAGAGTTTACTAAGTTCTTACAACTCAAAGAGGTTTCTCTTAATCCAAATATATTAGTTATAGATAATTATTAATTAAATTTAAAATTATATGTTTGATCTCTAACTATATTAATTAATATTATATTATATTATATTATTTGATACATATATATTAGTTATAGATAATTATTGATTAAATTTGAATTTATACGTTTATCTCTAACTATATATTATATATATATATTATATTATATTATGTGGTATAAAAATTAATATGTAATATTATTATTAAAAGTGAGGAGTTGGTTAATCAATATATGATATGATATTTCTTACGATTTTCTGATTATATATAGGGTTAGGTTCAATTCAAAACTCTAAAAAAGTTTAAGAACTTAAAGAATTCCTAAAAATCAATCATTTTATTGATTTATTTTACATATTTAATATTATTTAAAGATGATTTTATTATTTATTATAAGTAATTTTTTAATGTCGTGTATGTAATTACAAGTTTACATATTTGTAAAGACCAAACTACATATATACATATATTTAATATAAAATTATATATAATAAAATGGTTAAACTACTCTTAATAATATTAAATATATATATTAAATAAATAAAAATAAAATAATCAGTTGTCTTGAAATTCAAATTCTTATGAATAGAAAAAAGTGAATTTGAGTCAAATGTAATTCGAAGACATATAAAAAAGTCATTATAAATAAAGTCACTCTCATCCTCTTATTTTAAGTTTCTATATAAAATAGTTTATACTTACTTTTTTAAATTGAAGAAATCTTAAATACAAGTAAGCTTTTGATTAAAGAGGTTAGTTAATATCTATTTTCTTCACGAGGTCTGTTCAAAATAACTATTTCAGTCTAATACTTTAAAAATTGATAAAATAGTACTAGAGTTTTCATATTCATTTCAAGTAGACCCACCCGTAATTACTCCATCAAAACACATTCACCAAAACACAAGTCTTTCAATATTAAAGGTTGAAAACTTAGATAGTTCAACACTTTTGAAGGCACTTGAGACTTTTGGGGCAGAATTTAAAGAGGGTTTTGAGCCTCATTTCTTGTGCAAATCAACTACAACAGAAACTCATTACTATGAGCTTAGTTGGGAGCAAGGTGAGTGTAAGATTCCATCAAATTTTAAGTATTATATACAAGAAACAAAAAGATCAGTTAAAACAAAAAATTTTATGCTCCTTTAGACCTCAAATGTGGTGAGGTTCCACCTTAATTTTTCATGGCAAGCTTGTGGAAACCTTTTTAGAGGTTATCTAAGTAGTTTGAAAGAAGAAATGTGAAGAAAAAGTGAGTAAAAACTCACTTAGAACACTTGAACTTTCTGCCCAAAATGAGAAATTCTTGATAATTTTGGTGTGTTTGAGAGTGATATGGAGTTGTGGAAAGTGAAAATCTGATGGAGGAGGCTTGGTTTTTATAGGGAAGGATTATGGTTTGGGTTAAAGGAGGTTGGAAGGTGATTCGAGGAGAAATGATGTGCAAAAGGGTACAATCCGGTTGGCTGAAAATATCTGCTGAAAAATGGGCATATTCGCACCACGCGACAAAACATTTTCCCCGTCGTGTGGCATGACATGAACTTTTTTCTGATTTTGAGTTTTGTTCAATTTCAGCCCTGCACTTTGTTTTTAGGTTATTTTATGTCGTTTTCTTGTATTTTAATTTGTTTTTAGGTATCCAAAGTGTATCAAAGTATTGTATGAGTGTGATGTATGTATGATTGATAATTCCAAGTATTTTGTGTCTCAGTTTTGCGTATAAACATGTATTCGATGATTGGTTGCATATAACACAAGTATGTAAATTGTATAGTTATAAAATGAATTTCCAGTATGATTAAAGCCTCAGATTAAAAGATTGGAAATGAAATACGAATATGACATGATTACAAGTTTCTAAAATAGAAATACAAATACAACTTTCTAAATAAGGAAAAATAGAAATGCGAGACATTACACGATTAACGAAGATGATGATGAAGAAAGGTGGGTGATAATGAAAAAACGTGAGTAGGAGGTTTGTTTTTTATGGGTCCCGAAATATAAAAGTGTTGGTATTGTTTTGACAATTTTTAACCTATGGACCGTAATAGTTATTTTCAGTAAATCAAAGGGAGGAAAAAAGCTATTAAATCTAATGAATATCTTAATGAAAGTGACACTTGCTTTCTTTAATTTTTTATAAGTATTGAAGTATTTTTAGAAATTTTTTTGTAAGGTTTTATTTTTCTTAAAGAACAAAACAACAACAAAATTTGAACAACTATAAGAATACTATCTAGAATTACAAAACATGGCTAAACTAGCACAAACATAAATCTAAAAATACAAACCGTACATAAAAACTAAATATAGAACACCATGTCTTTGTTTCCAACCTAGAATGAAGTTGTTTTGTCAAAAACTTGAGACATATATACAAACCGTAGAACTTTGTTTAGTATTTTGGATCATATCAAATGAAATATTGATGAGTGAGATTCATTAATTAGTATAACAATTTACCTTAATTTTACAGATATATGATAGACAATTTTATGATTGTTATTTATAAATTTTAGATACTCACACAATCTATGCATATATGCGTTAATGTAAGATGCATGCTTGTTTCAATGGCAAAAAGAATTACACGTGAATAAGTGTGTTAAGCTAAATGGTGTGGTATAAAGTCATTTTTCTCCTTAATCACAGTGTTATATAGACGTTATATTTGCACCACGTATGGACGGGGCTTTATCAAATCAGTCCTTTAATTAAGATATGGTGGTTTAAAGCCCCTCCAATGACTTTCCAATCATTGTTTTTTATTTAATTTCAATTTAACTCAATTCATTCTTTTACTTTAAAATATTTGTTATAAATAGAACAATAAAAAACTACTCAAAATACATTAAAAGAAACATCCTAAAATTATTCATGCCAAATAAAAAAACATATTGAAAAAAAAAAACAAACTACTAAAAAAATACATAAAACAAACATACTAAAAAGCAAACTATCGTCATACCGACGTAATCATAACCAGCGTCATCATTTAAGAGATTCAACCATAGTGTTCTATTAAATCCGCTCGAAGATTCAAACGTGTCTCCCTATGTCGTACTTTATATTGGATGACAAGTTTCTCATCAGAGCTTAGTAGTTGGGTCGGTGATTGGCAGAATCGTCTTAGTCGACACCAATGTTTTAAAACCGGTTTTTGGCTGTACCGTGTTGAGCTCAGAAATGGTTCAATCGGTTGTATCGGGTTGTACCAGATGGTTGTACTGGGTTGACTAGTTAACCTTTATCTTAAGAGATTTCGCCATATATAATAAACTACAATACTACATCATAAATAACAGTCGATCGTATTGTAGATAAACGCACAAAATATTCCCGTAATCATGAACTCTAAAAGTATATGCTTACTAGTTAGATGTATGGATTTGAATAATCCACTGGACAACCGATTTAAACTTGGAATGCACGGTGGAATTGGGAACGAAGCAACAACTTGGAGCTTTTGAACTAGGAACGCAGGAACAAGGAATGCCGCAACAACAAGGTTAGTTTGGAAGGCCACTAGGTTAATCGATCGTAATATGAAAGTTCGGTATTTCCAAAAATCAAAAGAAATATCTGATTTTATATAATCTAAAAATCAAAATTGAAAGTTTTGTAAACTGGTACAACGGTGTAAATTGGTACAACTCGAATTTACCAACAGTACATAAGTCATACCGTCTCCTATTATACCGGCCACTATCATACCTGAGATGTGTTCGGTAGCCGGTAGAACCGGTATTTAAAATATTGGTCGGCACACATGGCTCTGCCTAAGTCCTCTAAAATCATATTATGTAAGACAGTGAACGCATGCATCATGTTCCTTAATTTTCTTTTATCTTGTACGCATGTCGGTTGGGCAATAATAGCCCATCATTTCTTTAACACTATGAATGTCCTTTCGATATCTTTTCTTGTCGACTCATTTTTTTTCTTGTAATACATGCGTTTATCATCATCTGAGCATGTAAGTGTTTTCACCAACATGGCCCACTCCGGATGAATACCATTGACAAAATAATATGCGTACTTGTACTCGACATCAATTGCATAAAACGATGACCCGGGTGCAACCCCGTCATAGACGTCGTCGAACACATTCGATGATTGTAAAACAATGATATCTTTCTTTGAGCCAGTCATACCAAAGAACACATGCCAAATCCAGAGATCATGTGATGTGACTGCTTGAAGTATTAGGGTTGGACCCGAGTGATCACCCCATTGATGTTGGCCTCTCCAAGCGGTTGGATAGGTTGCCCACTCCCAATGCGTGCAAGGCTACCATGCATCTCTAGAAAACCGTGTATCTATTCATGCATCTCGGGTTGGACCCAGGTGATCACCCCATTGATGAAAAACAACTAAAATACTTGTAGAAAATTCTACTTTATGTCTACCATTCTCTTTTTGTTAAAAAACTAAACTCGCGTTCAAAATTGCCAACAATTCGCAAAAACAAAAAAATATATATAATCGGACGATTTATCTGAAAAAAGCGTTGAAATTGAGCATCATCGTACAAAGGGTTTTCAAAAAAATAATCATTCACAAAAATGCTCAAGAGCTTCTTCTCGGCTCGTTCAAGCACATACTGCCTAGTACATGCTTGTGATGTTTCAGATTGTTGGAGTAGAAGTTGGACCATCATTTGAGCCACAATAATTATCATCTAATCAGTCAAGCCCGGATCAAATATAAACTCAGAGAGTGTCAAACCATTTTTATACGTACTTTTTTTTAAACTTTATATAAGTTTTTAAAATCTTAAAAAAAATTGTTTGGTTGATGGTCAGAAAGCCCCCCCCCCTTTCAATTTTCTCATCTCTTCACGTCCGTGAATGGGCTAATGAAGTAGTGGGTGTTGCCCCTCTTTGACACCCCGACAATTTTCTGGGTGTTAATAGGGTGATGTGGCGGGGGACGCTGGCGAACACCGTTTAGTTATGTAATTGTGCATCATTGTGTTGAAATAATGCATAGTTTTTAAGGTTGTGTACTAGAGCGTTAACAATACGCATCAATATGCTAAAGTGGATTACATTTGCATTAAATGTGTGTATTAACGTGTTAGATATTATATCTTTTTTGAAATTATATTAAATGAGCCTTTAAATGAACGTATTATAGGTTTGCATCAATTTGTTAAAAGTTATACATCAATGTATTTATGAATCAAAGTGTTAAAAACATATCGATGTCTAAACTCACCCGTCCAAAATCTATTTGAGGTAAAACATAATTTTAAGTTAAACAACATAATTTTTGTGTCTTAGGTTTAGATATTTTAGTTAAAATATATGCATATAAAAATATTAAAAATTCTAATGACGTGTGGAAATAATTCTAAACATAAGATAATGGAAGGGAAAACAATTTTCTCTTATAATTCATGTTAATTGCATATTTGCCTAACCTCAAATGAAAATTGTATATATCCCGTTCTTACTGATTTTTTTAGAATAAAAAAATACCCTTTCAGATATACACCGGAAAACTATATGTTAAGTAGATTTGCTGACTTTTCAATTCGTTTTCATTGTTGAAAGTTTGTTCTCAGTCGGCGATTACAGATCGTTCAGCAATTACAAGCGCTTAGGCAACGATTACATAATGTTCTCATTTAATGTTCTCGGTTAATCGGTGGTTCGTTCTCAACAGATGCGGCATTAGATTGCAATCGTAGGCAATTTCATCAATTACAAATTCAATTTCTACGGATTGTGATATGTATTTGGATCCATTTCGTCATCTGTTTATGCAGTTGTTCATAACCCATGATATTATATAGTAAAAAATATCCATATGTCTGTTGCAATTGTTTTACTTTAATTTATTTCCATCATGTGTTTTATCATTACAAGATATTGACTTCAGAAAATAATCTAAAATCAGCTATTTTTTTAAACGACAAATTTACATCAATGACGGACTATTGGAGTATCATCGTGCCATCAGCGGAACCACCTGATAATATCCATCTCCACAGGCATAATGCCTCCCTTGTGGGAATTGTGTGGGAACCGTTCGCATAAAATAAATAAAAATTATTTAACTGAATTAACAAACAGAAAAATAAAGAAAGCAGTAAATTACAGTACGGATTACAACCGAAATAAAGAAAATACAAGAACAAAACTTCAACAAAAGATGAAGTTCTTGGCTGAGGATCGTGTTAGACACGGGTCCCTTAAAACAAATTTCGAGTCTCCCAGGAGAACTCGTTTGTTTCCAGGAGACAACAGCCTAAGCAGTTGCACTGTCGAAGATGACGCAACCCGAAGGTGTACCTTGCTGCAAGAAAGAGGAAGAAGAAGAATTTCGAGTAGAGGGTTCGTTGGTGATTCGGTGTCCTCTGGTGTTGATGTAATGCAGTATTTATACTGCATCTATGTTGAAACAGTCAAAAAATTTAACTCAACGAATTAAATTGCATTAAACGTCTTTAATGCACTTTAATTCGTCAGTTACATTCCTGGGTCAAGACCCTTGACTCGTCTATTTCAACTGCTGAAGTGTAATTGATCTGTCATTAACTCTGGAAGCAGCAGGTCGCTGCGCGCGCGCCTCCATACGCCAGCCTGCTGGTGCGCGCGCCAGTGTGGCTCACATCCCTGCGCGAGCTTACTGGTGCGCAACCCCTTGCGCGAGCATCCTTGCTCCACAGTCCTATTGCGCGTGCGCCAGAATGGCTCACATCCTTACGCGAGCCTACTGGTGCGCCAGCCCTTGCGCGCGCATCCTTGCGCCCATCGCCCACGCCACGCCACGCACGCGCGCGTGTGCGAGTGCGAGTTAGGGTGCTCCGCACCCTTCGCGAGTACACTTAGTGTGTGCTTCCATGAAACAATAAGGAAGGAGTGTTCCCGCTTAAATACCCCTTTAAGTTTCATCACTCCTCCTATGTGGGACAAGATGCTACTTTCCTATTATTTCAGATTTAATGTTTCAAACACCAAACTTTGAGCATCGATATCTCATTCATTTTAGCTCCATTTTGGACGTGGTTTAGTTCGTTGCGAAGCTCTTCCAACATAGAACACAACCCGGAAATAAATATCTATATAACCCTTAGTTTATAATATTTATTTATCGTCCAATATTAGGAAATACGCATTTCCTATATTTATGAAAATGTTATTTTCACAAAATTCCAAACAAATTGAACCCATGACCTATTGGTCCCAAAACCTTATCCCACCCTAATATGCCACTAGGCTATAAAGCTATGGACTAGAATCAACTATTAATATCAATGTATTTGAACTCATTGGGATGTTGCTAAGCTAGGAGCTTTATGTGTTCTTTGAAACAGATAATGTATATGAGAAAAAAATGTGAGATCTACATCCATATATTCTCCACAAAAATTGCTCCAAATGATCAACAATATGGTATCATATATAGATGGGATTTTAGTTCAAAAGAAAAAAAGGAAGTTCAATGGAGAATTTCGTGTACACTACGACGCGATTGACACCATTCTATAATAGCTTATTATTGTAATGGAATATAACTTTGGCATTTGTATTTCATTTTGATGATTGTCACTCGTATTATGTATGAATGTAAAACGAAAAAAATAATGGAAAAACACAAAAAAGGGTAACTTAGCAAAAACGCAAGAAAGGGTAGAGGAAAAAAGTTAATTAGCAAAACGTAAAAAAAATTGTAAAAAAGGCCAAAAGGAATTATATAAAAACGGGTAACATATACCATTTTAAAAGTTTTAGTTAAAGTAAGGGTAAAATAGTCATTATAAAGTTTATTTTTTAATAAAATAAATCAAGATAGGTAAATTTGCAATTGTTTTAATTAAGTGTTGGTGTATATTATGTGACAACAACTTAATAATATTTATTCTTTGAATATTTTGTAATGGGCTTTGCATTATGTTATTGTGGTTCAGCTTGTTTAATATTGTAATGCACTTGAAGTAAGCCCTCTAGCCAGTATATAAAGTTATAAACATTTTTTGCTTTAAGGCTTGGTTAAGCCTTTGAGATATTGTATAGAGTCTAGAAAGATAGAGAAAACGTGTAGAGAGAGACGAATATGAGTGTTAGTGAGGAATTTAATTGATTGTAAATATCCTTGTTGGATAATCCATAGAATACCAGTTTGTGAAATCATTTGCAGCAACTTGCTGTTTTTTGTTTTTATCTAATCTAGAGGATTCCGAACTTTAGATTGGATTGTCAATCTTGTCAAGATCCACATATTAGGGGACCTACAATTGGTATTAGAGCATTAGGCTCATGATTGGCTCGGTGTCAAAATTGATTTTTGCAGAAAAAGTTTGATTTTCGGATTGTGTTGGAAAATTGAAGAATCCTGCTTTTTTGAAGGCTTTGTGGTAATTACTGAAGGTTGTTCGGAAATTTTAGATCCAAACCAGCGTTTTGTTCTTAAACCAGGGTTTCGGATTTGTGTTTTTGGTTGTTTAATGGTGATTTGTGTTTAATGTTTTTAGTTTTGTAGGTTCCGAGATAAAAATGCTAGGAAATCTTGAAGATTTATTCTTCGTGATTTTGAAGTATCTTTAAAATGTTCATACAAAGTTTCAGTGTTTTTGGTCTAATCAGCTTTGTTCCTTTTCGCAGGATGTATTAGGAGATAAAATCAAAATTTTCAAAATTTGAATTTTGAAAAGATTTGATAAGATCTTATCCCAGAATTCACAATGTTTTTGCTAACTGTGTTTTTGTTAAAAGCGTAGGTTTCATCAGCATTTTTATTAAAAGTAGATGAGTTATCAGTGTTTTTATTAACAGTGCAAGATACCCAACGTTTTTGTTGACATCGGTGGTTTTGCTGCATTTTTAATCCAAAGGTGACTTTGGGGACAATGATAAACATCTTCTGTGACTTCATCATGGTGATCAACATTTTGGCAAGGCGTCGTAATCTTGGATTGGTAACTTCTAGATTTTAACCTCAGTAAATTGGAGTTAGTGTTTTTAATCTCAGCAACATTGCTAACTGTGTTTTTGTTGACAACGGTTTTAATCTCAGAAATTTTAATCTCGGTGCTTTTAAGTTGGTGTCTTTGCTAATAGTGTTTTTGTCATCGTGCTTTCATAACCAACGCTTTTAATCTTAACCGAATCTGAAATAAACGTATTGGAACGTAGAAGATTAATTGTGCACAAGTTTCAAAAACCAATTGTACAGTTTAACAACCCTCCGTTCAAGGACAAAAAAACGTGCTAAGACAAAAGGCATTTTTGGGTTCGAGTCTATCGGTAAAATTTGAAATTGTTTGTTTTCGGAAGGTGCTAGAATGCGGATTTGTATCTTTGATGGGTACATAGCTCCTACATGTGAGGTTGAAGGGAGAACTCTAATTAGTTCGTATGAGAAGATGCAAGAATCTAATAAACGAATGTATGATGGTAAGAAGCAAGCTCCCTCTTTAAATACTTAACCTTTTTAACATTTTTCTGAGATCTAGCGTGCCATTTCTTAAGATGAAGTCAAAGTAGAGAGTTTTATCGGATTATAAATGTTAAAGACATGATTGTTTAATTGTTTAAACTTAAGTGATCTGCGGTTGTGGTGCAATGAATAAATAGAGTCCAATGCCAAGTGTAAATAGATCTTTCATGTAAAGGGAAAACATACTCGTTCCAAAAGGGTGAAGTGGGGGTCATTAATATGGTTCATCTAGTGGCTAAGTATCAACAAACATGATTTTGTCTATCATAAGCTTTTAATATTAAGAATTTCACTAGAGTAGTCCCTTGAATATATTTATATAAATTTTAGTGATGATGAATTTATTCAATGTATTCTTGTTTGCAACAACCCATCCTAATAACACCCGGATGTGATATTTAGGATTATATTATTTTTAACAATAAATAAGATATTCTCATTTGAGTGTGTTAGTGTACATTTAAATTCATTATTGTGAGTTGTTGGACTAAAAAGTCAATAAAAGCTAAAATTTGTGTTATGTTTGAAAATTTCCAAAATTTTATGTCAACTTAGATTGGTTTATCATCATTTTGGTTCTTTTAACCGAAGCCGACATAAAATGATAATTTGGTGAAGTGATTGACGAGATTGTTGGTCAATAAACTTTAAAAATTTATATGGAATATGATCATACTCATTTTGATTGATTTTGAATTACAAAAATATCACAAATTAGGTTGAAAGTGAGCAAGTGAACTATAGGTCTATCTATGATGGAGTATCATAGCCTTACGATGAAAAGAAGTGTCACATAACTACCATACTTTTGTAGTGCATCTCTATAGCTTTGTTTTCGGAATAATAGAATAATGCACATGATGGTATATGGAGGTAAATATTAATATAAGGACTTGAATAGCATATGAAGTTGATATTAAAGAAGATGATAACAAAAAAAAAATGATAAAATATGAAATACAATAATAAGATGCATGAAAGTTGAAAGGATGTTGCAAAATGATAAAATGAGTTTACAAAGAAGAAAGTGATAAAAAAAAGAAACAAATTAAAGAAAATTGGGATGACTTAAAAAAGTTAAAATACGAATTTATATCCTATCAAATACGAATTTATTCGGCTCCTCGATTCTTTCTTGCCAATCTAATACATATATGTATGTGTTATATATTCATTTAGGTGAACACCCAATCTACATATCGTTTGATGCAAGCAAGAGAATAAATAGAAAATATAACGACCTTACCATGAGTCTAAATTGCAATTTAAGAAAAGTAATTATAGACATTCATGTCTAGAGGAAGATGGTACATCACACTTTAATAACTAAGAAAAATCATGCAAAAAGAATTACTAGCAAATAAATGTTTTATTAAGTTTTCAGAGTTTAATCATGCTAATAATGCCAAATAGTTGTTGCAAACAAACAAACGTACGTCGAACACTTTATGAACTGTTCGGCGTGAAGTTTCGTTTGTGTTCGTTCGTTCATTAAACAAACGAACACGAACAAGAAATTTTGTTCATTTAGTTAAATGAACGAACAAGAACAAAGTTTACGTTCGTTCATTTATGTTCGTAAAGGTTTGGTAATGTGTTCGTATATGCTTGATAGTTTATTAGTGTTTTTAGTTTTTATATGTTATTTAATATTTCAAATTCTGACAAATAAACTATTTAATAAATGTCAATGTATTATATATTATGTTTATTTGTTTCCATCAGTGTTTATGAACACTAGTTTGTGTTCATCAACGTTCGTTAACAAAACAAACACGAACACGTTCATTTCCTTAACAAACGGACATGAACATAGCATCTCGGTTGTTAGTCTTCATAAACTGTTCGTGAACATATATATTTCTTAACAAGCAAACACAAACAAGAGCGTGTGCGTCGTGTTCGTTTGCAGCCCTTGCCAAAGTAAATGATGTCGTACATATTTGTAAATGTTTTTTTCTAAGGCAGGTTTGTATATGTATTAAGTTGAGGCAAACTTAGTTGTAGACTAGAAGGGAACATAGTCACTTAAACTAGTACTTTTTTTTTCATTTGTGTAACAAGAGTGGAAGTCAATTGATATAGTAGGTTTGCAAAAGATAATATCTATAAAATAAAATCAAAGGTAATACATGATATAGTGGTTAACTTTTGCTTTTCCTCAATCAAAAGAAGAAGAGGGACTAAAATCCTACTCAAAAGCAATTTTTTTTTTGTTTTAGGTGGGATGTGTATGTATAAGGTTTTTCTTTTCATACACCTAATTCTAATCTCTTTTTTTAATATTATCTTCTTTTTTTTGTTATGTTTTCATAGCTCTAATCAAATTGGATTTCTCAACATTCATGTTTATCATATTTTATCTCCGAGCATGGAAACACTTTAATAATTTACAATTTTATCTTGTTATTTTTACAACGGTATCAAAGTTATTATCATGATTTAAAATAAACTTGAAAACTAGCAAGATATACTGATAACCAACCGAGACCTACAATTCATGTAATGTGAATTTTGTTGCAAACTAGGTTTTGCACTGCCCGTGCGGGTGGGCATTAAGCTCAATATTACTTTCTCATAACATGTACGTCTGTATTTCGGTTACTTATATATACTACTCATAGCACGATTTAAAAAAAATTAGATCGAGTCGACAAATTAAAACAAAACATTACCACTCTTTTGCTAAAAATAAAACGATGAAAAGACTATAACTTTAGACTGGGAGCAAACTTGTAATTTTTCAGGACAAATAAGCGTGTGTCAGCAGTTGTTTGGCACACGAATAAAAATTACACCGAGTCAACCAATTAAAACAAACACTACCATAGTTTTGTCAAAAAAAAGACATTAAAACGATGACATGACTATAAGTTTACACTGTAGGCAGAATCGTAATTTGACAGAAAAAACAAAAACGATGGCAACACTATAACTTTAAAGGGAGGGCACAATCATAATTTCACGAGAGGGGAAAAAACAAAAGCAATGACAAAACTGTAAATTTAAATAAGATAAAATCGTAATTTGATTTGAACAATGAGGAAGTGTCAGGCAGCTGCATGACGATGTTCCTCTCCATAGTATTTGTAGCATATATAAATTTCTTGCTAAAACAAATTTTGTTAAGTTTCTAAGCCTACCAAATCCAAAAACCATGTAAGTTGAGTTGATAAATACCTGAACACTGACACTAGGTGACACCAGTGAAGAAGATTCATCAGTCCATCACTGATTGAGTATATTTTTCATAGTTTAAAAGAGAAGATGTATTATCTATAATTGCTGTTTACACTCTTTTAAGTAAACTAATATTTTTACCACATGCGTTGCGACGAAAATTTGGTTGGTATTGATACACTTCATTACAATATCAATACGGTACCGATACTCGTTAAAGCAACAAAATTAGATAGCGTAAAACCATGAAAAATAGTGTTGAAATGTCAAAATAGGTAACTTTATATAAGAAAAACGTTATCTGGATGTCGTTGATAAACTTTGTAACTTTAGACGTCATGCGCGCGAAACGCCAACAAAGTAGTTTTATGTAAGAAAATTTGGACATCCATGATAACATCCATAACTTTAGGAAAAAAACATCGTACACGTGAAATTTTTTAACGTGTGGATTTAAATAACTTTATTAAAGTTTAAGAGTTTAGTGTAAATTGGTAAAAAGTTAACTTTAGTCAAGTTGAGGAGCCATAGGATACACTTATTAAAAGTAAGAGGGAGTAAACGAAAATATTCACTAAAAGACAAAATCGCTTAAAGTATGGGTGTGCATGGGTCGGTTAGGTTCGGTTTTTACCATTAACCATAACCGCTAGCTTCAGTTTGGAATTCCTTAACCATAACCATAATCGAACTTTGGTTACGGTTAATTGGTTATCAAGCTATTTATGGTTCGTTTTGGTTAATTTAGGTTAATTAACCAAGCAAGATATGAAATAAATTAGGGTTAGCTTTTACATTTTTATAACATAACCAAGACTACATCTTGTTTGTTAAACTTTGGATTCTTATTAATAAGGTAACTCTTAACCAAAAAGTTACGATCATAACACCTTGACTTTTCATTAAAATAAAGGGTGTCTACATCAAGATTATGTTATTAATACCATAATTTAATCTTAGTAAAAACCCTTTAATGTAAAACATAAATACATTATATTGACTTAACATTATAAGTTCGGTTCGACTTCGGTTATATCGGTTAACCAAAGTTTCATAATCGTATCCATAACCAATTGTTCGGTTAAACAAAGTTTCATAACCTTAACCATGGGTTATGTCAGTTATCGGTTAATAACGGTTCGATTATGTTAGTTATTGTTTAGTTATCGTTACGACGGTTAATTTTTTGAGCCCTAACTAAAAGTTAGATATGTAACCATAGCTTGGTATTGTTTTTTAATATATAAAATAATAATAATATTAATAACATAAAATTTCCTCTTATATCAATTCTCATGTAGTGTTTTTTTTCATAATTTTGTAAGCTTAAAGGTTTAAAGTAAAACAAATAATCATATTCAGTAAAATTCTGCCTGTAGCAGAACCAATGTTTTAAATATCAGTGTGAACCATCCAGTAATATTGAATACTGGACATGGTTCATGTGTTAGTAAAACAAAGAGACAACGTAAGATCTGAATCGCCGATAAATCCGATTATACTTGTTTAAACTGTTAAACCGTTTACAAAATTTTCAAGAATGATTGTTAATTTTTTTAAATTCAGTATTTTTGTACACTCGAATAGCTTAAACATATTGTACATATTTATTAGAAAACTTTTTTTGAAAAATTGTGTACATTATTTTTTTTATTATTATGAATTAACTTTAGGATTATTTTTTTATCGGATCATGTGGTTTTGAATCATTTTTTGAGCTGAAGTTTCATTTTATGGAATTATAGGGTTAGCTAGTCAACTCGGTTAAATTGTCCAGTACAACTCGGTTCAATCGATTGAACCATTTCTAAACCCAATCCATATAGTTTAAAAACTGGTTTTTAAAATATGAAGCAGAACTATTTGTAGGGTGTGAATTAAGAAAGTGGAATGAGGGCAAGCCTTACCCCTTTTCAATAATTAGACGATCTACTCCCATTAAAATCCCTAGCTCTATATAATAAAGAGCTTAATACGAAAATGCAACTATCACACCCATTATTCTTGTCCAACCCAAAACATCAGGGCCGGTTCTGAGAATTCAGATGACCTGTCTGAGCTCAGAAAACCATACCCCAAACGGACGATGTTGATTACTATCACGTGTTTTAATCTTCGCCTAATCGCATTCGCTAATGCCAAAAGAGAAAAACACCAAAGGAAAAGAAATTTCCTTTAGCATTAAATTTTGGTTTGGCATTAGTTAAAAGAGTTATAAGAGTTAAATGCTTGGTTGGTCCCTGTGGTTGGCAAATCTTGCAGACTTGGTCCCAGTGGTTCACTAATTACACACTTGGTCCCAGTAGTTTCAAATTTTGCACTCGGGTGGTCCTTTCCACTAACCTTTGTTAGATTTCTCAGTTAAGTATACATAAAATGTCTATTATACCCCTCATCTTCTTCATCCTTTCTATTTCCTTGCCACCACTGCCACAACCACCCTCTGCTACAACCACCCTCCGCGACAACCACCACCGCCGCACACACTTCATCTTCCCCATTGCCACAACCATCCTAAATCACCACCCACCTCTTTTTCATCCCAACACCACCTGCAACCACCCACCTCCATCATCAGGTAATCACTGGCGACCACCACCATTTCCTTGCCACCGGTTAAATGTTCTTACAACTGTTGTAATCTTCGCAAATTTCCAATTTCAAAAGGCAGGGAACCATTAAAATTATTTGTGCCAAATGCCCTGCAAGATGGAAAGTAACAGAAATTCTCCAATCACCAAAGGAAATGGCGGCTTGATAACATAAGGACAGAGACAACAGAAGAAAAAGAAAAAAAACATACAGAGATCTAAGGTCAGTAAGCAGCCCTATCTCTGGTGGAACCTCCCCAGATAATGCATTGATGCCAATAGTCCTAAACAAAATTCAGATGAAGCGTCATGAACAATGAGTTTAGAGTATCGAAAGGAGACGGTTTACATCTGCTGCATCCGAGTTAAATTGCGAACGGAAGGTGACAAGGGGCCCGTCAAGTAGTTCTGGGCTAAATTGCTGTAGCAAACTATACTTGACTAGTAAGCAAGCAGAAGCAGAAGCAGAGATGGTGATATGATATACATACAGATTGGTAAGGTAAATCAAAGTCCAGAGTCCTTCTGGTATTGTCCCCAGCATTCATTGCATAAACTTTCCTGATAAGACCGACCAATGATTTAAAATGGTAAGGAAATGGTGGTGGTCGTCGGTGATTACCTGATGATGGAGGTGGGTGGTTGCAGGTGGTGTTGGGATGAAAAAGAGGTGGGTGGTGATTTAGGATGGTTGTGGCAATGGGGAAGATGAAGTGTGTGCGGCGGTGGTGGTTGTGGCGGAGGGTGGTTGTGGCAGTGGTGGCTGAGTGGTATGGCGTTGAAAGGCGGCGAGGGTGAGGGTGGTGGTAGCAGAGTAGTTGCAGGTGGTTGACAGGGCAGAGTAGTTGCAGGTGGTTGTGGCAGTGGTGGCTGAGTGGCTGAGATAGAAAGGATGAAGAAGACTAGGGGTATAATAGACATTTTATGTATACTTAACTGAGAAATCTAACAAATGTTAGTGGTAAGGACCACCCGAGTGCAAAATTTGAAACTACTGGGACCAAGTGTGTAATTAGTGAACCACTGGGACCAAGTCTGCAAGATTTGCCAACCACAGGGACCAACCAAGCATTTAACTCGAGTTATAATTATTCCATCTTCCATCCATTTTCTTCACAGACACTGGTTTTCATCTCTTCATTCCCCATCCTTTTCATTCCCCCAAACCTCCATCCAATCTATTTCATTCCCAAATCATATTCAATCCATTCTGTACCATCAATACCAACACACACAATAAAATCAAATCAAATCAAATCGATCTATTTTCCCCAATTTCGTAGGGTTTTTCCAACCAATCGATACGTCCGTCTTACGCCCCCATTTTCTACGATAAACATCATCCGATTAACCGGTTTTGGTTCCTGTTAGGGTTCGGAATCAATCACGGCATTTCAATTCGTCGAAATCCACGCGTTTGTGATTCGGTTTGTGTTTTTTCCGGTTGATTTGAAGAAAAGTTGTAAATTAGGGTTTTACGGAAGATGTTAGGCGCTGGATTGCAGTTTGGACGGAGTCGTGGAGGAGAAGATAGGTTTTATAATCCGGCTAAAGCGAGAATAAACCGTCAGAATCAGGAGAATCTCCGGCGAGCACAAGGTGACGTCACACCGAATCACAATACGACGTCGTCTGGTCCTCTGGAGGCTGAGAATCGAGCTGTTGAGAACCGTGTTGTGAAACCGGTTAAACCGGTCCCGGTTGAACCGCCGGTGACATCTCCGGTTTGTAATCTGGAACGGTTTTTGGAATCGGTTACACCTTCTGTTCCTGCTCAGTATCCCTCAAAGGTTTATTATTAATATTATTTTTTTTTATATTTTTATGTGATTTATTGTTTGTTTACATGATAGATGTAAATTGTTTTGAGGTTTTGATACTTTATATGTTGACTTTTAGAAGGTCAACTCATTGGTTTGTAGATTAATTATCAATTTGTATGCCTTCTAAGCAATCATACTTGCAAATCAAGGAATTTATGGAGTTGAACATGTAATTAGTGATCTAAATTATAAGCATTATAATGTTTATTTACTGTAAAAGGAATGTTATTCTGCTTGTTGCTATATGTATAGTTCACTAAAAGGTAATGGAGTCAATAGTTGTGAAAGGTATGATAAATGGTATGCATGTTACTCACCGAGTCACCGGTTTATAGGTTAATTGTTGATTGGTATTTTATTTAAGGAATACATAAATTAGGAAACTAATTAATGGTATTTATGATTGATTTTTGTGTTGCAGAGAGCTATGGGAGGGTGGAGAAATTGTGACGAATATCAACCGTACTTTGTGCTTGGTGATTTGTGGGAGTCGTTTAAGGAGTGGAGTGCTTATGGTGCTGGAGTTCCGTTGATATTGAATGATAGCGATAGTGTGGTTCAGTATTATGTACCGTATCTGTCTGGAATTCAGTTATACATGGACCCTTTGAAATCTTCAGCAAAATCAAGGTATACAATTTTTGGGTCTTTTGTGGTTATCTTTGTTTTTTTACAACTATGTTGGTGGCGGTACCTGGTGCCCGTTTGCTGATTATCGATTCGCAGCACACAAATAATAAACCCAACAGAAAATTGAATCAAAACAGGTTCGACACTTTCATTAATTGAAATCGGAAATCACTAGAACCACACATAAGTCATCGATAATCGGCAAGCTGGGCCAACTGTATACTTATGAAGGAGACTGAAAATGATCTTCTACGTGGCTAAATTATTTTAACATACTCATTCTTGTTTTTGTCCAAAGATAGTGGGTTGTTAAGTTTTTTAGTTTCATGAATGTTTCTGATGGGAAACTTGATATACATTCAGTATGACACATTGACACTAAGACTACTTAATGTTTTTTTTTCCAAAGATAATGGTTCGCTAAGTTGTTTAGTTTCGTGAATGTTTCTTGATGGGAAACATAATATACATTCAGTATGACACTAAGACTACTTAATGTTTTTGTCCAAAGATAATGGTTCGTTAAGTTGTTTAGTTTCATGAAAGTTTCTTGGTGGGAAACATAATATACATTCAGTATGACACTAAGACCAGGATTGCACAACTGGGCAAGGATCAATGTGATGTTTACCAAATACGAATACTGTTTACTGAATAAAGTAGAAGATGGCTGTGTTTCCTAAAACTTAAAAAACAAATACAGATTTATATATAATGAGAAAGAGTGAAATACAATAGCGTTTATCGTGCGATGCGTACGTGAACTGGAGATTATGTCGCGTGTCATTCTCATAACCTTGCATTAATCCGGAACACATGGTGAAACCCGGATTACTGGAATAAATCCGAACTTGGTAATTCGGAACCAACGTGCGTGATTATGTTAAAACGTGCGTGATTTGGAACTACATGTTGAAATCCGGAGAACTTGAATAAATCCGGAACTTGGTAATTCGGAATCAACGTGCGTGATTATGTTTATAACGTGCATGATTTGGAACTACATGTTGAAATCCGGAGTGCTTGAATAAATTTGGAACTTGGTAATTCGGAACCAATGTGCGTGATTATGTTTATAACGTGCGTAATTCGGAACTACATGGTGAAATCCAGAGTACTTGGATAAATCCGGAACTTGGTAATTCGGAACCAATGTGCGTGAGTATGTTTATAACGTGCGTAATTCGGAACTACATGGTGAAATCCGGAGTACTTGAATAAATCCGAAACTTGGGGCATTTCGGAATCATGCGGCTGTGATAGTCGCGTAAGCACTGCACGATAAGAAACATTATACGTTAACCGGCCTCTATATATAATTAAGAAATAATAACCTAATTATAATATTCATAGTTGTCAAATGTGCAAGAAAGCTTTTCTTTAAACCTAGGCTCCAAAAAAAAGCACTCACCGGGACAAAAAAGTGCACATATAGAAAAAATATATAATATGTATCGGTAATAAAAAATTATTGATAACAAAGTCACCTTTTTAACAACAAAAACAACTCAAGTTACATTATTGTTCCAATCTTGTGAAATTTAAATGTAAATGTTATTTTTGTAATGTTTAGTGTCCTAACTGGAAGATATTTCAACCTTGGTTGCTATTTAGTGCTTTTTTTCAAGTTGATTTAAATGGAACAAGTGTTCCCTATCTATAATTTTATGTATATGTCCTGTATAAAACCCTAATTGTCATACAAACCATATTTCTATATGTTGAATCTAAGTTTTAATAACCCGACTAAAGTTTAAAAAGAGTATTCGTATGCAGTTAGAGGCTTTAATTTATTGGTTAGCCTTTATGGTTATCTGTTTAGTACTTTACTGCACTTGTTTTGTTCTATACTTTTTTGTGATTATCGTTTGTAATGGTTTTTTTTATTCTGTTAACATACATACACTAGTCTGATGTTCTATGGTTGAGTTGTTAGACCCATACATTGTTTAGATAAATATTCTAAGTAAAAGTTTTCTTTCTATTGCTTAATAATGGTTGAGTGTGATTCAATTTTTTTTATTAGACATTAAAATTGTTTCGTGATGTGATAGGCACCACACCGAGGACAGTGATGTTGACTCGTTTAGGGACTCAAGCAGTGATGTAAGCAGTGATTATGACCTTCCAAAAAGTGAAATCACTCAGCGGTTGGATCAATTGTCATTAAATTACCACCATGCCCTTCAGGAAGGCTTTTCTAGTGACGAGGGTGAATCCGCAAGACCTCAAAGTTGTCTTTTGTTTGAGTATTTGGAGCGCAATCAACCTTGGGGTCGGGAACCTTTAACTGATAAGGTTTGCTCTTAAAAATGTCTAATGAAGTTATTAGATATGTTATGTGGTGTTTATCATTTCAAGCTAACAACACGTTTATCCGTTGCGTAGATACTTGATCTTGCTTGTTGCTTCCCTGAGTTGAAAAGTTGTGATTTGCTATCTTCTAGTTGGTTATCTGTGGCCTGGTACAATTTTTTGTAACATTTGTTATTTTTTGTTGTATTTACCACTTATGAAAGTGTTTCTAACTTGATGGGCTGTTTTGTTGCTTTAATAGGTACCCCATTTATAGGATTCCAATGGGCCCAACATTGAAGGATCTTGATGCATGTTTTTTGACCTTTCATTCTCTTCATACACCAATCACAGGTTTGTCATTTTGTATATAGTATTTATGTTTTATTTTGAATCTGATAATTGACAACAAATGTGTTTTGTCTGTTTTATTTCTTGATGCTATGAATAATCAGAACTTTTCAAACACTCAAATAACTGATCATTTGATGGTTACAACTTGCAACCTTAAATAGCATAAGCATGTCCGAACACGATCTCCAACATCCTGTTTTATTACATTTGATTATTTTATTATGATTAGTATCACACGATTCTTCTAGTTCACATCCATTTATCTGAAACCCGAAACCTCGAATTCAAACACTTGAACTCAGATTAGAGAATACCCGAATAACCCGTACCCGACCAACCCGAACCTACTATGGGTCGGTTATCGGGTCACTTTTCCCAATCAAAAACCCGAACAACCCGACCCGAAACCCCGAAACATGAAACCTGGAAAAAAACCCGAACATTTACTGGCTTTTTATATAGATGTGTTTTGGTTTGGAGTCTCTACTCTCAAGTATTTGGAACATTAAGTTTTAGGACTTTTGAATATTATTGTATCATATTGTCAAATGATGTTTGAATTTCAAGATTATTTTAGTAGCAATATCAATTTTTATGATATTTTGTAAAAAAAACATTTTTTTCACTTTACTTCTAAACCCGAAAACCGAACAGCTTGACTCGAACTAACTCGAACCCGAATAACTCAAACCCCACCAATCCCCAAACCCCACCAATACGAACTCTACATGGGTGGTTATTGGGTCACTTTTTCCCAGCCAAAAACCTGAACAACCCGACCCAAAAACCCGAAACTGAATGAAGTGAAACAACCAATTAATATAGTTTTAGTTTTTTTTGCCAAATATTTTAGATCAAATTGTTTGCATGATTGGTCAATTTCAGCTAAAAATTTAATAGGTTGTCTGTGTGTGTTTACGTTAAAGTTTGAATATTTTTATTTATTGCAGGCAATCAATGTGAGCATCCGCCTGTTACGCATCCTGGGGAGACGGGTGATTCAAAACTCTCATTACCGGTGTTTGGTCTTGCTTCGTACAAGTTAAAAGCACCATTATGGATCAACAATGAAGGCGTGTTGCTAACTGATCTTTTGCAGGCTGCCGATAGTTGGCTTGCAAATCTTCAGGTCAATCACCCAGATTTTCTATTCTTTTCTCGCAGATGATGACAGCGATGACGATGATAATGATGATGCTTGGAAAAATAAAAAAAAGAGTCGAATGGTGTAATACAAAAAAGCCGAAAAAAGATGGATAAGAAAGAAAAATATAGAGATGGAATAGACAAAAGAGAGGCGAGACAAACCCTGGTTAAGTTAGGGTTTGGCTCCTTTATTTATAAAAAAAAAGGAGAAAAGAAAAGAAACAGAAGTATGATTCTATGTTGGATGTTTCTTTAACGTTTTGTAACTTATTAAAAAGGTATGAATGTGAGTGTGATATAAGCAGCAGGCTGTATTTTTTCCGCCCTGGTGATGTTTTTGTAACGTTATGGATTAGTATTAGTATCAGTATTAGTATTATTAGCATAATATTTGTAGCATAATGTTGGGGTGTGTTTGTAGCCTTTATTGATCCTTTTGTATATTTCTGTACGTTTTGACTGATGTTTGGTTTATATCTGGTGAACACACGTACATGAAAGCATACGTAAACAGGCATAACAAATATATTAGATATTTGTAAAAAATCATTTTGTTTTACTTAAATTCATGTTCATTTTATAACAAGCTTTGTCTTATGGTATACGTCAAATGTAGAAGCTCCGAGTACTTTTCTGAGTGTTTTATAATAACATACTGATGTTAGAAACAAATCATTTATTTAGCAGTAAGATAAGCTAGTGAAAAATCAAACTTTTTTGAACGGCAACACATTGTGTATGGCTTTGCATATGCACTATAAAACATTTCCAATTGATTAGTATTCATGTATCGTATAGTTGTATGCATCACGATATTAAACTAATATAACCATTAATACTTTTAGAGAAGTTATTTTTCGTTAATAAATTGACTTTCTTGAGTAAACTACTAAATTAGTCCTTGAGATTTGGTCACTTTTGTCACTTTAGTTCAAAACTCAAACCTTTTAAATATAGGTCCATGTGCTTTTAATTTTGTTGTCATTTTTATTCAAAAGCAAAATCTGGTCGGATTTTTCAGTTAGCATCCAGCTTTTTGTTATTTTCCTTATTTTTAATGAAGGGCAAAATTGTCAGAGCTTTTTAATTTGTTATAATAAAACGTTAAAACACCATTTTGCCTTCGTTAAAAAGGAGAGAGAAAAAAAAAAACTGGATGTTAACTGAAAAATCAGACAAGATTTTGATTTTGGATGAAAATGTCAGGGGCTCACATTCAAAAGGTTTTAGTTTTGGACTAAAGTGGCAAAAGTGACCAAATCTCGAAGACCATTTTGGCAGTTTACTCTTAACTTCTTTTTAGATTATTTTATTTATGAATGAGGCTAACGTACCTCCTATTCACCTCGCTTATAACTAAAAGTAGCACATGACCACCATGATCCTTCATATCAGTGTCATATCACCCACCTCTAATCCACAATCCAAAACCACTATCCTATGAGTGTGATCATGATCCAAACCATTATCCCCTTATTTATTTTAATTTATCTTTGACTAAATAAAAAGCAAATGATTTATTAAAAAATGAAAAGGAGGACCATGTTGCCATGGTTTAATCTATGCAACCATGATGATTAGAAAAAGGGTGGTATAGCCTTTCATTTATATTCATACATAGCGAATCATGTCACAAACCATAACCCTCACACCCTTTAACATAATATATATGATTGGTGTTCATATAATAAAAGCAATAAAGTTTAGCGCAATCCTATCTTAAATATATGAATAATATATATGAATCCATGTCATGAAACGCCTATCATATGTATCCACAAGTGTAATGTTGTATTATTAATCGGTTAGAAGTCTACTCCACTATACATGTAAAATCATTGAAGTTCAATCATAAGCTCTCTTCAATATTATAATCATACAACCATCTTGAAAGCAAATCATTCATCTAACCATACAATAACGAAATCACAAATCACTTCTCGCGTATAAACTTCTCAATAATAATGACTTAAACCAATTTAACACCAGTGGCGGATATAGAAAATATTCGTAGGTGTAACGTTTTATAAAAAAAAGGTAACGAAATCGAAAAAACGTTAAATAATTCAAAATTTTCTAAAATTTACACTACCGCTGGAACGTTAAAGAGTAACGGAGGCTACCCCTTCCCCTAATGTAGGTCCGCCCCTACCTAACACAATAACAGATCTTGCAAAGTTTGTATAATGTAAGAATAGAAATATTTAAGGTTTAGACGAATAAAAGTAGATAGTTGACTAAGATCTATAAGTGCCAAATTATTCTAAAAATAACACAAATATATAACCAGAAAAATACCATTTTCATGACTTTCAACTTATTTTTAGATAAATTTGACGATTTAAATCATATTCGGAGTTAATTCAATAATATTCCTGTCACGAAAGGTGTACGTAAATATCCACTCAATGCAATACAGCTTGTAATATTCCCCCAAACAAAAAAGATTTAAAAAAAGATAAAGAGTAAAGAATAAAAAAGTAAAAGCAAATTCAACAAAAATCTGGAAAAAGAAGCCATTAAAACCTGCTTCCTGCTTCCATTGTTGTACTTTGTACTGCAAGTCTGCAACTACAACAACACTACTCACCGTCGTCGTCAATGGCGGTCTCAATCTCCGTTCTCGTCGCCGTCGTGTCTCTCCACCTCATGGCCTTCGTTCTCGCTATTGGCGCTGAACGACGTCGAAGCACGGTACTCACTTTTTCTCTCTAAATCTGTAATTTGAAGCTGTACAAGTTTATTCATTATTTTTTTACAGAATATTCACTGAATTATTATTATTATATTATATAATAATAATTAAATAGGCGAAAGTGACGCCGGATCAGTATGACGATTACAGTTTCTGTGTGTACGCATCCGATGCGTCGACGGCGTACGGTTTATCGCGTTTGGATTGTTGTTGATTAGCCAGACGGTTGTTAACGGCGTTACGAAGTGTTTTGTTTTGGTAAAGGTCTTGTTAGGGCTTTTCGAGGACTATGGCGTTTTTTTTCTTCATTTTGTCATGGTGAGTTTTTTGTTTGTTTAATTTGTTGTTAATTAGTTGGTGAAATGTTTATATTATTTAGTGGAAGTTGAAATTGATGCCTTAATTGAATAATTGTTAGCAGTTATGTTAATTTAGCCACTGTTGTTTTAAGTTAGAGCAAGGTGCACTATCATTTAGGGATGGGCATTTTATATCGAGTACTAGTACCGTACCTAGGGCTTCGTGTCCGTTCGTTAAGGAAATGAACATGTTTATGAATGGTTCACTAACGCTTACCGAACGAGATTTCTTGTTCGTGTTCGTTCATTAATGAAATGAACATGTTCGTGAACTGTTCATGAACACTTACCGAACGTTCACGAACATAAACGAACGAATGCAACCTTTGTTCATGCTCGTTTGTTTAACTTATCGAACGGAATTTCTTGTTCGTGTTTGTTCATTTATTAAACGAACGAACATAAACGAACTTCCCGCCGAACGCTTCGCTGATCGTTCGGTTCGTTTACAGCCCTAACCGTTATATCCTGATATCTGTCTTGGGATGAGGATTCTTTGGATGAATGATTTACTATCTGTCTAAGATATTTATTGAATTTGAAGTTTTGTATTTGTAAAAGACAGAAGTGATATTTCATGTTTGTTAGTTTAATTAGGGTTTGATGTCTTTTGGCAGCTGGAATGATGAGTAGAACATGTGGTATTTCTTAGTTATTGTGGTAACAAGTCAGCATAATGTGGTTACACTAGATTATGTCGTATCGATATCATTGGATAAATAATTTAGCCTTTATCAGGTTTTATTTTTTACACTTGTTTGGTTTGGTTTTAATGTTGGAAATTTATCTGTTGATGGTCATTGAATTGCAACTTTTACTTTATCTTCTATATACAATCTGGTACTAAATGATTGATGATTTGATGAACATATAAATTTTTAATCTGATATGCCAATTGAAAAGAGAAGGTTTGATGTGATAGATGTCTGTTTCGTGTGTAATTTGAATGTATCATAAATTCATAATGCATATCTCGATTATCAGATTCTTGAGTTATTGGATATGTTATGTGCGAATGTAACATTTGCCCAAATTCTGTTTCTATAAGTTGGATATAAACCAAATGTAGGTTTATATGTGCATGTGTTTGTAAGGTACTCCAAAAAGCATCAGGCTATCGGATTAAGAAATAATGGTTATCGAATTAGCTTTCACAGGTTTTGAACATATGAATTTGAATGCCATTCGCTTGGAAAATATCCGTATGGTGAGACTGAGAATGTGTTCATACGGTGTAATACATTGCAACATTGCATTAATAATGCAAGAATCTATCGGTTTGAACCTCAAATAGTCAAACCATGTTGTTCTAATGGTTAAACATTGTTCTTGAGCTAACTTTTCTGTTATACCATGCTTTATACATGTATATGCCATACATTCAACAATTGTGCTATGTAAGTGATACAAACCCGATTGCTATACTGGTGGGTATTAGGGTCAGATTTATTAATGGGTCAAAGCAGTTATTGAAAGGGGAAACTCATGGGTAAACAGGAGCTGAAGGGCCAGTTAATTTACTGCTATTATTGCTTATTTATATCTTTGTTCTAGTTTTTGGGGATGATGTCGATGATTATTATCTAATTGGGTATCTATACCTTTGTTCTTGGAGATTAACCCATCTCGAATCGGGTCTTCTATCTTGTAGTATTTCAGTTTACAACAATAAAATCTATCAGTTAGTTTTGTTTGATTTTGGGTTCTATCATTTGGTTCCATTGCCGGGAATCAAAGATGGAGCAGACCCGGAATAATCAGAAGGAAGGCGGTGTTCATCCAGAACCAATCGCTGACCAGTTGGCAGCCATTATTGCCAAGCTTGATTCCTTTGATAGCCTTGAAGAAGGATATAGCAGCAATCAAGGAAGCTTGGCTAGAAAGACGAACAAATGCAATAAAAGAAGCTGAGGATGAAAACCAGGATCCAGTGACAGATTTGGGAATGGAGGAAATTCCTAGCGACATTTCCATGCCTGGAGCAATACCTATAACTACCACACAAACCAAAAGTCAGTCCCTCTAATTTCAGATTTGGAGAAAAAAATGCTAGAAGTTGCAGATGAAACAGATGCTCAGGCCAGTCCAGAGGAGGAGGAACACGAGAATCATGGAGAGACGAAGAATGCAGAACTAGAGCAAAAGTTATTCAGCAAGGACGCCGTCCCAAAGTCACTCTGTGGTTATTCACACAAGGATCACACGAAGACTCAAATGGATAAGAAACAGCTTGACTGGTCGTTTCAAAAGGCAATCAAGGGTTGGATGGATGACAAAGAAGATTGGCCAGCAAAGCTAACATATATCAATACCGACTTTCGAATTCCAAATTCTAATGCACAGGATTCTTTCTGGGCTGCACCTAAATTCGGGCCCGAGAAAACACAAGTCGATTACCGGGGCAGGATGTATTGATACAAACCTGATTCCTATACTGGTGGATATTAGGGTCAGATTTATTAATGGGTCAAAGCAGTTATTGAAAAGGGAAACTCATGGGTAAACGGGAGCTGAATGGCCAGTTAATTTACTGCTATTATTGCTTATTTATATCTTTGTTCTAGTTTTTGGGGATGATGTCGATGATTATTATCTAATTGGGTATCTATATCTTTGTTCGTGGAGATTAACCCATCTCGAATCGGGTCTTCTATCTTGTAGTATTTCAGTTTACAACAATAAAATCTATCAGTTAGTTTTGTTTGATTTTGGGTTCTATCAGTAAGTTTTTCAAGATTGTATCATGCAGAATGTGTTGCGATTTAGAGTTAAGTACACAGATAGTCCCTGTGGTTTACCAAAATATTAGATTTGGTCCCTAGCTTTCCAAAAGTACACGGATGGTTCCTGTGGTTTGCACATTGTAACGAATTTAGTCCCCAGCCAACAAATCTAAAGGTTTTACCGTTTTAGCATGTTGTAGTTAGGGACTAAATGCGTTACAAAGTGCAAACCACAGGAACCATCCATGTGCTTTTGGAAAAAGTTGAGGACTAAATGCGTTCCAATTTACAAACCACAGGGACCATCTGTGTACTTCTAAAAAGCTAGGGACCAAATCCAAAATTCTGGTAAACCATAGGGACCATCCGTGTACTTTACTCTAAAGTTTATCTTATTTATATTGCAACTACCATACTGATCGACACTTGGTTAAATTGTTTCTCTTTGAACATGTGAACAACAGGGTTTCGTTTCTTGGGGCAGAAGCATGCTTGCTTGCAGGATCCGCAAAAAACGCTTACCACACTAAATATCGGGTCATCTACGGTGTTGGTGATCTGTCGTGTGAAACCCTACGCAAAGGCGTGTTTGCTGGTGGGGCCGCCTTGACATTCATCTCGATGGTGGCATCAGTTGTTTATTATTTGATCCATTTGAAGGCGGATACGGGTGGATGGGAGAAGCATCAGAATGAAGGACTCGGTATGGCTTCTTTGGAGAATCAGGATCGCGGAAGTGTTGGTCAGTTTGAAAAGCTTTAAGTAAGTTACAACGGTTATAGTTATATTAATATGATCGTATTTTCGAAAAAAGAAAAAAGAATCCTGATATTAAGATATGTTTATGCTTTATTAAGATGAGATGCTAGTACTACTGTTTCCTTTTTTTTATATCTATGTTATGTGTAAAAGTTTTATATTCTGCTTTCAGAAGCTTTTGATGGGCCAAATAATGAAACGGGCTGGGCTGGGTTGGGTTGGTTGGGCTGACATACGTGATAGGACGGGCTGGACTGGCTGGGCTGGGTCGTGTTAAATGGTTAAATGTAAACAAGAAAAAATGGTTTTGTGGGCCGAAAGCAGAGGTGTTCATGGTCGATTTCAATCGTTTTGGTAAAGTCTTGCGCTGAACCACTAACCATGGTTTTCAGAAATGACAAACCAAGCCAGCCGGTTTTAACTGTTGTTGGTTTGATTTTGGCAGTTTAACCTTTCGAATTTGTTTTTTTATTGTAATATAGTTTGTTTGTATTAAATTTTCGAATAAAAACGTCATATAAATTTATAAGCATATTCTAAATCGAGAATTAAATATAAATAATAAGTATGTAACGGTCGGTTCTAAATTCACACGTTGGTTTGGATTGTTAAACTAACTATAAAAAAACTGTTAGCGAACCGGTAGCCCAGATGGATCCACCACCATTATTAAGACGAAGAAACATGTTCCAATCCGGGTTCGAATCTCACCCAAACTCGGATGTAGTTTTCAATAGGCTTGTTACCCGTTTACCTTCTATTTTGATATAATTTCTTTTTGGATAGTAAATAAAAACAATACTTACCTTTTAAAAAATCTATGTTACTTAACTTTCAAATCTTAAACCACCCGGTCTCAATGGTTTATAAACACGATTTGTTGAAAGTTGCTGATATTAAAAATACATAGAACCTATAAAAAAAATATGTTGTTTTCATGTTAATATAAAAAAATGGTGTAAACTTTTACATAGTAACTTGGGGACGTGTGATATTCTTTAGAAGAAGACCGAGTCCTAAAAGCCAATACAAAGTCATCCCTTTCTTCCCTTTGTAAAACCTTTCTTATACACAAAGCTTGGAACTTTTTCGTGACTATACATTCGTCACTAAATATAGTTTTACTGCATTGGCGACCATGGCGATATCTTCTACCGATTCAGATTACGACAACAAAATGTACCAAAATATGGCAACCTTCAAAAGATATTTCCATTCATTCATTGGAAATTCGCAGGGTATATCCTAAACCATCCATTTTTATCAAAATTTTCTATTATCTGTGTCGTATGCATTATAGTATTATATTGTTATACGAAACTTTATATTATATAATACAACTTCTAGGGGGTGTAAACGAGCTGAGTCGACCCTAAACTTGATCAAGCTCGAGCTCGGCTCATTGGTAGTTTCTGAAGCTCGATCACGGCTCGGGCTCGGCTTGTTTGTTATCTATTAATTAATATATTAAAGAAATATAATATAAATAATTAACTCGTTTAGGTTCACGAGCTTGATAAGTGAAGCTCGGGCTCGGGATCGTTTACTAAACAAGCTTAATTTTAGGTTCGAGCTTGGCTCGTAAACAGGTTTAAATAAACCCGACTTGATTCGTTTACTAGACAACTTTAAATAAAGGACATGTGCTATTAAATATTAATAAAAACTAATATTACAATAAGTCTCGATAAGGATTGATAAGCCTGACGAGCTTCACATGCCAGGCTTGAGCTCTGGCTTAATAAATAAATGAGTTTTATTTTAGGCTCAAGCTCGGGCTCGAGCTCGGGCTCGTTAAGGCTTTAGCTCGTTTCGAGCTTTTTCACTTTCCTTGTTTGCACCCTTACAAATTTCTATATAGACTCCAATATATGTTTATTTTTATTTACATATTTTTGAAAGTTTATCTACATGTTAATAAAATATTTTTATATCAAAACTGAGTCTTTATTGTATGCAACCCAATTTCAAGTATTTCTTATCGATATATATATATATATATATATATCATCTTGTAGCAGTTAGTATATGAAAACTAAGTTATCGAAATAAAAAATTTAGTGACACGCATGTAAAGAATTTTGGGGAATTATGCAAACAAGTTACTAATTAAAAATGACAACTATTCTCCCTTAGCTTCTATAAAATCTCTGAAATTGCACTCAAGTTATCTTTATACCATTTTTCACCCTAAAAGTTTGGTGTCCCCTTGCAGTTTCAGACGTCCTTTTATGGAGGAACACAAGATTATCAGCGTCAATCTTGTTAGGAGTTACAGCAGTTTGGTCTCTTTTGAGGTTTACGAGTATAACTTCGTTTCACTTGTTTGTCACCTCGCGATCGGCGCCATGTTGATCATCTACATCACCTACACCATGGCAAAATATACTCAATGGTAACACCATGATCACCTTGTTATATATTGAGTTGATCTAAACTTCAAAGTTGTATAATTCATTAAGTTTTGTGTTGATTACTTTCTCATCTAGGGATCTTCCTGATTTTGAGGAGATAACCATACCCGAATCGATGTTTAAATGGTTGTACAGAAAAACCAACAGATTGTTACTTAAGTTCTACAATACAGCCAGTGGAGAAGATCTCGTTCGGTTTTTCTCGGTACGTGTGGAACTGTCGCTAAACGAGAATACTTGTAAATGAACCGACCAAACATGAACATATCGAGATATGTTTGTGTTCGTGCGTTTAACTTTAAGCAACAAATGAACGAACACAAACACTTAAGCGAACATATTTTCATGTTTGTGTTTGCTCGTAAAGAAAATGGACATGATCGTGTTCATTTACGATTTGTTCATTTTTATTTTCTAAATGAATATAAATGACACATACAATAATAGATAGAAGCACTAAACAAAAATATCCAAATTAAAGTAGATGGCATACCAAAGTAAACAACAATATAACATAGGATGCACGAGCAGGGGTGTAGCTAGAAATTTTCCCTACGGGTTCGGAAATTTTTCAGGGTTCGATTTAAAGGATTTTACGGGTTCGATGGCGACATTTCTTTAGGTGTGATGTCAAAATACACCTATATATAACACTAATTTTTTTATACGAGTTTGGCTGAACCCGTACCCTTCAATGTAGCTACGCCCCTATGCACGAGGCGATGGTTCTAAAATGGGTTGGGCTCAACTTCTTTGAATGAATATGTAAATGATCACAAATAAACTTACAAAAACGGGACATTTATTATTTTTCGTTCATCTAATAAGCTAAACAAAACTTTTTGTACATTCATTTTCATTCGTTTATTATATAAACTTCACGTCAAACAGTTCAGTTAGTTTACAATCCTAACGGACATGCATGAATATTGAGTATGTATTGTTTTCTTTCTTGTAGACAATGGCAACACTATGGATGATATCGGTTATTGGAAGTCATTTCACTTCTTTAAATCTCATATATCTTTGTAAGTTTCAAAATCTAAGTACATATGTTTTTCGTTATAGATGCTCTAATGGTATCTGCGACCATATACTTTTGGATCTGATTGATCGATCGTTAATTTGTTTGTAGGTTTTCTTTGTGTTGGAACCCTACCAGCTTTATATGTAAGACACGAGAGCGAAGTTGATTATCTTGTATGCAAAGGAATCAGAGACATGAAAAGATTGTTGGAGCAGTTAAATTCCAACATTCTTAGCAAGATCCCGAGAGGACAAGTCAAAGAACATAAGCGCAACTAAATTGTAAAAACAAGACATGTTATATGTTATATGAGACGCATATATATGTGTGTGTGTTTCATTTTTATGTACAAGTTGATATAAAAATCTTATAATAAGGCTATTTACCTCACGGAAACTATGTTTCATTTTATAGAACTAATATATTACAAGAATACAAGCTAGTCTTTGAAATCTTCCATATAATGTATACAAAACAACAATATCGATAAATAAACGCAAGCAGGAAATTTGATGTGTGTACGTAAGCTACACTTTACTAGACTGGTTAGTAGGGTATTGAAGGGTACTCTGAATTTTTCTTATCGGGGTCTCATGATTAAATGTTACTTCGACTTAGATGTTTAAATTATGTAATGAGGGTCTCGGTATGGTGCAAATTTTCACAAAAATATAAAATACAAAAATAAATGGTTATAAATTCTTGTAAAAATTTTCAACCTTTTGAATTTGACATTATGGAAATCTGGGAATCCTTCCAGTGTATTAACTTTTTGTATATTGACCAAAGACAAGTTGTAAATAGTTGAAAGAATGGATAAGAAGTTAAGAAATAAAGTATTCAGTCCACACATGGATGCAATGAAAGTCAAAGTCAACTAATGAGGAGATGATAAGAACCAACATGGATCTATTCATCCCACACACACACCTAGTGAGGGAGAAATATGGGAAGACAATGGAAACCAGTGGTTGGAAGAATGGTGGGAGATGGTAGCATCCATGGAGGTTTTGAGGACCATGCAATTTTAGTCTTCTGGTATGTCATTGTCATCTTCTCCATCTTCACAACTCTCATCTTCTCGTGTGCAGATGGTGCGTCCAAACATGACTCGCATCCCACCAACAATGCTGCCGCCTGTAGTGGTGGATGCGGTGGTTAACAACTCAATTCGATGTTGCGAAAATAGGTATATGAGGTTACAAGTTGTACTAAAAGATTGTTGTAATGTAGAATTATTCAAGATGTGATGACATTGGTATGAACAATGCAACATGCTTCATTGAGAAAAATTGGAAACTTTTTTATGTTGTATTGTTTTACTTAGAATAGTAGTTAATTATTATCCATAAGACCAAACTCATTCATTATAGTTACCCATTTTATCTTAAAGGTTGAAGGCTTAATTGAGTCTGTCCATACAATATCACATATCTGAGGTTTGAAGTCTTCATTATTGCAAAGTTTATGCCCAACCTAAAAAAATATGATTTTTCCAAATTACACGAGTGTTAAATAATTACACATGGTATAAAAGTAACAACTTTTTATATGTATTAAATTATGCATAGTAAGCTAACCTTGTCAACAACTTTTTTCATGATATGCCACATACATAATCTATGCCTGCTTTGATTAAAACACATTTAATAGCGTGTTTCATTGCAAGATCTTGATTACTGACTACAACCTTTGGCTGATGTTCAAATGAATTAAAAAGTGATTGAAGTAACTACTTATATGATTCAATAGTTTTGGATGTTAACAACCTAGCTTCAAATGTTACATTTACATTGATGATTATCGATGCCCGTGAAAGGGACAAAAACCATCTTGTATCTACATACAAATTAAAGCAAATAACCTACAGATCATACAAATAGATATAAAAGTTAATAAAATCTGAACAATTAGTTATTAGTTTTGAATGTTGCATCAAAAGAGATAACATCTTCAAACTCTATATATTTCTGCTTGCAAAGTCCTTCAGCCATAACAAACCAATTAACAGACGATTTTTGTAACATTCGTCGAAAAACGGGTTTTCAAAACCCGCTTCGTTTATTAATCAAATATCCAGTTATAATTTTTCGTTGCGTATTTATTGCTCAAATTAATTTTGAAAGATACATAATTAATAAATATATTAGAATTTAAAAACCATAATTTATAAATAATAATAAATAGTGAGAAAAAAATAAAATGGGGACGCCGGGTTTCGAACCCGGGTCACCCACAAACCCAAACCCAAACACACAACACACCACCCCGCCACACACTGCTGTTGTGATAATCAAGGAAACAAATAAAACTTATAATAAAACCCGAAAGTCAAATCCAGTAATCAGCGTGCCCAGACTAGTCGTCACCGGAAAAGTAGGCAATCCGCGATTCTTGCCATTTTCCTTTTGACTAAAACACGATAACCGACTTCGGCATCGGTTATAACTGATGTCTAACCATCAATTTCGGTCGTAACCGCCGGAAAGTCTTTAATCGCGAATCAAGACTAAATTCAAACCCAATTCAGCCTGCTTCCACCATAAATACCCACTTGAACACTCTGGAAATCCTTTCGCTCAGAACCACGATCGTTTCCGAAGCTTTATTCATCCCAAAACACGTCGCCGGAGATATTCTGCATTCGCCGGACTTTCACCGGAAAACCGAGACTTACTTCAAATCGGTAAAATTCTCGACTCTTTTGTTTGTAATCCATTATTCGGCATGTATTAACCTAAATCGTTCGGCCAGAATCTGTCTCAGACAACGTTGCCGGAAATTCCAACACTCACCGGAAAATCACTGGAAATCCGAAGACTCACTGTCGATCGGTACAATCATCTAAACCCTTTTGATATCTCTTGTTTAGTAACTTAATTGCACAATACATTGATCAAAACTATTAATCGATTCACTCAGCCGGAAGTCACCAATCAGAGCCGACGACTCTTGCCGGAAATCTGAGAAAAACATTCTGTTTCGGTACATTTTATTCCGTAATCCTCTTTATCCATTTCATTCCAACCAATTATAAGTTTCGATGACCGATTTAAAACAGAGCAGTCGGACTTCACTGTTCTGTGTCTTTGTAAACGAAGAAGATGAAGTCGATTATAGGTATAAATATAATTAAAACTGGATATTCGAACGGGTTAGACACACAGTCCAGCGGTGGACTGTGTGCACAAACAATGCACACGTCCCGGGTTCGAACTGCACACGTTACCGATTTTCAGAAATAAAACCAACATTTTTAAAACTTAATCAGATCAAGTCACAGAATGTTTATAAGAATAATAAAATCCATAAGTTAAACAGATTTGACACACAGCCCAACTGGTTGGGCTGTGCGCACTCGAACCGAAGGACCCGAGTTCGACTCCGGGTCCCTGCAACTGGTTCGGCCATATAAATCATTTTTAATAAAAACCAAATAAGTTTAAAATTAATTAGTATATAAATATAATTAAAACAGAGAATATTTCGGGTTAGACACATAGCTCAGTTGGTAGAGCTGCGTGCACGTGTACGAGAGGTCCCGAGTTCGAACCTCACTCAGCGCATAATCAAACACAGTCCGACCGGTCAACGGTCAAAGTCAACATTTTTTTTTATTTTCCTTTTTATTTATTTAATTGAAAAATCATTTAAAAATACTTAAAAAATAGATTTTTAAAGTTAGAAAATTACCTTAAACTCACAAAGATAAATCTAAAAATTCCATTAAGAATAATAAATAAAAATATTAATCCCAAATAAAATCCATTTATTTACCGAATCATTTCGTTATTATTTTAGGTTAGTTTTTCTCTCGTCGATCAAATCCTAAATTTCGTGCGCATCCAACGTCATCAAAGAACGCACTCAATGTGAGTGAATCTCTATCAATTCCCCGTTTTAATCATGTTTTGGGGTGTATCATGTGTCGTTTAATTCTTTATTATATTTAAACACTTGTGCATACATCATATCCGTGATCAAATTTGTATCAAATGTGTATCAATTGTTGTGTGGATTATATGTAGTTTGGATTTATCATTTTCAGTGCACGCATATCATTAGACCCATCAGTTCCCCGTGGGAGACGGGTTGAGCATCAGGTGCCTCATAAGATCGGCTCCGTTTGATTGAGCCTTGATCTCACATTCATCATCATTCATTTCATATACTCATTCAAGTGGTTTGTGTTGTTTACTTATATATGCTTCCTCACATGTGATTATTGCACAAATTTTCCATAATAAATAAATCAAGAAAATAACAACCATGTTTTATCAAGGTTCACTCGCCAACTTTTGTTGACCCAAAATATCCCCCGTTTTACACATGATACAGGTGATCCAGTTGAGGCAAGAAACACATAGGAAGGCCTAGAAGAATAAATCAGTTTAAGCTTTGGATTATTTACATAATTTCATTTCCTTGTAATTGTATGAATTTTGATTTGGATATTTAAGTTGTAATTTGAATTTAATAAATATGAAACATTTTAGTAAACATCATGAGCTTTGGTGATAACCCAATTATGCCCCGACTCTTATTCCGCTGCGGGTCGGGGTGTGACAATTTTCATCAACTGGATGCTCAAAAGAATAACCAATCAAAAACTTTTTCTTATCCGCCAATATGTTGACAACCAGATTTGCATCATGTTCTCCTATGTAATCATGTATATTCTTCTTAAAATTCTTGCAGTCATCAGTTGTAGCACCTACGTTTTCAAACCCACCATATCTTTTCCTCATGATATGAAATGATTTAACAGGACCAAGATTTAGAGTAGATAACTCCCAAATCATCCCTTCTTGAACATGTGACAAATTCCTATTAAGATAATAAGTGAATATCTCTATCTGAAACAAATGTATGATTATGCCCATCAACAAACTTCTTAACTTTGTATGATATGCCATTGTTGAACTTTAGTGTAATTTGTGCTTTACACCTCGTAGGATAAAGGGTCTTTTTCTAGTTTACATGACTTATTTCCTTCACAATATCCTATAAAGAATCATATATCTTTTGTGGTTTATGACCCTCTTTAGAACATACAAAATACTTGACCTTTAACAAACCATGATGAACATGTTCACCCCTTTACGGACAGAAGATCCAACATTTTTTTTGCATATGTGCAATAAAAAACATATGTTTGTTCAATAGAATTAAATTCCATGCCTTCGATAGGTATACATGAAAATGCTACCTCTTGTATATACAAAGTGTCTTCTATACATTATGAAATAATAATCAAGCATAAAAATTACACATTCATTATTAAGGTAAAAGAAAATCAAAATCCACAAGTAATTGAGATCGAGATCACCATGTATAAATGTTCGCAGATGAATTGATCCGGTACGTCAAAAAATCAAACAATACAACCTGAATTTCTTAATGTAAAACTTACGGCTTAGTTCTTGTGTTTCGTTAATTAACATGATTGGATCCCTTTTCTTCGATTAACACAACTTCATCATGCATTTCAACATCTGTACCTCCTCCAATGCTGCTCTGTGGATCTATCGTTGTCAACACACTTAACGATAATCGGTAAAAATGAAACCACTATATGTGTTTTTGAAACTTCTATAATATTTGAATGGATATGTTTCATAAATATCGCGATCTTTCGTAAGGAACTCATGATCTTAAATATGAATTGTCTAATTTGTCCTTCACTCTGAAAATATAGAATAACACGTAACGCAATTTGGTTGCTGCATATCTTCGCACAATGAAACTCATTTGTATTTAAAACTTTCTCTCTCTCTCTCTCTCTATGTATATATATATATATATGGTTAGGGTCGTGTGAAAAGCATTAGTCTAATTGAGAAACTTGAGAAGCATTCTAGATCACACATTTTCCCTAAGCTTTTCGTAATATACGCATATGTATAGTTTAAAATTGACTATATACATATGTGTATAATTCATGATTTGGCAATATACATATATGTATATAGTTAATTTTAAACTATGCATATGTGTATATTACGAAAAGCTTAGAGAAATGTGTGGTCCAGAATGTTTATCAAGTTTTCTTAAATAGGATGGGCTTCTCTTATGATCTCTACCCTATATATATATATGTATGTATGTATGTGTGTATGTATGTATGTATGTATGTATGTATGTCTGTATGTATATAGTAAATTGTCATTTTAGTCCCTAAGGTTTGTCTCAAATTGCCATTTTTTTCAAATAGTTTTTTTCTCCTCTGGGTTACTGAGTTTTCTATTTTTTTGTTATTTTGATCACGCTGTCTAACCCCGTCTAAAAACCCCAGTTATAAACTTTTCAACTTGCCTTAGTCCAAAATTCATATTACATTAAAAATAAAAGAAAAATATTTAATGTTATAAAAAAGTATATATATATATATATACACACACACCTCTCTTTCTCTACTCTCTCTCTCCAACCACCACTTGTTACTACCCACATGGCAAATTACAAAAAAAATGCTAATATTACATACTACATTTTTAAATAAGATGTGAATTATTATATGTCTTGAAATACAATAATAGAACTAAAAATATGTATTTCCTGCTCAATCAAATCTTCCTAGAATTAAGCTCACAATATAGAAAACACTCATTAAACAGCATGGTCAAAGTCACTAACATTAACATTGGACAAACTAGTTCATAACCACCATTGGTAGAAATCCCAATTCGTTAAATGATGCTTTCTTTATATATAATTAAAAGAACCATTGGCAGAAATCATAACACCAACACCACACCACTATCATCACTACCACACCACCATCACAAACCACCACCATTATCACCATCGTCATAACCAACACTGCCCGGAATCACCATATGAGCCACCAAGAGTTTCAATCAACACCGGATTCAGTTGCAAGAATGATACCGAACTGGATGATCGGATCATACCTTACTTTACCAAATTTGGAACATGTAAAAGTAGATCGGTCGAAACCCTAGCGCTGCTACCTCCGTGAAGGTGTGATCGGAGTGTCGCGCCTCGGTCAAAGATAATATTTATATGATCTAATTACCCTTAACAATGCGTTAGTGGTAGTAAGGGGTCGAACCACGAAGAGTTTGTGGTTTGCGATGGATGCGATTGATTTTAACGGCTTGTCACAATTTATGGCGCTTGCTACGGTTTAATTTGAATGTTATTTGTCTGAAAAAGTGTCGGAATGAACCAACGATTTCGTTAATGCTTTGATTACTACTAACACTTGACAATTTGGTTGCCACGAAAACTTAATTAAATGATTAAAACAATAATTGGGAAATAAGGTTCACACCCGGTTCAACAATTTTAAAGCCTATGGTTGCTACACATTTTTAGATTGATTCAGTTGAATTTGTCGTTAACGGTTTTCTATCAGGAAGCTTAGGTGCCAATTGCTATCAACGCGTATAACGGACCGCAATGCACTTCATTACCTCGGACAAGTAAAACCTTTTGAAAGATAATCATTCGACAATTCACAAATCTAGTTCAAAAGTGTCACACCCCGACCCGCAGCGGAAAATGTGATCGGGGCATGATTGGGTTTTCATCAAAGCTCATGACATTTATTATAATGTTTCATATTTATTATTTCAATTTAAAAGAGATCATACAATCATATCAAACAAATACAACATGTTCTATTCATCCTTCTAAACTTCATTATTTTTCTTCTAAGGCAATTTCCTATGTTTTCCTTGCTTCATCCTGTTCACCTGTATCATATGTAAAAATGGTTTTTGGATCAACAAAAGTTGGCGAGTGAACCTTGTTAGAAAACATTTATTATTTATTTCTTATTGTATTTAATACGGAAAAATTGTGCAATATTCCTATATGAACAAATGTAAATAAACATACAATAACAAACAATTAGCATACAATAACAACCCAATAGCATACCATAACAAACAACAACAAAACAATAACATACATTAACAAAAATGGGGAACGGACGGCCTATGATAAATGTATGTACTGAAAATGATAAATGTCTGTGCGATCAAGGCTCAATCAAACGGAGCCGATCGTATGTTGGCAACGCCAGGTTCACGCTCATAATGTAATGGGGAACTGCTCAACGCTCATAATGTAATGGGGAGCGGCGGCCTATGAAATTGCATGTACTGAAAATAATAAATTAAATCTAAACAATAACCACACAAACAGTTTATACAAGCTGAATACACATTTGTTCATGATATGATGTATGCACAATGATTTAAATATAATAAATGGTAAGACACATGATACACCCCAAAAACGTGATTAAAATGGGGAATTGGTAGAGATTCACTCACCTTGGGTGCGTTCGGTGAATGATGTTGAATGCGCACGAGTTTAGAGGATTGATCGACGAGGAAAAACTAACCTAATTAATAACGAAAAAATAATGTAAATAAATGGATTTTATTAACAATTTTAATAGTATTTTTGGATATATTTTTGTGAGTTTAAGGCTATTTTCTAACTTTAAAAAATGTTATTTTTAAGTATTTTAATTGATTTTTAATTTAAATAAATAAATAAAATAATTAAAAAAAATGTTGATTTTTGACCGTTGACCGTTGACTTGTTGACCGTTGACCGTTGACCGGTTCGGTCGATTATATGTGTGCGCTGGGTGAGACTCGAACCCATGACCTCTCATACGCGTGCACGCAGCTCTACCAAATGAGCTACGTGTCTAACCCGAAATATTTCTGTTTTTAATTATATTTATATACTAATTAAATTAATCCGAAAATCACTTATTTTAAAAACGATTTAATGTATCGACTTGGTGCTCGCCACAGGTCTCGAACCCGGGACCTGTGGTTTAGTTTGGCACACAGTCCACCGCTGGACTGTGTGTCTAACTTGGTAAATATTCTAGTTTTTATTATACTTAACATATTACTGAGTTAACCCAGTTCGGTTTCTAAAAAAAAACATTTTTATTACAGAGGTTATGGTTGTGATAGGAATCGAACTCGCGTCGTGTGCATATTGTTTGCACACAGTCCACCGCTGGACTGTGTGTCTAACCCGTTCATAATATCAATTTTAATTAGTCTTATAACATACACAACTTCGTCTTCTTCGTTCAAAACACAGACATCGGATAACTAACTGTTACTTGATTAATCCGGTTAATGAATAAGATGAACAATTGAAAAGTATTGAACCGAAGAGTTTGAGGAAAGAAAGTACCGAACAGCTCGTCTTCTTCAGAAATCCGGCGAAGATCGTCGGCTCTGTTTTGGTGACCTTCGGCGTTTAACAGCAAGTTTCTGGAATTTCAGAAATTTTCCGGCGAAAACAGAAAAATCCGGCAATGTCGTCTGGGGTTGATTCGTGTAGACGAAAGTCTCGGTTTTCCGGCGACTTGCAGAGAACTCCGGCGAGTGAAATTTCTTGCGACAGAGATTCTTCAGAGGTTTAAGGTGAGTGTGGGTGATGTCAGTATAAGCTCTAAGATCTTATTTTAGAGTAAGAAGAAAGGATGGATTGAACTCGGTTTTCCGGCGAAAATTTTCGGTTAATTTTCAGAGAATTCCGGCGACTTCCGGCGAAGTTTTCTGAGCGAAATGAAGAGTGCAGGTTGGATAGATTCGTAAGCTTAACTGATGAACAAAGTATAATTCCCGGATTTGAATTGTATTTTTCGGTTTCGAATAGAAATTTAAGGTAATGAATGAAATTGATGGATTCTTCGGTTATAACCGATCTTACTGTTAATGTAAACGTTATGACAAAAAGAAACGGAAAAGTTTGACGAAATTGTCGGGATTTCCGGCGTGAGCGGATTTGGGCGCGTTGTGTAACTGGGTTTTGATTTCCAGATTTAATTTATGTATTAATTGTTTCAATATGTAAACAAAATTCACAAGTGGCGGAGCGGTTGGATGTGTGTGTGTTAAAGCTTTGCTGACCTGGCTGACCCGGCTGACCCGGGTTCGAATCCCGGCAGCCTTGTTTTATTTTTATTTCACTATTTTAAATACATTTTCAAAAAATAAATTTTATATTCTAATATAATTATTAATTATGCATCGTTTAAAATTAATTTGAGCATTAAATACGCAACGAAATTTTTGACTGATTGTTCGGTTAATAAACGAAGCGGGTTTGGTTAATCCGGTTTTTGGCGGATGTTACAATATCCCCTACTTTTAGAAATTTCGTCCCGAAATTTAAGTAGTGGCATATTTGTCTTAAAAAGGATGGTGTTTAATTTGACAGTTACATACTTAGAAAGAAGTAAGAGTTTAAATTTTGTTTGAGGCGGTAAAGTTCCTTGTAAGGGTTGAGTACCCTGTGTCAGGAATCGCTTTTTGATGCTTATGATAATGAATATTGATAAACAGAGTTGATTGACAAAATATGATTTCATGCGCAAGAGTTTTGATATGTTTGGAAAGATAAGGTTATATCCTAAAACAAAAACTTCTACTACTAAAACCTACATGGAACTTCTCACAACCACCTGACAATGCCTCTGATCCTTTGGCAAGAATACTTATATATAGTGTAACATTTGTCAAAAACGGGTTTCCAAACCCGCTCCGTTTTGTAATCGAATATCAAGTTATAAATGTCACGTTGCGTATTTATGGCTATTTTGATTTTTAATGATACATAATTAATAAACAAACTACACTATAAAAATTATAATTGATAAAAAGTAAAAATAAAATAAATAAAAATAAAATGAGGCTGCCGGGACTCGAACCCGGGTCAGCCGGGTTGAACTTCAAAGACTTAACACCCACACACATAACCACTCCGCCACTTGTTGTTTTCTGTCAACTCTAGGAAACAAATAAACTTTATAGACAATCATGAAGCAACCTGTTGATCCAAACTGAAACCGTAATCGGCTTTCAACCGTCCAAAACGGTTGAGTGTTCGCAGATACTAGTTTATAACCGATGCACCGACGATTCTAATCAATTCAGACTTGAATTAACTTAAATTTTGATGATGATTGGTTTTTATAACCGAAGGTATTCAATTTCTGAATTACTTCAATCAAAGATCTCTCTCGCGACTTAGAAACATTCTACAGACCTTCAATTTCACTTCGCTATTCATTTAGTTCGTCAGAAAACTTTTTTTTAACTCGCCGGAAAAATTCTGCAAGTCGCCGGAAAACCGTATTCTTCATCAAAACAGTAAGTCTTTCAATACCTTCGTGGTCTATCGATTGTTAAGCTATTTCTGACTCAAACCTTTCAATTGAAATCAAATTCAGACGCTGTTATCGGATAATTCCAGTTCGCTGGAAAACTTCTGGAAATCCTTATTTTCATCTGTGAAACGGTAAGGACATTCAAACACTCTGTAAACGTTTGTTTAGCACTTCAATTCCACGATTAGCTAATCAAAACGGTTAATTTGTTCGCTCAGTGGAAGTTCATAAAAACAGAGCCGACGCCTTGCCGGAATTTCTGTGATAAATCATTCCTCCGGTATGTTTACTTCCAACACCGTCTCTGCCATTTCATTTTAGTCTTATGAATGATTGTTAATCGTTTAAAAGCAAGAAACAGATTAGTAAACAGTTGACTGTAAATTCAGCGAAGAAGATGAAGCATGATAACAATATAAGATTAATTAAAATCGGTATTTTAAACGGGTTAGACACACAGTCCAGCGGTGGACTGTGTGCAAACAATACGCACACGCCGCGAGTTCGATCCCTGATATACACACCCACTCTGTTATAAAGATGTTTTATTTTTCTAACTGAACCGGACTAACTACGTTAGTTGTTAAGTATAATAAAAATATGTATAATAACCAAGTTAGACACACAGTCCAGCGGTGGACTGTGTGTAGCGTTAAAGCACAGGTCCCGGGTTCGAGACCTGTTAGTAACACCGGTTCGATGATTTAAAATGTTTTTGAAAATAAAAGAATTTTGAATAAGCTGAGTTAGTATATAAGTATAATTAAAAACAGAATTATTTCGGGTTAGACACGTAGCTCAGTTGGTAGAGCTGCGTGCACGCGTACGGGGGGTCTCGGGTTCGAGCCTCACCCGGCGCATACCATTACACAATAAAACCGGTCAACAAGTCAAACGGTCAACGGTCAACCCAAAAAGTCAACATATTTTTATATTTTTAATTATTTAATTTAATTTAAAAATCAATTAAAAATACTTAAAAATAATGTTTTTAAAGATAGGAAATAGCCTTAAACTCACAAAAATATATCTAAAAATTCTATTAAAATCATTAATAAAATCCATTCATTTACTATATTTTCCGTTATTATTTAGGTTAGTTAAATCTCGTTGCTCAATCTTTTCAACTCGTGCGCATCTCATCATCTCCCACCAAACGCACCCAATGTGAGTGAATCTTTACAAATTCCCCGTTTTAATCACGTTTTTGGGGTGTATCATGTGTCTTGCCACTTATTATACTTAAATCATTGTGCATACATCATATCATGAACAAATGTGTATTCAGTTTGATTCAATTGTTTGTGTGGTTATTGTTATATTTAATTCATTATTTTCAGTACATGCAATTTCATAGGCCGCCGCTCCCTATTACATTATGAGCATTGAGCATGTTCCCCATTACATTATGAGCGTGAACCTGGCGTGCCAACATACGATCGGCTCCGTTTGATTGAGCCTTGATCGCACAGACATTTATCATTTTCAGTACATGCAATACGATCGGCTCCATTTGATTGAGCCTTGATCGCACAGTTTCATTCATGTTATATATTTATGCAAGTTGATATGTTATGGTATGCAGTTGGTATGTTATTGTATGTTATAGTTTATGGTTGTTATTGCTACTATTTGATTTTGTACATTTGCTCACTTATGATTATTGCACAATTTTTCCTTGATAAAATAACAAGAAAATCAATTATAAATGTTTATCTAACAAGGTTCACTCGCCAACTTATGTTGACCCAAAAACCCCAATTTTTACACATGATACAGGTGAACCAGCTGCAGCCAGAAACACATAGGATTGGCCTAGAAGAATAAAATGGTTTAGAGCTTGGAATTGTTTAGTTGGTTATTTTTCTTTGTATTTGTATGGACATGTTTGGATTATTGAGAATGTAATTTTGATTTAAATAAATATGAAACATAATAGTAATATCATGAGCTTTGGTGATAACCCAATTATGCCCCGACTCTTATTCCGCTGCGGGTCGGGGTGTGACATATAGGAAGTACCAGCGGCGTATCCACCATATTCTCGTCAAATTTTCATTAGTTTTATCAGTAAGTTATGATTGGTTCTATGATGTGACTCTAGAACATAAATAAACACAACAACCAATATCTGAGTCCTAATTCTGATAGTATAGATGTTTGAATGGTGACACAATCCAATTTCTTTAAATGATGAGATGATATGAATGCTAAATCGGTGAGTATAACACAAACTTCAACCAAGACAATACTAAATCCTACATGGAACTTCTCATAACCGCCTGATAATGCCTCTGATCCTTTGACAAGAATACTTATATATAGGAAGTACCAGCGGCGTATCCACCATATTCTCATCAAATTTTCATTAGTTTTATCAGTAAGTTATGATTAGTCCTATGTGACTCTAAAACATAAGCGAACACAACAACCAAAGCTTGAGTCTTTGAATGATGACAGTACCTCTCTCGTTTGTTATGATGGAGAGGTTAGTCTATGTAGAAAATGGAACACATTCCAATTTCTTTAAATGATGAGTTGATATGAATGTTAAATCAGTGAGTGTAAAACAAATTTCAACCAAGACATTACTAAATCCTACATGGAACTTCTCATAACCGCCTGACAATGCCTCTGATCCTTTGGCAAGAATACTTATATATAGGAAGTACCAGCGGCGTATCCACCATATTCTTGTCAAATTTTCTTTGGCTTTATCCGTAAGTTATGATTAGTGACTCTAAAACATAAATAAACACAACAAACAATGCATGAGTCATAATTCTGATAGTATACATGTGTGAATGATGACAGTCTCTCTCTCATTTGTTGTGATGGAGAGGTTAGTCTATGTAGAAGTGAGTTATCATCAAAGCTCATGACATTTATTATAACGTTTCATATTCATTAATACAATTTAATGGGAAATTTACAATCATAATTACATCATGTCCTAAACATCATTCTAGACTTCATTGTTTTCTTCTAAGGCATTTCCTATGTTTTCCTTGCTTCATCCTGTTCACCTGTATCATGTGTAAAAATGGTTTTTGGATCAACAAAAAGTTAGCGAGTGAATCCTATGAAAAACATTTGAACAAGTTTATTTAATTGATTATAAAATAAAGTGCACAACCACACATGAGTAAAAATAGATGTAAACTTATTCACCAATCATTTAATATTAAATAATGCACACAAGAACAATAATGGATTTGTTTTGAGGCACGCGTTGCTCAACTCGTCTCTCACGAGGAACTGATGGGCCTAATGAATGAATTGCATATAACTTGACAATATGAAATACACAACTACAAACAATATATACTAAACACTGCACACACGAACAATAATGGATTTGTTTTGAGGCACGCGTTGCTCAACTCGTCTCCCACGAGGAACTGATGGGCCTAATGAATGAATTGCATATATCTTGACAATATGAAATACATAACTACAAACAATATATACAATCTAAGTTTAGATCACAACATGGTATGGCACAAGTTTAAATAAACGAGTTAATTTTAGTGACACATGACACACCCCAAAACGTGTAATTAAAAAGTGGAGTTGTAAGATTCACTCACATTGGGTGCGTTCGGTTGATGATGTTGAATGCGCACGAAGTTGGTTTTAACCACGAGTGAAACTAACCTAGATAATAACATAATGGTTCGGTAAGTAAGCGGATTTTATTAATCAATTTTAGTAGGATTGTTGGATATATTTTTGTGAGTTTAAGGCTATTTTCTAACCTTAAAAATGTTATTTTTAAGTATTTTTAATTGATTTTTAAATAAAATAAATAAATAAAAATGATAAAAAAATGTTGACTTTTTGACTGTTGACTTGTTGACCGTTGACCTGTTGACCGGTTTTATTTCGCAATTGTGTGCGCCGGGTGAGGCTCGAACCCGAGACCTCCCGTTCGCGTGCACGCAGCTCTACCAACTGAGCTACGTGTCTAACCTGAAATATTTCTGTTTTTAATTATATTTATATATACTAACTGAGTTAATCCGAAAATCATTTGTTTTAAAAACGATTTTAAATGTCTCGCTCGGTGCTCTCCACAAGTCTCGAACCCGGGACCTGTGGGTTAGGTTAACACACAGTCCACCGCTGGACTGTGTGTCTAACTTGTTGAATAATCTGATTTTTATTATACTTATATACAAACTAAATAATTTTGTTTCTGCTTTATATAAAAAGTTTGATAATTGTCCGGACCGGTGCGGTAGTCTGGACTCGAACTCGTGACATGTGGTTTAAACGTTCACACAGTCCACCACTGGACTGTGTGTCTATCTTGGTTATTATTCCGGTTTTTATTAAACTTAACATCTATTGCAGTGAATCCGGTTCGGTTAAAAAAGGAACATTTTTATTAAGGCGAGTGTGCGTGGGACAAGAATCGAACTCGGGACGTAAGCGTGTTTTATTTGCACACAGTCCACCGTTGGACTGTGTGTCTAACCCGAGATATATCTTGATTTTAATTAAACATATACAATACTGAAACTTCATCTTCTTCGTTGGACTCAACCAGAAACGGAGTCTGACTGGTTCGACGACTTAATCATGTTCTTTAGTGTGTTGTGAGTAATTACGTGTGAGATAAATAAAAAGAATGAGAGATTAAGTGTTAGATATACCGAAAAGTGGCTCCTCTGTTTCGCCGGCGAAACTCCGGTGACAGCAGATAATTCGGCGACGTGTGTCTTGCGGCAGAGGGTCTTCAACGAGCTTGAGATGAATGTGGGTGGCTTCGGTATGAGCTCTGGGGTTCAGTAAGGCACAGAGGTGAAAGGTTCGGTTTTCCGGCGAGTTGTAGAAATTTCCGGCGAGTGGAATTACGTCAGGAAAATGTGTGATTGTGAGCGAAAAAGCTAACAGAGGTTAGAGGGGGTATTTATAGGGCAGGACATCGACGAATTTCGTCCGTTTTCCGTCTTGATTCGTCGGTCAATAAGTTTTCCGGCGGTTATGACTTGCGTCGCGGGTTCAGACGTCGGTTATAACCGATGTAGTAGTTAAGGCTTCGGTTAAAACTGAAGAAACCGTCCAATCTCGGCGAAATCGTCGGGATTTCCGACGACTGCGATTAGGCGCGTCGGTTTTGAATTCGAGACTTATGTTATGTATTAATTGTTTCCAATAATGAACAAGAAACACAAGTGGCGCAGTGGTTGGATGGTTGGAAGTTAAGTCTTTGCTGAATCCGGTTGACCCGGGTTCGAAACCCGGCAGAAGCCTTTTATTTTTATTTCCTTATTTTAAATACTTTTTCAAATATAAATTATATATTCCAATATACTTGTTAATTATGTATCGTTTAAAAATAATTTGGGCATTAAATACGCAACGAAATTTTTAACTGATTGTTCGGTTAATAAACGGAGCGGGTTTGGTAAATCCGATTTTTGACGGATGTTACAGTATCCCCTGCTTTTTAGAAATTTCGTCCCGAAATTTAAGTAGTGACATATTTGTCTAGAAAGGATGGTGTTTAGTTTGACAGTTACATACTTAGAAAAAGAGTAAGAGTTTAAATTTTGTTTGAGGCGGTAACGTCCCTTGTAAGGGTTAAGTACCCTGCTACAGGAATCGTTTTTTGTTGCCTACGGTAAAAATATTGATAAGCAGTGTTGATTCACTAAGTATGATATCATGCGTAAGAGTTTTGATATGTTTGGGAAGATATGGTTATATCCTAAAGCAAAACTTCTAATACTACAACCTACATGGAACTTCTCATAACCGTCTAACAACGCCTCTGATCCTTTGACAAGAATACTTATATATAGGAAGTACCAGCGGCGTATCCACCATATTCTTGTCAAATTTTCATTGGTTTTATCAGTAAGTTATGATTGGTTCTATGATGTGACTCTAGAACATAAATAAACGCCACAACCAATGTACCAAGAAATTACTAGATCCTACATAGAACTTCTCATAACCGCCTGACAATGCCTCTGATCCTTTGACAAGAATACTTATATATAGGAAGTACCAGCGGCGTATCCACCATATTCTTGTCAAAATTTCATTGGTTTTATCAGTAAGTTATGATTGGTTCTATGATGCAACTCTAGAACATAAATAAACACAACAACCAATATTTGAGTCCACATTCTGATAGCATACATGTTTGAATGGTGACAGTTCCTCTCTCGTTTGTTATGATGGAGAGGTTAGTTTATGTAGAAATAGAACACAGTCCAATTTCTTTAAATGGCGAGATGATATGAATGTTAAATCATTGAATGTAACACAAATTTCAACCAAGACAATACTAAATCCTACATGGAACTTCTCATAACCGCCTGATAATGCCTCTGATCCTTTGGCAAGAATACTTATATATAGGAAGTACCAGCGGCGTATCCACCATATTCTTGTCAAATTTTCATTGACTTTATCCGCAAGTTATGATTAGTTCTATGTGACTCTACAACAAACACAACAACCAAAACTTGAGTCTTAATTCTGATAGTATCCATGTTTGAATGATGACAATACCTCTCTCGTTTGTTGTGATGGAGAGGTTAGTCATTGTGGAAGCGAGACATAGCTCAACTTCTTTAAATGATGAAATTGAAATACGCTGAAATGTATGATGAACAAACTTCGACCAAAACATACTAAATCCTACATGGAACCTCTCATAACCGCCTGATAATGCCTCCGATCCTCTGACAAGAATACTTATATATAGGAAGTACCAGCGGCGTATCCACCATATTCTTGTCAAATTTTCATTGACTTTATCCGCAAGTTATGATTAGTTCTATGTGACTCTACAACAAACACAACAACCAAAACTTGAGTCTTAATTCTGATAGTATCCATGTTTGAATGATGATAATACCTCTCTCGTTTGTTGTGATGGAGAGGTTAGTCATTGTGGAAGTGAGACATAGCTCAACTTCTTTAAATGATGAAATTGAATACGCTGAAATGTATGATGAACAAACTTCGACCAAAACATACTAAATCCTACATGGAACCTCTCATAACCGCCTGATAATGCCTCCGATCCTCTGACAAGAATACTTATATATAGGAAGTACCAGCGGCGTATTCACCATATTCTTGTCAAATTTTCATTGGCTTTATCCTTAAGTTATGATTGGTTCTATGTGATTCTAAAACATAAACAAACTGAAATTGTAATTCGCATTAATATCCTTGGATAAGATTCCCATTTATAACTGGGATACAGAAAAATTGAGATAACATAAAGAAAAAAAAACATAAAAACTAAGCGGTTGGAGTTGAATCTTGATTTTCGGTGAAGGGGACTAGTTGGGTGGTTTCGTTTGGGCCGTCATTATCTTCGACAGGATTGGCGTTGATGTTGAAAACTCTTCCTCTTGCTGATGGCCTAGTGATTGGGTTTTCTTGATTTACTTGGTTAACTGGGTTTGATTGAGCTTGAGCGTTTCTGATGTTAACCAATCGAGGGCACGTGTTTCTAAAGTGGGTAGGGTCGCCACAATTGAAACAAGCTCGAACATATGAGAACATGGGGTATTGGGGTTGTTGATAGGTTTGGATCATGTTTTGAGGAGGGGGTGGGATTTGGTTTTGAGGGGTGCGACAAACCTTGCTCAAATGACCATAGCGTCCACAATTTGCACATAGTCGACAAGGCAAGGTAGATTGATGGTGATAAAAACAGGTGTTACATCGAGGGTGAGGTCCAAGGTATGGTTTCTTATTTGGGTAAGTTGAGTTGGGTGCTACTTGATTGATTGGGATAGCTTGGATTGGTATGGCTTGTGAAATTGGTTGATTACGTTGGGTAGTAGCGAAAAGTTGCCCGTCTCTTTTTCTCTTAGAAATGGGTTGAGAAGGGGATTCGGTTTGGGTGGAGTTTGAAGTTTCAGTTGATGCGTTATCCTTCTTCTTCTCCTCCTTGAAGTCTTTATCCCGGATGCGGTTCTCGGTGAGCTCTGTAGCTAACTCCATTGCTGCTTCCAAAGTTGCAGGCGTGGTACTTATTACAGAGTCCTGAATCTTTGACGGAAGACCTCGAATGTAGTGCTCGATCAAACGGTAGAGGGGAGTGAACAAGTTGGGAACCATTTGATTTAACTCGAGGAATCTTTTGTTGTATGTGGTGTGGTCTCCTTCCTTTTGCTTCAACGAATAAAACTCATCTTCTAATTTCTTGATTTCGCTCCTTGGGCAAAACCGTCTTGTCATGATTTCCTTCAACTCTTCCCAAGTCAAAGTCATAGCGTCTTCAACACCTCGTTTGGCCTTCTCTGTATTCCACCAAGTAAGTGCTATTCCATATAAACGACCGGTAGCATATCGCACTTTACGATCATCGGGGCAATCGCAATTTAGAAAAGTGTTCTCTATTTCTTCAAACCAATGGACGAGAGCGGTGACACCTTCAGTCCCTTCGTATTTTGGAGGGTCGCATGATTTGAAATGCTTGTAGGTGCATTTAGTGGTATTTGGGGGAGGTTTGATAACGTTTTGATTTTCCTGGTTGACAGGATTAGCGGTAAGTGCTTGTTGGACTTGAATTACAATGTTGGGTATTACGGCAGCCATTTGTTGAGCGATTAGGGCAGCCATGCGCTCGCGGGCTTTTCCTGCGCTCATCTTCCTACGGGCGAGGCTAGAAGACATCTACAAGGAATACGTATCATGAGTATGAGTTGGATGTTTTTGGGATCATGGGTCGTATTTAGGAATGAACATTCATAAAATAAATATAGAAAAATACATCTACTACATCCATAGGATGTCTTGGGCTTTGCTCGTCATTGGGCCTTGCATGCCGCCATACTTCACCTTCGTAATCATGTGGGCCCCCATGAATACCGGGTTTTTCATATGGTTCGCATGTGTTAGCCTGGTTACGTACACTAAACCCGGAGAAAATCGAGAAATATGTATATAACGTATGATATTCGGAATGTGTCCAGGTATGGACACGGTGACACCTCAAAGTGGGGTTAGTTCGAACGACGTTTGGTGTGGCATGCTTTGGCCTAATAGGTCCTTCGTACTCTCATCGTTAGTCCCCAGGTAGGCAAACTGGTCCGTTATATTGGATTTATACGAATGCCAACCTAGACAGGACTTTCCGACTACCGGTACTTGTACCCTTCCAGTTACTACATGCCCGTCGCAGAACTTACTTTGATGAGATTTGAAAATTGCGACAAAATCTTTGAATAACAAAAGTATGAAGATGATTTGAATATATGAACATTGAAATATGTATGATGAATGTGTATGTAAGTATGTATGTTTGACTGTAAGTATAAACAAATATGAAACAAATAAACATCATAAGTTTGTATGTAACCACCTAAACAATTAAAACTTAGGCAACTATAGTATAGGCTCTAAGGGTCTAATAACCTATCCTATATCCCTATAGTCATGGCTCTGATACCAATCTGTCACACCCCGACCCGCAGCGGAAAAGGTGATCGGGGCATGATTGGGTTATCATCAAAGCTCATGACATTTATTATAACGTTTCATATTCATTAATACAATTTAATGGGAAATTTACAATCATAATTACATCATGTCCTAAACATCATTTTAGACTTCATTGTTTTCTTCTAAGGCATTTCCTATGTTTTCCTTGCTTCATCCTGTTCACCTGTATCATGTGTAAAAATGGTTTTTGGATCAACAAAAAGTTGGCGAGTGAATCCTATGAAAAACATTTGAACAAGTTTATTTAATTGATTATAAAATAAAGTGCACAACCACACATGAGTAAAAATAGATGTAAACTTATTCACCAATCATTTAATATTAAATAATGCACACACGAACAATAATGGATTTGTTTTGAGGCACGCGTTGCTCAACTCGTCTCTCACGAGGAACTGATGGGCCTAATGAATGAATTGCATATAACTTGACAATATGAAATACACAACTACAAACAATATATACTAAATACTGCACACACGAACAATAATGGATTTGTTTTGAGGCACGCGTTGCTCAACTCGTCTCCCACGAGGAACTGATGGGCCTAATGAATGAATTGCATATAACTTGACAATATGAAATACATAACTACAAACAATATATACAATCTAAGTTTAGATCACAATATGGTATGGCACAAGTTTAAATAAACGAGTTAATTTTAGTGACACATGACACACCCCAAAACGTGTAATTAAAAAGGGGAGTTGTAAGATTCACTCACATTGGGTGCGTTCGATTGATGATGTTGAATGCGCACGAAGTTGGTTTTAACCACGAGTGAAACTAACCTAGATAATAACATAATGGTTCGGTAAGTAAGCGGATTTTATTAATCAATTTTAGTAGGATTGTTGGACATATTTTTGTGAGTTTAAGGCTATTTTCTAACCTTAAAAATGTTATTTTTAAGTATTTTTAATTATTTTTAAATAAAATAAATAAATAAAAATGATAAAAAAATGTTGACTTTTTGACTGTTGACTTGTTGACCGTTGACCTGTTGACCGGTTTTATTGTGCAATTGTGTACGCCGGGTGAGGCTCGAACCCGAGACCTCCCGTTCGCGTGCACGCAGCTCTACCAACTGAGCTACGTGTCTAACCTGAAATATTTCTGTTTTTAATTATATTTATATATACTAACTGAATTAATCCGAAAATCATTTGTTTTAAAAACAATTTTAAATGTCTCGCTCGGTGCTCTCCACAGGTCTCGAACCCGGGACCTGTGGGTTAGGTTAACACACAGTCCACCGCTGGACTGTGTGTCTAACTTGTTAAATAATCTGATTTTTATTATACTTATATACAAACTAAATAATTTCGTTTCTGCTTTATATAAAAAGTTTGATAATTGTCCGGACCGGTGCGGTAGTCTGGACTCGAACTCGTGACATGTGGTTTAAACGTTCACACAGTCCACCACTGGACTGTGTGTCTATCTTGGTTATTATTCCGGTTTTTATTAAACTTAACATCTATTGCAGTGAATCCGGTTCGGTTAAAAAAAGGAACATTTTTATTAAGGCGAGTGTGCGTGGGACAAGAATCGAACTCGGGACGTAAGCGTGTTTTATTTGCACACAGTCCACCGCTGGACTGTGTGTCTAACCCGAGATATATCTTGATTTTAATTAAACATATACTATACTGAAACTTCATCTTCTTCGTTGGACTCAACCAGAAACGGAGTCTGACTGGTTCGACGACTTAATCATGTTCTTTAGTGTGTTGTGAGTAATTACGTGTGAGATAAATAAAAAGAATGAGAGATTAAGTGTTAGATATACCGAACAGTGGCTCCTCTGTTTCGCCGGCGAAACTCCGGTGACAGCAGATGATTCCGGCGACGTGTGTCTTGCGGCAGAGGGTCTTCAACGAGCTTGAGATGAATGTGGGTGGCTTCGGTATGAGCTCTGGGGGTTCAGTAAGGCACAGAGGTGAAAGGTTCGGTTTTCTGGCGAGTTTTGGAAATTTCCGGCGAGTGGAATTACGTCGGAAAAATGTGTGATTGTGAGCGAAAAATCTAACAGAGGTTAGAGGGGGTATTTATAGGGCAGGACATCGACGAATTTCGTCCGTTTTCCGTCTTGATTCGTCGGTCAATAAGTTTTCAGGCGGTTATGACTTGCGTCGCGGGTTCAGACGTCGGTTATAACCGATGTAGTAGTTAAGGCTTCGGTTAAAACTGAAGAAACCGTCCAATCTCGGCGAAATCGTCGGGATTTCCGACGACTGCGATTAGGCGCGTCGGTTTTGAATTCGAGACTTATGTTATGTATTAATTGTTTCCAATAATGAACAAGAAACACAAGTGGCGCAGTGGTTGGATGGTTGGAAGTTAAGTCTTTGCTGAATCCGAACCCGGCAGAAGCCTTTTATTTTTATTTTCTTATTTTAAATACTTTTTTCAAATATAAATTATATATTCCAATATACTTATTAATTATGTATCGTTTAAAAATAATTTAGGCATTAAATACGCAACGAAATTTTTAACTGATTGTTCGGTTAATAAACGGAGCGGGTTTGGTAAATCCGGTTTTTGACGGATGTTACAATAGGCTCTAAGGGTCTAATAACCTATCCTATATCCCTATAGTCAAAAGCTCTGATACCAATCTGTCACACCCTGACCCGCAGCGGAAAAGGTGATCGGGGCGTGATTGGGTTTTCATCAAAGCTCATGACATTTATTATAATGTTTCATATTTAATATTTCAATTTAAAAGAGATCATACAATCATATCAAACAGATACAACATGTTCTATTCATCCTTCTAAACTTCATTATTTTTCTTCTAAGGCAATTTCCTATGTTTTCCTTGCTTCATCCTGTTCACCTGTATCATATGTAAAAATGGTTTTTGGATCAACAAAAGTTGGCGAGTGAACCTTGTTAGAAAACATTTATTATTTATTTCTTATTGTATTTAATACGGAAAAATTGTGCAATATTCCTATATGAACAAATGTAAATAAACATACAATAACAAACAATTAGCATACAATAACAACCCAATAGCATACCATAACAAACAACAACAAAACAATAACATACATTAACAAAAATGGGGAACGGACGGCCTATGATAAATGTATGTGCTGAAAATGATAAATGTCTGTGCGATCAAGGCTCAATCAAACGGAGCCGATCGTATTGCATGTACTGAAAATGATAAATGTCTGTGTGATCAAGGCTCAATCAAACGGAGCCGATCGTATGTTGGCAACGCCAGGTTCACGCTCATAATGTAATGGGGAACTGCTCAACGCTCATAATGTAATGGGGAGCGGCGGCATATGAAATTGCATGTACTGAAAATAATAAATTAAATCTAAACAATAACCACACAAACAGTTTATACAAGCTGAATACACATTTGTTCATGATATGATGTATGCACAATGATTTAAATATAATAAATGGTAAGACACATGATACACCCCAAAAACGTGATTAAAATGGGGAATTGATAGAGATTCACTCACCTTGGGTGCGTTCGGTGAATGATGTTGAATGCGCACGAGTTTAGAGGATTGATCGACGAGGAAAAACTAACCTAATTAATAACGAAAAAATAATGTAAATAAATGGATTTTATTAACAATTTTAATAGTATTTTTGGATATATTTTTGTGAGTTTAAGGCTATTTTCTAACTTTAAAAAATGTTATTTTTAAGTATTTTAATTGATTTTTAATTTAAATAAATAAATAAAATAATAAAAAAAATGTTGATTTTTGACCGTTGACCGTTGACTTGTTGACCGTTGACCGGTTCGGTCGGTTATATGTGTGCGCTGGGTGAGACTGGAACCCATGACCTCTCGTACACGTGCACGCAGCTCTACCAAATGAGCTACGTGTCTAACCCGAAATATTTCTGTTTTTAATTATATTTATATACTAATTAAATTAATCCGAAAATCACTTATTTTAAAAACGATTTAATGTATCGACTCGGTGCTCGCCACAGGTCTCGAACCCGGGACATGTGGTTTAGTTTGGCACACAGTCCACCGCTGGACTGTGTGTCTAACTTGGTAAATATTCTAGTTTTTATTATACTTAACATATTACTGAGTTAACCCGGTTCGGTTTCTAAAAAAAACATTTTTATTACAGAGGTTATGGTTGTGATAGGAATCGAACTCGCGTCGTATGCATATTGTTTGCACACAGTCCACCGCTGGACTGTGTGTCTAACCCGTTCATAATATCAATTTTAATTAGTCTTATAACATACACAACTTCGTCTTCTTCGTTCAAAACACAGACATCGGATAACTAACTGTTACTTGATTAATCCGGTTAATGAATAAGATGAACAATTGAAAAGTATTGAACCGAAGAGTTTGGGGAAAGAAAGTACCGAACAGCTCGTCTTCTTCAGAAATCCGGCGAAGATCGTCGGCTCTGTTTTGGTGACCTTCGGCGTTTAACAGCAAGTTTCTGGAATTTCAGAAATTTTCCAGCGAAAACAGAAAAATCCGGCAATGTCGTCTGGGGTTGATTCGTGTAGATGAAAGTCTCGGTTTTCCGGCGACTTGCAGAGAACTCCGGCGAGTGAAATTTCTTGCGACAGAGATTCTTCAGAGGTTTAAGGTGAGTGTGGGTGATGTCAGTATAAGCTCTAAGATCTTATTTTAGAGTAAGAAGAAAGGATGGATTGAACTCGGTTTTCCGGCGAAAATTTCCGGTTAATTTTCAGAGAATTCCGGCGACTTCCGGCGAAGTTTTCTGAGCGAAATGAAGAGTGCAGGTTGGATAGATTCGTAAGCTTAACTGATGAACAAAGTATAATTCCCGGATTTGAATTGTATTTTTCGGTTTCGAATAGAAATTTAAGGTAATGAATGAAATTGATGGATTCTTCGGTTATAACCGATCTTACTGTTAATGTAAACGTTATGACAAAAAGAAACGGCAAAGTTTGACGAAATTGTCGGGATTTCCGGCGTGAGCGGATTTGGGCGCGTTGTGTAACTGGGTTTTGATTTCCAGATTTAATTTATGTATTAATTGTTTCAATATGTAAACAAAATTCACAAGTGGCGGAGCGGTTGGATGTGTGTGTGTTAAAGCTTTGCTGACCTGGTTGACCCGGCTGACCCGGGTTCGAATCCCGGCAGCCTTGTTTTATTTTTATTTCACTATTTTAATACATTTTCAAAAAATAAATTTTATATTCTAATATACTTATTAATTATGTATCGTTTAAAATTAATTTGAGCATTAAATACGCAACGAAATTTTTGACTGATTGTTCGGTTAATAAACGAAGCGGGTTTGGTTAATCCGGTTTTTGGCGGATGTTAAAAAATGTAGGACAATTATCAATCAATTCAAAATACAAAACAACTTGTCACAAATCAACTAAACCCTAAACCTTACAAAAGTCTACATCGGGGTGAAACCCGCGAGAATTAGCCGCTCATGGTAGATGAAATGTGATCAACGATTGAGAAGAGCTTAAACTTTAACATCTTGAAGCTTCGAATATGATGGAGATGATGTTTAGGGTTAGGAATGAATGATGGTGAACAATGGATTGAGGGATTGATGGTGAGGATGGTTAGGGTTAGGATGATAGATGATCAATTCGGTTGATGATGGATGGATTGGAATTGAAGATTAGGGTGTTCTTGGCTCCAAGATGGTGATTCAAACTCAAAACTTACGTAACTCCCTTTGAAAGTGGTCAAAACATGTGTTATACTTGTCCCCAAACAACAAAAAATCGCGAACTGGATCAGCCGAGGGCGTCACCGACGGCCTAACAAGGCGTCAGTGATGACCTTTGTATGTTTGGGTTTTCTCCGAAGGCCTTTTCTACTGTCTACGGAGGATCTGGCTGATGGGTTATCTGTGGGTGTCGGCGACGATGCTTGCATTCCCTGTTTTCTGATTTTTCCATTTCTCGCTCCTGGTTGACTCGATTTCCGTCCCGATGCTCCGTATAGCTCCCGAATAGCTCCTTAACTCCGTTAGACCTTGAAAACACAACTCCAATCAAAAGTAGACTATTCGAAACTAAAAAGTATGTAAAAACATCAACTTAAACATAAGAGAATACCAGCTTTTGACCACGCATCAATGTGACTGGCGGTGTGTTTAAATCGCAGATTTGACTACCGCTTCAGGTCACTGAGAAGGTGGTAATCGGTGGATGGCAGAGGTTGGAGGCGGCGCTGGTGACGTGGTGGAGGTGGGTGGTAAGCAGGTGGTTGTGGCAGTTGTTGTGATGGTGAATGGATATGGTAGTGGTGGTGCACGGTGATGGCAATGGCGGTGCAGGTGGTGGGGAATAGTAGTGGGAGTGGTGGTGCACGGTGGCAGCAATGGTGTTTGTGGTGAGGAATAGTGTTGGCGGCGATTTTGGATGAGAGAGAGTTGGGTTTGATTATTTAATATGGGTGTGTTTGTTTAAAAAATAAAAATTTAAAAATAAGTAAATAAAGTGAAAAAGAAAAGGTAAAAAACATACGGGTAAAAAGTATTGGACTAAAATAGCAATTTATAAACTTTTTTTATTAATGCCAAAAATAGCCCAGGAAACCATGTTTTTAGATGGAATTAGACAGTATGATCAAAATGACAAAAAAAAATGAAAAACTCATGGACCTAGGAGGAGAAAAAAACACTATTCGTACTAAAGTGGCAATTTGAATCAAACTTCAGAGACTAAAATGGCAATTTACTCCTAAAATTTTTTAAAGGCAATCTATTTCTACTCCTAAAATTTACATCATTGTTCACTACGAAAAATAAGGATCGTATTCTTAAAGTACAAAGTTGTTATACCAGGCAGACCGATCGATCTGCGCATACTTCAATTTAAATTACAAACACACATATAATACATACTTACGTATTGTAACATTTAGAACAGGTTATTATAACCAAAAAAGGCAAAGAAAAGGCTGTTAGTTTTTAAAAACGTTGTTTGTTGTTCAAGCATGACTCTCTTGTCCATCTCATTCATTAAAAAAAATTAATAAGTGGTCCATCTTTCATTATTAGTTCGTTTGTGTTTTTTTTTTTATTTTAAAATAACTGGATTTAATATTGCCATTTTTGTTAGAGTAATAATAATGTGTAGTAAGTTTTTTTATGATAAGTTATAATTTTATCAGTTTGTCTCTAAACTATTCTATAGGATTTAGGATTGTTGATATATTCAAACGACTGCAAAATAAGTTTTTCTTGTACATTCAAACACACGAATTTAACAATTGCGAAAAAATAAAACTAATGCAAAATCATATTTTTAGATCAACTTATAGTTATAACAAATTAGATCGACACTTTTTCTTCTATAAGTCATTTTGAGCGGTCATGTTCGACATTAAACTAAAAATATATATATACGTTCTTGAGAAAAATGGTAAGGATGAACTGAGTTATAGATACGTGTATTACACGTGATTGTATTATAGAAATGATATAGTTATATAATTTATAAAAAAAACTTTATATATAGCTAACGTATTTTAATTACCATATGACATATCACACAACTAACTTGAATTTATCACAAAAAACCGGCGTATGTTAAATAATAACACTAAATACGATAGTAGTCCGTTTATTACACGGGTTGAATACTGAAAAATATGTAACGCATAAATGTATGTATTTTTCATATGCCTGAAATTGCGTTAAAAGAAAAAATGAGTTGTGCAATTAAATTTGCGGAAGATATAAAATTATGTTAATATGTTTTCCATAATTAATTGTTGGTGTTTTAAGCATTAGGCTGTGTGTTTTGGATTAATTATTCACCCCAATAACTAGCATAAAGTGTTGTAGAGTGTTCAAGGTCTACGGTCTTAGGTGAGGGTTTTCTGATTCATAAGCTAGTGTATCCCGATGTGATGAATTTTCTGCCTATCTAAAGGATTCGTTGGGAATTCAAAGAAAAGATCTTTTATTTTGATTTTAAATGCACATTGTTAATTTCCCAGTAGTTTTGTTTAAATCATCTAGGTTAAGAAGGGGGAGGTCTTGGGTTAAAGTTCTAGAGACGATAAGAATTAAAAGAAATTTGTCATTCAAAATAAACTAAACTATCTATTAACTAGGTGTAGTAGAATAACAAAACACTTAATATCAATAACTAAAATAATTTTAAAAAAACAAAAGAAAAGAAAGACAGCATGTGATTGGTTCGAACACTCATAAGCACCACCACCAAAGTCTCTTACTCCGTTAGCCCAGCAGGGACCCTCCACTGAAACGAGCCTAATTAATACGTCGGCACGGTATACAATGGGGTGATGTGGCACCCTCGTTAACCCACAACCTCCAACTCCTATACCCATTTCACTTTTTAAATAATAATCGACACAATTAATTAAAGCAAGGAGTATTTATTTCCCCAACAAAGTCGATCCAAGAAGGAGCTTATTAAATAGTTAAAGTGGTGGGTAGGGTTCTCCCATTACAAACGGCTATTTGCCAAAAACACATTTCCATTTCCATCAAATAGTATCTATTGATATTTTAACAACTTCAATGAGTTGAAATCTTATTTTATAATAAGTATGAAGGCGTTAGTTTAATATTTATTTAATTAGATGGATGCATTATGATTAGCGACAATACAGCTCTTTTTTTTTCTCTATAAGAGCATATGTAATGGTTAATATTTTTTAAGGAGTATTTTTTGACACATCAATATTATGACGTTTTTTTTCAAAACATATGTAACGGTTAATGCTTCTTAATGTCCATTTCATTCATTATTTTCAATTTTTTCTTCTCTTTGAGCATTATTATAGAAATGTGTTCTCTCTTCATGCCTTTATACTGCTCAGTGAGACAGTGTTAGAGACGTTATCAAACCATTTAACGTCTGTGTAATAACCATTACACATGGCCTAAGTGTGAGTAAACTACGCTCTATCTCATATTCATTATTCTAGATCGCCATTTTAAAAATACCTTATATTTTAATATTCATATATCAAATAATTTAGACAACCGTTAATAAAGTGGTAACCCTTATACATACCTAGTTACCTACCAATATCCAGATCAATCACTTTCCAAGCTCAGTTGAATTTCCATAAGACAGAGTGTTTAGAGGTCATCATAAAAGAGCTATGTAACTATAGACATAACAAGTACAAACACTAAATTCCTTGACACAACATTAAAGAAATGACATGTTCATGCAAGAAAACATCCACTCACCGTATTGTCCCATGAAACAATACTCTTGACAACTTTGTGTCTAACAACGTGGCAAAGCTGGTCCGTGAGGCTTATCATCCTAGACTAAGACTTAGGGTTTCTAAATTTTTTTCTCATATGTTACACTTGTTTTTAACCCATTTAACAAAGTTTCTAGTGCCAAGATTTATGATTTTACTTCAGGAGTCACATTGTCCATGCACACTTCATTGCAAAATCCAGAAGCAGCAACGCAACACACCAACACTTATTACTTGTGGTGTCTTTTGAGTAACCAATATGAAACGGGTTGGCAAAATTATGGTCGACTTGTTTTTAACCCATTTAAACAAAGTTTCTAGTGCCAAGATTTATGATTTTACTTCAGGAGTCCACATTGTCCATGCACACTTCATTGCAAAATCCAGAAGCAGCAACGCAACACACCAACACTTATTACTTGTGGTGTCTTTTGAGTAACCAATATGAAACGGGTTGGGCAAAATTATGGTCGACACTAGGGGTAATCATCGCTATGGTTATTGAATGTCTCAAATCTCAATCTCAATTGCGAATTCTCAACATGTAACCACTATATTGACCAACCTTGAAAAAATCACTAATTAGTTTTGCAAATTGAATAATTTAATCTATAAATTATGCAATTTTCATTTTGGTATTGGTGATTTTGTTGATATATTTTTAGGGTTGTGAAGTATTCAAGAGTTAAAAAAGGAATTGGACGATTGGTGATTGTTGTTAATTTGCTGGGTTGGAAGACACTGCTCATGTTAATTATTGATTTGCTAATTTTCTTTATACCAATTCAATAGGGCCTGACTTTGTAGCTCGTTTAGGACCTTTGAAAACATTGGAATGACCCTGCAACATCGCATAGGACAACTCATGTTGATATAATAAAACGCATTTATGTAGGGATGAGCACGGTACCCATTTGGTACCAAATATACCGGTTCGGACTGGTACCGGTATTTACGGTGTTTTACCCGTAAATACTAGTACCGTACCGGTACCGAAAAACGGGTACCGGTACCAATACCGAATATACCTGATACGATTCGGTACTGGTACGATAGCGGTTCGGTACACGTTCATTACGCTACCCGGTATCAAATGTTCATCCCTACATTTATCGCTCAAAAATCTAATAGCTATTGCTTATAAATACTCACTCTCAAAAGGGAGGTAGACTTACATTAACTTTAAATAATCATATCCACTCTCACATTAGTACGATAAGTCCGGTCACTCTTACTTCATACTATGTTCACAAGCAATCTTTTCATTTGTGACAGGTCTTAAACATGCCACTGATAAGAATAAGATCCTTGCTAGAATTTATTATTGACCTATCTATATCGATTGACAAGTTTCCTATAAATTTCCTTATATTTTTATTTAAAAAAATAAATTTACCTTTCTTATTATCACCATATATATATATACGATGAGCAGTGGCGGATTTCAGAAAATATTTTTAAAGGATTATTTTTGCTAGATTCTCAATAATTCTCCCTATTTTTTTTTCCAAATCACACTATTTTTTTTCATTTTTTTTCCAAACGAAGAGGTTACTGAAACCCAAAAATCCTCTGAATCCACCACTGACCAGGGGCGGACCTACCTTATTGGTAGGAGTAGCCTCTGTTACTCCTTGGCGCTCCGACGGTAGTGTAAATTTTTTAAAAATTTGACATTTTTTTTATTTCATTACCCCTTTTCTATAAAACGTTACCCATACGAAGATTTTCTAGATCCGCCACTGCCACTGACGATAGATCCATGAACCCCCATAGGCCCACGCAGCTAAACGGTCCTCTGTTTCTTGGTTGGGTTTCCCATTATGATTCCTTGTGAGGTCGGATGCAAATTATAAAGTCACTACCTGGACCCGCAGGCTGCAAAAGATCAGGACCGTTGGTCTGGATGACCAAATGTTGTTTGTTGTATCATTTGTTCACTTAACTTTGGATGTTGGTGTCATCATGAGTTAGTCAAAATTATGGTGATCGTTAATATTTATCAAACTATTTAACAAATGATCCCTGAAATAATTGGATGCATTGTACGTGTGCTTATTATGATTATTACTTTACCAGCTCTAAAAAGTTTTTTTTATATATCTTCTAAATGATCTCTAATTGATATGGATGTTACAACTTTTAAATTTAAATTTATATATTTCAAATCACTTTACAGGAAAATTTCAAATCTAATCTTCAATTTTTCTATATTTTCATAATTTAATATAAATATTTAATAGCATGAATTACACATTATTATCCATTTTTTTGTTAAATGCATTTGTGCGTGACAATAACTTAATAGACACTTAAGTACTTGACGGTAATAGCCATACAAATTTTTATATATCGTAATTTAAAGTACAAGTATTATACATGTATTATGTATACCTTAATTTAAAGTACAACTATAAATCTATTATACATGTAAAAAAACTATAAATTATCAAAATTCCCTTAATTTATAGTAGAGATGGATATAACTCATATTCCTTTATTTTAAAACATAATACAAAAGGTATAATGAAAATCGAATGCCACCGATTTACAACTAATATGCGAATCATATAAAGTAACAGATCAATTGGTTTGGAAGGAAGGCATCCCATTACCTTCTAATATGAAGGTCATAGGTTCGAGTCCCACTTGATGTAATTTACTTCAGGTGGATCAGTGGTTTTATCATAATGTGCCTTAGAGTGGTGGTTTTTTTTGGAGTGATGAGCAGGTCGGGTCTTCAGCATTGTCTGTGTTCGTATGGCGTGAATGATCTTTTATCAATGAGTTTACTCGGATGACCGGACTTGTATAATATTCATTGGTTGTTAAAAAAGTTAACATATCTAAAGACATTGCTCAAATATTATTGAATATCAATTCAACTAAATGTATATATTTCATATACTAAATAAAATAAAATTGGCAAACTATTGACAAAACAATATTGAAGTGTATATTAATGATGAATATGAGTGACAAGGACTAGAGTATACTGGAGTATTACGTTAGAGTAATAAAAGGTGGGCTTAAGAAAATTTAATTTAAAAGAAAAAACGTACGTACATTTCATTCAAATATATATATATATATATCTAGTTTTATTAAGCATTTATTTACATGTTCATTATTAAAATACACTAGTACATTTCTACAGTTTAATAATCCTTCACAATATACAGAAATATCAAAAAGAAAATCGAAATAAACAATTATTAAAATAAATTATTATTATTATATTAAGTCACCCTATATAAATTATAAAAAAATCTAAAGATTATTAAAATTGAATTATTATTTTATACTACACAAGATATTCCCAATGTCTTGTAGGCTATCCTTTCATTTTACTGACAGAGATTTTGGGTTTTTAATAAAAACTTAAGTTTAATTTCTATTTGTGTCATATTAGGATGGATATAAGGTTTGATCCTGAGCTGTATCCTAGTTATTATTTAGTAAGGCATCTCGTGTGAAGATGACACAGTTTCTAAAAGAATATCATAATCAAGTCTGATAAATCTAATACGAACCTGATTAAAACAACAAAGTTTGAACAAATCTTGACTAAGATCACCATTTAACATTGTTAGTGTTAGGTCACTCAAAACAAAGTCACCTTTAAAAAATTGTGTTGTAGGCTGAAACCAGCTTGACTTTACCTCTCTTCTATGCATTCCACATCTCCAAGAAGTCCATACCCAATTTCACACACATATCTTCTCTCTCTACCCCTCCCTTTCTCTCTCTAAAAACCCCCCATCACTGTTCCTTTCCACTCCAGAGGTAACCTCTAAACCCAATCAAACCCCCCAAATTGCTCAAATTCATAACTTTTGGGGCAGTTTCTTGACACTATGCTACCTCTTTTTGTTCTTTCAATCTTCCTAATTTTATGCAACTCCCATTTCATAGTCCATATAACTTGTTTAAACAATGAAGGGTTAACTCTTTTGCAAGTCAAGCAGTCAATCACACAAGACCCACAAGGGTCTTTAACCAACTGGAACCAATCTGATGAAACCCCTTGTTCATGGAATGGCATTGCATGCAAACAACAAAAGGTAATCTCTGTTAGCATCCCCAAACAGAAGCTTTCAGGGTCCATATCCCCTGTTCTCTCCTCTCTTTCTGAGCTCAGACATCTTAACTTGAGGAACAATAAGTTAACAGGTGTGTTGCCTGTTGATCTTTTCAAGGCTCAAAAGCTTCAAAGTTTGGTGCTTTATGGCAATTCTTTATCTGGGTCAGTCCCATATGAAGTTGGTAACCTTATTTACCTTCAAACCCTAGATTTATCAAGTAATTTGTTTAATGGGTCAATACCCATTTCACTGGGTCAGTGTAAGAGGTTAAAGAATCTTGATCTGGGTCAAAATAATCTTACTGGGTTAATCCCAGATGGGTTTTGGTCCAATTTGAGTTTTCTTGAAAAACTTGATCTTTCATTCAACAAATTCACTGGCCCAATCCCTAAAGATTTGGGGGACTTGTCTAATTTAGAAGGAACTCTTGATTTATCTCATAATATGTTTAATGGGTCAATCCCAGCTAGCCTTGGTAATCTGCCAGAAAAGGTTTACATTGATCTCACTTATAATAACTTAACCGGCCCGATTCCGCAAACGGTGCTCTTGTTAACCGCGGGCAGACCGCTTTCATCGGAAACCTGGGCTTATGCGGCCCGCCGTTGAAAACCGTTTGTAATCCGAACAATGCGAGCTCTCCAACTTCGATTCCGAACATCCCTGGCAACGGTTCGGAGACCCAAGAAACGGGCCGAAAAGGGTTGAGTAAACGGGCTATAGTTGCGATTATCGTTGGTGATGTGATTGGGATTTGCTTGATCAGTTTAATTCTCTCGTATTGTTATTCGAAAGTCTGTGTTTGTGGTAAAACGAATCGCGGGTATGAGAAAGGAAGCAGTCGGGGGCGAAACCGAAATGAGTGTTTATGTTTTAGTATTGATGAGTCGGAAACATTATCCGAACATGTCGAACAGTATGATCTTGTGGCGTTAGATGCGCAATTGGGGTTTGATTTGGATGAATTGTTGAAGGCTTCGGCTTTTGTGTTGGGAAAGAGTGGAATTGGGATTGTTTATAAGGTTGTGCTTGAAGATGGGCTTACTTTGGCTGTTAGAAGATTGGGTGAAGGTGGTTCGCAACGGTTTAAAGAGTTTCAAACCGAAGTTGAAGCGATTGGGAAAATAAGACATCCGAATATTGTGACTTTACGGGCTTATTATTGGTCGGTGGACGAGAAGTTGCTTATTTATGATTATGTCCCGAATGGCAATCTTGGCACCGCGATTCACGGTAATTTTCAAACTAATGTGTTCCCTTTTTGTTAATAGTTTGCATGAAAACGTTGGAAATTACAATATTACATCGGATTTGGACTAGGGTGTCAATTGTGTTGGGTTGACGGGTTGAATTGTTCATCCCCAACACAACCCCCGTATATTAATTCGTATAAAAAAAATCAACCCTGACCTGGAGACAGTTAAATCATGTAACCCAAACAGAACCCGTTAACCCATTTATCTGAATGTGTCAAACGGGTTGACTTTGGTGGCTAGTAATCAAGTTGTAAATGTGCTAATCGGGTTAGTGGGCAGTAATAAGTGGATAAACGGGTCGTAAACAGGTTGGTGGGTCGACCTGTTTAACTAAAAGGGTTGAAAATGTCAACCTGAACACACCCCAATTAAACAGGTCAACCTAACTCGAACACGTCCCGTTTAATTAAACAGGTCAACCCGACCCGTTTATTAAACGCGTCACATTTGACAACCCAAATCCTGATTATTATTGTGTCGTGTCGGAAATTACCACCTCTAACTTAGACACTCTGTTTTCAGGGAAGCCGGTGTGACGTCTTTCGTGCCACTTTCTTGGCCCGTGCGATTGAAGATAATGAGAGGAACGGCGAAAGGTCTAGCCTATCTACACGAATGCAGCCGAAAAAGTACGTCCATGGTGACTTAAAACCATCAAACATTTTGCTCGGTCTAAACATGGAGCCCGAAATCTCCGATTTCGGCCTTAGCCGCCTGGCTAACATAGCCGGTGGAGGCACACCAACGCTTCAATCCAACCGAGTGGTCTCTGAAGGTGCAACCACAACCGCAACCGCCATGTCAGCGTCCGCTTCAATCACTCCCGCTTCTCAATATCAAGCACCTGAAGCTTTCAAAGTGGTGAAGCCTTCACAAAAGTGGGATGTTTTCTCTTTCGGTGTCGTTTTACTAGAAATGATCACCGGAAAAACGCCCGTTGTGCAAGTCGGCGTAGAGGAGATGGATCTTGTTCGTTGGATGCAGTTGTGTATCGATGAAAAGAAACCGCTTTCGGATGTTTTGGATCCGGAGTTGGAACCGGATGTGGATAAAGAAGAAGAGATTATTGCGGTTTTGAAGATTGCGATCGCATGCACTCAAAGTAACCCGGAAAGAAGACCATCAATGAAACATGTTGCTGATGTTTTGGACAGATTAAGCCAAGAGTGAATGAGCCTGAGCTTACCAGCGGTTTGATTTTGTGTTTGAAAACGTTGAGAACAAAGTTCTAAACAGGGTTCAAGTATTGGGTTGGTTTTGGCATGCTTGGATAGTTGAAGGGTGTGAGATGTAAATCTGATGAGGGTTGGATGGGAGAAAGCTCTATTTTATTTTGTTTTTATGTTTTTTGTTGTTCATTTTATCGACCAGTTGGAGATTTTATTCTTTAATTTTAATGTATATTTTGTGAAACGTAATGTTGTCAAAACATATTGTGTTTTAATATGGTTTGAGTTAGGGATAGCAATCAAACCCGAACTCGAAGCATTCAGAACGGCTAATGAAATGGGTATTTAACTCGAAGCATTCAAAACAATGAAATTGGTATTTAACTCGAAGCATTCAAAACAATGAAATTGGTACGAGGTCTATTTGAAAAGCTAATAATTAATTTTTCACAGACTAACGGGTTACTCGATACTTACGGAAAATTGCTTAACGAGTATTCGACATGTTTTACAATTAGGTTTGAAACTAGACTTATCTATACCCGTCTCAAATTAGCCTCTTTTTCATCCCTACTTCTATGACGTGAGCTTATTATGTTTATAGAACAATTAATTTTGGTGAACTTAAGTTGGCCTCAAATTTCTATAGCTGGAAAGTATAATAACATATTATTTTCAATATAATATTTAGTAAGTAGAATTAATTTCATAGAAAAAAGTAGACAAAACTTGTAAAGAGTATTGTAACTTATAATTAGTTTGTTATATGCCCATTATTAAGTCAATGGTCTAGTTGGATTTTAACTAGTCCAAATTTCAAAGAAATGCTATAACAAATACATAAAATCAAACCAATAATTGATTTGAACCTAACTAAAAACACCCGTCTAATATGATCCATTTTAGCGTTATCTTAGTAGTAGTCGTCGTCGTGGTGGTGGTACCACCATCACTACCACGACCACTACTTATCAATTTTGGTTTGGGAGTAAGAATTACTATTCAATTTTGTTACATTTTTTTAACCATACACTTTTCTTCATTTAAAAATTTGTTTAAAAACCATTTTTCATTTTATATCTCAATACTTTTTCACTTCAACTTAGGTCCTTTATGCTTTTTACCTTTGACAAATTTGTCATTTTACGTTTCAGTCTAAAATTTGTGAGTTAACACGCGGCAACGTACGTATGTGGTTCAACATTGCTGTGATTTGTTTTCCTTTGAAGTTTAAGGACCCCATTGCAATGCGCGGATCCTAAGTCAACTTAGTTATTCTTTTATATTTTTTACGTTTCGGTTTAACTATTGCAAGTTCACACGTTGCAATGCGTGATGTTTTCGGTCTAACTTTCAGTTTAACTCGGTAGATACTAGTAACAAAAAAGTTGGAGCTATAACATAATCATTATGATATATGAAAAGATAGTATACGTCTTTTTCAACTATTTGGAGTTTAGTATATTATTTATACATTTGAATTCTTTTGTCGGAAACTAACTAATCTTTTAGAAGAAAAAAAATAATAATATATTAAAAAAAAGGAAACATCATCGTTGAATGGCAATGGTTGATTGGGAGGATGGACTGATGGAGGCTCCACAATTAAGCCGTCATTCATGCCTCTACAAACAAACCTGTTTGCTTTTGGAATAACGATTTTTGTGACACTTTCTACATTCTTGTCTTTGAAAAAATAAGCAAGGAAGAAGATACGTTAATTGTCAATAACATTTATTATTCTTGTTATTATTATTTTAATTTATTGATAATTATTTAATAAATAAACAATCGCATTTATTAAAGTATTGTAATAGCATCTAAAATGTGAGCATTTTACTCATCCAGTTTCAACGTGGCTTGGTCCATAGACCACCTCCCTCGTCTGGTAACATTGTAGGCCTTGCCCAGTCCTTGTCAAGTCCGACAATTTTGGACCTCCAACGGACTTCTTGAGTGGGCCCCATCAATCCTAACGACTATCTTGCCTTTTATTTTGTTTTTTTTTAGATTAAACTTTTAGATATTTACACAATCTCATTTCAACTAATTCTTTCCAATCCATTACACAAATTCTCTTGAAACAATGGATGATAATATCCGTTTTCAAGATTTGTTAAACGATACCACAAACGACACTAACCCGAACCAAACCTACCCCGATCAAACCCAGTTGAATCAAATCTTTGGTTTTCATCGGTTTGAGCAATCTTGGGTTTTCAACACCATCATACCAGATGCATCCACCTGAATATGGTTATGCACCATATTCACACTATCAAGTTAATCAACAAATTCAACAAGGAGGTTACGTAAGTGTTCAAGGTGTTCAATTTCATCAAGCCGACTTTACATCCTTTTTTTACTGTCGACACTCAATCTCGAGGACGTCGACCCCATCACCGATGGCTTCCCCCGTCCTCATCTAGAAAGAGAAGAGAATACAACACGAAATAACCCTACAACAGCACTAACACAAACTCAGGAAAAAGGCACAATGCGTAGATGGACGGTGCTTGTAGAATAAGTTCTCATACGTGCCTATCTTCACACCTTAAAGGACTCGATTGTCAGAAAAAACCAAACATAGAATGATTTATGCTGGTAACACATTACCTGAATCTGACCGAAATGCATGTTGGTTAAAGCGCACTGGCGCATGATACAAACTCCTACCTTCAAATTTGACAATCTATGGAAAAACGACAAAGCTAATAACCCAAGCGGGTGGTCGAATTGTCACACCCCAACCGATGGCGGAAACATCGGAGTGAGACGAAAACAAGATTGTAAGAGACTTCATAACGACTATCTGTGACAAGTATTTAAAGTAACGATTTTCATTTCATACTAAAAGAAATACATTGTTTCAAAGGAAATTACAATAATTAGAACATAACAATTTAAACAACCAAATACCTAGATTTTAACTAGGTGTGTGTCTAGTTCATCCTATTAGATTTCTTTTTCAATGCATTAACATTAAGCTCCTATAATATATATTAAAATAACATGTCAATACAAAAGCATTGGTGAGAATAGAAGTTTAGTGTACTATCATACGTATAAAAGAATTTTAATGAGATCCACATAGCAAAAACGTATACTAAGGCATAACATATCATGAACTAGCATGCATCACATACGTGTCAACCCAAAGATTCCACTAGCGTAATCTTGTCATCGCAACGATAAGACTGTTTGTATGATTACTTAACATAGACCCAACAAGGGCGGTGTACCACTCCTATAGCACTATACATGTTAAGTTAGGCTCGTAAGAAGTTAATGATAAAGTATAGTGTAGGAATAGCTTCTAGCATGCATGCATTCCTAAAGTATAAATGTATAAAGCATGTATTAACAGATTCGTTCGCATGAATGAAGTATTTGCGTATGTGTGATTGTGTGAGTTCTAATACGGTATATAATATTGCACCCAAAAGTGTGAAAACGGAAAGAGGGTCACGTATACTCACGGTTGTCCAAGTAGTTTGAAAGAATAAATGAAGAAGAAAGATGAAGAAGAGTGAGTCAAACTTTATGCCCACTTTTGGAGTGTTCTTGGAGAGTTTGGAGAAGATTTGGAGGATTAGAGAGTGTGAAAAGTGTTTAAGAGGTGGTGAAGGCTTGTATTTATAAGTGGGGATTAGGGTTTGGGAGTTAATTAAGGTGGTTGGGAGGTAATGAAGGTTGTTTGGAAGGTGGATTTTCATTTTTAGTCCTTGCACTTTCATTGTTGGTTATTTTATGCTATAAAGAAGTATGCAAGCATGTTATAAGTATGAAACACCTATGAATGTGATTCTGAGACTATATAATCTCGATGTATGTCTCGATTTTTAAGTAAAACATGTATTTCGCGATTGATTACATATTATGCATATATGATTAAACAAGGTTAACATAAAAATACGATTTCCATTATGATCAAAGTTTTGAGATTAAAAGGATTGAAATGAAATAAGAATATAAGTTTCTAAAAATAGAAATGCGAATACAAGTTTCTAATATTATAAATGTGAAGCATTACATAGATGATATGGTTATGGCATAGTACAGAAAAGAAAACAGATAACAAAGCAACGGTCTTGAGTTGAAGCATGGTCACGTGTTCAACATTGTAAAAAACGAGCCAAGTGGTGCTCAGTTCCACCAATGCGATCAAGGAGGACGAAGACTTCTAGTTCCAGCCAGTATACCAACAGCTACCGCTTCGAACGCGAAAACATCTGGCCTCGAAGACATTGATGATGTTGACCTTAACGCTAATGAAACTCCTGAGTCTATTGTGGATTACGGGATTAATCTGTCGGCTGACCATCATGAAGAACTACCTCGTCCAATGGGCCATAAGAAAGCGAATGCGGCGAGATGAGCCAAAACAAATCCAAATGAGGGATTGAAGTCAACACCGAAACTCGTCGTCAACGAGCTTGAAGAGCGGGTGAAGGTGTTTATTGTCGAAACGAGGGGGCGTGGTGGAGACGTTCCAAAGTCAAATGTAGTGGTTTTTATATATGCAAGACATGAACATGCTTATGAAGGATACATCAGCCATGGATGAGGACCAACGAAAAAATCATGCGTATTTGGGTGTCGAAATCAAAGTGGGCCGAGGTCTTTAGTTTATAACCGAGGTGCGTGTTTAATTTTAGGCTTGTTTTAGTTTATATTATGTGTGTTTTTATTTTAAGGGTGTATTTTTTGTATGGTTGTAATGTTTCAAATTATAATGTTATGTTTTTATCTTCATTAAGAAGTACTTATATGTTTAATTTAATATAATTAAGTAATTTAATTACATCTTATTATATATTCTATAAACAAAAAGATAAATATAAATTATGTAAAAGTTAACCGAAATATTTAATTAATTGATGTGAAGGGTGATGTAGAGTTTGTGGAGGTTTGTACATTGTGAGAAGAGGAAGTTTTTAGAAAAGGTTTATAAGTTTAATGTGTTGCTGAAATGACAAGTTGTTTAGGTTTTGATGGTTTGTACAACATTATAAGTGCTCTAAGCGTTAAACTAACGTGATGATCTGCTCTAAAAGATGATCAGAAAGATCACCAAACACACAACTCACAGACAAGAAACCCTAACCTTTGAGAGTGTTTGAAGAAAGAGAAAGCAGATCAATAATAGAGCAGAGAGAGAGAGAGAGAGAGTGTGTGATTAAAATATCTCTTATCTCTCTATTATATAGGCAGACTCAAGACCACAAGTACAGCTTCAAGCCCACGAGCAAAACTCCAGTCCATGTGCATCTCTTAAGCCCAGCTCCTAAAGCCCACGAAGACACCAACTCCAAACATGCACATGAAAATACAAAGAACATATATAAGAATTAACAGAAGAAAAAAAAAGACTAAAAATACATAAACAATATTGAATTGTTATTTTAACATTTTTCGTAAGAAAAACTACACAACTTTATTTAGAGATATAATGTACATTTATAGGGTGCGTGACTTAAGACTTTTGAAAACAATATAAATTGAATTAGGATACTAAAACTTATTAAAACAAAATTTGGTTTCGGGTCATCGACTTTCTGAAAACAAGTATACGTCATATTTAGGCTCATAGTAATACAAAAACAATTTTATGGACCAGAACTAGAAAATGGTATATTAGATTAGTAAAGACCAAAAGGTAATATTAGATTATCCTTCAGAGTGTCAGTTAAATTGTATTTATTCTAGAAAATTTAGGAAACTTTTAATAAAAAACAAAATGCAACATAGTTATTCCTGTTATTACAAGTAAGGTGTATTTATCATGATGAATGCAAAAAGTCTAAAAACGTCCATTGGGCATGGGAATATGACCCTAACTTGTAATCTAGGGTTAGTAAAGAACAAGAATGTGTTTGGTTCGTAAATCTTAATGTGTTTGGGAGCAAAGTTCAATTGCTGCTACCCTAACCATCCACCCTCGCCGCCATTGCTACCTTGTTCACCACCCACACTACCTACTATGTCACACCCCAACCGATGACGGAAACATCGGAGTGAGACGAAATAGATTGCTCGAGACGTCATAACACTATTTATGACAACATTAAATCCAAAAACTCGTTTCATTTCATAATCAAATAGTTAATTACAACACAAACCAATTACAATAAGTTCAACAATATTACAACATGAAACCCTAACATTCTAGGTGCGTTTCTATGGTGTCCCTACTAAGTTTTCGTCATGTTCAACATCCTTAACCCGCAACATGTTAAAAAATATGATTCAATGAAAAAGCAATGGCGAGTATAAAAGTTTTAAGTACCCCGACCCGTAGCGGAAAAGGCGATCGGGGCATGATTGGGTTATCATCAAAGCTCATGACATTTATTATAACGTTTCATATTTATCATTTCAATTTAAAAGAGATCATACATTCATATCAAACAAATACAATATGTTCTATTCATCCTTCTAAACTTCATTATTTTTCTTCTAAGGCAATTTCCTATGTTTTCCTTGCTTCTTCCTGTTCACCTGTATCATATGTAAAAATGGTTTTTGGATCAACAAAAGTTGGCGAGTGAACCTTGTTAGAAAACATTTATTATTTATTTCTTATTGTATTTAATACGGAAAAATTGTGCACTATTCATATATGAACAAATGTAAATAACCATACAATAACAACAATTAGCATACAATAACAAACCATTAGCATACGATATCACACAACAACAAACAATAACATACATTAACAAACCAACAGCATACAATAACATATCAACTTGCATAAATATATAACATGAATGAAACTGTGCGATCAAGGCTCAATCAAACGGAGCCGATCGTATGTTGGCACGCGAGGTTCACGCTCATAATGTAATGGGGAACATGCTCAACGCTCATAATGTAATGGGGAGCGGCGGCCTATGAAATTGCATGTACTGAAAATAATAAATTAAATCTAAACAATAACCACACAAACAGTTTATACAAGCTGAATACACATTTATTCATAATATGATGTATGCACAAGGATTTAAATATAATAAATAGTAAGACACATGATACACCCCAAAAACGTGATTTAAACGGGGAATTTGTAGAGATTCACTCACAGTGGGTGCGTTCGGTTGATGATGTTGAATGCGCACGAGTTTAGAGGATTGATCGACGAGGAAAAACTAACCTAATTAATAACGAAAAGTAAGGTAAATAAATGGATTTTATTAACAACTTTAATAGGATTTTTGGATATATTTTTGTGAGTTTTAGGCTATTTTCTAACTTTAAAAATGTTATTTTTAAATATTTTTAATTGATTTTTAAATAAAATAAATAAATAAAAATAATAAAAAAATGTTGACTTTTTTGACCGTTGACCTGTTGACCGTGGACCGTTGACTTGTTGACCGGTTTTATTGTGTAAGTGTATGCGCCGGGTGAGGCTCGAACCCGAGACCTCCCGTTCGCGTGCACGCAGCTCTACCAACTGAGCTACGTGTCTAACCGAAATAATTCTGTTTTTAATTATATTTATATACTAACTCAGTTTATTCAAAATTCTTTTATTTTAAAAAATGTTTTAAATCATCGGACCGGTGTCGTCAACAGGTCTCGAACCCGGGACCTGTGACTTAATGTTACACACAGTCCACCGCTGGACTGTGTGTCTAACTTGGTTAATATACAGATTTTTATTATACTTAACATCTAACGGAGTTAGCCCGGTTCAGTTTTAAAAAAAGACATTTTATTACTGCGAAGGTGCGTGTGTCAAGAATCGAACTCGGGACGTGTATGTATTTGTTTGCACACAGTCCACCGCTGGACTGTGTGTCTAACCCGTTAATAAAACTGATTTTAATTAATCTTATAACATAACTGAATTTCGTCTTCTTCGTTCAAAACACAGACATCGGTCAAAGCAACTGTTACTTGATTAATTCAGTTAATGAACAAGATGAACAATTGAAAAGTATTAAACCGAAGAGTTTGGGGAAAGAAAGTACCGAACAGATCGTCTTCTTAAGAAAATCCGGCGAAGATCGTCGGCTCTGTTTTGGTGATCTTCGGCTGTTAGAATCAATTAACAGTTTGGAGGGATTAGATGTGAAATTGAACTAATAGTAATGATTATCAGTATGTTCGAATGATCATACCGGTTATCAGCAGGTTTCTGAAATTTCAGAAATTTTCCGGCGAAAACAGATAATCCGGCAACGTCGTCTGGAAAGGATTCTGGGTGGGGGGATTGATATTAGAATTTGTCCAATAATGGAATGAAATAGAAAAATCGAAGTAATTACCGTGTAGATGAAAGTCTCGGTTTTCCGGCAACTTGCAGAGATTTCCGGCGAGTGAAATTTCTTGCAACAAAGGTTCTTCAGAGGTTTAAGGTGAGTGGGGGTGATGTTAGTATGAGTTCTATGATCTTATTTTTGGGTAAGAAGAAAAGATGGATTGAACTCGGTTTTCCGGCGGAAAATTCCGGTTAATTTACAGAGAATTCCGGCGACTTCCGGCGAAGTTTTCTGAGCGAAATGGAGAATGCAGGTTGGATAGATTCGTGAGATTAACTGATGAACAAGGTATAATCCCGGATTTGAATTGTATTTTCGGTTTCGAATAGAAATTTAAAGCAATGAATGAATTGGATTAAGTTTTTCGGTTATAACCGATATGACTGTTAATGTGATCGTTATGACCAAAAGTAACGGCAACGTTTGACGATTTTGTTGGGATTTCCGGCGTTAACGGATTTGGGCGCGCTGTGTAACTGGGTTTGATTTCCAGATTTATGTTATGTATTAATTGTTTCAATATGTTAACAAACAACACCAGTGGCGGAGTGGTTGAGCGCGTGTGAGTTAAGGCTTTGATTAATGCTCAACTGACCCGGGTTCGAAACCCGGCAACATTGTTTTATTTTTATTTCATTAATTTTAATACTTTTTCAAATGTAACTTTTATATTCTAATATATTTGTTAATTATGTATCGTTTAAAATTAATTTGGGCATTAAATACGCAACGAAATTTTTAACTGATTGTTCGGTTAATAAACGGAGCGGGTTTGGTAAATCCGGTTTTTGACGGATGTTACATTTTAAGTTATAAAGCATAAGTATAAAAGAGTTCGCTCAAATCCCACATGGAAATTGTATACAAGGTAAGCTAGCATGCAATACTAAATGTCAAACCCAAGTGTCCACAAGAATTAAGTGTCCCTCGCCACAAAAGTAACGAGACTATTTAAGAATAAGAACAAGCTTAACAATACCCCGACAGGCGACGTGCTACTCCTATAGCGCTATAAATGTTAAGTTCGGGCTAGCTAAGTTAATGACAAGAAACATGTATGTATCTAGCATAAACCTAAGCATAACAATAAACATGTATAACAGATTGAGTGTATAAAGTATGTTGTGTGTATTTGTTATTTTGTAAGTTAACATGTTACAACCCAAATTTTGTAAAAAGGGAAAATGGGTCAAGTGTACTCACGGTTTTGCAAGCTTTCACTTGGTAATTTCATGAAGAGTTGGTTGTTTGAAGGTGGGACACCGAGAATGAGGAAACGTTGGTGTGTAAGTATTCGGATGACAACGGAGGATTAGAAATTTTAAATATACTAAAGTATGTATATGAGAAAATAATCATCTAGACTTAATACTCATTTTTGACCAATAAATCCCATTTGGGTCGATGTTTTTTCATGGGTTAAGATACTCATTAGAATCGTAACGAGAAGTTAAGTACTTAGGTGATGTAACTTAGTACCATGACGGATAATCCTTCGATTATCATCAAGGGTTCGGTTAGTATATATATATATATATATATATTATATTCTACATATACTATAAGTAATAAGTATATCAAGTTTATCATGGAAGTTCATAGAAGTCATGCATGGAGGTATGAGGATAACCTTCCTGTAACCTCTTTCGTATGTTCACCAATGCACAAGTTGTCACAAGGACAACAACGATGGTCATTAATAAGTTAAAATGGAAAAGTAAGGTGCATAATATTCCTGGGACAAATCATCAAGTGAGGTGGTGGATTGAAGGTAGGATAGCCAAGGCTTCCAAGTAATCACACATTTACCAAAACACAAGCATTGTCAAGCTTGGATGATTCCAACACTTGTGGGTTAAAACCCTTTACAAAACAGAAAGTTTGGAGGTATTTTACACCTCCTAATTTGTATTAAAAAACCTTGGCTTAGCTCACTAACCATGGGTTTGATTAGAGGCACAAGTAACACAAGTTTGTTTAGAGAAAACAAGTTAAAATAGAGTTTATAAGTTCATCTTCCAAAACATAAAGTTTGGACCTTAAAATAGTGATGTTCCACCTTGGTTTTCCATGGAAAACCTGTAGAAACAATCCTAGAGGTAATCCAAGCTTTGTAGAGGAAGATTTGGTGAAGAAGAGATAAAGAGAAGTGAGTTTGAACTCACTTTTGCACTTGACCAATTCTGCCAAGAACTCAGAATTTATGGATGTTTTGGAGTGTTTTGGAAGTGATTAGGTGTTTGGAAAATAAAAATAGAACAGTGGAGGCTTCTATTTATAAGGAAATGAGTTAGGGTTAGTGTTAAAAGGGTTAGGAGGTGATTGGTGATGAAAAAGGGGGAAAAGGTTAAAATTCGCGCTTTTGGACCATTTCCTGCAGCTGCAGACCGTAACTTACGGTACTCGGCCGTAGATTACGGTTAGACAATTTTTTTTAGAATAAACTTTGTTTGTCAAGTATAATTTGGTTTCGCATAAAACGCATGCATTCGAGATTAATTAAATACTACGTATTTATGTATGAATAAGTGTGAATAAAAATGCATTTTCATCATGATCAAACTCTCGGATTACAAGATTGAAAGTTGAAATTCGAATAAGACAAGTTTCCATAAATAGGAATACGATTTACATTTTCTAAATAAGGAAAGTACAAAAGCGAGGCGTTACATACTCCATTGTCGCCACCCCGATTGCCACGTCCACCACCGATGCTAATTGCCACCAAGGTGGGGGTGTCAAGGATGTGGCAATCGAGGTTAGTGGTCAGGGTGGGGTGGTCACAAAAACAGCATGGTAGACTACGCGGCGACGGGGATTGCGGCGATCGAGGCGACAAAGGTAGCGACATGGGAGGTGTGGGTGGCCAGGGCAGAGGAAATGGTGGCAGTGACATTATGTGGTGATGCTGCCTAAGGCGGCAAGTAGTGTGGTTGTGGGGCAACGTCATCGACGGTACTGCGATTGTAGGTGGTTACATCAACGATAGATTTTGATTCCTTTATCATCGTTGTCGCCCAAATTCATTATAAATTCAAATTTGTTTGCTAGATTAAAATTTCAATTCCAGTTCAGTTCCTTCAAGTTCTGTTTTTTCTGGAAATTTTCAGTTTCTTTAAAATTATCATGCGAAGAAAACGCATTCTAAGGGGGAGGGGACGCCCATCACTCCTATACTTTATCAACCAACCAATCACAAGTTGCCACTTCATCTCCATCACTTGAACCCCAGTTGATCCAATTAGTTATGGTAGTCTAATACTTAATCACAACCGCTTCCCAAGAAGTTCTCCACATTGTCGTTCACTTTTTTTTCATCACTAACGTGTCCACCATCACAAAAATGCATCATCATACCGTAAATCACATGGAAAGATGTAGATTTCAAGGGATAGTGTATCACGATCATCACTATCACCACGCTATCACCATGGAGTCCATCACGGGACGCCTCCTCTCCCCCCAAAGATTTTGAGCCATGCCTTCTTAAACTTATGATCTAACCGTCAGCGGTAGAGTAGATACAAGTTGTCTGTAGTAATCTTATGTCATAACTTTTATTTGTTAATCCATGTTTTTATAACGTTGTCTTGTACAACCAATCACAAGAACATGGTATCTTTGAATTTAATATGTTACTAAAATGTTTGTATCTATTATATTACATAGTAATCTTTTATTTCTAACAATTTAAATAATAGAAAAAAGAATATCCTTCGGTCACAATATGTTAATAGCAATAATTATAATTTTGTTTCATACAGTTACCAGTTGTTAAATTTAGTTTATTCGTCATATACCACACACTTTTTTCTATCGAATAATTGATTACAAATTATTATTTTCAGTCGTATCATTTTCAATTATATTTCTATTCCTTTGTGTCGGCAAAAGAATCCACTTCATGGTCTCGGAAATGGTTCATATATAATGTGAAGTCACATTTTTCAAATACATAAGATTTAATTTAATATTGTGTATTTTTTCTGTAACAATTCAGATTTCACTCATTTAAATTTAACAAATGGGTTTTCTATTTCGTATGGTTACAAAAGTTGTTAGACGTTCTTTAGTTAGTGGACTAGGGAGTTTAGAATACTTAGTCTAGGTGGAGAGTACTCGGGGAGTACTTGGGTGCGTTAAATTATAAAAAAATACTTTCGAAAAATTATATATATGTCAAATATCAAAAGTTACTAATATTTATAATAAAGTACGTGAATATCAATATACAGAAAAATATACATGTTCAATAGTAAAATATTTAAAAAACTGATATTTATTCCTAAAATGATATTTATTCTTTAATGTAATAGAAAGAGGAATTACGTTTTTTTAAGATAAAGTCGGCCTAAGTTGACTTACTAGATCTGATTCTGGCCGAGGTTGACCACATTTAATCGATTCCGGGTAATTAGGCGAAGTTGAAGAAAGTCGCCTCGGTAGCCTGCCTTGTAGCGATTACTCGAGGAGTACACAACCCTAAGACCTTGTTTTACAACATTGCTAGTATTTCGCAATGGGTTTCGGTTGTATCGGTTCAGTTCGTTACATGACCGGTTTGGTTTGTTACGGTATTGGTATAATACTTACGCTCGGTATAGCAAAACAAAAGAGACATGTCTGACGTGATAGCAACATGTATTTTACATCAATCGAAAACTACAAAAACAAATACAAGTACCGACACCAATGTTGTTTGGCCGGTATCAGCTCAATTCGTTACTTAATATTACTTAACGTTACCGTACTGTCACTCACTAAAGCTTATATACCGCCACGTCAAGGCAACCATAAAACGAATACGGTACTGATACCAGTGTTGTTCGGACGGTATTTGTTCGGTTCTCATGCTAAGTAGAAAAAATTAACTATACTTTGAATCGTAGATAAAAATAAGCACGACGAAATGGTGTATTCGAAATTCTAAAACGTTACATTAATACTAAAATACATTATGTCGACAAAAGCAAAAAAATCAAGTATGGTACCGGTCCTGGTATTCTTAAGGTTGTATTGTTTCTAAGGGCAAAGAAAAAAATTATCTATATTTGACTCTAATCGTAGATAAATATAAGCACGTCACAACGGCATATCCGAAATTTATAAGACGTTATCTTATATTACTAAACTAACGTAAAGGGTAAACACATTTTGATGACATGTACGCATGTGCTTCCGATCACTTGTATGTTACAATTCAAAACTTAAGTAAAATTTATATCCATATGTAGATAAAGATAAGTATGTCATTACGATATACAATGCTATAGAAATTGCTAGGCATAGTCCGGTGGTGAGGTACTGACTAGGGATTAATCGGATTGAACTTTTTATGTGTAAATTTATAAGTTTGGGGACAAATATAAACTAGTAAAGATGTAGTGGGGTTAATTGTTAAAAGATTTAAACTTATCAAACCTTAATTCCCACCCCTCTTCATTATATACCCTCTATATCTCTCCTTCGCCTACCACACACACGCACCAGATACAAAATACAAACCCCTAGTCCCACAATTTGGCTTATGTAATTGAATAGGGTTCGAAATCATGGAGTATCTACAATGGCGACACTAGGAAGACTCTTGGCTGGGTTGATTTCGCACAATGGAGACAGGGGCAAACATGTTTTGGCTTGAAATTGGTCTGATTTTGGTTTGAAATAAGCTAAAAACCGTTCTACTTGATTGATTTGGTCCAATTTTGACCAACTAGGTTCAATTTCGTACAATGGAGACAGGGGCAAACATGTTTTAGCTCGAAATTGGTCTGTTTTGGTTTGAAATAAGCTAAAAACCCGTTCTACTCGATTGATTTGGTCCAATTTTGACCGACTAGGTTCGAGTTTTGGCGATTATGGACCAATTTTTTTGAGTTTGACCGATTTGACTTTGACGCCTAGATTAACCGATTTGACCAAATCCATACGACAGAACAACGATTACCGATTAATCACCGCGCTAGGCATGATTTTTACAAAACTAAAGACATACTCGAAATTTTATAAAACATTGTATCTTAGAAACTATAAACAAAAATAAATATGCTCAAAAGTAACTATAATAATAAAATATAATAATAATAAACAACAACTCGTCGATATAGCCTTTTAAGTGTTAGTATAATGTTATCCCAACAAGATTTTAAGTTTATCTTAAATGGCTAACTCAGGGTCTCACGCACCCTCTAAACATCATCTCACAACCCTCTATACGTAATCCTACATTTACACCTTTCATTCACCATGAGATTTAAACAATCAACAATTGATGAAGGACTAGGTCAATAGCCCTTTGGTAACTAGATTATAAGTCACTATTTATTCAACGTATAAGTTGGCTACGTAAAAGTTTGAACTCATTTGGGTGGAGCTCACTAGCTCATACTAATGATTGAACCGAATTCAAGTAGAAGGTAAATGTTTCGTACAAAAACTCAAGTTGATATGTCTCGTATACTAAATACGCTATTGCAATTGGTTTAAATGCACGTTTATAATTGTGTGTTCAAGTTGTCCTGATCCATGAACAAGCTATCTGACTACAATGGTAGTCCAAAATATTAAAACATTGTGTACCAAATTACCTTCAATTTTACAGACGTATCCTAGACACTTGGTCGTTTGTAGAGAGAAATCAGTTTACACATGACCAGTGTTTATATAAGGCTTTCAATATCCTCACATCCTTAAAATCTTATTCTCATACCATTTTCACTTTATCTCTCTCTCTATATATTTAAATATATTGAGATAAAGGAAAGAAGTGTGTGATATTAATTATAATTAATAACTTCTTTTTTCATAAAATAATAATAAAATAACTTCAATGAGGAATTTACATTGTTACTTGGGCCTCATTGGATGCCTTCTTCTTGCTCTTAAGAATCTAATACATTCTTTGATGCTTTATAATCTTATAATTCCAGCCCACGTTAATTTTAAAATGACCCACGAACACTTTTTATATTATTCAAAACGATAAATATTATTCATCAAAAGATTTAATATTTTTTGGTTAATGCATCTAGAAATTCAATGACAACTTCTTCTGTTTTATCGTTCTCGCCACCTTCATCCTCTGTCTACTTATGCCAATATTTAACCACAATATTAGTTTAGTAGACATGGGTATATTTGGCAAAAGTAGTTGGTGACTCGAAGCTGGTTGCTGAAAGCTGGTAGCTGTAGCTTTTTAGATGTATTTAAGTGCTTGGCAGAGTAGCTGTAGCTTTTAATAAAATATATAAAATGACCAAAATGAACATAACTAAAAAGTTTATTATTCATTAGAGGTTAAAATATCATTTTTCCCTTAAAAGCTAGTAGCTCCTTCTAAATGCTACTAGTATGAGCGTTTAACCAAAAGCTTCAAGCTCCATCAACCAAACAAGGTTTTTTTTTTATTGAGTATGAGTTTTTTCTTAAAAGCTTAAAACTATAAGCTCCTAAAAGCTTCATGCCAAACATACCTATGGTTTTTAAATATGCTATTTGCTTAGCCAAAACTACTTCACTTGATTTTATATTCCTTGTGTAAAATGGTCTTGAAAGTATAAGTGACGCTAGTAGAAAAATTGTGTTATCTGGCGAGCTATAATCCCCGTTCTCTGTTTGTGAGCTTTAATCTCCGTTCTTTGCTTGTGCGGTCATTCCTTGAGATCTACCCACCTTGTGCATTCAATCAGTCTTCGGGGACAAAAGGGATGGTGATGGTGCCCAAACGGCAGACCTAACTTCACCAACGAAAACTCTAGCTCATATTACATTTACGTTGTGACACTTTTCCTTTAGATGCAAACCCAATAAGATGAAACTAGAACAAACCCTAGATAGTCAATAAATAGTGCTTGGGTTACATGTCGCCAATTAAGTTAGTCGTCCGAAGTCTCTCTCTTCGTTTGGTTTTATTTTTGAACAAGTTACATATTCCCAGTGGTACGATTGTGGTTTGGTCGGTTCTCGTTGGGGTGGTGGTGATGGTAATAGATGGAGGGGGAACTGATTTCGGGTTAGGAGGAGGAAATGACAACAAGGGGAAATAGTCAAGGAATGAAAGATTAAGAAAGACACTTTAGATTTGTTAGCAAAATTAGGCAAGGGGAAGGTTATAGAAATCAAAACCGCCCAAAAAGTTTTTAGGTGGTTTGCATAAAAAAATAATTGTTCTACTAGTGTTAGGTTTAAAAAAAGAGACTGAATAGTATAATTGTATAAAATATGACTTATACATTTAGTATAATTGGATAAAATATGATTTATACGTTTCATGAGAACACGTAGGTCCACCCGTCATAGTATTTGAAGTATCAGATATTAAACATTTCCATCTTAAGAATAGTTACATAATCTGCTTAAACATCCCCACAACATTAATGTATGACTTGCAATGGAATATATATATATATATATATATATATATATATATATATTAAATATATATTATGACATGCCATTGTTTTATTTTCTACTTTTCCCCTTTTATATAAGATTTAGTCTAATTCTACATCTTCAATCGACTTTTTCAATTTCGATTGTGAAATCCAAAACATTATGTTTGCCTTAAGATCACTAGTCCTATGTGAATTCTTACCTCGTATGACCAGTGGCAGATCTAAAAATCTTTATAGGGGCAACGTTTCATATAAAAAGAGGTAACAAAATCGAAAAAAACGTCAAATTTTTCCAAAATTTACACTACCGTCGGAGCGTCAGGCTACCCTTTAGTAACATGCTAGGTCCGCCCATGCGTTTGACAATCTTATATGTTGTTTGCACCGAGAATATCCTTTAGTACTTTTTTAATCTATTCAGATTTATCTCAAACCTTAAGCTCATATCTAATATCTCAACGTGAATTTGTTATAATGATTTATCTTTGGAATGAACAGAGTCTCAATGAACACTATCTACCAAGGCTTTGTTAGATTATATTTTAGATTTTAGGTATCCAACTAACATATGAGTGTAACAAGTAGATTATATTTTAGATTACATGGACATTGCTTACTTTAGGAGTTGTTTGATTCACAGGTGCGTGTAGCTTAATGGATGCTTTTTAAAGCTAATTGAGTGTTTGGAAGCAAATTGGATTGAAAACTCGACGAAAGGGGAAGAAAACAAGACCCCAACACAGGCTCCATTGGAGGGAGCGCAAATCAGGCGAAAGCAGACAAAAGTTAGACCCCGGCGCAAGTTGCGTTGGGGTGGCGCAAGCGGCGCTTAAGGTTTGACCTCCTAAAGACAAATTTTAGAGTTCCGAACACCCATTATTTCAATTCCTTCATGCAATCAAGATCCAAAACAACCATTGAAGATCCCATGATCATGATGAGCATTAAATCACTCTGCAACCACCTTCGGGAGGACGTTTCGTTTATGCGAAACTTAGACCTTGTTTATTCTAGTTCTTTTGGATTAATTTCATTGCTTAAAGAATGCTTGTGGTTTAGTTTATTTAAACAACTTGTTTGTGTTGTAATTGTTCGTTTTTTTATTATTCGCATTTTGGAATTTCGGTAGTATACATGTCGCTTTATCTTCACCCAACATTTTGGAACATTGCTTATAAACTTAATCAAGGTTTGTTCAAACACCACCTATGTGAGACAACCTTTTTACAACTTTCCCTCTAAAGTTTCATATTAAAAACCCTATTTTAAACATCGATATCCGAGTACTTAGTATTTACGTATCTTACATACACATCATAATTTGTGTTTAAAGTAAGTAAAATAAATTTCAACTTTTTTACATTTATTCTGTATATAAAAACATCTTTTTATGATCATTAACATCATATGTAGTCATGTGTATATTTTGCGACCTACCGTCACATAAACAAATATAGACAATACAATTTTATCATACTTAAAAAATTATTAGAATAGACAAGTTGACCTTCAAAGTTAACAAATTGGACATGCATATTCAGTCTTAGCAAAATAGACAAAGACAAAAAAAGTCAATCAGATGATGCCAAGCAGGATTCGTGGGCTAAGACAGCTGTCTTAGCCTACATAAAACTCATGGTGAAGTACAATAAGGTCCATAAAAAAACAAGATAAAAGAACGTTAGACTAAAACAAAAGGCTGAATCCTATACGTCAACTACTTAGTTTATACTCTTGTCTAATTTACGAAATGGCTGAATATACATGTCTATTTCATAACTTGAAAATTAACTTGTCTATTCTAATATTTTTTTTGTCAAAATTAGGTGATACCCTAGTTTTTCAATAAAGAGCAAATATATATAATCATAATATCATTAGTAAAAAAAACATAAAACTGGAATAATCATATAAAATTTTCATTCCATTCACAAAACAAATATCTATACATATTATTCTCTGATCTATGCATAAAAATAGTCATAAAATAAAAAGGAAGATATACCAAAAATGAAGCAGAGACATCGTGGGGCTGGTTGTATATTCAAATTTCATTTTCGAAATACTCATAATACTTTTGTTTGCATTGCAAAACTCCAAAGCTAATCACCAAAGAAAACAGAACAGGAGTGAAGACCCACAGTCCCACACCATTTACTCATCATCTCCTCAAGCTTTCATTATTCTTTCATTCTCCATTTTCATTCCAATCCCCATTTCCATTTCAATGGCCACTCAACTTCCAAACCACAGAAAACCAAGGCTCAGATCACACCCACAAAGCCCCACCAGTACAATCCAGATAACCGAGCACATTCCACGTCGAAAAAAGCTTTTCGGGTTTCTTTCGCTTGTCGGTTTAGGCTGCGGTCGGTTTTCGTCATCCGGGGTGACCGTGCAGCCTCCCGGATCAACCGTTTCGGAGAAAACGAGGAGGAGGAGGAATAAGAAGAAGAAAAAAAGGAAACAGGGGAGAAGCAGAGGATCCTGTCCGGAGAATGTGTGTTGTGCTCCTCCGGTTGTCGGGTTTACGTATGATGTTGCACATAGTACTAGTGCTGATCCGAGTAGACGACACCATAGACAGGTAAGGGTTTAGCTTTAGCGTTTAGTTTTAGTTTGTTCAGTTGAACTGGAATCGGTTATGGTTATGTTTATGGTTTATGTTTTAGCGTTCGCGTGCATCGAGGCAAGCGAGTGTGGATCGTCATGCTGAACAGGTTGAGGATGTGGGTTTTGTGAGGTCGGATTCGAGACAGTATAATCGGCTTCCTCGGCGGTCTCCTGGAGGAATATCTGAGGTATGTGAATTAATTGCATTTTATTGCATTGCATTGTGGATCTGGTGAAGTTTGATATGGACTAGTGGTTTTGTAGATTGTAATGATTGAACATAATCCGTTGTAGGATGGGAGAATAGAAGGAAGCGATCGCTATGGAGCGTGGAGGATCAACGCGGATATCATGTCGTATGAGGTAGGGGTTTACTGTCTGATTTTGACGGTTTTTAGGTTAAATTGTAAGTCAAATTGTTAGTAATGGTTTTTGACCATTGTAAAGGTAACAAACTACTTGAAGAAATTCAAAACTTAACTAAACCAAACCGAACTTACAACTTGTCTTTAGTTTTTTCAACTAGTTTCAAGTATAAACTGTAAAACAAGCCGTTCGTTTAAAAATTCCTAAACCAACCAACCGAATTTTAAAAAAAAATGGACAGTGAAACAAAACAACCGGTTTGGACGGTTGCACGATTTTAAACCAAACCATGAACACCACTAATTCACCATTTTTAAGTAGGAACTAGTGGAACTAAGTGACAGAATTGGGTACGTTGATGGTGGTCTTCAAGAAGAAGAAATACTAGAGTGTTTAAAAAGACCCAAAAAATCGTTTATTAAGTCCGTTGACTTTACCTCCAAAGTCAAAGACTCCAAATGTAGCATATGTCAAGTAAGTACATATTATTTTTTAAACATGTATCTCATAGCTTAAATCTTCTAAAGCATAAGTTCATACATGAGTATATGATCTTTTGCAGGAAGAATGTAAGGGAGATGAAGATTTGGGACGACTCGAATGCGGGCATTACCATCACTTAGATTGCATAAAACAATGGCTACTTAGGAAAAACGAATGCCCGATTTGCAAAACGGTGGCTAAACCCGACAAGTGATCAATGACCACGAGCCCTTCCCAGGGTATATATATTAAGGTTACTTAATTGTGTTTGTTATGTTGAAGATAAGTTTTCGGGTTTTGCTTACGCCAACTATGTGCATCATCTTTGCCGTAAGTCATTTTGTGTTACTAGTCGTTTTATGATATTGTTCTTGGTTTTTTTGTATAAAAATCATATCGATTTCTTGTTTTCGTTGAATGAAAAGTTGGTTACATTAAAGAGTTACTATTTCGTTTATAAATTGAGTCCAGTACTATTTATATTAGGTGTTGTTACCTTTCATTGTCAAGGTGTGTGGGCCCTTACGGTCATAACCATTTGATTCTGACATCTCTATTTTAATTGATGATCACGTATTCTTGCATCTTATGAAACCCTCCACGTCATTGGGGTTTCGCAACGCTCCTCACACAATCTGGATCCTAGATCTGAATCCAGTGGGTTATATTTGACCTGTATATGACGGGTTTGGCATCAAATCTCGTCAACCTCAAACCATGAGTGGAGTTGATACTTTTGTCAAAAAAAAAATAAAATTTATGTATCACCATCAAAATTATTTGATACACCATTAAATGTGATTTGATGTGTTGTGTCATTTGTGGTATAAACGTGTTCTATAATCTATATCTATTCATGTACTAGTCCTTTGATGAAGTCGTTTAACTCATTATCCAATTATTCAATCCTTTTCGTTTTACCACCCTACTTTTGGTGAAAACAAAATAAAGGAGTTTTATAGCGTGAAATTGTGTATCATTCACCATCTTTTTAGAGACATCACATGTAAATTGACCTCATAGGCTCATATGAAGTGTTTATACTAGGGGTTAAATGAGGAAAGTCGAGCTCGAGTTCAGGCTTAACTCGTTTCGAGCTTTATTTTATAAATCTCAAGCTCCGCTCGTGAGTAACTTTTTCAACTCTAGCTTGACTTGGACTCGACTCATTTATTGCTTATTAATTTATTTTATCTACGCTTTTATTAATTTTTCTCTATAATTTTTTACTTAAAAAGTCATTTAACAACATATTTGTTACTTACTTATTTTTACCATATTTTTACATTAAATTAATTATTCTTTGTAAATAATAATTTACTAAATTAATATAATATACAAAATAAGTTCGTTTAGGCTTGTGAGCGGGCTCAAGCTGCATAAGTAAAGCTTAGACTTGGGCTTGTTATTAATAAACTTATTTTTAGAAGCTCATTTAAGATCAACCTCATTTCAAGCTTTTAGTGAGCTGGTCTCGAATGTTTCAGAGCGGCTTGGCTTACATCCCTAGTTTTTCTTATTTCCATAAACAAATGCTATAACAAAGTTGGAGTTAAAAAACCAACATCTTATGAATGACAATAAAATGGGTATTAGTGATCATGGTCCTGTGTTCAATTGTAAAATCATGTTTTATATCTAGTTCCGTAACTATTAGTTACACGATTTCTCATTATGCATCAGGTATCAAGTATATCTATTTGTTTGTTAAAAAATTATCCATTCGGTTCTCAATTATATTTCTTACCATTATTATATTTTTATAAAATTTATTATTCAACTAAAATAAAAATAAAAAAACTAAAAGCCAGTGAAGTATTTATTGCCCACTGACAAAAAAAAAATAAGAGTTCATATATGGTAACTAATATGTATACTTTAGCTAATCATGCTGGGTATTATCAAAAACATATCCGTACTCGAATATCGTCTCAATTATTTCAAACTTTTCTATAGGTCTAGTTTTTTTCGGGTGTTCATAATATTGAAATGGACTATGCAATGGATAATTACCATTTCACGTCTTGTTTGGTTACCATGTGGGAATGCATTGAATTATTATTATTATGTGAGTGGTGGCGGTGACGGGGGTGGCGACGGCGGTCGTCGTGGTGGCAACAGTGGTGGTTGGTGGTGGCGGCGGCGACGATGGTGGGTGGGGTGGCGGGTGGCAATGGTGGTGGGTGATGGCGGCGGCGGTGGAGGCAAGGACGGGTTGCGGGTGGAGGCGGCGATGGCGTCGGTGGTGGATGGGTGGTGGCAAAGGTGGTGTTGATGAATGGTAAAAGAGGGGATGAAATGAAAAAAAAAAACATGGGGGTTAGATGGAATGATTTTGATGGAATAGAATGACATGTGAAATGGATGATTCTATTCCGTTGACCAACCAAAACACTTTTTCTTCATTCCCTCGTAATAATACATTTCATTAGCCTCTCATTCTTGCATACAAAACACTGCCTAAAAGTTAGTGAAGTACCTTATTGCCCACTAACAACAAAACAATAAGAGTTTATGTATGGTAAATAAATGTATATTTTGGGTAATCACGCTGGGTATTATCTAAAACCAAATCTGTATTCGAATACCGTCTCAATTATTTTAAACTTTTCTATAAGTCTAGTTTTTTTCGGGGTGTTCATAATACAGGTTTATATTAAATCGAGTTATTTGGTTCAATTATCTGATTTGAACATATTATTATTCGGCTTATCTGAATCAACAAGATTTATTTTGTTCAAAAATCACTTCACTTTTTTCCTATTACAAATACAGTTCAGTTACGGTTTTTTAGGGCAGGCAATTTCAGACACGTACATGAAAACATGACAAGAAATGACATGACCTAACAGTTTGTGTTTGACCCTTAACAGATTTCGTGCCTTAAACATGTCGACACGATAAGACTTGTTAGTTTTGCGTGTGGTGTTTGTATTTACATATCTCATGTTTGTGTTTTAACATGTTATGTTTGTGCCTTTACATGTAGTGTCTGACACGGTATATCAGCCATAGACTCCATACACCACCCCTTCAAAGCGAGTTCGTGTTTTAACAAGTTGTGTTCGTGTCTTAACAGGTTATGCTTATGTCTAACAAGTCATATGATACGCTTGTAAATTAATTCGTGTCTTAACAGGTCGTGTTCGTGTAACCTGTTTATTATCATGTTCGTGTTTGGAAAAACTGACACGATAAGATTTCATGTCATGTTCGTGTTTACCTATTTCATGTTTATGTCTTAACAGGTTGTATCTACACGATATGCCAACCCTACGGTTTTTGACCTCTTTCACACCATACAAAACATAAAGCGAGCCTGTAGAATATATGGGCCAACCTAATAACACACACTCTATTGCCCGAAGCGGCCCGTTTTCAACTCGTAAAACCTTCCCCCAAACCGATCCCCTCCGCCGTTAAACAAAAACACCCGTTACCGTCGCCTGAACACGGTTACCCGCCGCCGTCAACCTCTAAACTCCGTCACAGACTTTAACGCCGTGAAACCTTCACACATCTTCTTGAACAATGGTTGAAAACAGAGCAGTGGATGTGAACAGAGTGTTCATAGGTGCTGGATGCAATCGGATCGTTAACAATGTTTCCTGGGGCGCCTGTGGTTTAGTCTCGTTCGGTTCTCAAAACGCCGTTTCTATTTTTTGTCCTCAGGTTGTTCTTCTGTTACTATATTGTTTATAAATTTCTATAATTTATTTTGTAAAACCCTAATTGCATTTTATGAATTTGTAGAGTGTGAAGATATTGACTACACTGCCAGGTCATAAGGCGACGTGAATTGTACGCATTGGCTTCCTAGCAGCAAGTTTGCATTTAAAGGTATAATATAGTTATATAAGTTATCTACATGGTTGTGAATTGTAAGGGTTTATGTTTTAAATGTTTATTGGAATGGAGGCTGGTTAACGTACAATGTTTCTAATCGTGCGGTGCGGATGCGACTGTCACAACCGCGCATAAGTTCTGAGTTACTTGAGTTCCGGAGTATTCAAGTATTTCGGATTTCACCATGTAGTTCCGAATTCCACACGTTATATGTATAATCACGCATGTATGCAAAATTTCACATAAGTTCCAAATTACTTGAGTTCCGAGTTACCCAAGTTCCGGAGGGTTCAAGTATTCCGGATTTCACCATATAGTTCCGAATTCCGCACATTATATACATAAACACGCACGTTATTTGCATAATTACGCACGCGACACGAGTTATGCATAAATTCACATAAGTTCCGAATTACCCAAGTTCCAGAGCATTCAAGTATTTCGGATTCACGCACGTTATATACATAATCACGCACGTTATGAGAGTGACATGCGGCACAATCTTTGTTAGCATCGCACGACAAGTTCTATTGTATTTTACACTTTCTCTGTTGGAATGATATAAAACAGTAGTCAATCAGAGTTTTTTTATTTTTTATTTTTTTTGTTTAAAGAAATTTGCATGAATGCAAATGTGCGATTGAGGACCCAGTGATTCACATTTCGCTTTTTAAATTGATAGTAGGTGTGTTCGTAAAACTTTACGATAGACTGAACCACCCAAACTGAAGCAAGCCTGCCAAGTTTGGCGGTTTAGCAGTTCAGTTTTGGCGGTTTGCTGGTTTAACTGTTCGGTTTTGGTGGTTTAATGGTTCGATTTGGTTCTTGGAACGGGCCGTCGTTTGTGGTTTGGCCCATAGTTTTCGTCGAAACTGGCTGAACCGGAACACCCTTAATTGATAGTAACTCCATAACTTACAAGTACTAAAATAAAGTGATGCATCTGTTAGGTCTGCAGCTAAACACGTATTTTTAAACTTTCTTATTTGTCTGTAGCCACTGGGTGGGAGAAGCACTATTTACTCTCTGGAGATGCTGAAGGAGTCATTATTCTATGGGAGTTCTCTTTAGCTGAAAATAAGGTATTTGCTTTAATGTTTTATCAGGATACAGTAATCGATGCAGCATTTTCAACCGGTTGCTTCCTTATAAATGAACAGTCTTTTGACTGCTAACACCATGGACATATATGCACGTTCTCTTTATACCGTTTTTTAATGATGATCTAATAAAAGGGAAACTTAGTGTAGATTGTGTAAGGCAACTTAGTTTGAAGTCCAGAGGTGAATCTTTTAGTTATTTAAGATTCTCATTAGCTCTTGAACTTTGTCTACAGTGGAAATTTGTATCACAACTGCCGAAATCACACAAGAAAAGCGTCACCTGCATTACTGCAATTGTTACATCTCAAACCAAAGCAATATTTGCATCCACCTCTTCCGATTGCGTAGTTAATGTATGGAAAGTAGATCTACCTGCTTCTGGAGGTTTGTGATATTACAGATACCATCTCAAGATTACAATATCACTACTTCGATTAAACTGAACTTTAAATACTCATCACAGGTGATTGTACAGTCACATGTTTGGATACCTCTCTACTGGTTTAAAACCGATGGTTACACTTTCACTAGCAGAGCTACCGGGAAGTACCACACACCTTATCCTTGCAATGGGGGGACTCGACAACAAAATCCATTTGTATTGTGGTGAAACAAAAGGACAGGTATGTAATTTCACATGCATACGTCATACGTAGGGCTGCAAATGAACCAAACGTTCAACGAACAGTTTGTGAACCGTTCGGCAGAAAGTTTGTTTGTGTTAGTTCGTTTAATAAATGAACGAACATGAACAAGAAATTTCGTTCGTTTAGTTAATGAACGAACATAAACAGAAGCCGCGTTCGCTCATTTATGTTTGTGAACATTTGGTAACGTGTTCGTTTATGTTCGTCAGTTCATTAGGTTTTTAGCTTTTAAATATATATTAGTATATTGTATATTAACTTTTAAATATATAGACCTTTTAATATATTTTTGTTTGTGTTCATGAATGTTTGTTTGTGTTCATTTTCGTTCGTTTGTGTTCATTACCTAAAGTTAATGAACGAACACAAACAAATACGAACACGTTCATTTTCTTAATGAACGAACACGAACAAAAAACCTCGTTCGGTATGTGTTCATGAACAGTTCATGAATGCGTTTATTTCCTTAATGAACGAACATGAACTAGGCCTCGTTCGTGTTTGTTCGGTTCGTTTGCAACCCTAGTCTTGCGTGTTCATCTTTTTATATTATTACTTTTTTTTGTAACTATTTGCCTGTATCTATAGTTTGTTCGTGCTTGCGAGCTAAAAGGGCATACGGATTGGATCCGAAGTTTGGATTTTTCATTACCCATATCGATAAACAAAGAACCACATAATCTTCTTCTCGTTAGTTCTTCACAAGATAAAGGCATACGTCTATGGAAAATGGCTTTATGCGATTCCGTTACTAATTTTGACAAACGAAAAGCAGAAAACAGTTTAGCGTATTACATAAAAGGGCCCGTATTTATAGCAGGTTCGTATTCGTATCAAGTATCGTTAGAATCGCTTGTCATCGGTCACGAGGATTGGGTATATTCAGTCGAGTGGCAGCCACCTTTGTTAACGGAAAACGGTTCATGTTATCAACCGCAAAGCATCTTATCCGCATCTATCGATAAAACCATGATGATCTGGCAACCCGAGAGAACAACGGGTATTTGGGTTAACGTAGTCACTGTTGGCGAGCTAAGTCATTCCGCTTTAGGGTTTTACGGTGGCCATTGGAGCCCGAATGCTGATTCTATATTAGCGCACGGTTACGGTGGATCTTTTCATCTTTGGAGAAACGTCGGTAATGAATTTGATAACTGGAAACCGCAAAAAGTTCCGTCTGGGCATTTTGCCGCTGTGACTGATATCGCTTGGGGTCGGTACGGTGAATATTTGATGTCGGTTAGTCATGATCAGACCACTAGAATATTTTCGTCGTGGTTTAACGAGGCTAAGTTGAAAGAAGATTATGACACATGGCATGAAATTGCGCGCCCGCAAGTTCACGGTCATGATATTAATTGTTTAGCGATAATTCAAGGGAGAGGAAACTATCGATTTGTTAGTGGAGCTGATGAGAAAGTCGCTAGGGTTTTCGAAGCCCCGTTATCGTTTCTAAAAACGTTAAATCACGCTACATCGCATTTACATGATGATCTGCAAGTTGATGTTCAGGTTTTGGGTGCGAATATGTCGGCTCTTGGTTTATCTCAGAAGCCGATTTACGTTCAAGGTATGCCTTAAAATCTATATTGAAATCATCAAATCGTCATGCTATTTTATTATTTTACAATGCTTTTTTTTGGTGCGTGCAGCTTCAAATGAGACGAGAGACAAAAGCGGAAATGACGGTTTTGATGCACTTGAAAGTATCCCGGATGCGGTTCCGTCGGTTTTGACTGAACCGCCGATTGAAGAACAATTAGCATGGCATACGTTGTGGCCGGAGTCACATAAGCTTTATGGTCACGGGAATGAACTTTTTTCACTATGTTGTGATCATCAAGGGAAGCTTGTGGCCTCATCTTGTAAGGTGTGATATTATGAATGACATACTTTTTTGTTTATTGGTTAAATTTCAACTAGTTATATTGTATATACTCTTAAAAACAAAGGTCGGTGATTCCGGCCTTGGTTTTTTCACTTCACACCCTCAAACTTTTGAAATGAAACACTATTAACCCTCTTTTTTTTAATCTATGTCTATTGACATTAATGTCACGAACGTAACGTGCGTAAAAAGTCAAAACCGCGTAACGTCATGTGCGGGCACCACACGTTCATGTCATCATCGTTACATGTGTAACGAAGTCACAAACGCGATGTTGTTGCCGCAGCACGAGGCACGGATCAAAATTGATCTCGTTAGTTTACTAGACATGTTTAAGGTGAAATGCGAAACCTTGTACAGGCCCAATCGATGTCTGGGTGGTGGGGTGGATAATTGGCTATGGGAGGTTGGTGTTGGAGGCGGTTGGGCGGTTGCAGTCTCATAGCTTAACGGTGACGCGAATGGAATTTTCTCATGATGACAAATATCTTTTGGCCGTTTCAAGGGACCGCCATCTGTCACTGTTTTCGATAGATCGGACAGGTACATGAAACATCTTTCAAACCATTTTAGAAATTTGTATTTGCGATAAATGACTTCAAAATTTCAGAATTCAGAATGATATCATTTCATTATATATTGAACATCAAGAAGAATGTGTTGTTGAACCGGATCTTATCAACTTAACAAAAGTTTTTGATTGGGTTTTGTGTAGGGGTGCTAAACGAGTCGTGTCCGCGGGTTCAACCTGAACACGACCCAGACCCGAGCACGACCAGTTCAACTCGATTCTTTTTATTTTTTTTTATTTCTTTTCACAAATTAATATATTAAAATTAAAATTTACAAAATAAACACAAATGTATATAATACGATTAATTTCAATTATAAAATCTTATGTCAATTTCTCTTTTTAAGTTAAAATTATGTCATAAAATACATACCCAATTTAATTTATAACATAAAACATATTGTAAAAGAATATAATATAACATAAACCCAAATCCATGAATTTCATGTTAGATTCGTGTCAGAAATTCACACTCCTAGTTTTGTGTCTTACAGAGGGCTCGGATCAAATCAGCTACCAGCTAATAACCAAGCAAGAGGCCCACAAAAGAATAGTATGGGCCTGTTCTTGGAACCCATTGGGCCACCAATTCGCAACCGGGTCACGAGACAAAACCGTGAAGATTTGGGAGGTGCAAAAGGAAAAATCCGAAGTGCAGCTACTAACAACTCTGCCCGCTTTCAAATCCAGTGTCACCGCTCTATCTTGGACTGGGTCCCACCGCCAGAACGATGACGGTGTTCTTGCCGTTGGAATGGAAACAGGTCTCATTGAGCTTTGGGGTCTTTTGGTTAACAAATATGAACATGATTCAAGTTTTTCGGGGCCAAAAGCGCATGTTTTGATCCAGTTTGATCCGTTTATGTGCCATGTTTCGTCGGTGAATCGTTTAGCATGGAGGAACGCTGAGACGAATGATGAATCTGATGATATGCAGCTTGCGTCATGTGGAGCTGATCATTGTGTTAGAATTTTTAAAGTAAGTTTTGTTTAATTTGATAGGTGATATGTTTTATTAGTATATTTTTTATTATCTTATCGGTTAAAAAGCAAACAGGAGGATAATCTTGATCATTTGTTGTGTTTTCATTTTATAACCCATTGTGTAAAGAAGTTAGTTCATGGTTTGACTTTGTAAGTCAAATACAATGTTTTTGACTTGTAGATTGATACTCATGCATTTGTTTGGCTTTTGTACATGATACATTTAACCAATTGAGCATTTAAATAGTACTTTTTCAATAAGATATGGGAAATGATTGCTTAATCCCTAAATGATATAAAGGATGAGATGTTAATGCTATTATACCCAAGTAAGCATATCGAATCAAATTTTATATTTACAATTATGAAATATGAAAATAAATGATTTAATGTGAATAAAGTAGAATAAATTGATGAAAATATAGTAGAAGGATGATAAAAGTTTAATATATAAACAAAAATAGTACAAAAGTTGGTCAATTTAGTACATTTTATGGCATCTTGAAAAAAAGATAAAATGAGATCTTGATCACGATTTTCTGATAGTTCACAAGGGTGTGTCTGATGGTGAAAGAAATGACAAGAAGGGCCCCTTGAAAGTTGAAACAATTGAAACTTGAAACAAGTGAATAATGACTCACTATTTCCATATCTCTCACTAATGTATATATATTTATGTATATATAGAGAAAGACAGGGAGAGGAGAGGAAGGAGTGTGTGCATAACCATCCTGTATTCGTCCCATCAATCTTGAATGAAAACAACAAATAAGGAAGAATATTTTTACAACACTACAAATCAAGTCTAGTCATTGATTCATTCATATTACTTTAGATTCATATAACTATTAAATTTTTAAATATCTTTTATTGTTGTGAATCTTTTTAAAAAATTGACTTGCAACATGTATTTCATAGTTACATTGGTACAAAGTAAAGACTACCTGATGTGTAAAAGTATAATCGTAAAACTGTAGTCAATTCCCAGATCAACAGTGGATATGTGAGATCCCGGGTTCATAAGGAATGCTAAACCCCAAATATCATGACATATAGTGTAATAGTTGTAAGTGAGAAGAAGAAAATTTAATAGTTAAACGTACTGCAATGATTGTTAGTTTAAAACGTACTGCAATAGTTGTTAGTCAGAAGAAAATTCTATAGTTAAACGTACTCAAGTGGAATGTTACAATAGTGGTCCGATCGTTATAAAGTTTTTATCATATAGTTCCCAAACACTTACATTTTACAATATACACAGAATCGTCGTCAAATCGAACAAGAAAAAAGGTGCAAAGTCTTTTCGGTTATTCCAGTTATCCTTATAATTCTATAAACAATCACAAATACATACAACAAACCAATACTAGAATACATGAACAAACAAGACCCAATTTGGCATCCAGCATTTGCAGCAAACAAAATTCAAGAAAATCACCTCTCATGGCTGTGCTGTGCAGTTCTCACCTGTTGTTCTTGCAGACCGGCTTCAACGGGCGAAACCGATGTCATTTTTTGATAATGAGTATTCGATAACGGTGCTGCATAGTATACAGACTGAGTTGGTTGATGAATCTCGGGGTACCCGACATGTTGAAGCTGGTTATGGTACCCAGATGAAACTCTAACAAGCTGGGGAGCACCTGCACTTGTTCTGTAAACCCCTGCAGGCGACTCAGTTTTTGTGGCGGCTGCAGGTGGTGTATCGACATGATTAGGCTGAGGTTGCTGCAATGGGAAATTGTAGCCTTGTGGTGGCTGCCTAGTGGGAATATAATACATGAAGTTTTGCTGATCCATTAGCTGGTGGTGAGGATGGGGATGGTGCTGGTAGTAAGATGTCACTGGAACCGCCACAGGAGGGTGGTGGTGGATGTATTGTAGCGGTGGAATGTATTGTGGTTGTTGGTGGTGTAATTGATGATGGCGTGGTGATTCGACTTGGGTTGTTGGCATTGGCATTAAATAAGCAGGATTATGAACATTTTGTTGTTGTTGTTGCTGTTGTTGTAGCATTTGAATTCTAGTGTTTTGATCATGGGTTTCGCTCGGATGAGCAGCTAGATTGTTGGAACTAGAAGATTGGGTTTGAGAAACTGGTGATGATTGATTGTTTATAGTGAGATCACTGCAACCAATAACAGTAAATTCAATTAAAATCAAAATCCGGCATCTTATTCACTGCCACTTTCACAAATCCGTGATAAGTGAACAAAGTATAAACACGAGTCAAGCCATTTGTAAACTACTTTAGGTCGGCTCATCAATAAGTTCAAATCACGCTGAGCTTAAAAGTTCACGCCTAAAAATAAGCTCATCTAATCTAAATAAGTCTATTATTTATTTTCTAATATATTTAATTAATATATTAATATTTACATCATATTATCAATCTATTAATTTGTTAAAAATAAGCTCATCTAATCTAAATAAGACTATTATTTATTTTCTAATATATTTAACTAATATATTAATATTTACATCATATTATCTAATCTATTATCTCTCTATTAATTTGTAAAATAACTTTTGTGTGTGTTGAATCTACTATTTAATTTTGTGCAAGTTTCAACAGGTTAGTTTACAAATAATTGAAAATAAACACACCCAAAATTATTCAGTTATTTTTAATCTTAATCTTATATATAATAATTATAATAAATATTATACAAATATTAATATTTTCAATTATTTGTAGTGTGTTATTTTCAATTATTTGAACACAAAGCTGTTGAAACTCCCACAAAATTGAATAGTGGATTCAACACACAAAAGCATTTTACAAATTAACAAATTAATAATAGATAGATAATCATAATTATAATTAGAAATAGATATATAAATAAATTAATAAATAAAAATTAACTAGTCAAGTCCGTGCTAAGCTTGAACTTTAAAACTAGAGCTCAAATTGCGACGAGCTTGAGGTTTCACAAGTTAAACAAGCTGAGCCTTGAGCTGGTAGTGCGTTCGAGCTCGGTTTGTTTACTGGATGATATAATAGAGTAATTGATATGATATATGATAATGTTGTACCTTAGAATTGAATCCATTGAACCCAAATCAAAACCATTGGATTGTTGTTGATGATGCTTCACATACCCCATCTCTAAACCCGGCTCCGATCTCTCATGATACAACAAAAACGGGTCGGACTCTTCCCGGATCACCGTAGCAGAACTCACCGGCGACCCAGAAACCACCACCGGAGCCGACAAACCCATCAAACCCCCACCTCATGATCCTTATTCTGCCCTTTCTGAACACTGTTTGTCAACAAGTTACCATGCGACGAACCTGACCCGAAAGACGACGTCGTTTCCTGACCCGAATCCGGAACCGAATAAACATCCTGACCCGAATTGTTGACAACATTTGTAAAAGTAAAAACATTCCTTTTGTGACTAACATCTTTTTTCTCTACAATAATCTCGTCATCCAAATCCAACAAACAATTAACCGATGAAGTATCCGACATCCCTGAAACGGTGCCGTTTAGCGCGTTCATAAACCAATCTTCTACTTACTCGGGTTCTCCAGAAACGACCCGATCGACGAAACGGTCGAACCGGAATCTGGGTTTGTTGGGAAAACGAATAACCGGATCCGAGAACTGGAATTCAGTCTTTCGCATTCATCGATCATGTTTTCGAGGTCTTCATCGGTGGTTACGGAGATTAAAGCGTCAAGATCTTCTGACGGAAGTTGATACTTGAGCGTAAAAGAAGAGGATTTGAAGAAGTGTTTTGGAGAGACGGTGAGTGAGGTCTTGTAGAGTGGTGTGGCGGTCTATGGATAGTATCCGGGTATCGCCGCCGATGTAGCAGAGGGATTTCGTCTTGGGGACGAGGGAGGATGTGGCCGCCGGTGCTGCACATAAGGCGGAGTTTGGTTGGTGTGGTGGTGGTGGGGATGGGTTGTAGGTGGAGGTGTCTGAGTCGGTGCTTCGGAAACGAGGGGAGGATTCCATTGGGTGGTGGTGGTGGAATGGTTGATGTTATATACGTGTATGTCTCCAGCTGGAGGTAGTAGTACTCTTCACTTTATCGAGATGTGGGGATGAATAGTCAGTCATCGCCACGTCATTTTTCTATTTTTGGTTATTTGTCTTTTGAACCTGCACTTAAATGGTTTCGTTGCACTATTCAGAATTTGGAGGTCTATATTTCCTAGTTTTTTTTAAACGATGAATTTTTTTGTTAAGAATACTACTTTTAAATTGGAGAGCCTTGTTGACTTACTCTAACTACTATATGTCTTAATCAGGCTCACGCTAGCTTTAGAGTTTAGTTTGGGCATTCCTTTAGATATCATACCGTCGATTGCCATTTGACAGACATTGTGTCACCACAAAAGTTAAACACTCTCTAGCATAACACACGGTGGGACGAAAACCGAGTGGCCTCAGGATTAGAACCTGGCACCTCTGCAAGAAGGCTAGACTTATCCATCATTTTCTAATCCACCAAAGTGACACAAATGAGGTTTGAACTTAGGTCCCCATTAGAGAACCTATGCACGCCCTACCACTAGGCCACAAGTAGTGGATTGCCTGCCCTCCCTAGTGGAGACATTGGTTTGATTTCCGATTGGGCTATTTTAGACGGACATCTAGGTGAAGGGACGAATTTGGACTTTAATCCTGGGTTCGAACCTGACAGGGGGGAGGGTTTACCGATTCCATCCTTTTCCCGTGCATCGGAGGGTACGATCTCACGGCGGTCGAGGAGTCGATCTTGGACATAGCCCCGAGCAGGTGGGTTTACGCGTGACTTTCTTTGCCGTTCAAATAAAAATGAGGTTTATTGCACATTCCAACCACTCCATGAAAAATGTCCATGTAGGTGTCATATTATTCTTACACGGTTTTATTATACAAGGGCGTGGCTTCATTTATATTGCGTCACTCAAATGCTTCCACAACTTGCCGCCATGGTTCAATTGCATCAAATGTCGCTAGATAAGACGACCGGCGTGCGATTACACTCCCACACCGGACAACCTTACCAAGTTTGCAAGTTATGTTGTTTTATATGTCATGGTTAAATTTTAGGTTTTGGTAAAGTATTTGAAGCAATGCTTGTAAGGATGAACAAGACTTTTGAATTGATGGTTTAGTATTTTCAAATAAGTTAGTTGTCATGGTTAAAGGTAAATAGAAAAAGAGTGGTTGAGAATGAATTAAATAAAAAGTCAAATATGTTCTGGTCAAAACGACTCATTTTAGGAAAAAAGTTTAAAACCTAATTCATCTGCTATCTTTGTTTTTATGTCATCTAGTGGTGTCAAGAGGCGGATGTTACGTTTTGGTTAAGTGTATAATTTAGTTAAAACTTTAATAGGTATATATATGATATAATATTCGACAAAACATAGATGTACTAGGTGTTGTTAAAAGTAATAACACGAACTAAAGCCATAGTTGAAATTCTTGGTATCATTAACATGCTGACATTGCTCGCAATATGACATAAATAGAGACGGAAATAATCAAGCTTTGGGTTGATCAATCTAAATATGTTGTGTTCGAGATGACTTGTCAATTTACTAAATAGACGAGTCATGTTCAAGATGTATTAAACTTCATGACTCATTTAATATTTAACAAAAAGTATATATAATCTATAAGTTTACCTCGTCAACTATTTACGACTTGTTTAATACGTTTATAATTTATTGCAACTCATTATGACCTGTTTCAACCATTTACAATGTGACCACAACTCATTTACACCCGTCAATCCGTTCACAATCCGTCAACTATGCTTGACCTTTTTAGATTAACATGTTACCAATGTCATGTTTGAATTTCAAGGTTTTAAGTGTGCTTGTGTTAAGATTCATGTATTTCACGCAAATAAAATATGAGTCGTGTCCGGATTCATAAGTATTAAACTCGTCAACCAAGCATAATTGTATTCCCTAAATCCACTTGAAAAGGGGATTATGAAATGAAACATCGATCGTTACACAAGAGCTCGGTTAAACGTTTTCCACACTAGGAATCCTACAACGGCCTTTTTTTCTTTTTTGAAAGGCTACAAAATATTGACACGAATTAAGTGACGTTAATATTTTAAATAGTTAAGTACTACCTTAGGTTGAGTGGTGTAGATAAAACCCTCATACTTCATGTATCAAACCTGTCACCACCATGTAGACAAATCGTAAGAATGGCGCCCCCCTTTTGCTATGGTGGGATGGTTTAGCTAAGGTTAAATAAAATCTGATTAGTTTCATATAAGGTGGTCCCCACATGTCTCAGCCTTAACGCTCGCCATTCAAATGGCAGTGGAAACAATGGTGGCCCCCTTTGACGCTCAAAGGCCAGTGTTTGGGGCGTTATTAGTGTGATGTGGGCAAGGGGCATAGGCGGAGCTTTATTGGGGCCGGGGTGCTCTGGCCCCCACTGATTTTTCACTCATATTGTTAATTTTACGAACATTTCCGAATTTTTTAGTGTAAAATATTAAATTTTTAAGAGTCCGGACCCACCGATTTAGATTTTAGTAGTCCGGCTTCCACTGAGTTTTCATTCAAACTTCGCCACTGACTGGAGACGTCACTCCACACTACCCACCACCCTTACAATGAACAACGAAGAGGCGCTATTTGTTCTATCATTGAGTTGATGCAAAGTGTCCATGTATGTTTTGTGATCCGAAAGGTCATTGACTAATAAGCCGTATTTAACTTTTTAACAAATTATATAATCTTATATAAATATTCGAAACTGTTATGGATAATCTGATAAACTAAACGAAATATAAAATTTGTTTTATCAATATATAATTATGTAATAGTTATAGATACAACAGGGTAACTAGATGTGCGATGAAAAGAGATATGCTACGAGTAGGGATCGAGAAAATCCAAACCTGACGTGAAACCAGAAACCACAACATTCAAGTATATTTGTGGTTACAAGACGGGTATGATATTAACTGATAACATCTGGTTACTGAAACTTGTTTCCTTGCATCCAAAGGGAATATGATAACATATCATAAAGCTTATAAAATGTATTAAATAGTATTATTCAGAAATATAGTAACATTATTTAATATTTCAATTTCAAGTCGGTTTTTATGTGATTTTAAGGTCGGGTATTGATAATGGGTATCTTAGTAGGTAATTAAGTAATTCTTAATAATATAAGATCATGACGTTCAACCCGGTTAGCGTCATCCTAAGCCGTATACCGTTAAAAAAACACCCAACAAATATCAGAAACTAATGCATGGTTAGATGCCCTCTTGGTTAAGTTCTCTTTTTCGAAGCATATGTAGGCGAGCAACGACCCAATGGGCGTGCATATTGGAAGGATTATGTATGTAAACACTTTTGGTGGTTATTAAAGTGCTAAAGTACCATATCTATATATATGTATTCAAAACCACTTTAATCATCAAGTACTTAAGTCCACATGAACAATAGAGCAAAAGTACAATGAAACGTTTATGTAACTTGCAAGTTAGATAAATAGCATCCATGTTTATTTCATAGTTGTTGACATGTATTAATTTAACGCCATCGTCAATCCTTGTTAATATGACGAGAAGGGTTCCCTACTAGTGTACATGCTTAATTATTTTTTCTAGAAAGATTAACTTACAGACTCACTAATATAACTTCTAGGATTATACTTTATTTATGTAATATAAGACTAGAACCTCCTGTAAGATTAAATATATTATTTACAATATTTAATTATGTAGTTATTATAATCATTTATATTATATTAGATCAAAATATATTAATCCTATAACATAATTAATTGGTAATTGTTGATAGACCATATTACACTTATTAACTAATTAGGGTTTCCTTCTGGGTGTATATAAGGAGATGATTAGAGAGGTTTAGGGTTAGACACTTACAACAACATCACTAAAGCCGCCACCCACCTCTCTCTCCATAACCTAAACCGAACTCTACCGTAGTTCGGTTCTTACCATCATAATCTTACACCCTAAGGAGGAACCGGATCACACTGACAAATATGTCAAACCCCATGGCTGCATCTCTGACTGGATTCTCTGTTGGCCTGTCTGCCATCAAAGGTATTTCTTTATGTTTTCCCATTATGTTTAAATAGAACTGATCAACACCTCCAACCTCGTAAGAAGACACATTATTTTAACACATTGATACCACTATTCTACAAGCCCTTTAATGTGCGCTCAATTTATGAGACATTGACTATATATCACCATAACATTTTATCAATGTTAACCTTCATGAGAAGATAAACAAACAAACGAATATATGTGGAGACATGTCATGGAAATTTAGATCATAGTGGGATGATTTCTTATTAGAATATACACCAATCGTATTCTTTTGTTGTTTAATCATGTCATAGAATTTGTCGACATCTAATGGTATTTTGTTATTCCTATGATGCTATATTGTCAATATATCATATATGTCATTATGTAGTAATAAAAAATATTATATAAGAACGATTTGAATCATGATTATTGTACTTTTATTTTTCTGAAGACTTTAATTTTATTTAAGGACACACGTCAGAATATTTGGTTTTTTTGTTGAATTTATTTCTAAAACAAATTAACACAATTTTGAAAATTTCAAAATAACATTATTAAAGGACATGTAATTGTTATTCATGAAATAAAAGATGATCTGTATTGTGAAAACAGAAAACAATGTTAGGCCCCCCTTGACACCAATTGGAAGATGGGAAAGGTGAGAAGACAGAATCCCATGCCCACTCACTAAATCCCATTCGATTGTTTACAAAGAGATATGACGTGGTATGTGGGTCCCACGCTACCCCTTTAAGAAACGTGTAGTGACTTATCCTAGGTCACTCCCAATCAAATAAAACTGGAAATTGGGTAACGGGTTTTGAACGTCAATAACTATTTTAATACATTTTATTATTGGATCGTGTTTATTGTTGATTGGCGTCCCATACAACATTAGCAGACTAAGGTGTTAGTTATGGTTTTGAGCTGTTATCAAGGGATACCAATCATACTCTTGTCATTGTGATAACCAGCGTTACGCCCTTGATGGATGTGGCCCACCCCGTTTTGACCCATCAGATCCTTTTTTTATTTTTTTTTGTTATTTTACAAACATTTGGGTTTATGAGGAAGATGTCTTAGGTTTAAGTCTTATAGATGACAAAGATTAAAATAAATTTGTTGTTAAAATGTGTACATGTTTTATATTAAACCATGATAGGGTTTGAACAATTTATATGATGACTACAAACAACCTTCTATTCCAATATTTCATGTTTCTTCTTTATCTTATCCCCGGTGCCACATGCCCCCATTGTGTTTCCTTTATGGTAGACTCGTCTTTTAACTTCACAATAACCATGTAGCCCAACCTAGTTAGTAGGCATTTCAACATTACGTGTCACATGAATTTAACATATATTAAGTAAAAAAAAGTTATATTCTTAAAAATCTGTATATTACACAAATTGAATAAACACGTGTATCATACGGGTTGAATAAATATAATATAATCGGTTAACACATACAGTTGACAATATATATTTTGAAAAAAATAAACCTTGATGTACTGTAACATTTTACTTTGTTTTTCATTCATTTTTTTATTAGGTAAGAAAACTTGTAGCCTCATCAAATGTAACACCCTGTAAAATCGTGTCCAATAGTATAGTGACACGTGTTGTATTTTAAATATAATCTATTAAAGACCAATAAGTCCTAAAGGCGTCAACATGCTCAAACTGAGCCTCTGAGTGACGGTCTGATGTCAACATGCTTAAAATTTGGCCTCTGAGTGACTGATATGTTAACATGCTCAGCCTTTGAGTGACATCGGAGTCAACATGCTTATAATAAGCCTCTGAGTGATCATTTGCAAAATTCTAACTCTCATATGAGCCACTAGTTGGACGAGAAGAATTAATTCTAAGAATACGTCAATGTTGGACGATGAGGGATTATGTAATACCTCGTAGAATTCGTGTTCGGTAATATACCGACACATGTACATACCCTCGGATCGTACCTCAATAAGTTAGCCACTCAACTAATCGTAAACAAGTCCAAAATTCACAAAATTTTTTATAACTAACCGTAACCTACGGTCTAGGGACGTAGGCTACGGTCCAAAATTGCTGAAACAAAACATCACTGACCGTAAGCTACGGTCTGGTGACCGTAGCCTACGACGAACTCCTGAACCTTTTATTTTTCACCATTTTTACTCTCAGTAAATGACCCAAAGGCCCCTAGACTTTATTATTTCCGTAGTACTTGTTTAAACAAGTTATTTCTTGACCCGAACGTCTCTCGGTTGAGACGATATATTTTTATTTACCATCCTCGAGCATTCCGCTCTTTTACCAAACCTTTAACTTTACTAGTTTGGTAAATTTAAACTATGAAACCATAAGTATTCGTATCTTCACGTTTAAGCTAGTAAACACTTTTAAGTCGTAAAGACACCTAGTGTGACACCCGCTAATGTTCGGTTATTCGTACCCTTCTTCAATACATCTCATGTTGATCGAAAAGAACTAGTTGTATCAATTATGTCATTGGATATAAGTCAAGGGACAATTCATGACAATCCATAAAACTACTTTGAGGGACTAAATGTGTCAAAAATCCCAAATCTTTGTGAGGAAGCCACCTAGCCTGCAAATTGCCACACTCCACCAGCTTTTGACGCCTAATTGGACACTTGTAAAGATCCTACAAGACACCTAACACATGGCTCCATCTCCTTGCACTTCTTACACTATAAATAACAACCTAAACTCACTTATTTCTTGCTCATTCACTTCTTCTCCTCTCTATTACACTCTTGGAAGTTTCTGACCATTTGGGAGCTTCATTTTGAGTTCTAAGTTTCCCTTTGATCACTTGTAAGTGCTCCATCACTGCTCTTTTCTTTTTATAGGCTTTTAATAGCTAAAAGTCAAGCATTTTCGACAAATGCCTTGACTTTCGGTTAAGACCATTATGGTCCAACCATTGTTCGAAATGAACATGGCTAAGTGATCGTAATTAGGTAGGTGTTAATCCCTTAAAGGGGCACCTCCTAAGGATCACGTTTACTAGGTCAATTGACGGGTCAAAGTTATTGTTTTAAAAAGTCAAACGGGTCAGATTTCATAAAAATTATAATATGAGTTTATACATGTTATAAATATATTTTTGACACTTAAACAAGTTGGTAATAATTACTAGAACATGTGGGAGCATGTTCGATCCGTCAATTTTAGTCCTAGAGTCGGTTCGCAACCGAAAGTCGCGAAGTTTGACTTCTGCTTTGACTTTTGATTCAGACCCGACTTAGATTAGTTAACTTCTGAATTATGGTCACATTATGATCATAATACAATGTAACATAACCCTCTGATGTTATATTACTTGATCATAATCATAATCTGAGTTTATGCACAAGTTCCGTAAAATGTCAATCTTTGACTAAAATGCTCTTTTTGCATAAAATAAGGTTTTAATCAATAATGAACTTGCAAATGAAATACCTACTGATATGTTAATGTAATTAACATATTATGATGATTAATATTCTGATCATAAACTGATTTTAGTATAATATCGTAAACTATACTTTTTAAATGACCAAAATGCCCTTTCAGTGCATAGTTTGTTCTTAAACCATAAACCACACTTATGTGTGCTATCTTACTGATATTATATCAAAAATTAAGTATTTTTCCAGAATTTTTATGATCATAACATCAGAATGCACGCAAGTTCCTTTTATACGACATATAATTACCAAAACGCCCTTATGAGGCATAATTTCGTTTCAAAACCTTTTTGGGCATATAAGTTGATATCCTACTGATATTACAACTTATTTAAAGTATAATGACATATAGAACTTGTTCATGACTCATCCGGTTACCCGATATCGCTTATATGCAAACGGTTAAGTATATGTAACTAGTTTACGAAAATTAATCGAAACGGGTTTAACCTTATCATTTTAATCTCAAAATCCAGAATGTTTATAGTTTACCCATATTATAGAAGTCAAGGTACTTGTCGGGTTTAAACTACATTCTATCCAATCATCGTTTGATCAAGCGTTATACGTTTTGATCTTGTACGCTACTCGGTCTAAGTCTATGACTTAAATAAGGTCGTTAGTATTTAATTGGTTAGCTTATGCCATAATCCAGACTAGAGACTTGCCGGTAAATGCTATCTAGTGGTTTTGTGTACGGCTGAGTTATTAAAATTAAACGAAGATTAGCTCAGGTAAATACTCTCGACTTATTTCCCTATATGGCTTGGGTTACGGTAAATTATTACCGCTTGGTCCGAAATGGGATCAATCGAATGCCCGTTGTGGCTAGTAAATCCGCATATTCTGTTTTAATCAGTTTTGTTTGATAACTTAAATATCGGGGGTTAACTACCGTGTCCCGGATATCCTCGGCTCATTACATTAGATAATGGCCACGACCTTAGCGCGGGTGTAGGCATACACCCGATAAGACGCTCAAAATGCATACCCACAAGGTTGGGGGAAATGGCTCCTTCGTGAGTCCAAAGTGGTGTGTACGTTAATCATGTCTCGGTCTCTGTACTGGGCCCTGTATGTATGGACAAACATGTGAATCTGTTAACAAGGTTGCAAGGCCAACTTTCCCAAGTTATAAAAGATTTTGTGCCAATGTGTACTTAAAACATTTTTGAAATTTTTTTCTTGAGTCAGTTGAGTGTATTTACCAGCGAAAGCTGACGTATTTTCAAAAGACTAACTTTGCAGGTATAATACGAAAATAGGCTGGAAGTGCTTGGTAGAGATAAGAGGATCTTGCGAATCCTAGATCTGGCCAAAGTCTGTTATACATTTTTGTACAAGTTATGATCCGCCTGTGGATCCTTCGTTACAAGCCGTCTGTATATTATTTTATACTTTGAATATTTCGGTTTGTAATAGTAATTTAAATCCAAGACTTCCGCTGTGCTGTGTTTTAATTGACTATGATGATATCAACTTACGTCACGATACTCCCCACCCGGGCCCACCGGTGTTTGGTTGGAAATACGGGGTGTGACAGGTTAGTATCAGAGCCAACATTTGAGAGAATTAAACACTAGAAGGTTGTCACACCCCGACCCGCAGCGGAATAAGAGTCGGGGCATAATTGGGTTATCACCAAAGCTCATGACATTTACTATTATGTTTCATATTTAATAAAGTCAAAGTTACATTTTCAAATATCCAAACATGTTCATTCAATACAAAGGAAATAAACCAAACATAACAATCCCAACTCTGAAACGTTTTATTCTTCTAGTCCAAGTCCTATGTGTTCCTAGCTGCTGCTGGTTCACCTGTATCATGTGTAAAATGGGAGTTTTTGGGTCAACATAAGTTGGCGAGTGAACCTTATTAGATAAACATTTATTAATAAATTAATTGTTAGTTTATCAATGAAAATTTGTGCATAATCATAGATGAGCAAATGTAAATAATCAAGCAATGGCAAATAGCAGTCACAACTATAACATACAATAACACATAACAGCATAAATGAACATACCAACATCATACTGTAAATAACATAAATGAAACTGTGCGATCAAGGCTCAATCAAACGGAGCCGATCGTATTGCATGTACTGAAAATGAAAATGTCTGTGCGATCAAGGCTCAATCAAACGGAGCCGATCGTATGTGGGCACGCCAGGTTCAACCGCATAATGAAATGGGGAACATGCTCAACGCTCATAATGTAATGGGGAGCGGCGGCCTATGAAATTGCATGTACTGAATAATAAATTGCATCCAATAATAACTACTTAACAGCAACAAACTGAATACACATGTTCATGATATGATGCATGCACAATGGTTTAGTTATAATATATATATACAAAGACACATGATACACCCCAAAACGTGATTTAAACGGGGAATTTGTAAGATTCACTCACCTTGGGTGCGTTGGATTGGAGATGGTGATATGCGCACGAATTAGATGAGCGGAACAACGGGGATTACTAACCTAAATAATAACGGAAAAATATATTAAATGGGTGGATTTTATTAAGGATTTTAATGAAATTTTTAGATATATTTTTGTGAGTTTATGGCTATTTTCTATCTTTAAAAATGTTATTTTTAAGTATTTTTAGTTGATTTTTAAATTAAATTAAATAAATAAAAATATAAAAAAATTGTTTATTTAGCGTTGACCGTTGACCGGTCGTTCAGCGTATTAGTTTGCGCCGGGTGAGGCTCGAACCGGCGACCTCCGTACGCGTGCACGCAGCTCTACCAACTGAGCTACGTGTCTAACCCGAAATAATCTTGTTTTTATTTATACTTATAACTTATTCAATTAATCCGAAATTCTCTTTAATCTCAAAAACATTTTAATTCATCGGACCGGTGCAAGTGACGGGTTTCGAACGCGCGACGTATGGTTCATGTTGCACACAGTCCACCGCTGGACTGTGTGTCTAACCGGTTATTATCTCGGTTTTTATTATACTTAACAACTAACTGAGTTAGCCCGTTTAGTTTTTGATCAAAAAGGCATTTTATTACACAAGGTGTGCGTGTAGCAGGGATCGAACTCGGGACGTGTGTGTGTATTTTGCACACAGTCCACCGCTGGACTGTGTGTCTAACCCGTTTAAAATACCGATTTTAATTAGTCTTAAGTTGTATTGCGTCTTCATCTTCTTCGTTGATTTTACACAGATAACATATTCCGACTGTTATGACCGATTCATGACTTATACGCTTTTCAGACATTACAAGTAATTTAAAAGTAAAGAATGGAGAGAGTTTGGGGAAAAAGATGTACCGATTGAGGTTGTTCACAGAATTCCGGCAGAGGTTCGTCGGTACTGAAGGTGAACTCCGGCTGTTGAAACCAATTAACAGCTTTGTTCGATTATTAAGAAGTTGAGTCACTTAAACAAGGTTTAACAGAAGTTTGGGAGATCATACCCGTTCACGGTGTGTTTCCGGCAGTTTCAGGGTTTTCCGGCGAAGGTAAGATTTTCGACAAACGTTGACTAGGATCGATTCTGATGGTGGAGTTGTGTTAGTGACTGATTAATCACATGATTGAAACAGAAAGAGTCGGAGGAAATACCGTGTGGATGTGAGTCCCGGTTTTCCGGCGACTTGCAGAATTTTTCCGGCGGTCTGATTCAAGCTTCTCCGGTGGACTGTAAGGTTGCGGAAATGCAATTGAAAGCTTTGCGGAGTGTTTTGAGTCGCAGGAAAGGTCTAGGATTGAAGTAGTTCGAGAATTGACAACTTTCGGTTATTAAACCGATCTACTTCCGAATTCAAGTTACACTCATGGCAGCATTGATTGGAATCGTCCGTTTATCGGTTATACTCGCTGAATTGAGAGTATCCAAATCGACTTTGGGTGTTTGATAACCGATTTCAGTTACAATTTGTAAAATCGATTGATTTACCTTAGTCCATAAAACTTATTTGTTTCCTAAAGATGACAGAGAAACAAACAAGTGGCGGGTGGTGATGTGTGTATGCGTTAAGGCTTTGATGTTGTAACCGGCTGACCCGGGTTCGAGTCCCGGCAGCTTCATAATTTTTTATTTATTTTGTTTTAACTTTTTATCAAATATAATTTTTATAGTTTAGTTTATTTATTAATTATGTATCGTTTTAACTCAAAATAATCATAAATATTTAATGTAACTTTTATAACTTGATACTTGATTACAAAACGGAGCGGGTTTTGATAACCCGATTTTTTACAAATGTTACAGTATCCCCTACTTTTAGGAATTTCGTCCCGAAATTTAAGTAGTTGAAGTAGTAGGAAAAAGATGCGGGTATTTTTCACGCATTGAGTCTTCACGTTCCCAAGTAAACTCAGGTCCCCGTTTCGACTCCCAGCGTACCCTAACAATTGGAATGCGACTTCGTCGAAGACGTTTCTCCCCGTAGTCCATGATCTCCACTAGGTCTTTCAATAAAATGTATAGATTCATCAATCTGAATATCTTCCAGCGGAATATGGAGATTCTCATCAGCGAGGCACTTCTTCAAATTCGACACGTGGAATGTGGGATGAATCCTGTTGAGTTCTTCTGGTAGGTCAAGCTTGTATGCTACAGGACCTACTCTTTCGAGTATCTTGAAAGGTCCTACGTAATCGAGGTGCTAGCTTCCCCTTTTGACCAAAACGAACTACTCCCTTCCACGGTGATACTTTTAAAAGCACATGATCACCAATGTTAAACTCTAAGGGCTTCCGTCGTTTATCTGCATAACTCTTTTGACGACTTTGAGCCGCTAGAAGATTGTTTCGAATTTGATGGATCTTGTCTGTGGTTTCTTGGATCAATTCTGGACCAGTAATTTGTGCTTCCCCAATTTCGTGCCAACATACAGGAGATCGGCACTTACGTCCATATAAGGCTTCAAAAGGTGCCATGCCGATGCTCGAATGATAGCTGTTGTTGTACGAAAATTCAACTAATGGTAGGTGGGCGTCCCAATTTCCCTTGAAGTCTATGACACATGCTCTAAGCATATCTTCAAGAGTTTGAATGGTGCGCTCAGACTGTCCATCAGTTTGAGGATGATAGGCGGTACTGAGATCTAATCGTGTGCCCATAGCGGATTGAACTGCTTGCCATGTTCGTGAGGTGAAACGACCATCACGATCAGAAATAATACTCAACGGTACCCCATGTCGGCTTACGATTTCGTTGATATAAATACGTGCAAGCTTTTCGTTCTTGAAATCTTCGCGGATAGGAATAAAGTGAGCTGATTTTGTAAGTCGGTCTATAATTACCCATATTGTGTCATACCCACCAGAAGTGCGAGGTAACCCGGTAATGAAATCCATGGTTATATTTTCCCACTTCCATACAGGTATTTCCGGTTGGACTAGAAGTCCTGAGGGTCTTTGGTGTTCAGCCTTCACCTTGGAACATGTGAGACACTTGGAAACAAAAACGACAATATCCTTCTTCATTCCAGGCCACCAATAGGTGTATCGTAGGTCTTGATACATCTTATCGGCTCCTGGTGTATAGAATATCGCGTTTTGTGAGCTTCATTCATAAGAGTTTCACGAAGATTGTTGTGGTTAGGAATCCAGATACGATCTAGGTAATACAGAATACCGTCTGATTTAGTTTCAAGTTTTAGCTCGGCTCCACAGGACATCTCCTTTCGTACATCTTCTTCTGTTATTGAAACGTGTTGGGCTTCTCGAATTTGATCTTTAATGTCGGTTATAATTTGCGAACATAGAAGATGAATGGAGTTCGCATAACCCTTTCGACTAAGTGCATCAGCCACCACATTTGCTTTACCAGGGTGGTATCTAATTTCACAGTCGTAATCATTCAGAAGTTCGACCCATCTTCGTTGCCTCATGTTTAACTCTTTTTGATTGAAGATATGTTGAAGACTCTTGTGGTCAGTGTATATTTCACACTTAGTACCATAGAGATAATGTCTCCATATCTTAAGAGCGAATACAACGGCTCCAAGTTCTAGGTCATGAGTGGTGTAGTTCTTTTCATGCGTCTTGAGTTGTCTCGAAGCATAAGCTATGACTTTTCCTCTTTGCATGAGAACGCAGACCTAATCCTTGCCCTGACGCGTCGCAATAGACTACAAAATCATCACAACCTTCAGGAAGAGTGAGGATTGGTGCATCACAAAGTTTCTGTTTAAGAGTTTGAAAAGCTTCTTCTTGCTTGGGTCCCCATACGAAAGGTTTTCCCTTATGAGTTAAAGCCGTGAGTGGCACAGCAATGCGAGAGAAGTTTGAAATGAACCGACGATAATAGCCAGCTAGTCCAAGAAAAGATCTTACTTCAGTTGGTGTACGTGGAGCTTGCCATTCTTGAACTGCTTTGATCTTTGAAGGGTCAACATGTATTCCTTTGTCATTGACTACATGCCCGAGGAATTGCACCTCTTTTAACCAGAATTCACATTTGGAGAACTTGGCATAAAGCTTTTCCTTTTCTAGAAGTGCAAGAACGAGTCGAAGATGACGCTCATGATCAGCTTTAGATTTTGAATAATAAGAATATCGTCGATGAAGACTATAACAAATCGATCAAGATAAGGTTTGCAGACTCTGTTCATTAGGTCCATGAAGACAGCTGGTGCGTTGGTTAATCCAAACGGCATAACCATGAATTCATAGTGGCCATAACGAGTTCGAAAAGCAGTCTTAGGGACGTCTTCTTCATGCACTCTAAGTTGATGATAGCCAGATCGAAGATCGATTTTTGAAAAGCAGCTGGCACCTTGTAGTTGGTCAAGAAGATCATCAATGCGAGGTAAAGGATAGCGATTTTTGATGGTTAACTTGTTGAGCTCTCTGTAGTCGATGCACATACGGAAAGATCCATCTTTCTTCTTTACAAAGAGGACAGGTGCACCCCAAGGCGATGAGCTAGGACGTATGAATCCCTTGTCAGTCAACTCTTGCAATTGACTGGCTAGCTCTTGCATTTCAGAGGGGGCTAACCTATATGGAGACTTTGCAACTGGTGTAGCACCAGGTATAAGATCAATACGGAATTCGACGTCTCTAACTGGAGGAAGTCCTGAAATGTCGTCAGGAAAAACTTGTGGGAAGTCTTTTACTACAGGAATGTCTTCAAGTTTCTTCTCCATGGTTCCCTTTTTGATGATATGAGCTAAAAACGCGACATAATTCTTGCGAAGATATTTTTGAGCTTGAAGACAAGACATTAAGCTGAGCCCTTTTGACGAGGTTTCTCCAATGATTCGAAGAGTCTGACCGTTTGAAAGAGGAATACGAATAAATTTTTCACGACATACAACTTCCGCCTGATGTTGACTGAGCCAATCCATACCGATTATGATGTCAAAACTTCCCAGCTTCATAGGAATAAGGTCGACTGAGAAATCGTGGTCGTTTAATGTGAGTGTACAGTTGCGTAAAATAGAGTCTAATGAAACTGGTTTCCCGTCCGCAACTTCTACCGTTATGGATTCCGTGAGCTTATCCCGATTTTTGCTTTATATAGGTTCAAACTCTAAAGACACAAAACTTCTATCCGCACCAGTATCAAATAATATAGATGCATATCTACCATTTATAAGGAACGTACCGTTGACCACATTGCCGTCAGCTCTGGCCTGGTTAGCGTTGATATTGAAAGCTCTCCCTCTTGCAGGTGGGGGAGCTTGGTTTGCTTGGTTCACTGGGTTGGCTTGGGCCTGAGCATGAATAATATTAACCAGCCTTGGACATGTGTTTCTGAAATGACTCGGGTCGCCGCAATTGAAGCAAGCCCGCATAGGTTGGCCATAGGATAATTGGGTTGGTAGTATGTTTGGGCTAAATGTTGGGTGGGTGGAAATGGTAGGGGTTGTTGGGCTTGACCCATTAACTGTTGGTGGGTTTGGGTTAAAGGTTGGTGGCGGTTTGTTCGTTGAGGCATACGGCAGGTTTGAACAGTATGTCCTGCGCGACCGCAGCCGGTGCAGTATTGGTAAGGATGATCAGGGGAATGGTGATATTGGCAACGGTTACATTTTGGTAACGGGCCAGTGTAGGGTCTTCTGTATGGTGCGGGTGAAGGAGTGACTTGAGTAACGGGTGCAGCAGGAATAGGGGTGTTGGTTTGGGTAACTGCAAAATTTCTGGTGTTGCGCTTCCTCTTATTAGCGAACTTAGAGGAAGGAATGGGGTGGTTTGAAGTTTGTCCCTCAACAGGGGCTTTCTTCTTCTCTTCTTTGAACTTCCCGTTGTCGAATTCGGTTTTCGGTCAGTTCAATTGCTAACTCCATAGCAGCTTCAAGTGTTACTGGTGAAACGCTGAGAACTGAATCTTGGATTTTCGAGGGAAGTCCTCGAATATAATGTTCAATCAGACGATAGGTTGGTGTGAACAGATTTGGAACCATTTGGTTCAACTCCAAAAACCTCTTGTTGTAGGTAGTGTGATCACCCTCCTTTTGCTTTAGAGCATGAAATTCATCCTCCAACTTCTTAATTTCACTTCTAGGACAGAAACGCCTAGTCATGATTTCCCTTAACTCCTCCCAAGTTAAGGCCATCGCATCTTCAGTTCCCCTCTTCCCTTTCTCAGTATTCCACCAAGTGAGAGCTACTCCAAGTAGTCTCCCGGTGGCGTATCGAACCTTGCGATCCTCAGGACAATCGCAGTTTAGGAAGGTGTTTTCCATCTCCTCGAACCAATGTAGGAGAGCAGTGACACCCTCGGTCCCTTCGAATTTAGGAGGATCACAGGACTTAAAATGTTTGTAAGAGCACTTGTTGGTAGGAGGGTTGTCGATGTTCTGGTCCTGTTGTTGGGGAGGGTTAGTAGGATTTGTAGCAAGGGCCTGTTGTACTTGGACCACAATGTCAGGAAGTATCGTGGCCATTTGTTTCGCGATCTGAGTGGCCAAACGTTCCTGAGACCTTCCCGATCTTTTACCCCTTCGTTGCTGTCTAGACGACATCTACAGGATCATAAAATGAGAAGATTGTGAGTTTATGGTGTCTTTTTAGGTGTCATGTGTCTTTAAGAAAATGAAAATAACATAAATATCAATAATGCAACTACATCCATAGGATGTCTTGGGTTCGCTCATGTTGGGCCTCAAATGTCCCCCATACCTTCACCTACATAGTCATGTGGGCCCCCATGGCTATTGGCTTGGTAGGATTCACATTAGTATTGGCAATTTAACACTCGCATCCCCCGAATGCAAACCACAAAATATGTTCATGAGATGTTTGGTCGGAACGTGTCCAGGTGTAGACACAATGACAACTCAAAGTGGGGTTAGCTCACACGACGTTTGGTATAGCATGCTTTGGCCTAATAGGTACTTCGTACTCTCATCGTTAGTCCCCAGGTAGGCAAACTGGTCCTTTATTTTGGATTTATACGAATGCCAGCCTAGACAGGACGTTCCGACTACCGGTACGGGTACCCTTCCAGTTACTACATGCCCGTCATGAGAACTCACTTTGATGAGATTTGAAAATACGAAAATCATTGTAAAAGCAATCATGATGTGGTGTGTGCTTTCATGGATGTGATATGTTATGAGTATACGAGTCATGATAGGCATTATATGATAATACATACTTATGAACATGCTTGCACAATATCAAATGTAACATTTAACATAAAGCATATAAACATCATGAAATTTGGCATGTAACACACAAAAATCTTATAAGTTTCTAATCGACTATAGTATAGGCTCTAAGGGTCTAATAACCTATCCTATATCCCTATAGTCATGGCTCTGATACCAATCTGTCACACCCCGACCCACAGCGGAATAAGAGTCGGGGCATAATTGGGTTATCACCAAAGCTCATGACATTTACAATTATGTTTCATATTTAATAAAGTCAAAGTTACATTTCAAATATCCAAACATGTTCATTCAATACAAAGGAAATAAACCAAACATCACAATCCCAACTCTAAAACGTTTTATTCTTCTAGTCCAAGTCCTATGTGTTCCTAGCTGCTGCTGGTTCACCTGTATCATGTGTAAAATGGGAGTTTTTGGGTCAACATAAGTTGGCGAGTGAACCTTATTAGATAAAAATTTATTAATAAATTAATTGTTAGTTTATCAATGAAAATTTGTGCATAATCATAGATGAGCAAATGTAAATAATCAAGCAATGGCAAATAGCAGTCACAACTATAACATACAATAACACATAACAGCATAAATGAACATACCAACATCATACTGTAAATAACATAAATGAAACTGTGCGATCAAGGCTCAATCAAACGGAGCCGATCGTATTGCATGTACTGAAAATGAAAATGTCTGTGCGATCAAGGCTCAATCAAACGGAGCCGATCGTATGTGGGCACGCCAGGTTCAACCGCATAATGAAATGGGGGACATGCTCAACGCTCATAATGTAATGGGGAGCGGCGGCCTATGAAATTGCATGTACTGAATAATAAATTGCATCCAATAATAACTACTTAACAGCAACAAACTGAATACACATGTTCATGATATGATGCATGCACAATGGTTTAGTTATAATATATATATACAAAGACACATGATACACCCCAAAACGTGATTAAAACGGGGAATTTGTAAGATTCACTCACCTTGGGTGCGTTGGATTGGAGATGGTGATATGCGCACGAATTAGATGAGCGGAACAACAGGGATTACTAACCTAAATAATAACGGAAAAATATATTAAATGGGTGGATTTTATTAAGGATTTTAATGAAATTTTTAGATATATTTTTGTGAGTTTATGGCTATTTTCTATCTTTAAAAATGTTATTTTTAAGTATTTTTAGTTGATTTTTAAATTAAATTAAATAAATAAAAATATAAAAAAAATTGTTTATTTAGCGTTGACCATTGACCGGTCGGTCAGCGTATTAGTTTGCGCCGGGTGAGGCTCGAACCGGAGACCTCCCGTACGCGTGCACGCAGCTCTACCAACTGAGCTACGTGTCTAACCCGAAATAATCTTGTTTTTATTTATACTTATACACTTATTCAGTTAATCCGAAATTCTCTTTAATCTCAAAAACATTTTAATTCATCGGACCGGTGCAAGTGACGGGTTTCGAACGCGCGACGTATGGTTCATGTTGCACACAGTCCACTGCTGGACTGTGTGTCTAACTCGGTTATTATCTCGGTTTTTATTATACTTAACAACTAACTGAGTTAGCCCGGTTTAGTTTTTGATCAAAAAGGCATTTTATTACACAAGGTGTGCGTGTAGCAGGGATCGAACTCGGGACGTGTGTGTGTATTTTGCACACAGTCTACCGCTGGACTGTGTGTCTAACCCGTTTAAAATACCGATTTTAATTAGTCTTAAGTTTTATTGCGTCTTCATCTTCTTCGTTGATTTTACACAGATAACATATTCCGACTGTTATGACCGATTCATGACTTATACGCTTTTCAGACATTACAAGTAATTTAAAAGTAAAGAATGGAGAGAGTTTGGGGGAAAAAGATGTACCGATTTGAGGTTGTTCACAGAATTCCGGCAGAGGTTCGTCGGTACTGAAGGTGAACTCCGGCTGTTGAAACCAATTAACAGCTTTGTTCGATTATTGAAGAAGTTGAGTCACTTAAACAAGGTTTAACAGAAGTTTGGGAGATCATACCCGTTCACGGTGTGTTTCCGGCAGTTTCAAGAGTTTTCCGGCGAAGGTAAGATTTTCGACTAACGTTGACTAGGATCGATTCTGATGGTGGAGTTGTGTTAGTGACTGATTAATCACATGATTGAAACAGAAAGAGTCGGAGGAAATACCGTGTGGATGTGAGTCCCGGTTTTCCGGCGACTTGCAGAATTTTTCCGGCGGTCTGATTCAAGCTTCTCCGGTGGACTGTAAGGTTGCGGAAATGCAATTGAAAGCTTTGCGGAGTGTTTTGAGTCGCAGGAAAGGTCTAGGATTGAAGTAGTTCGAGATTTGACAACTTTCGGTTATTAAACCGATCTACTTCCGAATTCAAGTTACACTCATGGCAGCATTGATTGGAATCGTCCGTTTATCGGTTATACTCGCTGAATCGAGAGTATCCAAATCGACTTTGGGTGTTTGATAACCGATTTCAGTTACAATTTGTAAAATCGATTGATTTACCTTAGTCCTTAAAACTTATTTGTTTCCTAAAGATGACAGAAAACAAACAAGTGGCGGAGTGGTGATGTGTGTGTGCGTTAAGGCTTTGATGTTGTAACCGGCTGACCCGGGTTCGAGTCCCGGCAGCTTCATAATTTTTTTATTTATTTTGTTTTAACTTTTTATCAAATATAATTTTTATAGTTTAGTTTATTTATTAATTATGTATCGTTTTAACTCAAAATAATTACAAATATTTAATGTAACTTTTATAACTTGATACTTGATTACAAAACGGAGCGGGTTTTGATAACCCGATTTTTTACAAATGTTACAAAGGTTATGACCTATGTTTAATCTCAAACTTACACGAAATCACATTTCTTAGACTTCCGAGTCCAGGCTTTAACCTAAGATTACTCATCTCATTATTAAGTTAGTAGTATTGTTTTTAAATGTATTTTAACATGAAAATGCCGCCAAGAGTACGGGGAAGAGGTAAAGGACTAATGAGGGGAGGACCCTCCAACGCTTCACCTGTGATAGAACCGACACGACCATCAGTGGTTCAACCACCACCATCGGGTTTTGATAACCCTATTTCTACATATCCGGATATATCTGGGTATGATCCTATTAACCCGTCTACGCCGGTAAATTACCAGGCACTATCACATGACCCCTATATACAAGCGATTATACATAACGCACTTTACCCGTCTCCTTTCCACCTACTTTTCCATCGGCTGGATATCTAACTTATGGGTACCAGTATCCGGATATGCCACAACCCCAATCACAACCTCCGCCACCAATTGAGGCCATAAATGAGGCATTGGAAAGGATGAAAGAAATGCAACAACAAGCGGAGAAGACGGAGAAGAAGACAAATAAGTTCTTCAAGAAACTCTCCAAACTGGTTAAGGGAAAGAAGGACGAGTGAAGTCTCTTCTATTATATATAGTCCCTGATTGGACATTGTTATTTCTTTAGTCCCTGCGTAGACAAGTTATTTCTTTTTAGTCCTTGCATGGACAATCATTTTTCATTTATTTATTCCAAGTATTATAATTTCTATCTAGAATTTAAAGAAGTATTTTGGAATTATATATATATGTATTCATCCTCTTGAAAACGAGCGCCTCGATTTTATTCGAAATTTATGCTCTGCTATATAATTCCAAAAGACCTTAATAGATTTGATTATGCCAAGTGGCGTAGACCATTTATTGGCCAAGAAATGATAGTTAAGTACAAAGGAGTCTTCTATCAGGATAGTTAAGGGAAATTATCCTTCTATCCAGAGGTGGGACTAGGTCCAAACCTCCAAGGTCGTTAAGGTCGAAGGTGACCGGGACCATTAATCAATCATTAAGGTACTCTTATGTTAACAATCAAGTAATGTTCATACTCATGGTAGTGTGACTTGAAGAATCACACTAGCCTTCCAGGTAATGGACTATGTCCTAACCATATATAGCCTATGTGATCAATTTGATCCCGGCTAATATCACCAGTGCGGTGATAAATAAAACATACATGAATGATGTATTGCCCTTGGGTCTATGATTAATTTTATATAGCCTATATGATCAATTTGATCCGGCTAATATCACCAGTGCGGTGATAAATAAAAATCCATTAGTGATGTAGGCCAATGTGCCCAATTTATGTCCAAGGTGACAGGCCAATGTGCCATATGTTATGTCCAAGGTGATAGGCCAATGTGACAGGCTGATATGCCATGAATTACATATGTTATGATGTAGGCCAAGGTGCCCAATTTATTTCCAATGTGACAGACTGATATGCCATAAATTACATCTGTTATGATGTAGGCCAATGTGCCCAATTTATGTCCAATGTGACTGGCCAAGGTGCCCAATTTATGTCCTAAGTGACAGGCTGTTATGCCACACACACACACACACACACACACACACACACACACACACACACATATATATATATATATATATATATTATGTCTAATATGACCGGCCAATGTGCCCAATTATTATGACCATTAATAACAAGCCCATGGGCTATATAATTGTCTGAATGACAATGTCAGTTGTGACATTACAATCCACTGTCCAATAATATATGGACTACGTCCATATTGTAATTTGCCTTTGATGGTCTTATTAAGACCTAGGCCAAATATATATATTTTAAGCCTAAGAGTTGTGATGATATTCACACTAGATTGATTAGCCGATGGATTGTTATATCCAATGTTTTAAAGCCAATATGGCTGTTAATACCATGGCTAAGAGAAGTTTTAAATTTGGTGTTTAGAACCAAAGCTTCAAAGAAGGGCTCACTCGGACAAGGCGCAAGGTAGCCACCGAGATGTTAACTCTAACAACGCAGAAAACATAGCCATTAATAATGATGAGTTCCAAGCTCGCATTGATGCAGCTGTTGGAAAGGCCATGGAAAAGGCCATAGAAAAGCTTAGGGAGTCTAGTGCTATTCGCTCCAGACCCTTATCGATTACCACATCCTCAGCTCATAAGGAGAGCTCCGTTCACTCTTCAAATGCGAAGAGTGAACCAAAGAAATTAGAATTTACTGATAGGTCCCGTCCTTTAAAAGACGGATGTACCTATAAATATTTCGTCTCCTGCAAGCCCCGAGACTTTAATGGGGAGAAAGGAGCAGTAGAAGCCTTGAAATGGCTAGACAAAATGGAGACGATTGTGGACATCAGCGGCTGTGCTGATAAGGATGTGGTAAAATATGTATCACAATCCTTTAAGGGTGATACCCTAACATGGTGGAAGGCTGTGATTCAATCAACAGGTAAGGTACACCTGTACAACTTGGGATGGTCCAAGTTTGTTGATCTTGTAAAGGAAACTTATTGCCCACCCCATGAGGTGGAGAAAATAGAGATAGATTTCTTGTCTCTTACCATGAAAAACCTAGATTGTCGAAAGCATGTTTCCGATTTCAATTCCCTATCTAGGTTAGTTTCCTATCTGATCACCCCTGAAACCAAACACATTACGCGTTTTATTAATGGGTTAGCGCCTGAGATAAAGGGGATGGTAAAGGCTGCTCAGCCTAGTACCTATAGGTCCGCTGTGGACCTATCACTCTCCCTCACCTTAGATTTGGTGAGGCAAAAGTCAGTCAAGTCTGAGACTGACGGGAAAAGAAAACGAGAGGATGATAACTCCCAGAAGTTCAAAAAGAAAGGAAATTTTGGGTTCAAATAGAACCAACACACGTCTAATGACAAAACTCTGTGCAAGAACTGTAACTACAGACATTGGGGACAATGTAGTGTTAATCCACAGACTAAACCCTGTGGTATCTGTAAGAAAAAGGGGCACAAGACCCTAGAATGCAATGACCTTAAGAATGCCGTTTGTTACGGCTGTAGTGAAAGGGGCATATGAAGTTTAATTGCCCTAAGAATCCTAGAAACGATAATGCAAAGCCTGGAGAGGCTAAGAAAGGGAATGCTCGCGCTTTCCAAGATGAGTGCTAGAGAAGCTGTTAATGACAACAACGTCATAACAGGTACCTTTCTCATTAATGATACTTATGCTAGAGTTCTATTTGATTCGGGTGCACATAAATCTTTTGTTGACCATAAGTTTAGTTAACTAATAAAATTACCCATAAGAACTCTAGATAAAACTTATGAGATGGAACTTTAGAAACAACATCTTCCATTCTTGATGGATGTCTATATCCATTAAAAAATTTTCCATTCCTATTTATCTTCTGCCAATGAAATTAGCGGGGTCCGATGTAGTCTTAGGCATGGATTGGTTATCTCATAACCAAGCCTGCATTGCCTGTGATAAGAAACTCATCAAAATTGAAACCCCATCTGGTGAAATGCTTACCGTCTTTGGAGATTCACACTATGGATTTCCAGACAAAGTGTTGTTATTTAAGGCATCCAAGTGTCTGGGAAAAGGTTGTGTCATTTACAAGGCACAAGTAACTATTAACGAGCTGAAGACAAATATTGAAGACCTTTCAGTTATCTCAGAATATCCCGATGTCTTCCCTGAGGAATTACTAGGTCTACCTCCAGATAGACAAGTGGAGTTTAGGATTGACATCCTACCAGGAGCTCCGTATCATCTAGCTCCGACGGAAATGAAGGAATTGAGAACGTAAATAGATGAACTTTTAGAAAAAAGGCTTTATACAGCCTAGTTCCTCGCCTTGGGGGAACTCCAATTCTCTTCATTAAAAAGAAAGACGGTTCAATGCGGATGTGCATTGATTACTGTGAGTTGAGCAAGTTAACGATCAAGAATTGATATCCTCTGCCCAGGATCGATGATTTATTCGATCAACCTCAAGGGGCTAGTTATTCTCTAAGATTGATTTAAGATCAGGATATCATTAGCTGAAGGTTAGGTAAGAGGATGTTCCTAAGACTGCCTTGAGGACCCGTTATGGTCACTATGAGTTTTTGGTGATGCCTTTCGGGCTCACAAATGCACCTGCAACATTCATGGTTCTCATGAATAGGGATTGCAAACCATACTTAGATAAGCTGATCACAAGAAACATCTTCGGTGCATTCTAGGATTACTAAAACAAGAGAAGCTTTATGTAGAATTTTCTAAGTGTGAATTTTGGCTTAGAGAAGTCCAATTTCTTGGACATATTGTAAGTGAGCGTGGTATCCAAGTGGATCCCGCCAAAATAGAAGCCATAATGAATTGGGAAGTTCCCAAAACTCCATAAGAGATTCGTAGCTTCTTAGGATTGGCTGCTTATTATAGGAAGTTCATTGAGAACTTTTCGAGGATAGCCACTCCTTTAACTACCTTGACCTGTAAGAATGTCAAGTTTGACTGGGGTCAAAACAATAAGAACCTTTTAAATTTTTCAAACACAAGTTGCGCAATGCTCCTTTGTTATCTCTACCTGAGGGTATTGAGGACTTTGTTGTTTACTGTAATGCCTTGCACACTGGTATGGGCTGTGTGATAATGTAATAAGGCAAAGTGATTGCTTATGCATCACAATAACTAAAGGTGTATGAAAGGAATGACACCACCCATGATCTGGAATTGGGTGCCGTTGTATTTGCACTAAAATTGTGGAGACATTACTTGTATGGCACAAAGTGTATTATATACACTGACCATAAGAGTCTCCAACACATGTTCAATAAGAAGGAATTGAACATGCGACAACACCGTTGGATGGAGACACTTAATGATTATGATTACAAGATTTGCTACCATCCCGGTAAGGCAAACGACGTTGCTGACGCCTTAATTTTCAAGGAAAAGGTTAAACCTATTAGGATTAACGCTAGGAGCATTGAGCTCAGAAATAGCTTGAATAAGAAGCTATTAGATGCTCAAAAGCAAGACCTATTAGAGGTCAATATTCCTAATGAAGGATTAGGCGGAACTGTTGATCAGTTAGTGCCTAGAAAAAAATGGAATCCGTAGATTTAATGGCAGAATCTGGGTTCCAATCTTTGGAGGACTTAGGGATCTAATCCTCCAAGAAGCGCATAATTCAAGATACTCAGTTCACCCGGGTGGAGACAAGATGTATCAAGATTTTAAAAAAAGAATTATTAGTGGATGGGTTTGAAGAAATCCATAGCCACTTATATAGCTAAGTGTCTGACGTGTTCGCAAGTTAAGGCCGAACATCAGAAACCGTCAGGACTTCTACAACAACTTGAAATTCCCACTTGGAAATGGGAAATGGTAACTATGGACTTGATTACCAAGTTACCTAAGACCAAACATAGTAATAACATGATTTGGATCATTATAGATAGACTGACTAAGTCAGCACATTTCTTGCCAATTAAAGAGACTTATAGCTCTGACAAGTTGGCTAAGTTGTATATGGACAAGATTGTGTCCCTACATGGTGTGGCGATATCCATTGTATCTGATAGAGATACTTGATATATATCTCATTTTTGGAAAAGTTTCCAACAATTATTAGGCATAAGATTAAACTTTAGTACGACTTATCATCCGCAGACGGATGGACAGAGTGAGCGTACTATTCAGACTTTGGAAGACATGCTTAGAGCATGTGTGATTGATTTAGGTGGAAGTTGAGATGACCACTTACCCCTAATAAAATTCTCCTACAATAATAGTTATCATACAAGCATCAAGGCTCCTCCTTTTGAGGCCTTGTATGGGAGAAAATGTAGAACGCCTGTTTGCTGGGCTGAAGTTGGGGAAGCCCAACTGTCTGGACCTGAGATTGTCCTAGAGACCACGGATTAGATAATACAAATCCGTGATCGTCTCAAAGCTGCCCGTGATAGGCAGAAGAGTTATGCTGACAAGAGGCGTAAACCTCTTAAGTTCCAAATAAGGGGACAAAGTCATGCTAAAAGTGTCACCCTGGAAAGGTGTGATGCGTTTTGGAAAAAAAAGGGCAAGTTGAGCCCAAAATATATTGGACCATTCGAGACAGTCGAATGTTCCGGCACAATAGCTTATAAGCTCAGGTTGCCAGAGGAGCTTAGTGGAATCCATGATGTATTCCACATATCTAACCTTAAAAAATGTCTAGCCGATGAGTCGCTAATAATGTCACACAAAGATGTGCAAATTGATGAAAATCTGAGGTTCGTTGAGAAACCAATTTCGATCGAGGATCGACAGGTTAAGAAGTTCCGAAGAAAATTGATACCTATAGTAAAGGTTAAGTGGGACACTTTTAAAGGTCCCGAGTATACATGTGAGGTTGAGTCCACTATGCAACAAAAGTACCCCCATCTTTTTTGAATTAAATCTCGAGGTCGAGATTCTTTTAAGGGGGTGAGGATGTAACACCCTGTAAAATCGTGTCCAATAGTATAGTGACACGTGTTGTATTTTAAATATAGTCTACTAAAGACCAATAAGGACTAAAGGCGTCAACATGCTCAAACTGAGCCTCTGAGTGACGGTCCAATGTCAATATGCTTAAAATTTGGCCTCTGAGTGACTGATATGTCAACATGCCCAGCCTCTGAGTGACATCGGAGTCAACATGCTTATAATAAGCCTCTGAGTGAATCTTTGCGAAATTCTAACTCTCATATGAGCCACTAGTTGGACGAGAAGAATTAATTCTAAGAATACGTCAATGTTGGACGATGAGGGATTATGTAATACCTCGTAGAATTCGTGTTCGGTAATATAACGACACATGTACATACCCTCGGATCGTACCTCAATAAGTTAGCCACTCAACTAATCTTAAACAAGTCCAAAATTCACAAAATTTTTATAACTAACCGTAACCTACGGTCTAGGACCGTAGGCTACGGTCTAAGGTTGCTGAAACAAAACATCACTGACCGTAAGGCCTAAGGCGAACTCTTGAAGCTTTTATTTTTCACCATTTTTTACTTTCGGTAAATGACCCAAAGGCCCCTAGACTTTATTATTTCCGTATTACTTGTTTAAACAAGTTATTTCTTGACCCGAACGTCTCTCGGTTGAGACGATATAGTTTTATTTACCATCCTCGAGCATTCTGCTCTTTTACCAAACATTTAACTTTACTAGTTTGGTAAATTTAAACTATGAAACCATAAGTATTCGTATCTTCACGTTTAAGCTAATAAACACTTTCAAGTAGTAAAGACACCTAGTGTGACACCGTTATGTTTGGTTATTCGTACCCTTCTTCAATACATCTCATGTTGATCGAAAAGAACTAGTTGTATCAATTATGTCATTGGATATAAGTCAAGGGACAATTCATGACAATCCATGAAAACTACTTTGAGGGACTAAATGTGTCAAAAATCCCAAATCTTTGTGAGGAAGCCACCTAGCCTGCAAATTGCCACACTCCACCAGCTCTTGACACCTAATTGGACACTTGTAAAGATCCTACAACACACCTAACATATGGCTCCATCTCCTTTCACTTCTTACACTATAAATAGCAACCTAAACTCACTTATTTCTTGCTCATTCACTTCTTCTCCTCTCTATTACACTCTTGGAAGTTTCTGACCATTTGGGAGTTTCCTTTTGAGTTCTAAGTTTCCCTTGGATGACTTGTAAGTGCTCCATCTCTGCTCTTTTCTTTTTATAGGCTTTTAATAGCCAAAAGTCAAGCATTTTCGACAAATGCCTTGACTTTCGATTAAGACCATTATAGTTCAACCATTGTTCGAAATGAACATGACTAAGTGATCGTAATTAGGTAGGTGTTAATCCCTCAGGGGCACCTCCTAAGGATCACGTTTACTAGGTCAATTGACGGGTCAAAGTTATTGTTTTAAAAAGACAAACGGGTCAGATTTCATAAAAATTATAATCTGAGTTTATACATGTTATAAATATATTTTTGAAACTTAAACAAGTTGGTAATAATTATTAGAACATGTGGGAGCATGTTCGATCCGTCAATTTCAGTCCTAGAGTCGGTTCGCAACAGAAAGTCCGAAGTTTGACTCTGCTTTGACTTTCGATTCTGACCTGACTTACATTAGTTAACTTCTGAATTATGGTCACATTATGATCATAATAAAATGTAACATAACCCTCTGAGGTTATATTACCTGATCATAATCATAATCTGAGTTTATGCACAAGTTCCGTAAAATGTCAATCTTTGACTAAAATGCCCTTTTTGCATAAAACAAGATTTTAATCAACAATGAACTTGCAAATGAAATACCTACGATATGTTAATGTAATTAAGATATTATGATGATTAATATTCTGATCATAAACTGATTTTAGTATAATATCGTAAACTATACTTTTTAAATGACCAAAATGCCCTTTCAGTGCATAGTTTGGTCTTAAACCATAACTACACTTATGTGTGCTATCTTACTGATATTATATCACAAATTAAGTATTTTTCCAGAATGTTTATGGTCATAACATCAGAATACACGCAAGTTCCTTTTATACGACATATAATTACCAAAACGCCTTTATGAGGCATAATTTCGTTTCAAAACCTTTTCGGGCATATAAGTTGATATACTACTGATATTACAACTTATTTAGAGTATAATGACATATAGAACTTGTTCATGACTCATCCGGTTACCCGATATCGCTTATATGCATACGGTTAAGTATATGTAACTAGTTTACGAAAATTAACCGAAACGGGTTTAACCTTATCATTTTAATCTCAAAATCCAGAATGTTTATAGTTTACCCATATTATACAAGTCAAGGTACTTGTCGGATTTAAACTACATTCTATCCAATCATCGTTTATTCAAGCGTTATACGTTTTGATCTTGTATGCTACTCGGTCTAAGTCTATGACTTAAATAAGGTCGTTAGTATTTAATTGGTTAGCTTATGCCATAATCCAGACTAGAGACTTGCCGGTAAATGCTATCTAGTGGTTTTGTGTACGGCTGAGTTATTAAAATTAAACGAAGATTAGCTTAGGTAAATACTCTCGACTATTTCCCTATCTGGGCTTGGGTTACGGTAAATTATTACCGCTTGGTCCGAAATGGGATCAATCGAATGCCCGTTGTGGCTAGTAAATTCGCATATTCTGTTTTAGTCAGTTTTGTTTGATAACTTAAACATCGGGGGTTAACTACCGTGTCCTGAATATCCTCGGCTCATTACATTAGATAATGGCCACGACCTTAGCGCGGGTGTAGGCATACACCCGATAAGACGCTCAAAATGCATACCCACAAGGTTGGGGGAAATGGCTCCTTCGTGAGTCCAAAGTGGTGTGTACGTTAATCATGTCTCGGTCTCTGTACTGGGCCCTGTATGTATGGACAAACATGTGAATCTGTTAACAAGGTTGCAAGGCCAACTTTCCCAAGTTATAAAAGATTTTGTGCCAATGTGCACCTAAAACATTTTGAAAATGTTTTCTAAATGAGTCAGTTGAGTGTATTTACCACGAAAGTTGACGTATTTTCAAAAGACTAAGTTTGCAGGTACAATACGAAAATAGGATGGAAGTGCTCGGTAGAGATAAGAGGATCTTGTGAATCCTAGATCTGCCCAAAGTCTATTATGCATTTTTATACAAGTTACGATCCGCCTGTGGATCCTTCGTTACAAGCCGTATGTATATTATTTTATACTTTGAACATTTCGGTTTGTAATAGAATTTAAATCCAAGACTTCCGCTGTGCTGTGTTTAATTGACTATGATGATATCAACTTACGTCACGATACTCCTCACCCCGGGCCCACCGGTGTTTGGTTGGAAATACGGGGTGTGACATCAAACCAACATTGTCTAAAATTTTAAGATTTCAACCATGCTCTGGGCTAAGTCTAGGATTTTACCACAATGGGTTTTCGGTGGGTGGGTTTTCTAAAAGGGTGACGAGCTGGGTCACTAGCGCCGTCTGCATTCGCTGGTATAAGTAGCCTTTTGCCATTGCTTTTGTTGGTCATTAAAAAAATCCAATAGATATTGTTTTTCTTTTTTTAGATCCCCATAGAACATGGGTCTTGTAGGTTGTTTATTACGAAACTCGTGCATTCAGCTTTTATGATGCAACTTGTTTCCCATTCCCACTACCATTAAACATTCTTTTAGCACATTGAGATTTCATCGATTAGAGATCAGATTCAATCTGGGCTCCATCGAGAGACACATGGGTCACTACAACCCATACACAAACTCTTTAAAAGTTAACGGGCCTGTTCTAAGAGAAGGCCCAGAAAAGAGAGTATTGGGCTACAGCCTATAGTTGTTGACTAACCAATAGATAAAAATATGACAAATGCGAATCGATTATGTGTTATGTTAAAATTTTATTTTCGTATATAAGTATTAGCTACGGTCACACAAGCTGCATGTTAGATTTAATATATAAGTACTATTTACGTTATAGTCCATACTTTGCACTCAAGCTGCACGCTGTTAGATTTAGGCGTTTGTTTTTTTTGTCTTTTTTAAATGACCATCTGTTGTGTAACATAAAATCAGGAATTTTTTTATATATTCCAAATACCTCTTCATCGTCTTACACTTGTAAATACTGTTCCAACGACCACAACTGAAGAGTTTACGGAGTTCACACCTTCAACCGAATATACCAAGTTCTTACAATCAAATCCATCAAGTTCTTTACGATGTCCGTTCTCATTTCCTAGTTTTTTTTACTTGAGCTTTTATTTATTTGTTTTATTCTATTTTGTGAGTAAAGTATATCTTTTACAACAATTTAACAAAAAATAAAAAATAAAATAACAATCGCCATCCAGGGACGAAAATGTACAACTAGAGTGAACATTAGGGGCTATTAGCTAAATTTTTTTAGTTAAGAACCAAAGCTAAAAATACCACTACATAATTCATTCTAAAAGTATCTTATATGTTTAGTTATTTATATATAAACAATTAATTCATCATTTAACTACCTGTAATCCCATAATTTATGTCTACCAGGGGCGGATATACCTGTAATTCCTTTGGCGCCCCGGCGGTAGTGTAAATTTTAGAAAAATTTGAGTTTTTTTCGATTTTTTATCCATTTCTTTTAAAACGTTACCCCTATGAAAGTTTTCTAAATCCGCCACTTGTCTACTATCATTTCAAATATTACATGACACGACTATATTAATCCTATATCTATCTGGATTTCCAGAAATGTAGAAAAAAAGAGTTTTCTATAAATATAAGTGTCTATCTGGATTTCTAGAAATGTAGAAAAAAAAGAGTTTTCTAAAAATATAAAAAGAAAAGTTACTTTTTAATTTTTGAGTTTTCATCAGAAAGCGTGTATAGCCTGCCCTATTTGAAAACGGCCATCTTGTTTACAACTAATTTGAATTTTAAATATCATAATATTCATTACTTTTCCTTGAAATATACAAGTGATTCATATCTAGTCCCCCTACTACCAATTGCTTCGATTACAACTAATGTCATTTGTAACTTGGTCAAAATCAACTAATCAATATGTATGATTGTAAGGGACACACATTTATATGTTTACTATATGTCTATGTATTAGTAATATTACATTCTTAGTTTGTTAGCTTAGTCATATTACTTATGTTTAGTGAAGCAAGTTAGTCAAAGTCAACAACGGTTAGTTTGTTTGATGTAACTCGTTCTTATTTGACCATAAAACTCAGAATTTTTAAGTTCTTTATGTTGTCACTTTAGATAGAGGGTTTTTTTTTCTTACGAAGACATATAATATACACAAAATTAAATCTACTGGTTAAAATTGGTTATACTGGTAGAAATCAATTAGGGTTGGTGGCGCTGGTTAGCTGGTGGTGTGGTAGTGGGATTGCAAACAATGGGTACCGGTGATTTAGGATCCTATCAAACAATAAACAATGAACAAAGACTGAAATAACTACCAGTGGTTATGTAGTTAGTAACATTTTTTAGCATTTTTTAAAAAACTTATCGACTATCACTGGTTAGCAGTCAAATGTATTCTTTAGTATCTTAAGGAAAATGGTCTTAGTGGCTTGAGTAAATGTAGCTCATCTACTCCTTCCACATGGATAGGTTAATGCTATTTGGATATGTTGTCTAGATGATTATCGCTTACACCAGCTATCATATTTTCCTTTTGCTCTAGTCTCATTAGTTGAAATCCCAAGAAACAACACACTACTACTTGTTCTAGTATTAAGGCCTAATACCCCTATTACCTATCGCTGCTCAAGTTTGATGGATCCCACACTTATCTCCTTCTGGTTCTCCTATAATATGGTGTGAATATATTGAAGTTGCCTACTTAACCATAACCCCATTCTTCATAACATACAAACATATTAAGATAAACCTACAAGATAAACTGCACTATAATCGAGATATGATATTGCCCCCATATTAAATCATAATAATAAAGAGTTATTTAGTTCAAAGTAAATACTAAATTAGGGCTGGCATATCGTGTTAGACACGACCTAGTAAGACACAAACACGAAAAGGTAAATACGAACACGACACAAGATCTTATCGTGTAAATTTTTCCAAACAGAACCTGATAATAAACAGGTTACACGAACACGACCTGCTAAGACACGAAAAAACTTACAAACGTATTATACAACCTGTTAAGACACGAACTACGACCTGTTAAGACACAAACTCGCCCTTGAGGGGTGGTGTGTGGAGTCTTGGGATGTCATATACGAACACGAAATAGGTAAACACGAACACGACATGAAAATGAACAGATCTTATCGTGTCGACCTGTTTAAGACACGAAACTTGTTAAGGATCAAAACATTCTGTTAAGATCGTGTCGTGTTCCATGTCTGAAATTACCCTACATAGAGACAAAGACAACATAGAGTTGAAGGTCCCAGGTGTGACTATACAAAATTAAAACTTCTTGGAATAATTCCAAGGCCAAATTATGTTGTTGACTGGTTCCTCTATATACACCCGACGATCCAGCAAACCCCCTTAACTGCCCTCCAGCATACATCTCCTCTCATATTCATTCATTTTGCTCCTTTGACTTTTATGTTGACCTTGCCCTTGATCACACCGAAGAATTTTCTGAACTGATTCTGACCATTTGCAGGTAACTAACTCTCTTTTTCAGTCTATTTAACCATCACTTTTTCTTCAACTTTCATCCATTAATCTTTTGTGTTTTGGAATTTGAAATTTGTAAACGAGTTTGAGTAATCCGATTAGTCCTTTTGTTCGCCTTGTTGTTAATCAGAAGTTGAAGGATTATTATTATTATTATGCCGTGGAATCTTCGTTTTTGAAGAATATGTTTCAGGTTAGTAGGGTTTTCACTTTCTCACTTTTCTCTACTTTTTGCTTTTTTTTTGTAATTTCTTTTTGTTCCTCTCTTTATTGTACCTTTTTTGGGGCTTTTAGTGATTGATTATAGTTTATGAATAGTGTTATGGTTTAAATTTAATTTTTTATATGTTAGATTGTGGTTTTGTGCATATATTCAAGTTTTCTCATCTAACAATAATAATAAAGCAAATGGATTTTAATAATTGGAACCCGATCTTTCTTGCCGATAATAGTTAATTACCCACAATAATCTGAACTCTTTCATTTTGTTTGTAAAATAGTCTGACCGTAAAAACGGAGTTAAGTTTTTTTTTCCAAATTACTAACCGTTGTTTTCCGGATTTTGATCAGAACGACGATACGAGTCTATTGATGTAAACTTACCTTGAAATAGTGCTCTAAACGACGAAAACGGTGCTTCAATTCAGGTGTTTGAACTTCTAATTAACAATCAAGTCGTTTAGAGCATGTTTCGAGGTAAGTTTTACATTAATCGACTCGTATCCTCGTTATTATCAAAAGCCCGAAAATATTGGTTTGTAATTTGGAAATAAACTTAACTCCGTTATGTTTTTTGAAAGGCTGGCTATTTACAAACAAATGGTAGAGCTCGGATTATTGTGGGTAATTAACAGAGTTGGGATTATTATCGGCAAAAAGAGCCGGTTCGGATTATTAAAATCCAATTTGCCTAAAATAATAAATATTTGTAAATTATATTAGTTTGAGTTCAGAATTAGGGATTTCCAATAATAGTTGATCAATAATACATAATTAGGGTTTTCACTATTCTATATGGTAATCTTATAAATAGTTGATAAAATACTATATAAAATTTTCATTATTCTATACTTATCATCCTTACATATACTAAATAATCTAAATGCTTACATGGTATCTTTCTATAGATGTATGATCTTTGGTTTAAATATGATCATTCATTAACTTTAAATACAACACATGACTGTAACTGTATATCTGTATATATGTATCTATATCTGCATTTCAGAACGGGCAGGAGGCAGAGTCAGAGAAGTTGATCTCGGGGCTTTCTACATCAAGTCTCATGGAACTAAACTCGCAAAAACTCACAAGCACGATTGGCTTATCCTTGTGCTGCTTGCATTTATAGAAATTGGGTTAAACATTATCCACCCGTTTTACCGGTTTGTGGGCAAAGATATGATGACAGATCTTAAATATCCAATGAAGAGTAACACTGTTCCCGTATGGTCTGTTCCTGTAAGTTCTTACATCGTTCAGTCTGCAAATTTCTTCTTTAAGCGGTTTTAAGCTTTTATCCTGAACTCGGAGTTGATGTTTTTTGTTTTGACAGATTTACGCTGTATTGCTGCCTATTGTTGTTTTTTACGCTCTTTTATTTTATAAGGAGAGACGTTCATGATTTGCACCATGCCATTCTAGGTACATTATGAGGTTACCGAACGAGATTTTCTGTTCATGTTCGTTCATTAAGGAAACAAACGTGTTCGTGTTTGTTTTGTTCCGTTTGTTAAGTTTAGCTAACGAACGCAAACGGCGTTCATGAAATTGAAGCACAAATGAACGTTCGTGAACACAAATGAAAATAACGAACACGGCACAAGGAACATATATTAAATTTTGAATAAAATCTGTATGTTCCATCACAAATATTACGTAGATCCACCTGTAGTATACTAACCTTGAATAATTTAAATAAAATACAATACATTAACTGTAACAACCCGAAATTTTAAAAGTAAAAAAACATGATTTATAATAATATTATTGATTTTGAAGGTTTTAATATTGGTCCTCGTTGATTTTATGAGTTCTAATAGATAATTTGTATAACATAAAATATTTTTATTAGACTCTAGTGAGTTTACACAATTTCTTTTAGAATCAAGTTAATTATCTCATAAAAAAAAACAAAACTTGAAGTTTAAACGTAATAAATATTTGAACATGGAGTTAATTTAATTTTAAATATTTGTATATTTTTTAATTGGATAAGGATTTATGATTTAATTGTATTTTATGATTTGTTGAACAATGGGTAAATATGCCTTTATCATATATATCTTTTAACTGAATTTAGTTACCGTATTAATAGCATAATAATATTTATTGATAAAAAATGTTTTTTATGAACTAAATAAAATATTCTTGATAGTTAGCTATAAAACAAATCCATATATTGTTTGAATATGTGACTGCAATTCTCTTCGTTTCTAAAAGCAAGTAGATTTTCCATGAAAATGAAATCGTACAAAATTGTTCTTATATTACCGCAACGTTTAAGAATTTAGAGCTACTCGAGTTGAATCTACGCGATTAAGGTTTAGAGTCTTTAACAACTTAATGTGTACGGATTTAGATCTTCTTTACTTCGTAGTAGAATATCTAAATTTGTTAATACGTGATTGTTATTATTATATTGTACCGAATCATTATTCTGAATCTGAAAATCTGAAATCCGTATGTGAAGTCTGAATGTGAAATCTGAAAATTTGAAATATGGATGTGAAGTCTGAAGGTGAAATATGAACGTGCTACTCTGAAACCGATATGATTTAGATGTTCTACCATATGTTTGGTGTACATGATACATGTCATAGTTGTTGTCCCACTGGGTAAATTTTACTCAGGCGTGCATATGTCTTTTATGTACGTTAGGTTACAGGTTTACCATCTGAAGAGACTGGGGAAGAGAGCTCGGGGAACTAAAGACTCACAAGATTTTTATAAAATTACTGATGTTTTTGTAACTATTGTAAACTGTTGTAAAGTTTTAAATTATTTAATGGAATTATGTTTGATTCTGATTACCGTTATAGCGACACGTCAGCCCTAGTCGGGGCGGGTGTTACAATTATGGTATCAGAGCTTAGGCTCTTTTCTGTCGAAAAATATTTTTAAAACAAAACCTGTGGGTAATGGGTAGACGCGAGGTTAAGATATTTGTGTTTCCGCTATAAATAGGAGCTTCTAAATTTTATTTTTACTGACATCCATCTGAATCATTTAAGTTATGTTCTTTGTTAGAAAGTTATGTGCTTCGTTAGTGTTTAGTCTGTTAGTGTTTATTTGAAATTTCGGGGACGAAATTATTTTTAAGTTGGTAATATTGTAACAACCCGAAATTTTAAAAGTAATAAAAACTTGATTTATAATAATTTTATTGATTTTGAAGGTTTTAATATTGGTCCTCGTTGATTTTATGAGTTCTAATAGATAATTTGTATAACATAAAATATTTTTATCAGACTCTAATGAGTTTACACAATTTCTTTTAGATCAAGTTAATTATCTCATAAAAAAACAAAACTTGAAGTTTAAACGTGATAAATATTTGAACATGGAGTTAATTTAATTTTAAATATTTGTATATTTTTAATTGGATAAGGATTTATGATTTAATTGTATTTTATGATTAGTTGAACAATGGGTAAATATGCCTTTATCATATATATCTTTTAATTGAATTCAGTTACCGTATTAATAGCATGATAATATTTAATGATAAAAATGATTTTTTGTGAACTAAATAAAATATTCTTGATAGTTAGCTATAAAACAAATCCATATATTGTTTGAATATGTGACTGCAATTCTCTTCGTTTCTAAAAGCAAGTAGATTTTCCATGAAAATGAAATCGTACAAAATTGTTCTTATATTACCGCAACGTTTAAGAATTTAGAGCTACTCGAGTTGAATCTACGCGATTAAGGTTTGGAGTCTCTAACAACATAATGTGTACGGATTTAGATCTTCTTTACTTCATAGTAGAATATCTAAATTTGTTAATACGTGATTGTTATTATTATATTGTACCGAATTGTTATTCTGAATCTGAAAATCTGAAATCCGTATGTGAAGTCTGAATGTGAAATCTGAAAATTTGAAATCTGGATGTGAAGTCTGAAGGTGAAATCTGAACGTGCTACTCTGAAACCGATATGATTTAGATGTTCTACCATATGTTTGGTGTACATGATAAATGTCATAGTTGTTGTCCCACTGGGTAAATTTTACTCAGGCGTGCATATGTCTTTTATGTACGTTAGGTTACAGGTTTACCATCTGAGGAGACTGGGGAAGAGAGCTCGGGGGAACTAAAGACTGACAAGATTTTTATAAAATTACTGATGTTTTTATAACTATTGTAAACTGTTGTAAAGTTTTAAATTATTTAATGGAATTATGTTTGATTCTGATTACCGTTATAGCGACACGTCAGCCTAGTCGGGCGTATGTGTAATTATGTATCAGCTTAGTCTTTTTCTGTCGAAAAATATTTTTAAAACAAAACCTTTGGGTAATGGGTAGAGACGCTGAGTTTATAAGATAATTTGTGTTTCGCTATAGATAGAGCTTCTAAATTTTATTTTTACCGACATCTAATTGAATCATTACGTTATGTTCTTTGTAGAAAGTTATGTGCTTTCGTTGTGTTTAGTCTGTTAGTGTTTATTGAAATTTCGCGGACGAAATTATTTTTAAGTGGGTAATTATTGTAACAACCCGAAATTTTAAAAGTAATAAAAACATGATTTATAATAATATTACTGATTTTGAAGGTTTTAATATTGATCCTCGTTGATTTTATGAGTTCTAATAGATAATTTGTATAACATAAAGTTTACACAATTTCTTTTAGAATCAAATTAGTTATCTCATAAAAAAAAACAAAACTTGAAGTTTAAACGTGAATAAATATTTGAACATGGAGTTAATTTAGTTTTAAATATTTGTATATTTTTAATTGGATAAGGATTTATGATTTAATTGTATTTTATGATTTGTTGAACAATGGGTAAATATGCCTTTATCATATATATATCTTTTAATTGAATTCAGTTACCGTATTAATAGCATGATAATATTTATTGATAAAAAATGATTTTTTATGAACTAAATAAAATATTCTTGATAGTTAGCTATAAAACAAATCCATATATTGTTTCAATATGTGCTGCAATTCTCTTCGTTTCTAAAAGTAAGTAGATTTTCCATGAAAATCAAATCGTACAAAATGTTCTTATATTGCCGCAACGTTTAAGAATTTAGAGCTACTCGAGTTGAATCTACGCGATTAAGGTTTGGAGTCTTTAACAACTTAATGTGTATGGATTTAGATCTTCTTTACTTCGTAGTAGAATATCTAAATTTGTTAATACGTGATTGTTATTATTATATTGTACCGAATTTTTATTCTGAATCTGAAAATCTGAAATTCGTATGTGAAGTCTGAATGTGAAATCTGAATGTGAAGTTCTGAAGGTGAAATCTGAACGTGCTACTCTGAAACCGATATGATTTAGATGTTCTACCATATGTTTGGTGTACATGATACATGTCATAGTTGTTGTCTCACACTGGGTAAATTTTGCTCAGGCGTGCATATGTCTTTTATGTACGTTAGGTTACAGGTTTACCATCTGAGGAGACTGGGGAAGAGAGCTCGGGGGAACTAAAGACTGACAAGATTTTTATAAAATTACTGATGTTTTTATAACTATTGTAAACTGTTGTAAAGTTTTAAATTATTTAATGGAATTATGTTTGATTCTGATTACCGTTATAGCGACACGTCAGCCCTAGTCGGGGCGGGTGTTACAATTATGGTATCAGAGCTTAGGCTCTTTTCTGTCGAAAAATATTTTTAAAACAAAACCTGTGGGTAATGGGTAGACGCGAGGTTAAGATATTTGTGTTTCCGCTATAGATAGGAGCTTCTAAATTTTATTTTTACCGACATCTATCTGAATCATTTACGTTATGTTCTTTGTTAGAAAGTTATGTGCTTCGTTAGTGTTTAGTCTGTTAGTGTTTATTTGAAATTTCGCGGACGAAATTATTTTTAAGTGGGTAATATTGTAACAACCCGAAATTTTAAAAGTAATAAAAACATGATTTATAATAATATTACTGATTTTGAAGGTTTTAATATTGATCCTCGTTGATTTTATGAGTTCTAATAGATAATTTGTATAACATAAAGTTTACACAATTTCTTTTAGAATCAAATTAGTTATCTCATAAAAAAAACAAAACTTGAAGTTTAAACGTGATAAATATTTGAACATGGAGTTAATTTAGTTTTAAATATTTGTATATTTTTAATTGGATAAGGATTTATGATTTTAATTGTATTTTATGATTTGTTGAACAATGGGTAAATATGCCTTTATCATATATATATCTTTTAATTGAATTCAGTTACCGTATTAATAGCATGATAATATTTATTGATAAAAAATGATTTTTATGAACTAAATAAAATATTCTTGATAGTTAGCTATAAAACAAATCCATATATTGTTTCAATATGTGGCTGCAATTCTCTTCGTTTCTAAAAGTAAGTAGATTTTCCATGAAAATCAAATCGTACAAAACTGTTCTTATATTGCCGCAACGTTTAAGAATTTAGAGCTACTCGAGTTGAATCTACGCGATTAAGGTTTGGAGTCTTTAACAACTTAATGTGTATGGATTTAGATCTTCTTTACTTCGTAGTAGAATATCTAAATTTGTTAATACGTGATTGTTATTATTATATTGTACCGAATTTTTATTCTGAATCTGAAAATCTGAAATTCGTATGTGAAGTCTGAATGTGAAATCTGAATGTGAAGTCTGAAGGTGAAATCTGAACGTGCTACTCTGAAACCGATATGATTTAGATGTTCTACCATATGTTTGGTGTACATGATACATGTCATAGTTGTTGTCTCACTGGGTAAATTTTGCTCAGGCGTGCATATGTCTTTTATGTACGTTAGGTTACAGGTTTACCATCTGAGGAGACTGGGGAAGAGAGCTCGGGGGAACTAAAGACTGACAAGATTTTTATAAAATTACTGATGTTTTTGTAACTATTGTAAACTGTTGTAAAGTTTTAAATTATTTAATGGAATTATGTTTGATTCTAATTACCGTTATAGCGACACGTCAGCCCTAGTCGGGGCGGGTGTTACAATTATGGTATCAGAGCTTAGGCTCTTTTCTGTCGAAAAATATTTTTAAAACAAAACCTGTGGGTAATGGGTAGACGCGAGGTTAAGATATTTGTGTTTCCACTATAGATAGGAGCTTCTAAATTCTATTTTTACCGACATCTATCTGAATCATTTACGTTATGTTCTTTGTTAGAAAGTTATGTGCTTCGTTAGTGTTTAGTCTGTTAGTGTTTATTTGAAATTTCGGGGACGAAATTATTTTTAAGTGGGTAATATTGTAACAACCTGAAATTTTAAAAGTAATAAAAACATGATTTATAATATTATTATTGATTTTGAAGGTTTTAATATTGGTCCTCGTTGATTTTATGAGTTCTAATAGATAATTTGTATAACATAAAATATTTTTATTAGACTCTAGTGAGTTTACACAATTTCTTTTAGAATCAAGTTAGTTATCTCATAAAAAAACAAAACTTGAAGTTTAAACGTGATAAATATTTGAACATGGAGTTAATTTAATTTTAAATGTTTGTATATTTTTAATTGGATAAGGATTTATGATTTAATGGTATTTTATGATTTGTTGAACAATGGGTAAATATGCCTTTATCATATATATCTTTTAATTGAATTTAGTTACCGTATTAATAGCATGATAATATTTATTGATAAAAAATGATTTTTATGAACTAAATAAAATATTCTTGATAGTTAGCTATAACACAAATCCATATATTGTTTCAATATGTGACTGCAATTCTCTTCGTTTCTAAAAGCAAGTAGATTTTCCATGAAAATCATCGTACAAAACTGTTCTTATATTACCGCAACGTTTAAGAATTTAGAGCTACTCGAGTTGAATCTACGCGATTAAGGTTTGGAGTCTTTAACAACTTAATGTGTACGGATTTAGATCTTCTTTACTTCGTAGTAGAATATCTAAATATGTTAATACGTGATTGTTATTATTATATTGTACCGAATTGTTATTCTGAATCTGAAAATCTGAAATCCGTATGTGAAGTCTGAATGTGAAATCTGAAAATTTGAAATCTGAATGTGAAGTCTGAAGGTGAAATCTGAACGTGCTACTCTGAAACCGATATGATTTAGATGTTCTACCATATGTTTGGTGTACACGATACATGTCATAGTTGTTGTCCCACTGGGTAAATTTTACAGGCGTGCATATGTCTTTTATGTACGTTAGGTTACAGGTTTACCATCTGAGGAGACTGGGGAAGAGAGCTCGGGGGAACTAAAGACTGACAAGATTTTTATAAAATTACTGATGTTTTGTAACTATTGTAAACTGTTGTAAAGTTTTAAATTATTTAATGGAATTATGTTTGATTCTGATTACCGTTATAGCGACACGTCAGCCTAGTCGGGGCGGGTGTTACACTAACATTTATTGAATATTTTTATTAGTGGGAATTTTTTAAGTATTTAAATAACAAATATGAAAAATTAAAACCTCAATGAACGAAGCCAAACGAACATAAATGAACACGTTACCGAACGTTCACAAACATAAACGAAAGAACACGACCATGTTCGTTCATTTAACAAAATGTATGAATTTTCTTCTTCGTGTTTGTTCATTTATTAAACGAACGAACACGAACGAACTTCTCGCTGAACCGTTCACGAACTGTTCATTGAACATTCAGTTCATTTGCAGCCCCAGTGGTCGGGTAACGTGTCAAAACGGGTTCTGAGCAATACGAGTGAGTCAAAATTGGGAGTTTAAAAAGTATCAGTTGGTTCGGGTCTAAACAGGTTGGATCAAAAGGGGATCGGTTGAAAGGATTTATTTTACAAGGGTGTTTGATTTTGTTTCGAAAGTGATTATGCGATTATTTCAATTTTTAAATTATCAGATAATAAAATCATAACATATTAATGTTTCTGCAGGTCTCTTGTTTTCCGTCCTTATAACCGGAGTCATAACAAATGCTATAAAAGATGGAGTTGGACGTCCACGACCTGATTTCTTCTGGCGATGCTTTCCAGACGGAATAGACGTACATATTCCACACTTTAACTCACATTAAATTATTTTTTCCAACATTAATCTATATCGTATTAATAATATATATTACAGAACTATGACAAATGGGGTGATGTCATATGTCATGGTGACGACAAGGATATACGAGAAGGCCATAAGAGTTTCCCGAGTGGCCATGTCGGAAAGAAGAACAGCCAAGACTCCAGCTCAGCCATTTATTGTCTTTCCTTATATTCTTGTTTTAGTACTCTATAAATGGGGCATGTGTAATCAAGGTGAGCTAAGTAATCAAAAACATCATTTTTATCTCTATTATTCTCTATACCTCATGATAGGCCATACTTCATGTAAGAAATGTCAATCACATTTTAATGATATAGGTGCCAAAGTGGGCGGGTTCGGTAACGGGTCAAAACACTGTAAATTATATGAGCATGTTGAAACGAATCTGGCCAACCAGAAACACTTTCTTTTTAAGTAAAATGCCATTTCGTCCTTGAGGTTTCGCTAGTTTTGCGACTTTCACCCAGTTTTTTGTTTTTCCGCATCTGGATCCAAAAGGTTTGAAATCTTGCCAATTAAACCTGCTCGTTCACTCCATCCATTTTTCTCCGTTAAGTCAGGGATCTTTTCGTCTATTTTGTTAACTTAAAGGGTAATTAGGTCTTTTGAACACTTGTACATTATGCTAAATGCTTGTATATAAAGTAAAAAAGACCAAATTGCCCTTAAAGCAAACAAAAAAAATGGAAATACATCTAACTTAATGGAGGAAAATGGATGAAGTTAACGAGTTGGGTGACAATGACAAGATTTAAACCTTCTGGATCCAAATGCAGAAAAACAAACCTTTGGACGACAGTCGCAAAACTAGCCAAACCTCAAGGACGAAAATGGCATTTTACTCTTTTTATATTCAATAGTTATCAACTTATCATGCACTAAAAGTATACTTTGGGCAACTTTCGACATGTTTAACCCGTCTATGTTCGGAAGTGCTACGTATAGATACTGAGATCTTAATAACATAATGTAAATCGACCCATCAACATTAATTAATTAACCATATGAGTTTTGCAGGGTCTTTTGCAGGTCTTGGGTTTTTGGCATTGTATATGTCGGGAAAAATTAAAGTGTATGATCGTCGGGGGCATGTAGCGAAACTATGCATTCTCTTTCTTCCTTTGCTTATGGCATCTCTTGTTGGAGTTTCACGCGTGTCTGATTACTGGCACCATTGGCAAGATGTGTTTGCCGGCGGCATTTTAGGTTCGTTCAAAAAAATTAAATTGCTTAAACTTAAGTTTAACTGTTTGACTCGATCTTAACGTTTGTTTTTCCTTTTCAGGTTTAGTTGTTGCCACAATGTGCTATCTGCAATTTTTTCCAGCTCCTTATCATTCTGAAGGTAATATGATCGGCATACATATATATATATATGGGTGGGGTTCTAGAGTGAACACAAGTGTATTTGTAAACTGAGTGAACAAATCCTGGCCATTGATTTACATCATCAAATCGTAAAATACACTAGTGTATTTTCATCATCAAATCCTAGCCATTAATTTACACAACGGCTAGGATTAGTTCACCATTGTTCACATCAAGGGTTATCATCAAATCCTAGCCATTATTTACACAACGGCTAGATTAGTTCACCATGTTCACAATCAAGGGTTGTTCACAAATGAACCTAACACTATACACACACATATATCTATATCAATATTTTGTACCGAGTGTGTTTGGATATCAGTTTTGGAACGGATTATAAAGTTACAGTTCATATACCTTTATTTTTCAGGGTGGGGTCCATATGCGTATTTCCGAGCATTAGAAGAGACGAATTCCCGTTCGATCAGCCTGTGGATGGGGTTCATATGCAACCGATGGAGGTTAGGACTTCAATCAACATTCAAGGCGAAATGGCATGTTCAGACAGGTATCGCTCTCTGACCCGGCGCAAGATGTAGAGGCGGGAAAAATGTGACCATTGCATAATCTTTTTATTCGTGTTATTAGGCGTTTTGATCACATTTCTTTGTTCATAAAGATGCCAATTCCTGTATAGATTTTATCTAATCTCTGTACTCTGTAGTTGAGGGAAAACTTGAGGCATTGTCATCTTCTTTTTGCTGTACTTTTGTTGCTAGAATGTGTGGAAATAGTTGTTCAGGTGGACCTAAGAATTTTTTCATGGCTCAGGAATTTTTGGGTTTGGCTGGCGATCGCTGTATTTTAATTTTTTTTTGGTCCAGTTCGGGTCGAGTTTGTTTATTTCATTAAGGTTTAAAATTTAAACAACCGATTTAACTTTCAAATGTCAAATGGGCTAAAAGACATACGATTTAATCTTTGGGCTTTAACAATTTAATGATAAACATGAGTTTGATTTTTTTTATTTGCTTTGTTGTGTGCTTATTGTTTCGTATTTGATATTTAGATTATACTACAGGTTTATATTTTTAAATATTTAAAATACAAGTTACTTTTTAGGTTGGTGTCAAAAATTTATAGGGCCATTTACTCTTTTTCTAAATTTCATAGGGGTCGGTGTCAAAAAAATCATGAAGTTCATATATATATATATATATATATAGGAGTTGGTTAACGTACAATTGTCCTTGACGTACGATGCGTATGCGATGAACATATAACATGCGGATTTGAGGTTATAACATGTGGATTTTTACGTACAAACTCGGAAGACTCACAACCCGGAAGATTCACCATGCGGACTTCACAAAACCGGACGATTCCAACATGCGAACTTCACAAACTCGGAAGATTCCAACATGCGGTTCACAAACTCGGAAGCTTCCAACATTGTGGTTTCACAAACTCGGACACTTCCAACATGCGGTTCACAAACTCGGGCAAATTCCAACATGCGGATATATGATTTTGAGGTTTTATAACGTGCGAATACTCATCGCGTATGCTCGTACGTTAAGGCTAATTATACAATACAATTTCTCTCTCTATATATAACACTAAAAACAAAAAAGAAAATTATGAGGCTAGTCCGACCCTCGTAGTGCAAACCATATGGAGCTTCATTTTCTTAGTGCAAACCATACAAAAGACAAGATATGGAAGCATAAAGAAGTTAGAAGTGTATAACTATTTTTTTAGTGTAACTAATTACAACCCTCTTTTCTACTAGTTATACGCCTCTCTTTACATATACTTATACTTATAAATGAGGCCTGCTACTTTTTTTCACAAAGAGAAGAGGGGTGTATTTAGATCAAGCTTTTTTAAGTCACCGAAGCATATATTAAAAGATAAGTTCACAATGTATTTTTTTAAAACAAAAATTCTAACAAGTAATTTTAGCCGGATTTTGAATACGAAGACCATTTATGTGTGGTAATATATAAAGTAGTTTTAAATTTAATAGGCTACCTAGCGCTACAAATGAGTTTAACCGAACTTTAATGTAAGCTCGTGCTTAGCTCAATAGCTTGATGAGTTTTTGTTTTGCAATATCGAGATTGGTTCGAAAAACTTGAAATAATATACATATACATATACATATACATATACATATACATATACATATACATAGGGGGTACGTTGATTGCAGGCCCAAATTTAAATAAAGAACTAGGATAACAATAGATAAAACAAAAAGGGAACAAATTTAATATAATAGGTATAGATGTTTGTACACTGTGACTAATTTCTTTCTGTCATGAAAGGATTTATTACGAGTTTTCAAGAAATTTTTTCATGTGCATCAAATGGTTCTTGTTTGGCTCAGTCTTTGTGTATAGTCATAACCTTTGGAAGAACCATACGCTACAATGGCTCGTGGCAAGTAACATAACTACCATTGAACCATGATGTCCTTCAAATAGACACCTATATGAATAGTCATGATGGTAACCATCAATTGAAAGGTCAACCCTTTGAACCATCTCCTTTTGAAGTTTTGATAACCACAAATCTCCATAGAACCAATCAACTCGTGTGAACCAATTCTATGATTCTCCTTTTCTTTCCCAAGACTCACCCTAAATACTATACTTTTGTTCTTGACGTTCAGAAAATTTTCCTTATTTTTCTTGGCTCAAACTTTTTACATGGCCTTCTAGAAAACAATGTAACTTCTTGGTTATCCATAGAAAATCTGAATCCGAATATAAAGCTCTTAGAGCATTCACACCCCTTCCACTATATATTGTGAGTGAGTTTTTATATATAAAAAATAGTTGTAGATGGTTGTGAACAATTGAGAGAGAAATGTTAATGTTTATGTGTATATTTGAGTGAATAGTGCTCATCCTCTATAACTTTTAATATACTTTAAAAGTGGTTGCAAGTGGAGGAGAGAGAAAAATAATGATAAAAGTATAAAAATATTATTTAATTGAAAAAGAGAGAAAATATAACACTTTTAGTGTAATATAGGGTAAAATATAGTAGAAGGGATGTGAATGTTCTTAAGAGGGATAGAGAGCCTACGGAAGAAGACCTCATGAAATTCCAGCAAGTATTTACCGAGCGGAAGGGTCCCGCACCCATTTTCACCACATCTCTCCCGCTCTCTCACAACTCATTGGGCAAATGAAACAGTTTCTTCTGGAAAATTCCCATGCTCGTGTCCACGTATCGTGATATGGTGCGTGGGGGTCTTCTTTCACGAAGGTGCTTCCGGGAGAGCCGGTGGACTCCGTCCACCCTTACAAGCACTACAGCTTGGCTATGAGCTTCTGTATGTGAATTAAGAGTATTCACTCTCGTTTGAGCGCTTATAGTGGAGACCATACGTCCAAGGTTGTTTCAAAAGTTATCCGCCAGTCACTAGTCATTGGAAAAGATTCAATCCACTTGTTGGTCTGCTTCTACGTCCTGTAGCTTCTAAGCATTAACTTCAAAGGGCTTGTTGGCCCTCTTCTTAGCTCTTGATGTCTGCTTTAATTTAAGCTTTGTTGAATAAGGCCCGTAGCTTACATATCACCACTAAAGCTCCTATATTATGATGTGACAATCTAATTGTAACATGTCACTTAGGTAATCATGGTGCAAAGTAAACATGCAAAGATCAACATCTACTTTGTTTCGAAGAAATGACATATACGGTGCTCCAACTTTAGTTCATTAGTTTGACTTGCTTATGCATTCACCAAGACTCGTCCGACACCTATATTATTGAATGTACTATCCAAACTTTATATACCACACAACCTTAAATTATGGTGTGTTTCATCACGTAACTAACATATGTACTACAGTTAGGCCTAATCTAGTATCACGGGCTCTAGGGCTTTGCTAGGCTTAGGTTACTTTATCCGAATTACTGCATGATATTTTACTGTAATTGTTAATCAATATAAAAACATTTATATATTATAGAGATAATTCAAACAAAAACTAGAACTTTTAGATATAAAAGTAACATACATGTACATTGACCTAAGGGTGCGTTTGGTTCGCGAAATGTTTTGGAATTTGCATTGGAATTGGAATTTGAATGAGTTGGATTTGTATTTAAACATTCCAATAAGAATCGGAATTTGTTGGAAATTCTCAATTCCAATTTTGATGTGTTTAGTCAAATTAATTGGAATCTATCACATCAGCTCCACCACCCCCGGTTCGAGTAAAAACGGTGCAGGTCGAACCGTTACGAGTCAAAATGGTGCGTGTCGAAATAGTACAAGTCGAAATGGCACGGGTCAAATCGATTTGGGTAAAAACGGTGCGCGTCAAAACGGTTCGGTCGAAACGATACAGGTCGAAACGGTTCTGGTCGAAACAATGCGCATCGAAACGGTTCGGGTCAAAATTGTGGGCGTCAAAACGGTTCGACTCGAACCTATGCGCGTCGAAATGGGACGGGTCGAAGCGGTTCAGGTCGAAACCGTTCGTGTCGAAACGCTTAAGGTCGAAACCGTGCGGGTCGAAACGATACGAGTCGAAACGGTGCGGGTCGGGTTAAGATGGTGACCGAGAGGTCGGCCATGATGGATGGGGACGCAGTGGCGGATGCACGGCGTCAACCGGTCGAAGATTCCAATAAGTTTACTTGAATTCCTTTACATATAAGAAGAATTTTGAATTCCTTTAATTAAAGAAATATGAAGAAATTCATGCACAATTCCAATTACTTAGTCAACCAAACATTTGAAGATTGAAATTGAGATTCCAATTCCAATCAAAAACCTTAAGAGTTGGAATTAAGATTCAAATTCCACTTAATTCCAGCGAACCAAACGCACTCTAAATTTCTTTCACTAGTTATTTGACATATTTCAATCATCATCTATTTTTAGATACTCTTATCAGATTAGGTTTTATTAGTAAGAGCTCACAGATCCATTAGCTTAGTTAGGGTTTTGTTATGTTGTCTATATATAGTAACTCAATCATTAAATAACAATTCAGTATTTCACCATTCTACATGGAATAAGAGCCTTAGGGTTCTTGTTACCTTTTCTCCATTGCGCCACCACAAAAATACAAACCTTAGGCGTCTCCACCATGTTCAAACTCCAGACAAGGCGTACTGCCGCCGCCCTATCCCACCTTATTTTTTTCAGCTTTCGGTTCAAATAAAGCTTCGTCATCGGTAAAAAAATCCAAGCCACAATACCTTCATTTTTTTCGGGAAACCTTTATCGCCCATCGCCCCCCCCCCCCATCGTGTCTGGCACCCTCAGACACCCTCCGATTCGCTGGCACATGTCCGCCGTTTCATGCGCCTCCACGCGCCGCTGTTGGCCGGCACGTGAAGCCCACTCACAGCCATTGACCAGCGTGTGAGGGCGCATTCAGTTGTCGGTCATCGCCGATTTTTCATAGTTGTCGCCGGAATCTTGAACCACGCATATCTGTTTAGGCAGATTCTCCTTTTGACGATATTTTTTATTCTATTTTGGTTATAGTTCACCAATGTTTAGTTTTTCTCCATGGCTGACGTGAATAAGTATTTTGATGATGCTATGGCAGCATCTTAGCTGCCAACCCTCTCACCTATCGTACTCTTCAAGCCGCTCTTTGCTGCCACACCTTCGTCGCTCTCTTTTGTTTTTATTTATTGCCCCCGACTTCGGTTTTTCCGGTTTTTCCGATCACTGAACCACGGTTCCTTCGTATTGTCGTCGACGTCTGTCCACCGCTCATTGAACTTTGGTCCTTCGCCACGACGCCTGCAGTTTATTGGCAAAAGTTTGGATTTCTGAATCGATGGAAACACGTTTATCTTATTGTTAGTGTTATTGTTTTTATGTTTTCTTATTCCCAGTTTGAGCTTCTGGTTTTCTTTTCGCTCCGGGAGTATTAGATAGTATTATCATATTAGAGTTTGTTAGGAAGAGCCCACATGCCCATTAGGTTAGTTAGGGTTTTTAATGACGTTCATATATAGTAACTCAAGCCTTTAATTATATCAATTAATACGTCACAATTCTACACTATAGAGACACTGTTAAACATAGTTGTGGATTTACATGGAAAGCAAGCATAACACCAACTTTAGAGTTCTATATAGAATTTATGATGCAAAATTGCACCTAGTTAACGTAAAGAAGTAAACATGTCCCAACTCAGGCTAACATACTTACCTTGGGGAATACATAGAGATAAAGGTCATCCTTAAAGCTAAAATTTAAAGGAAATCAGTTTTAGATAGAATCTAGTTAATCTTGATGGGTCTAAAATTTCAATGCGACATGGTAGAACGTGTTTCGTGTAAGTTAATCTTGATGGGTATGGGTCTTCTAGGAGGTTTTCGAAGGTTTATTTAGTCACATGTTTTTAATGGGTCATGGGTCAGCTTTGATTAGTGAGGTGGTGTTTCTAGATCATGGGTTAGTTAATAAGTTTTGATTAGTGAGGTAGTGTTTCTAGATCATGGGTTAGTTAATAAATTTTGATTAGTGAGGTAGTGTTTCTATATCATGGGTTAGTTAATCTGTTGGGTCAAAGTAATGGAGTAGTGGCCCTACTTGATAGATTATTTTCCTATATTTACGTTGCATGAATCTATCTAATTTAAGTCTTTGAGAGCTAATGATATAGAGAGTGTGTCAAGAAGTAAAGGAAAGTGAGTTGCTCTTTGTATTTTGGAGCTTGAATCCAACAATTGGTATCAGAGCTCTAGGCTCATATCGTGGGTTATCAGAAAGAAGCAACAATAGGTTTGAGAGCTGTCTTTATGACATGGGGACATAGTCCCTTAAAATTGCAAGGTTGAGAAGAGAGATAAAGATCGTTGTTGAAGCGGTTGTTATTCGTGAACGAAGAGAAGATATAATAAGAGCGCAATCACGAAAAAAGGAAGTTATTTGTGAATCGTGCACGGTATCAAGTAAGCCGGAAGAGACAAAGTAGAAGACAATCTTTGTGATCGAGGAAGGGTTTTGTGTGAACTGTAAGGTTTCGTGTGAACAAAGAATCTGCGTGATTCTTTGAGTTTGATCGAGAAAAAGTTTCGTGTCAACAAAAAGGGGAGAACTTGTGTAATTCATTGCGGTGAAAGCTAGCAAGCATGCAAAAAAGAAGAAGAAGCAGTCAACTAACCAAACAAAAGAAAGAAACCAAAGGCATTGTGTAAGGCATGAAGAAAGAAACTGAGACATAGAAGCAAGCAATTGTTTTGAGGGAGAGTTAGTGGCGGTGAAATAATAAGGTGGAAGCAAGTATCCTAGAACCTCTACTTAACTTCATACTGATAGTTAAAGAGAAAGAATAAAGCAAGAAAAGAAAGTAAGTAACAAAGGTTGTTTTGGGCTCAGTTTTGGGGCTAAAATTAATGGTGTTCAAGTCAAAGATAGAAGTTGTAAAGAATAGAAGCAAGTGATCTATCAAGAAGCAAGAGCAAGCATCAATGCGGATCTGTGTGAACCGATTAAACAAGAGACAACAAAAGCAATAAACCACCTATTTGGAGGCAAGTAACGAGCAAGGAACCTGTGTGGTTCAATCAAGGAACAAGAAGCAATACCGAATCAAGATTAAGGGGATAGTGTATGCTAATCTTGATGGGTATGGGTAAAGTTCTGTCAAATGGGTATGGGTCTTCGCGAAGGTTTTTAGAGGTTTATTTAATCATATGTTTTATGTTTTTCATAGGTCAGTTTTGATTACGCAAGTAATGTGAGATCATGGGTTAGTTTAATCGTTAGTCAAAGTAATGGAGTAATGGGCGACCCCCGAACTTTTCACTCGATAGTGTTATGTATGTACGTTTTGTATAAATTTTTTTAGGTATATACGTTTTCGACCACCTGGTTTTATAATTTTAGGTATGGTGACTTCCGACCTCCCGGTCGGAAATCGCAAGCTTCGCCACTGATTGCAGGAATCTCTTTAATGTAAGTTTTTGAGAGCTGATATTTAGAGAGTTTTTCAAGCTGTACTTGTAAGTTTCGCTTTGTATTTTGGAGCTTGAACCCAACATCTCTTCTTAAAACATAATTTCAATGTAAAAATTTATAATTGTATATGAGGTTTGCAATAACCGAGCTTCCCACTCACCAACCTGGACTGAGGGAGTCCCATAGAGTTGTTTCTTGTGAGGGAACAATTGGTTGATTTGTTGAATCAAGTCATGCCTATCTTTTCTTTCTACAATAGTGAATAATGAATCTACTACACAATTATTTCAATGCAAACATCATCATGTGTAGAGTTTAAAAAGGTCATAATCTAGTCCATTTATGCTATTTTGCGACACGTCTGGCTGACAATGGTCTCTTTATCCTTGTGGTTCTAGCAACCCATTATTCCCTCTCTTTTCCCCCTAAAGTTATAGTTTTGAATTTCCGGGTCACGCGTTAGCTTTGATAAAAAAGAAAACAATATGAATCATTGAACAACTTTTGTAACGTATCCAAAGTGAAATGAGTATGGAAATAGAATAGAACTCAATGAGTGGTGAAAAATATATGGTGAGGGCACACTATGGATTGATTTTGGATGTCCTTCCATATATATCCTTATAAACACTGGTGGTAATTCTTGGAGTAGTACATTGTTTTCTCAACATATATTGACCATATGCTCTTCCAATTGATTGCAACAACACTCTTACAGTCATGGGGATATTGCTACAACGAAATTCACATTGGGCCATTTAGTTGGTTCAAGGGGTTTAGCAAAATATATTGTTATATAGTCGGTATTTGACTTATATGATCTACTTTTTATCATCATCATCATAATATACATGTATGCACAGACGCTTTCAGTTCGATGAGAACTTCCACTAACATCACCATTCAAGCTTCACCTCAATTTGAACTTCATGATCATTTATAATTTGAACTCTATGATCACCTAAATTTGTACAGCATGTCTTTTTTAAAAAGCACACCCCTGTTCACAATGAGTATAGGACTCACATCATCTGATCTCCACAGCCTAAAGCCTCTAGTATTAAGCTTACCTCAACTTAAGCATATGCCAAAGAAACACATATCTTCAGATTACTGTAGTAACCGCATTTTAGTTGGTGTATTCCTATAAGTTCTCGAAGATGATGACCTATTTACTAAGTAAGCTAATGCACTGACAACGTCAGCCCAAAAAACACCTTTCACAGTCATGCGACTGAGAGTCATGAGTTCTTGATGTACTACCCCCCAGTCCTCTTCATTACATTTGAAGTGATTTTTAGAGACATATGAAACATCTTCTATTAAACTTTAATTTGAAATTTTGGTGAGTCTTTCTTTTTCCATACTCTTCTCATGTATCTATCCTTTTCTTCAACTCTTTTAACAATAAGAAACTTCTTCCATGGATAAGCTATTTCTTCCTTACATAATGAGAGTGTAAAAATGCTCACATGTTTGAGGTAAAGAAGTCAAGAAATTAATGATAGCCATATCTTCTTCATCTACTACCACTTATGTATTCGCTAAATCAATAACCAACTTGTTAGATTCATCTTCATAGTCCTATAGAAACTTACTAAATTATATCTTCTCGAGTTACAATACAACTGGCTGGCCAAGGTCTCCAGTTTGATCCAAAATTATGCGGCTAAGGTTTCTTTAGATATTCTCTCCATACTCCTAGAATGAGAATCAAAGCACTATGAACCTTTTCCATGATGTCTATCTTCTCTTTCTCACATAGTATTACCGGACGGCTAGCTTCACTTTCAAGAGCCCCATCAATTCCCTGAAGCACCAGTATTGCCCTCATATTCGACCTCCACAATCCAAGATCATTCTGTTCATCAAATTTATCCGAATCAAACTTCACGGTAGTCATCATACAATCTGATGAGAAACATCCCATCTCTTTAAACTGAGCTAAACCAAAGCAGTGATATCACTTGATGGAATTAGTGAACACCTAAGAGAACAAATGGCAAATTTCGTCTCTCTCTCGGTACCTTTTGATTATCTGGTAAGAATCTATGTTGACTGAATCACAATTAAGAATTCAGACAATAAATTTAATAAACATTTCCAAAATGATATGAGATCTATCCTCAATATCATTTTACAATCTCTACCCCTATCAGTGGGGTCAACAGATTAACTTTCTATCAACTTCATCACCTAATCTGTTAAACTATCATTTGTATGTATATAACTTCACTTGGACAATCAGAAGAAGAATGGTACAAAGAACATACAACTGAACAACAATCCCATACATTTTTACATATCCGACTCTACAAAGATAGATGTTACAGAAAAATACTTTAGAAGTTACAACAAACAATTGTTCACAAGAAACAGATGTGATTAGGTCCAAGACACTAAAAGTAGAACGGTCCACCGAATAAGTAACCATCATCGTCATCAAATAAACTCATGGCATTTTCTAGATCAGATTGGCTCAGGCCATTGTCTATAAATCTTGCCTGTGAACCATCCAAGGGGACACCAGGGTTCACAGGAAGTTGTGTTTGTGCTAGACTGTCATCATCTTCATTCGGAAATTCAGGGAAAGAAAAATCGGCACTTGCTGGCTGAATTGGTATTGAATCTGGATTTGAACCAGGGTTTATCTGATTCTCTACATTTAAGTGAGTCGCTGAACGTGGAGAAACCAAACCCAAATTTTCTCTATTCACATGAGCCTCCTGAGAAGGGCAAAGTCGACCTTCTGAATCAAATGAAAAAAAATCGGGCCAGTCCAAACCTTCAAGGCTATCATTGCCCTCACAATCAGCTACCCACGGATCTGTTGCAGGTCCAGAACAAGAAACTTGCACCTGGACTTCACCGAGACCACTGCCACTAGCATCTCCAAAGTTTGTGTTGTTTAAAATACTATGTAAACTATTGACATCCATCCCCAGAATGTTGTCTGATGCCGCACTTGCACCAACCCCCAAAGAAGACATTGCTTCTCCACAAGCATGATGTGAGGAAGCCTCAGCTGTTACCTGTGGCTCCATTGCATTTTCATAATCATTACCTATCAGTTGAACATCAATTCCTTGACCATCATAATTGTAGCCTTCAACACTTAAAGGCTCCGTTGCTTCTCCAAAAGCATGATGTGAGGAAATCTCACTTGTTACCTGTGGCTCCATTGCATTTCCATAATTCTGACCTATTAGTTGATATTCAGTTCCTTGACCACCATTGTTGGAGTTTTCAACACCTGACGGAGTCACTGCTTCTCCAAACGCATGATACGAGGAAATCTCACTTCTTACCTGTGGTTCCATTGCATTTCCATAATCGTGACCTATTAGTTGATACTCAGTTCCTTGACCACCATTATTGGAGTTTTCAACCCCTAACGGAGCCACTGCTTCTCTGAAAGCATGATACGATGAAATCTCACTTGTTACCTGTGGCTCCATTGCATTTTCATAATCCTGACTTATTAGTTGATATTCAGTTCTTTGACCACCATTATTGGAGTTCTCAACACCGAACAGAGCAGTTGCTTCTCCAAAAGCATGATATGAGGTAATATCACTTGTTAACTGTAGTTCCATTGCATAATCCTGACTTATTAGTTGAATTTCAGTTCCTTGACCACCATTATTGAAGCTTTCAACACCTAACGGAGCCACTGCTTTTCCAAAAGCATGACACGAGGCAAGCTCACTTGTTACCTGTGGTTCCATTGCATTTCCATAACCATGACCTTTCAGTTGAACTTCAGTTCCTTGGCCAACATTATTGGAGTTTTCAACACCTAATGGAGCTATTGCTTCTCCAAAAGGATGATGCAAGGAAAGCTCACCTGGTACTTGTGGCTCCATTGCATTTTCATGAACCTGACCTCTCAGTTGAATTTCATTTCCTTGACCACCACTATTGGAGTTTTCAACACCTAAAGGAGCCATTGCTTCTCCAAAAGGATGATGTGAGGAAAGCTCACCTGGTACTTGTGGCTCCATTGCATTTCCATAACCATGACCTTTCAGTTGAACTTCAGTTCCTTGGCCAACATTATTGGAGTTTTCAACACCTAATGGAGCTATTGCTTCTCCAAAAGGATGATGCAAGGAAAGCTCACCTGGTACTTGTGGCTCCATTGCATTTTCATGAACCTGACCTCTCAGTTGAATTTCATTTCCTTGACCACCACTATTGGAGTTTTCAACACCTAAAGGAGCCATTGCTTCTCCAAAAGGATGATGTGAGGAAAGCTCACCTGGTACTTGTGGCTCCATTGCATTTCCATAACCATGACCTTTCAGTTGAACTTCAGTTCCTTGGCCAACATTATTGGAGTTTTCAACACCTAATGGAGCTATTGCTTCTCCAAAAGGATGATGCAAGGAAAGCTCACCTGGTACTTGTGGCTCCATTGCATTTTCATGAACATGACGTCTCAGTTGAATATCATTTCCTTGACCACCACTATTGGAGTTTTTAACACCTAAAGGAGCCATTGCTTCTCCAATAGGATGATGAGGGAAAGCTCACTTGTTACTTGTGGCTCCATTGCATTTTCATAATCATGACCTATCTGTTGAATTTCGGTTCTTTGACCACCACTATTGGAGTTTTCAACACCTAAAGGAGCCATTGCATCTCCAAAAGGATATTGTGAGTAAATCTTACATGTTACCTGTGGCTCCATTGCTTGTTGAATTTCAGTTCCTTGACCACCACTATTGGAGCTTTCAACCACCCTTAAGCTATGATCAGTTGCCTGATCACCACAATAGTTATTACTAGGGGTGGTGGTTGGATGTGGTACAGGTAATGGTCTAGCTTCCTGCAATCTAGCCATGATTTTCTTTATAACCACGTATAAAATGCCATCTAAGTTAAGTGTTGGTAATTTCAGGAGGCTACTGGATTGAACATTAGATGCACTACCATTAGATTGGGTTGACTTCCATCTTTCATTAGCAAAGCTTTCTCCCATGCAGGCTTCAATAAGCTTTCTTCTTTTATGGTATTTCTGAAATAGATAAGATTGAACATTCCCATTAAAACAAAAGTAGAACCGGAACATATGATTAGGATTTTAAAAAAGAAGCAAATGAAAGGGAAGCAATGGCCAAAACCATGTGAAAAGAAACAAATACTGTAACATATGTAAAAATACCTGTAGGTGACTCGCAACATGGTGACGGGTGAGGCCTGGCACATTCATGTGCTGCAGAATTGTTCTGGATTGAGCTGTCAGAAGAAAGCATATATATTGAACTATTGTGAAACATCCAGCAATGCAACAACCATACCCAATAAATCCCACTAACGTCTAGCAATGTTATAAAAGGGAATAAAGTACTTCCGATATATTGAAAATGCTAGCTAGTAGATAGCACCACCTTCCTAGTTTGTGTTGAAAATACTGGTATCAAGAACAAAACGAATATACCCGGATTTTGGAGACACCCCGTCTCGTAATCTTTCTTATTAGCAAAACTCAAAACAGTATACTGTTTACATGACCCTATATATAGACTAAACATTAAACCAATTCTACTCTAATAACGAAACTAATAAACTGATTAAATAAACAAACCAAAAACATTAAACAGTTAAAGTTGAAACTCAAACATTAACTTAATCTCTTATATTTATTCTTAATCTCTATCATTGGCTCCTAAACTTTTAAATTCTTTTTCTCTTTTTTCAGAATTATCTTCAACAGTTTGAAGTAACTGATATTATAGTTAGATTAATTTACAGAAGAGCAAGTACTGGTAGATATATAGTACCTGTTGCCCCGAGTTCTCTCAATGCATTAATAAACTTTTCTTCAAGTTCCCCCTTCCAAGAAATGCGCGTCTTGAATTCTTTTCTCTTTTTAGAAAGTTTGTCATCCTCAACAGGTTGGTCATTTTTCCTCTTTAGTGTTAATGGTTGCTTTCCTTTATCTACTTTTTTCATCGTACATGTGCCCATATTTTCCTTCGGGGTGATCTCGTGAACATTTTCTTGATCATCAGCATCAACATTATCATCATTGGGAAATAAGTCCCCATTGGTTACTTGCTCAGTAAAATTGCCTAATGATACATTATTATTGATCACTGTGCTTCCGTTTATTGCTGATGGTTTAACCCTTGGATCGTTCCTCATAACATTGTTGTCTACCTGGTCTACTGTGTTAACTTTTCCATGGAAACATTTTCTTCGAATGAGCTCCTATTTCTACTTATATGTTTCCAAATATTGCAGATGTCTGTCAGACTGCATGGTTTTAGTAGACAGTGAACTGCCTCACTTTCTAGAGCTTCTCTGTGGATTCTCAAGTATATGTCTTCAGAAGCCATCACTGTAATGTGGTTTTAAAAAGTACTTATACACATATTATTAATCTTCCATAAATAGATGTGAATTAACATATATTTGTCACATTGTTAACTACAAATTAGATTTAAATCTTACGAATTATAGACATCTGCGGTCGATGCTTCAAAACTTGATGTAGGAAAGCGTTCATGTCTGTTTTACATATGTCTGCATCTATCAAGACACAGTCATATGTATGTCCATCCATAATCATCGACAATCCTTTGGAGGCTTCAGTTGTTATTGCAACTGTATACAGTACGCGAAAAAACTAATTTACAGACTAGTTGATCACATATTACAAGCTGGTTAAATTATCAGATCAATAAATATCTGAAAATGTTTCCTAACTTAAATCACCACTTCTGTTTCCCCAATATTCTCTTCAAGTTGTTTTGATTGCAGAAAGTTTGTTAAAAAAGTAAATGTCACCATGTCTTCGAGGATTGTTTGAATGCACACTAGTTCATTTCAAAATCTCTTAAGAGACACAAGGGCAAACCCGGTACACGAGGCTCCACCATGCGCAGGGGGTGTCGGACCAACTTACCTTGATGTATGGATCCTTACCCTGCATTTTTCAAGAGGCTATTTTCACGACTTATTCGTGACCTTCAGGTTACATGGCAGCAACCTTACCGGTTCTCCAAGGTTTGCCCCTAAAATCTCTCAAGAGCGAAAGGTCAATAATAGTGAATAAGAATTCCTATTATTCTTTGATGTGAATAGAAATCTTGGTTGTGTTTCTTGATTAATTTGTGGAGGTTAATGTCTTACGGTTTAAAATCATATCTTTACTATCATAGTTACAGAAAACAATTACATTATAACACAGCTGTTCTGGAACAGAAGACCATGTTTATTCCAAAAAACATCTATAAAATTCTTATGAACATGTTACATGTGCTTTTATATGCTTGAAATTAATCGCATTACGACCACAGTTTTTTCTAATCTTATTCTTGTAGAATGTTAGACCAACTTTCCACCCTTTAACTTGATTCAGATACAAATTTGCATCCACCAGGATTCATACAAAGTTATTATTGTTTTAAGTCAACAGAAATCTTGGTTAAATTTTTTATTAGATCACAAGGTTGATATCTTACGGTTTAACATCATTCTTACTATCATAGTTACTAAAAACAATTATGGTTTAGTTCATCTATCAAATTTCAATCTAACATGTTATATGTGCTTTTATGTGTTTGGAATAACCGCATTACGCATTGCGACTGCATTTTTTTCTGATCTTATTCTTGAAGAATATCAGACCAAGTTTAAGCCCTTTATCTTGATTCAGATACAATTTTGCATCCACACCAGAATTCATACAAAAGTTATTATTCTTTTATGTCAACAGAAATCTTGGTTTTTTTTATTTCTTATTAATTTGCTGAGGCTGATATCTTACGGTTTAACATCATCCTCACTATCATAGTTACTAAAAACAATTATGGTCTAGTTCATCTATCAAATTCCAATCTAACATGTTATATCTGCTTTTATGTGTTTGAAATAACCGCATTATGCTTTTACGACTGAAATTTTATTTCTGATCTTATTCTTAAAAAAAATTAAACCAACTTTAAGTCATTTATCTTGATCCAGACACAAATTCGCATCCATCAGGATATATATATATACATATAGATCAAATTATATATAAAACATTAATGGGATTGTTCGAAAACTGGCAATAAAATTTAGTTGATAAATTACCAAACTAAGATCACACACACACAGAGAGATTACCTCGATAAGAATTCTGATTAAGCAGGTTTGCATGGATTTGGAGTGACATTCTGTCAGATTCTACCAACAACACTCGAAGCCCACAAAATTTTTGTGGGACAACTGAGCTGCTCATTGTCATTCAGATCGGAAAAAATTGGTAGAAACCTGGAGAGATCGATGAAGAAATGGGGAAAATGGAATTAGGGACCCATACTAGGGAGACCAACAGTAAAGGCTAGACATAAGGTGGCGGCCTAATATTAGGGCTCAGGTGTTTAAGATTTGGGGGATCCAAAGAATTAACGTAATATATATCAGTAAAAAAGTAATTTAACCATTTTTATCAGGTATTAGTACCTTAAATGAATGCCTGAACAGTAAGATTTGTTGCAAATAACCAGCGATATGTTTTTTTAGATCACAAAATTCATTAAAAGGAACCCTCTAGTATTTAGAAACTAAAACAGAAACTTATTACATAACTTTAATTCTTCTATTAATTTTGCAATCCATATGAAGGAAAAAAATCGACATCGTTAATAAGCTCAACGGTTTTTAAGTTATAAGTAACGCTATCTGTAGCAAGCTAGATGTAGGTTTTACATAAATTTTTATAGGTCTAGATATCTCTTCTGAATCATATACGAGTACTTTCAAATTGAAATACGACTGTGGTGATGGAATTAATTGTTGGATCAAATTTGAATGTAGTTGCGGGTTAAATATGTATTTATATAATAGTTTGTATTGGAGTCTAAAGTGTTGATGTAAATAGTTTAATGGTTGTAAGTGTCAAACTGAAAGTGTGAAACTGTATTGTATGTACGTGTGGATCTATGAATCAGTGCGTCTACGCGTCTGTTGATATTCATCGGTATCAATCAAACAAACTCATTCAAGGGTTAAGGACTGTGACATTCGTGGACTACCCATACTTTTAAGACGACCCGCTTTTATATCCGATTTTTAATTTCCAACAAACCATACTAATACTATATTTTTATTTATTTATAAAATCTAGAATATTTTTTTCTTTCTTTTACAAAAATATCACCTTATGGTATATAATTTAAAATTTCGGAATTATTTATATAAAATTATGTTTTATAAGAAGAGAAAAGATTTATAAAAGTTTTAATTATATAAAAGTTCATATAAAAAATTCAAGTTCATGCTTGTATATTATATATTTTGTTAGGATAATATTTGAGATTTTTTCCAAAACGCTACAAGTTGTGCTAGGTTGTAATTTTGCTATCTCGCAACATGTGAGTATTCATAGCCCCTTTTTCATTTTATATTTTGGGGTGTATGATGTATAGCATATTCAATCAGAAATTGTTTATACAATCATGCGAATTCTTTGATGTCTATGTGTTAAACATTATTCATTGATCAAACAACACCAAGCCGAAGGAAGTAGATAACAACACTATTAGATTGACCTCCTGCTCAAATTTGACCTTATAGAAGGCATTTGAGTTCGAAAATGGTATTCATTCATTCTTTGTGATTTGTCGTGTAGGTTTGATCAAAGCTAATTCGTTTATTCATATATACTTAAATTATATCGCAGACTTATGATTCGCTATTTTTATTCTTCTTATACGTATTAAAACCTATGTTTGCGAAGGGGACGCTAGTGAACAAGGATGAAGCCGAAGATTATGATGTCGTTTTCGGTGGAAGAAGACATGACCAGGGCGACGACAAAGGGAAAACTACGGCATAGGGATTGTCATCTTATCATGGGGAGACACCAAGGATAAAATATTCTCGCAAGACTATACCAATAAGTCGTTGGAAGAAGATGTTCTACAATAGGACAAAGCAGCCCCTAGGGTGACCGACGAAACAAGGGGCGCGGAGCTATATTTGTGATGAAGTTGGTCATATTGCAATGATTTGCCCACATAAGTATGTTGATGTCAACCCTTCTCTAGTTCATACTAATTATATGGTTAATAGAACCAATTTGGGGGGGGGGGGTTGGAATTACATGTGGTACGTTGATACTAAGGCAAAACAACACATGTCCGGTAATAGGAACGTGTTTAGAATTTTTCAAACATAATTTTGGGATCAAGGCACAAAAGGTACACAAACTTTTGTTTTCATTCAGATAAGCTGGAACAACATCGGTACCAGTACCGTATGACATCAGTTTAGTTTTTTATAAAATGACGTCGATTATCCTTTACTTTTTTATTGATTTCATTTTTATAATACTATATATATTTTTAATATTCTATTATTTTAATAGTATAATATATACTTTTAATATTAAATACATCTTTATTTTTTATTTTTATTTTTTATCGATTTTCTTTTCTTAACATTTAGATATCATGTCCAAACATCAACACACAACGTCAGTTTAATCTTTTTTTATAAAATGACATCGATTATCCTTTTTGTCTTTTTATTAATATAATGTAACATTTTGTAAAATTCCAAATATACCGTCGTCATGTGCTTAGGATGTGCATAGTATCGGGAAGTAAAGGTATCACTAGGGTGAAAATGAAAACAATACCGTATGCGACTTACGTACCAAAGATGGAAAAAAAAACATACTTAGTTTGGAAAAACTTTTGTTCTAAAGGATAGAAACATTTGTCATGGGGATAGATATACATTGGAAAAAATGTTTGAAAGGATAAACATGTAACATTCGTCGTAAAACGGTTCTAAAACCGCTCCGTTTTTTTAATGCAAGTATACGTATGATGTTCGTTACCGTTTATGTTAAGTGTTTTTAGAATTCGTTATATTATTAGTAGTAAATAATAAATAATAAAGTTCAAAATAATAATAATATTAATACATAAACTATAAATAATAAAAAACAAATAAAAGCATAAAAAGGGTGACCGCGGGTATCGAACCGGGTACCCTCCCAACCAACACACACACAACACACCACTACACTACACACACATATATGAATTAATCCTAATCAAATAAATCTTATATCAAACAACACTCTAAAATCAGTTCAAAACACCCGCCTGTAACGGATGAAACTGCCAAAGCTACACGCTCATTCAATACGATTACCAGACTTTTCCAATCCTGTGTTAAGACTCAATAAGATCAAGTCGGTTATAAAATCATTGTGTCAATTAAACTTTGACCGAAACGGTCGAAACTGAAATCCAACTTAAACCCACACTTTCAACTATAAATAGTGAGCTTGAACTCATATAGAACTCACTCACACTCACAAAACCTCTCTGCTTCAAATTAACACTCGCCGGAAAACGTGCTTGTCGCCGGAATCTCGCCGGAGAAATCAAAAACTATCTTCTGTTCGGTACAAACATCCTTGAATCCTTTTCGTTTTATGTATTTTTATTATCTATAGTAATAAATCAATGAACTCAATAAGAGTTATTGATTAACAAATGAGTATGTTAAACTGGATTTATGAAACGAAGAAGATGAAGTTGAAAACTAAGTATCATTATAACTAAAACCGGTGTTTATACCGGGTTAGACACACAGTCCAGTAGTGGACTGTGTGCAAATTAAACAAAGTATCCCGGGTTTGAGTCTTATCTACGCTGCCGATTTCCTGAATTAAACCAACCCTTTTTATAACTCCTATATAACAGGACTCGTTAGTGTATAAGTTTAATTAAAAACCCATACCTCCGGGTTAGTCACACAGCCCAATTGGTCGGGTGTGTGCAACACGGAGCCTTGGTCACGAGTTCGAGTCCGGTCGGTTACATGTTCTGAAAATTATCAAACCTTTTTAAAATATAACCCGGTTATGGTTTAGCTCAGTAAGCATATATATATAATTAAATTCGGATATATTGGTTAGACACGTAGCTCAGTTGGTAGAGCTGCATGCACTAAACAGAAGGTCACACGTTCGAGTCCCGCACGCTGCATGAAAAACGTCCGGTTCACCCGCTAAGGGTGTATTTTTTTAATTAACCTTTTTGTTTATTTTTTTCTAAAGACTATAAAAATATATAATAAAATAAGTCCCTTAAATAAAATTAGTAATAAATACTACAAAATTTTCTAAAAAGTCTAATAAAATTATTAAATAAAAATACTAATTTTAAAAAAAGAAATATATTTACCGAATTATTACGTGAATATTTAGGTTAGCTTTTCTCATCGGTTGTATCTTTAAATCGTGCGCACTCGTTATCAAATCAAGAACGCACACACTGTGAGTGAATTCCTAAAATTTCCCCTTTTTATTCATGTTTTGGGGTGTATCGTGTCGTTTCATATATATTATTTATTCAACACTCGTGCTACTACCATTATATGAACTAACGTGCTATGTGATATTGGTTTATTGTTATTTGTGGTTATACTTTCCATTTCAGTCAAGCTTTCACATTAGGCCCATCAGTTCCCTGTTTCATACGGGTAGAGCATCGCGTTGCCTAATTAGATCGGCTCCGTTTGATTGAGTCTTGATCTCACAGCACATCGCTTATCGTGCTCACATGTACATTGCTAAATAATTATGTGGTTTGTGGATAGATTACATATACGTTTGCTCATATTTGGTTTATGCACATGTTATTAAATTAATAAACATATCAATCATTTATAATGTTTAAACGGGATTCACTCGTAACTTTTGTTGACCCAAATCTCTATTTTACACATGATACAAGTGAATAGGTTGAAGCAAGGAACACATAGGATTGGGCCTTAGAAGAAAAATAAAGTGTTACTTGAATGTCATGTTTAGAACATTTTGTTCTTGTATGGTTTATGTGTTTGTTGGATTTTTCCTTTTAATTTGAAATAATAAAGTATGAAACTTATTATAGTAAATGTTATGAGCTTTGATGAAAACCCAATCATGCCACGACTATCATATCCGTGCGGGTTAGGTGCGACAAAGCAAAAGGTGATATGTTTGATAAAAGTGAAGTAGAAGTTGAGGAAGATTTTATGGATAAGTTTTATGAACACTTATATGAACCAACCACATACAAAGGGAAAAAGAAACTTCAAACATGCATTGAAGAGCAATATGATTTGAGAAACAAAGAAAAGAAAGAGTTTGGAAACTCTTCATGAAGTTCCAAATGAAAATGATGAAAAGAATGAACAAGCCTCAGATGAAACGTATTTCAAAAGGAAGAAAACAGTGTTAGTTTGACATTTAGATTACACTGAAGTAAACATGGATATAATCCATGATAAACTACAAGAGGAAGTGTAGGCTTATACAAACAAAGACGTGGGAGAATCTTCAAAGACTAAATTCAACAAGGAAGACATGTTTGAAAGTTGCATAAATTTTTTGGAACTCATCAAAATAATCCATTATGAAAGATTAATGAAGCACAAACTCGCTTTTAGGATTGAGTTTACAAGGATAATCACTTGGTTTATTCAAGAATATTTGACAATTTTGAAGAATGATGAAATGCCAACATGGGTTGTAGATGGAACGGAAGTGGATTTCCCATGAATTTATACATGATTGTGAATGACGATGATGGATTTGATCAAGTAATAAATGAAGAAAAGTGGAAACTGATTGCGTTGAAACTTGGACATATGTGGATTGATGTAAACGAGAATCATCTTCATAATAATCTTCTATGTTATTCAATATTCACTTGAACAATAACACCACACCAAATCGTAAATGCTAGAACAAAAACATGAACAAACCTAATTTGGTTGGTATTGAGAATTGATATAGAACACGTTCTTTGACTCTTACTTAACGACATGAAATGTTTCCACTATTGGGATACACCAATCAAAGAACCGACTCTTTGATAACCAACGCTACCCAATGCCCCATGCAACGTTCATCACTTAAACAAAATTACCTAATGGAATATGACTTCTAAACAACCTGACCAACATAGCGTATATGGCCTGCGACCCAAAGAGAAATAAAACATAAACATACATATTGTTTTGACCCGTTAATACTAAATAAAATAATTAAAAGCCCAAATCGTTTTATGATTAGAAATACTATCATCACCCTCTTAATCATAAACCGATTTGCATATTTGATCTTAAGCTCACGAACTTCATCATCATCAACTACAATGATGATGTCTTCTTCCGATTCGTCTTCATCCTCCATGACTTGAGTCGTGTTTCCTTCCTTGATATATGTTCCCGATGGTTCACATCTTTAGGGAAATCACATATGGCACTTGTCTTCCATTCCTTCCAAGCCTTTGTTTTCAACGCTTTGTTGCACATGTCTTCTTCACTTGCCTTTTCCCCTGGGACTCATTTTTCATATCCAAGACATTAACCAATCTCCTTTTGCTCATCCTCCATTATCTTGACTTTCTCCTTCATCAATAGTACCATTCAAATAGATCCAAGTACTTGACATAGATCAGATCTCGAATCAACCATTTGTGATTTTTTTATTGTTGATTAGAAACTGAAACCAACCCTGATTTTGTTTTGATTTGTGCTCCCATAATTAGAAGTCATAAAACCAACTTTGAAAGTAACCTCATATTGGAAAGCAGGCTTAAGGACTTGACGAATGGAATTGACTTTGATCTTCACACTCTTGTTACTTTTTGTTTTTTCTTGACTTGAATCAAGTTCATAGGTTTTTATTATTTTCTTAACAATAATGGAGTTAGTTTCATCAGAACCATGCTTGTAATGAATATCGATTACATCACAACTCCTTCCTTCAATCTTAATCTCATAGGTTGCTACACATATAAAAGCCATATCCGCCTCCTAACTACAGGAATTATTTAGCTAATAATTGTGACATATTTACAAATTATAAGACTGATAAATACAAAGTATAGTTTAATTTTCCAACAGTTGGGTGGTCATGGCCAAAGAATAACAATGGTTTCAACAAGCTTGAAGAGTGCAACAACGCAATCATCTTTCATGTTCACTGTTAAATGTTCAATGTTTCTATGTTTCATCTTAATAAAGTTTCAAGCTTTAGTATAGAAGTTGAAGTCTATAATCTAGATAAATAGTTATGGTAGCTTATGGTTTTACATGTGTTCGATAGGAAAAATTATTTTGCATTTGTTTGAACTTTTTGAATACATTATATATCAAATATATTAATTTTTTTTAAGAAAGAAACTATATCTTACCCTTTGTACCTCAATGATGGTTAGTCCTCATGCCAAGGTTTTCTCAGGTTATGTTTTCGTCAACTTTACTGATAATGCGTATCTTCGTGAGTATGAGTTGTGTCTCTTATAGCTTAACAACTACATGCGACGCATGAAATTTGGGTACACTTCATTCTCTAAGACCATATAAATTAAAATCAATGGTAATGATGTTGTACTACAATCACATGTACTTTGTGATGTTCTTGATTAAAGCAAACGTTCAAGTATAAAATTTTGGTCCCTAGTTAGTTTATTATTGATAACTAAAATAGGTTACCAGTTCACTGCATCAACCAGTGAATTTTATCATATTCTTCCTTCCATCTTTACTTCACCCACGTTCCTTTGTTGTTGTTTCACCTTCATCATCGTAGATGTGACACCCCGCCTATCTTTTTTTTTTGTTTTTGTTTTCTGGTTTCAAGAGGTTATATATCGTTTTCTACTCTTTATGTCATGCTTGTCAACTTGGTAAGCATTATCATTCACCTATGTCTGGTTCTTAGGGATGGCAATACTATTATAACTTTATAATACTTATACACTTAGATTTATATACTTCATAACATACAAAATATAAATACTATTATCCAATGCACATACTAAAAGAAAATATTTTTTTTACATTATTAACATACTAAAATAAATCACCAATAGACAAGGGTTAATGGAAAATAAAAATATAAATTAAAAAATCAGGTATATAGTTCGGGTAAACGGGTATGTGGTTTCGGGTAATCAGGTCGGGTATCACCTAATCTCACACCTGACCTATACTCGCGAAATTTTTTAAAACTAATCTCATACCCGACCCAATACCTCGTACGGGTATACCTGTCCCATTTGTGTCGGGTTTCGGGTATATTCGTCGGACTTGGGTATTTTTGCCATCCCACTTGTTCTACTATGACAAAATAGTCATTTGTTTTCATAGTTACATATAATGAATGATTTTGTAGACCTCTAATGTTTTGAGATAAATGAATTTCATTATAATGTTTTAAACCATTTGAAGTCTAAAGTGTGTAATGTCTTTAAAAATTATCGTTCTTTTTATCTTAAACCATTTTAACAAAATATTCAAGCATTTCATCGTGGTAATAAAAAGAAGCTGACAAAACCAAAATTGTACACCTTTTTTTGTTAAAACATTGGTATATGTTTCCGCTTCTCATGCCTGTAAGGTTTCAGCTAGCGAAACGGAACCAACACACAATGCACAAACAATTTAAACATGCAGAATAGGAAATAAAAGCAAAAGAACTCGACAATGTTGTGTGGTTCGGATTCGAAGTGAATCCTATGTCCACAGACTGCAACTAAATATTTTATTAGGTACTGATATATATAACTATATATATAAATATTATATATATATATATATATTAATATATTATAAAATCAAGGTTTGTAAACTTAGGCCCAAAAAAACAATCATGGATCAAAATGGGTCAAAGTCTTCAAAGCCTTCACCATGCCTAATAAGCAAAGGGACTTCAAACCCAACAATGCCTATATACATCTTAGCAAAATGACAAAATAGAACATTTGTTCAAACTATTAGCAATCTCATCTGATTTTTTTTTATCGTAACTTTGGTTCTTCTACATATACAAATGATCCTTTATAATCATACTCTAATGATTTAATGTAAATGCTTTGTCACATATGTGTCAAGGTCTTCATATGGTTGGTCTTATGTTGATAGTTTAGTTACTGATAAATATGCCGATTTGGCAGTGTTAAACAATAAAGATCCTATACTATGATTTGTGTTTTATCTAGTTTTGCATTCTATATGTTACTATATATGTGTGCTCTACCTTAATGTATCGTGGGCCTGCCTTTTAAGGTTTCTCATTTAAGCTACTTTTAATGTCAATTACACACACACACTTGATCAATGACAAAATACGACACCGGTTTTTTTTACCAAACTTACAAACCCAAAGGAAAACAACTCTATAATAACATGGTTATTGCTTCAAAATTATGAAAAAACTTTTACTTCAAATACCATAGTGAAGGTAACATGTCAAACCCCAATTTTGATTTTGCTATACATTAGCTGATATCTTAGGGAATTTGATACTAACAAGGTAATAGCATATTAGTTCTCAAAGTTTATTGGTTAAAAAGATCTAGAGAGTTTTAGCATCTAGCAGGGCAGCACCACAAAAGACAACAGATACAAGTTGAGACTAAGAAGAACAAAATAAGAAGACAAAACACCTCAAGAAGAAAAACTCTGAAATAACCAAACTCGGTTGCTAAGAGCTTAACGTTGTACTAACCGAAACAGCATGCAGAATCACCCGCGGCAAATAAGATTACCGCAACAATTTATACCAATCATAGCTTAAAACCCCACTAAAATATCATTTCCCCAAGAGGACAACATCAAGGAACCTTTTTCCACAGTAGAACCTTAAGAGTCATTTTAATCATGGAGCAAATTTATAAACCATTCATGGTCTATAACTCTACCCTCTGAATCAACCAAGGGACAATAGAGTTCCCAGATGCTTGTATCTGTTCGTCACTGTTGCTTTCAACACCTGAACTGCTAGGATGAGAACTGGTACTTCCATTCACAAAAATATCTAAAGCTTTCTCAAAATCAAATAAATATTCTCCATCTCCCTGAAATTCTTGAGGATGAGAAACACCTCCTAGATCATGTGAAATAACATCAGGAATTGTAAAATCATCTAAACCAGCATTATTTGAAGCTTTCACGCTGTCACCAACAGTTAAACATGACTCTATTGGAATTCCAAAATGATCAAATGCTGCCAGGTAGAGGCACTACCACCAGCACCCACACAACCACACTCATAGATGTTTCGCCTATTAGAGGCTGAAATTCGTAACTAGACTTGATTGCTTGATCCCAATGGAGTTATTGATGGTATTGGTGATTTGTCGTGGACCTCCCGGACCAGCACCCACACAACCACCACTCATAGATGTCTCACCCATTAGAGGCTGAAATTGGTAACTAGACTTGATTGCCTGATCACCAGCAGAGTTATTGATGGTAGTGGTGATTTGTTGTGGACCTCCCGGCAATCTAGAGGCACTACCACCGGCACCCACACAACCACCACTCATAGATGTCTCCCCTATTAGAGGCTGAAATTGGTAACTAGACTTGATTGCCTGATCACCAGCGGGGTTATTGATGGTAGTGGTAATTTGTTGTGGTAAGAGTTGTGGACTTCCTGGCAATCTAGCCACATTCTCGCCTATTAAAGGCTGAAATTGGTAACTAGAATTGATTGCCTGATCACCAGCGGAGCTATTGATGGTAGTGGTGATTTGTTGTGGTAAAAGTTGTGGACCTCCCGGCAATCTAGAGGCACTACCACCAGCACCCACACTGCCACCACTCATAGATGTCTCGCCTATTAGAGGCTGAAATTGGTAACTAGACTTGATTGCCTGATGACTAGTGGAGTTATTGACAGTAGTGGTGATTTGTTGTGGTAAGATTTGTGGACCTCCTGGCAATCTAGAGGCACTACCACCAGCACCCACACAACCACCACTCATAGATGTCTCGCCTATTAGAGGCTGAAATTGGTAACTAGACTTGATTGCCTGATGACTAGTGGAGTTATTGACGGTAGTGGTGATTTGTTGTGGTAAGATTTGTGGACCTCCTGGCAATCTAGAGGCATTACCACCAGCACCCACACAACCACCACTCATAGATGTCTCGCCTATTAGAGGCTGAAATTGGTAACTAGAGTTGAATGCCTGATCACCAGCGGAGTTATTGATGGTAGTGGTAATTTGTTGTGGACTTCCTGACAATCTAGCCACATTCTTGCCTTTAGAGGCTGAAATTGGTAACTAGAATTGATTGCTTGATCACCAGCGGAGCTATTGATGGTAGTGGTGATTTGTTGTGGTAGAAGTTGTGGACCTCCCGGAAATCTAGCTACAGTCTCGCCTATTAGAGGCTGAAATTGGTAACTAGACTTAATTGCCTGATCACTAGTGGAGTTATTGATGGTACTGGTTATTTGCTGTGATAACGGTCATGGGCCTCCCGGCAAACCAACAATCTTGTTGCAGATCGCATAAGACACGCCAGATTTATTATGGTTGAATTTTTTCCGGGGCTACTGCTTGATAGATTATTATTAGATGTGGATGATAGCCCAGATCTTTTGTATGCATGACTTCCGGCTTGCAAGTAATTAATGCCCCTGGGTTTCTTATTAAAGTTGTCTCTTTCTTGGATTCTCTGAAAGCATACAATATAGAAGCATACAATAAAGCAAATTAGAATACAAGCATGCAGTTTGAAATATTTAAAAAGGGCCAAACCAAGAATATTTCCTTGTTAGAACTAACATATGCCAATTAAAACATATTGAATATGAACCTAGCTATGCGAATATAGACAGATATAGTTATAATTTTGGGTCAAATGAATCCTGAAATTACATGTTGATTCACATGTGATTAAGTCAAGAATATTCGTGGATGTTTGGATGAAAACTAGAAAAAAGGAAAACCTTAATTTATGTGAGAATTCACATGTGCTTTAATCTGTTATGGATCATTCACATTTCAACAAATCAATTAATAGGTGTATTAAAATGTTTTTGTTGGTCATATAACCTTCATGTGTGAATCTACTTAGCCTCATGTGAATTAACACATGGCCTAATTTGAAGTTCTTTTTGGCCTTTTTTATAGTTTGAACGTGTGTGTAAGTACCTGTAAGGGACTCATAACTTGAGCATGAGCAAGGCCTGGCATGTAGTGATTTATGATTGCCTTTGGATAAGCTCCTGCAAGGAAAAAGCATGAGGATTAAGTATAGACAAATACAGAACATCAATCAATGCTAACACTAGAGGAATAAAGTACTTGGAATATAGAAAAAGTAGATGTTATAATTAAACTTGATAAGTTAGAATTTAGTTAAATAGTTAATTTATGTCCGTTAATATAGTTAAGTTAAGTGCAACTGTTAGAAAGTTTCGGCAACCTATAAAAGGGGTGTTGCCGGTCATTTGTAACATATCTTTTCTTCACATAATCATGATTACAATTCATTCTTCAATTTCTATTGTTGTATGATGAATCATTCCGATTAAAGGGGCCAATAAATTGGCACCAGAGCAACGTTTTGATTGAAGAATGAATCGAGAAGAAGAACATGATCATTGGTTCATGGGATAACCGTTAAAAATCACAACGATAGGTGTTAATTGTGCACGGATGCAGGTTTTTAGACTAAAAGTCAAAATTACACCATCATTAAGGCCATAAAACGAATAGTCAGAAAGAGTACACCAAACCTAAAGGATCGTTTATCATAATTGAAATCAAGACCCGCTCCACAAATAGATCCCAAAGGACCGAGGACTTTATTGATTTGCAGATCGTTGAATCACGGCATTGAAGCCTTGAAATTGAATTAAGACTATGGCTTGTAGCTAACAATATTAAAGACGAAATCTCAAACTTGTATGTTTGAAAGAAGAATCGCAAGAAGTGTGATTAGAAGGGAGGAACAGGAAGAACAATAGTCGCTGTACGAACAATTGAACAAAGTCACAATTCATAGAATTTTGAAAAAGGAATTGAAAATTGCTATATGAGCGACTAAACGAAGGTGACAGTAGTGGCTTTATTCGGAAACCATCATCAAAAGAAAGGTACTGGAAGGGGAATTAAGCGGATCAAAAGTATCAGAAGGGGAAATAAGCACATCAAAAGGAATTATAAGTTGGTCTCTTTAACTTCATTTGGATTGAAGTCGGAATGTTCAGATGGGACACTGAGGAACAGTTCAAGCCTTTGTTAAAGGAAAAAAGACAACTTTGCATAGCATTGAGCAAAGGACCCCTATGAGCAAACGTAGCTCTTAGCCATCAAGAAGCTACTAGAAAATGATCGAGATTAGGTCGGTGATTGCGAGTTAATCCCAATCAATTAGCGTTAAGTTAAATAGTTAATTAATGTCTGTTAGCATAGTTAATACCCTAAATGTAAATGTTAGAAAGTTTGGGCTAATGTTGTAATTAGTAACTAGATTAAATGATACGATGTGTTGTTTTAGTGAAACGTCGTGTCAGTTCGCCACCACATTCTGGCAACCTACAAAAGGGTTGCACCGGTCATTATTAACATACCTGTTCCCAATTCCTCACATAATCACTAATACAGTTTGCTCTTATATAACTGTTCATGCATATTTGATTTCTGTCATTGTATGATGAATCGATACGATTAAAAGGGCCAATAAGAAATGTTAACAATAGCATTGGTTTCCCTTACATGTGTTAGATAGATGAATATTACTATACAAGAACATGTATGTTTGGGTAGATGTACAGTACCTTCTTTGCCGAGTGAAGTCGACCCTTCCAGAAACTTGCCAAGAAGCGCAGGAGTCCAGTCGATGGATAAGTTGGTATCCTTTCTCTTTTGACGATTTATGCCATACTTGGCTAGTGGTTCATTCTTTCTCTTTTGTTCCATTGGTTTCTTTCCTTTATCTTTGTTTTCGGCTTTACCATATTTGTTTGCAGTAGCCATATTATCATCATCACTAGATATGTCCACATAGGCTACTGGCATGGCACCATACTTCTGTGAGTTGATGTTTAGGCCTTGATGATAGCCCTTGCTTGATGATGCGTTATTATTCATCACTGGAATGTTGAAAACTGTTGATGGGAACATGGTATCAGCCTTTTGGACCATTTTGCCGTTTCGATTTTGTTCGATGGTTTTCCAGTAGGATTGGTTGTGAATAGTAATCTTTCAACCTTAAGGGCCGTTCGTCTTTAGTAGGATTGGTTTTGCAATTCAAAAGGGGGTTGCGGCGCAACTTGTTGCCCGTTTACCTGCCACTTGTTTGTAATTTGTTACTTTGGTATATAATTATATGTTACTTAAAAAAAAAAAAAAGCTTTCCAGTTGAGGTGCCTTCTCCAACGGCTAATCTATTTTCGCATACCCTTTGCAAGATATTGCAAATTTTGCTAACTGCACATGGTTTACGGAGAAACCAAATCACATCATTTGCTAGACCTTCTCTACCGAGTTGCATGTGGGATTCGCTTGCAGTCATCACTATATGGGGTTTTCAAAGAAAAATTCAGAAAAATAAATAATTAAAGGTTATTTTGTTCTATTTATATGTGTTTCTACTAAGATAGTTGTGTGAAATTGTGAACTATTCAGTATACTAAATCTTACCTATTGTGTTTCTACTAAGATAGTTGCATGAAATTTTGAACTATTCAGTATGCTAAATCTTACCTATTATACATAAATGCGGCCGATGAGTCCAAACTATGTGGAGGAAATCTACCAAATCCATGTCACGGTTTTGAGCATCGACCAAGACGCAATCAAATGGGTTCCCATGCATTATCATTGACAATGCTTCTGAAACTTTCATTGTCATGTAATTGAACAACATACATAAAAAATAACAATTAACAGATTAGTTGAATAGTCTTTTAAATAACAGGAAACAAAAGTACTAGTTTTAAAACATATTAAGACAAGTAAACACACTCGCTTACCATAACTAGTGATTTTCAAGATTGGATTATCCGAATTCGGATAACCAAAAAATTCGGATAGTCAATATTAATATTAATATCCGAATTCATATCCGAAATTTTGGATACGAAATCTGTTCGGATATGGATTTTGTATTTACACAATATATCCTAGTTTGAAAGACAAATAAAAAATGTGTTTCCTACATAGATCAAACTAAATCTGAATTCGCTATTCCAAGTTTCAAACATTGAAAAAAAACATGCAAGAATTAAACTTAAACAATTCAAACAAAAAAAGACATTCAAAACAAGTTCATGGTGCCCATATAATATATTTACTATCCTTCTTTTAGTTTTCAGGATAATCTAATTATCCGACTTTTTAGAAATCCGCATCCGAATCCGAATAGCTATTGCAAATCTTGGATATTTCGGATACGAATTTTCGGATAGGATTCAGTGTCGGATTTTTTACACCTCTTACAACAACCATGTTGAGTCACTTGTCTAAGGTCATTTAGCATACTATACAAAACAAACACACCACTTTCTATCACAACCACAAGAATATAGTAAAATCTAATAAAACATCCATCAAATAAGATCCAGAAACTTTTTGTACAGGGCGAAATATATTTAGGCTAAAACAAGTGGGTTTAAAACCAAAAAATAACCTTAAATAAGTAGGTCAAATAATTACTTTATTATGTTCATACAAAACACAAACTTTAAGAAAGAGTAAAATACTAAAATGGTCCCTGAGTTTATGTTACTTTTGCCACTTCAGTCCAAAAATAAGCCTTTTGTATTTGGGTCTCTGAGGTTTCATTTTTGTTATCATTTCCATCCAATTGGCAAAGTGGGTTAGAAATCTCTGTTATCATCTCCCTTTTTTTATAGTTTTTCTCATTTAAAAGAAGGGTATAATCATTAATGAGGAAAACGAGAAAGGACCAGAAATTTCTAACCTAGTTTACCAATTGAAAGGTAATGGCAACAAAATTGAAACCTTAGGGACCCGGATACAAAAAAGTTTCTTTTTTAGACCTTTTTAAACAAAAGTGGTAAAATTGACCTAAACTCAAGGACCATTTTGATATTTTACTCTCAAAATATTACTAAAAGTATTAGAAAAATAAATGTTTAATTAATAACTTAATATTTGAATCAAAATTGGCATTTAATAAATAATTTTAGAATTAACAAAAAAGAGAAAAAAATAATAAAATAAAATTCATATATATACACACACAAAAATAAAATAAAGTAAGGTAACCATTTAGATCTAAACATATAAAACAAACATGTTTAATAACATAATCATTGAGGATGAAAGATAGTTTGTAGAAACAAAAAATTGTTTTCATCTTTTTCTGATCTTTAATCTTGAAAATTGTAGGCCAACTTTAAACCCTTATCTTATGTAGACAAAAGTCTGCATCTATCTGGATGCAGACCAAAGTTTCCACTCTTTTGTTTTTTTTTTTTTTTTTATGAAACCAAAGCTTGTGAACCTAACTTCAATCCATTTTTTTTTGCTTTTTTTATGAAATCAAAGCTTGTGAACCCAACTTCAATCCATGACAAAATGACCCGTATAAATGGAATCTTACCCAAATATAAAGATTTGTTTTAAAATAACATCAAAACCAAATTGACCAAGCTACGACTAAATAACACGTGCACGCATGCACACACAAAGGAGTGAGATGACAAAGAGAGACTACCTCTACATGAGGTCTGTATAAGCACGTATGCATGGTGCTGGAGTGTTCTTTTTTCAGTTTCTACCAACAAAACTTGAAAGCCAGACAAGCTATTTGGGATTGGTGAGCTACCGATTGGCATTTTAATCCAGAGATTGATGAAAAATGGATATGGGGTGAGACTTAGGGTAAATTAAGGCTGTATATAAAAAGGACTAGTGGCGGCTTCATACATATTAGGAGTGGGACACGAGGAAGATTTGGGGGATCCCTAAAATGTAACGCATATGAGTTTGAAATTTAAAATAACAAAAGTTCTTTAGTAATTAATATCTACCATGTTGGACCTTTATAATTAACCGTTGATGCATGAATCTTTGTTTTCTTTTTAATATTTTGTTGTATATCTTTTTTTTTTTTCTGTTAGTGTAAGCATTATACCATCTTAATTTGTTTTCCGAAAATAGCTCAAAATTACACATGTGAAACAACGCCTATGGCCTACAGGAGAATATAATCAAGTACTTTCTAATTATATATAACTAAAAATTTAAATTTTAATATTAGCTTATCACGATAACCTTGTACCTAATTCTATAAACCAAAGTTAATTTTTTATGGAAAATAGCTAATCATACATATACTTTACAGGATAACATTCGCAACTTTCAAATTATTCATCAATAATAATATATCGACGTGTATGTCTTATACAATGTATTTTTCATTGCGCGCCGTTTTTCCATCAAGTGTATTTGATTTTTGTTGAACTGCAAAGAGAGATCGAGTTACGTTACTAAGCTTTTACAATAAAAATTGGAATCGGATCACGAGAGCATGCAATCCGAGATGCAAAAACATTATATGACTACTTTGATCCATAGAAATGATGTAGCTTAAAGATCATGAACTACTTTGGATGAGGAAACCTTAGCCAAATGAAAAACAATAGCATTTTGAGACCCCCATCTAGACCAGAACGTGCTAAAAAGAATGCAAAGAAGAGCTTGACAGCAACATGGATTTGATTGGCATTATAACCTACTATCGCAAGATCATGATTGGCTTTAATAAAATATGCCGCGGTCGCCACGAAGTGCCAAGTTTTATTTCCACATATACACCAAGAAAACAATTGAATAGTTTTCCGGCTCACATACATGATGCAAACCACACACAACAAGAAAATGTAATCGATTCATTCCTTTTTATCTAAGGTTACCTGAGTAGTCGTCCATTAATTTCTAATCCTCCAAGCCACTAGATTGTCTTTAATTCGGATAAGATTGTGTATTGACAAGTTTTGTGAGTTGAGTGTTATGAATTTTTTGATAATGGGTTACCGTTGTTACAAGAAAATGAGTATCAAAATCAATCATACAAAATGTTGGTATCTAATGTAAAAAGACGAGGATTTATACCATATGTCAATGTGGGTGGTTCAAGCATAAATCAAAATTTAATTACCATTAGATATATGTATCTATAGATTCTCTAATGAAAAATTCTCAAACTCTCATCATAGGTCATATCTTCACATAGCAAAACAAACTATTCCATCAAACGAAATTGATTTGATCAATTATAGATACAAAGTTCATTTCCAAACACAAAACTTGCTTCTTTTGAATTATCTTTAATCTAGAAGCATCTAGTTAAGGATACGATGTATGTCTTTTGTCTTCATGTTATTTCACCTTAGATTATGTGTTGTGAAATAATTAAACCATTACCACATCACCATCGCGTCAGTGCTACATAAGAACTTTAGAAATAAATATATATTCATTAACCATGTGTTGTGGAATAACTATAGCAAAAAACAAAAGGATGTGATTGGTTTAGATTGGTGTGGGCTCCACCATCATCCCCACCTTTTTCTCAATGGCGCTATTAATTGAATGGCTGTGACTCCAATTACTAAACTGAATAATGGAGGGGGCGGTGTTCATCCCGTTAACGGGTGATGTGGCACCCCTTTGCCATTCTACGATGCACAGCCTTAGACATCTAACATTGCCTTATTATTGTTATCATAAAATTTACTATATGATTTGGTCTTGTGATTTTAGATGTTTAAGGCAAAAACATGTTTAAATGACACTATTAAGCCAAAGACAAAATAAAAAACTAATGTCCTCAAGGAAAACCTAATTCAAACCGTAATCCAAGCCTACTAAATTGGTTCATTAAAGATAAATATGGTTAACTTGTTGTAGCATTGCCAAGATGCATTGTTATGAAAAGATATCATAACATGAATGTGTGATGGAGAACAATGAAAGAAAAATATTGAAAGGTAAGAAACCCTAGTGAACAAACATATACATGCATTGTAGAAGAGAAGAAACACAAAACACTCATGGTTGCATGAGATGGAACTATCATCTTGGGTTGAGGTTGTAATTGCATTTACTTTGCTGTATGTTTTACTTGTTCTGCCTTGATATTGTATATTTTCACTCTTCTGTAACCTAAGATGTAGGCTTTATGTAAAAAAGAAAACTATAAACTAAGTTATCACTGAAAATTAAAAGAACTTGAGTTTTAACGCAACTTAGGTTACATAGAGTTTGTGTGAAAGCTCTTACAGAAAGATGAGATAGAGATGCATTTTGAATGACTTATGAGAATTTATTCTTAAATGATTTTGTATTAAATTCCACAATTTCTCTTACTTTTTATTTATTGAATTTAGACTTGTTTGATGCTAGTATAGTATAGACACAAATAATCATTATAATTAGTAATTTATTTGGAATATTATACTAGTCACCTACCTCTCTTTCATGATGTTGAAGATGACAAGGGGGTGAAGGGTTAACACATTAGTGTTAGAAGTGTAATTATGGCATTAAAGATATTAGTATGTATATAAGTGTAAGTAAATAATGTATGACAATTATATGTAATTATGTCTTAAACCTAAGTATTAAACTGGTGAATTAGTGGTGTTTGTTGGCTTGGCAATTATGCCAAAAGCCCAAATGTTGTGTCTCTAACATGTTAATAAAAGGGAAAACACATAATCAGTTTCTATGTTATTGATAGTTATAATTCCATCTCTTTTATTTCCTTCGCAATACTTTTCTTTTATTAAGTTTTCTTCAAGTTTGTTTGTTCAAAATCTGTCGATCACTAACACGGCATCAGACTTGTGTTCTTGGACAGGTGGTGGAAATTCGTGTATAACACAAAATCATACACTCGTTCATTGGCAGTAAAGAGAATGTCAACACAGATGGAAGTTAATTTTCAGACTAGTGCAAAGAAGAAGAAACCTGATGACTTTCTAAACGTTTTGCAAACCAGATAACTTGGTTTCATGATTGAATGATTAATTGATAATGATCAAGATTTGCAGTGAACAAGTGTGGACAATTCGGAAGTTTGGAATTGTCTTGGTACCGGTGATGGTTCCCCCCAAGAACTATATATATATATGTCCATATAATTGACAGTTATGTGCAGTTAGAATTGGAGGGAATAACCACCTTTGAATCGGTGCCTTCCAACGTTCATAACCGCTCAAATATCTCGAATATACACATAAAATATAGGTAATATAACCTAAACTAAATACATATAATCATACGAATAATTATGTTTATATTGTTTAATACACTCCCCTAAACATAATTATATTTATGAGAGTGTATCAATACGCTTTTATTTGCATCATCTACGGCTGCTTTTGCCCAATTGAAGTCAACCTACTCCTAGTTTGCAGCCTCTTGATTCCTTTCCAATCGTTACCGGCGAAAAATGCATAATGTTCAACCTCTTTTTCTGCAGCATCTTCATTCCTTGAGTTGCCCTCCGATTGATCTGCTTCATACATAACATTTCGTCTACTTCACTCCTGCTTCTTGGATCAACCACCGTCTTGACTTCCTCTTTCCCGTGCACCTTCTCTTGAGTTGACTTGTACTTGTAATAGTAGATCAGCACGTCCAAATACATGGCATATAACAGTCTCATAAACTCACCTTCATTATAATCAAAACCTATCTCTTTGGCAATCATTGCCCACATATTGCTTTCAGTGATCCTTCGGTGTCCACCCTCTCATTTAACAGCCATGTACAGATCCAACAAACACACTTTTGGTTGTCCGATACATATGCAGGTAGTGGTCTTGTGTTGATTTCTAACTTCTCCTTAAGAAACCAATCAATCATATCATTGAACTTGGTTTCGAGATGATACTTATATTTCATGACATACTCTTCATTATCCAGCATATCAAGAAGTCCCTTACAGTCTTGAAACTCCTTGAAAGACATTGCTTGAAGTATTAAAGCATTCCAGTCTGGTTTGTTTGTCGATACATTCAGACATTCAAAATAATCGTTCAAAAATTCCGTTTTGAACTTTTCATGGTCCGATTCTTTACTAATCACAGATTTCTTTTCTAACATACCGACTACTTCTTCCTTAGTCATCCCAATTATGTCACTTTTCTTATTAATTAAAGGAACACTAAACATAGGAATAACTTGCACTTGTCTCCGATGAATTTCACCGTGAAACCTTGAGTAATTAATTGATCTAAATTTAACACGTTTCTGTCGATATCCGGAGTATAAAAACACACTCTGAATACGAATTTTCTCCGACCCAGACATTACTTCAACGACCCCTATGCCCCTTATGAAATAAAACTGGTTCTCTCCAGATTTTGTTTCAACACCGGACATGCACTTTATTCGTTTAAACATATCTAGATTGCCAGAAAAATGATGTTTCAGAGATTTACTTACATACCATATCTCCAACCAGAATCCTCCATCGGTTCCGTCTACCAGATACTCCATCCTCTGACCACTCTCATGATCATGGTCTTCACTTTGTTGTTGTTGTGTTCCAGTGTCAATTGCAAGACGGATCAGTTGTGTTTCTTCGTCATCTTTCTTCATCTTGCAAGTTGGAGATTTGATTTCCTGCTTTGTTGCAGTAGTAACACCGTCTCTGCAACCATCTTCGTTCCCTCTTTATGTCGGAACATGTTTACTTGGCATCATGGAAGAAGTTGGCCAGAGATCATAATAGTTTTCGCCAGTGGCTCTGATACCACATTGATGATTTTCTAAACGTTTTGCAGCGGAATTATCCAGATAACTTGGTTTCATGATTGAATGATTAATTGATAATGATCAAGATTTGCAGTGAACAAGTATGGACAATTCGGAAGTTTGGAAGTGTCTTGGTACCAGTTATGGTTCCCCCCAAGAACTATATATATGTTCATATTAATTGACAGTTATGTGCAGTTAGAATTGGAGGGAATAACCACCTTTGAATCGGTGCCTTCCAACCAACCATCATAACCGCTCAAATATCTCGAATATACACATAAAATATAAGTAATATAACCTAAACTAAATACATATAATCATACGAATAATTATGTTTATATTGTCTAATAAAACCAAAGTACCCTAAGAGAATATGTTGCACTTATTTTAAAAAGCCCTACCATTTCAGGAAGAGACTGCCCAGACCAAACCAGAAACAATGAATTTATTATCAAAGGCACAAACAATCAGAATTGGAATCAAATTTGGATGGCAGGTCTCATCAGAAAGGAACACACAACAAATAATAGTAACTTATTAAAAAAACTAAGCAATTCCTTTGGAATCAAAGCATACTTTCAGGGGTATACGAAGGAATTCTTTAGAGGAAAGGGTAGTATATAAATAACAAGTAGTGGGCAAGTACACAAGATAAAAGACGTGTATTATGTTCCCACTTTAAAAAAGAATATGTTAAGTGTTGAGAAATTGGCAAGGCAAGGTTTTGATATAGTGTTCGAAGGGGATGTATGTTTTGTTGTGAATCTAAACAAAGAACAATTTGGTAATCATGAATATGTTAAATATAAATTAGGTGATCATCAATGTGATCACCATGCACACCATAGGGTTACTCATTCAAACAACTCATCAGAAATATCAAAAGAACACATGTGTAAAGGAAAGATGTAATGGATAGTGGAAAAAGAAAAGAGACTAGTGTTTCATGCTGGATATGCGAAAACGGAGACCACTTCGCATACATGTGTGGACCAAAGGAGTATGTGAAAAAGTTTGTATTAAAAAAGAATGAAGAAGTAGGAACAAGTCATGTGGGAGAACCATCATCGACTTAGAAAAATCAGGAAGAATTTAATGAAGACAAGGAACGGGCTATATTATGGAAGCAATTTGAAGAATATGATGTCGATGATGAGAAGGAATGAACAAGGTTGAACAAGGAAAAGGGACCGATTGTGTATCCAACTAAGGTATCCACAATACAAGATTTTGTCACGTTTGTGGATCTCATACACATCGCATCTAAGGTTGAAGAACATAAGATCAAATTTGATTTAGAATTTGAAGAAGTTGTGAGCATGTTTAGGGAAGTCTTTCTGAAAATCAAGACATATACCCATACCTCCGAGGGACAATTACAGACACCATACAAGCCTCATGGACTTAAACATGAGTGTATAGACGTTTGGATGTTATGATGCAATCAAGAAAAACGATTTATGGGATAGAGTTGCTTTAGATATGGGATATGGTGTAAGCATGCAGAATGTGAGTGAGGTAATTGCAAAGACACTATGATTCATTTATCTAAAATACCTCGAAATGTTGGTGTGGTATCATCATACTTATAAAGGAATGGAGCTTATGATTAAGCCAGAGAACCAAGCAAGACCACCCCAAGTAAAAAAACAAAAAGTGTGAAAGGAAGGTGACCTACCTCCTAAGAAAAGAAACAAGAACTGAAGATTCAAGATGAAGACTTTAATGCCAAATTAAGAGGCAGATTATTAGAAGTGTAATTATGTCATAAAGGTATTAGTATGTATATAAGTGCAATGTAAATAATGTGTGACAATTATATGTATATGTCTTAAGAATTAGTGGTGTTTCTTGGCTTGATAGTTATGCCAAAAGCCCACAATAGCATTCTCAAAGAATTCTTTACCTATATTCATATGTTTATACTAAAAACAACTATTTTTTCTATCTTTATTTTAATTAAGTAATATTTTTTATACCTTTATCATTATTTTTTCTCTCCACTCACAAGCATTTCTAAAAATATTAAAAAAATGATAAGGTTTTCACTCTCTAGATATTTTTTCACACTTTATTTGATTAACAATTTTACTTTAAAAATAGTTTTACAACATAATTAATATGTAATTTCAATTATATCTTATCTCAAAATATTATATTATAATTTCTGAATCTTATTACTAACGTTCAATTTTTTTATTCAACGCGTGTAATATATGGGTTTGTTGCCTAGTAATTGTATATATTAAAGCTCAGTTTTACTAGCCACCCGGTCTTCTAAAGGCTGTCGAATTCTCACGGACGGGCCTAGGTTGAAAAATAATAAGGACCCAGTTTTACTAGCTGACAGGCTCTTGAATTTTCAAGGGCGGTCCAAGGTAAAAAAAATATGATACCTCTTAAATTTTCTTCTAGCTCCGCCGCTATTCCCACCACTCAAAAACACTAAAATCATTCCTTATAATGTAACTAAACTCACTTAACATATTTTTAAGATCATCATTGTGAATGCTCTAACTTTTCTGGAAGTTGTTTGTTCAAAATATGTTGATCACTAAAACTATATTTTTGTTAAACCTATAAATATATTTTTGTTATTTCATGTGTGTAGAACTCTGTGGAGAAATTGAAGGCACAATATTCAAGCTTAAAAGGTTTTTGCTGTGTGCTATATAGTTTTACATGATGAAAGTTGATTGCATATTGCAAGAAACATGTGTGAATATTTAGATTCAGGCCTAAGTTGAGGGCAATGTTCTTAGAATGTCAACAAGTATAACTTGTAAAAAAATTTATATAATTTGCCAAAATAATAAGTTATAAAAAAAATATGACAATTAGCTGGAAGAAATCTGTCGTGGATTGCTGAAAAGATGTTAATGATCGTCACTAAAGCATGCATGTGATCTATCACTAAAAAATTCATCTCCGATTAGTACCTAAAATTCGTAGGTGATTCCTCATTAAAATTATCATCCACGCTCATTTTTTTTGACAGATTGGCATCTTTATCAATAGATTTTCCGTCACTGAAAGTCCTTTATTTTGTAGTGCTTGATACTAATTTTTTTTTAACAACGCTTGATACTAATAGGATAATTTTTCTAGCACTGAAAGTCCTTTGTTTTGTAGTGATACCGATAGAATAAGTTGTTTTGTAGTGGCTCACCATTATACTCTTGAAATTAGTTTGTGTACGCAAAGTTATTCATTGGTATGGGTGAACAACCTATTTCGCCGCAAAAGCAAAATTTTATATTTAGGTCTTTTGATAAAAAGAAATTAGCATAAAATGGTCTTTTTTACATTAAATACATAAATTGTGTGAAGTTATCTATGGTAAAAAGGAAAAGTGTAAAGATTAAATACAAATGAGTCTTAACATATAAAATACCTTTAACGTGAGAAGAAGTGAAGGAGGAAAAATAAATTTTGAAATTTTTTTCTCCGACTACTTAAAGAATGATATTTAATTATAGAATGTAAAAGAAATAAAATAAATAAATTTGTGATTTTATACTAGAGTAATTATAATACTCTACAATTTTGTAGGGTAATTGTTACTCTACAAAATTACATAATTACTATACTAGTGTAAAATCACAATTTTTATGTTTTTAGATTTAAAACTAATATACGTACTTAATAAATAGGAAAAAAAATTAGAAAAAAATCTTTTTTTACTTCTCACGTTAAAAAGTATTTATACGATAACTTAACTAAAAAAGAAAATACTTATGTTACTACATTATTTAGAAAGAAAATCAGGTCAAACAATATCAAATTTCTGTTTAACCTTTGTACAGAGCTTCAATTTCTCAAATAAAAAATAATAACCATATAAGTGGATAACCCTTTTGACCCCACATATGCATACTTCTTAGTTCTTGCTTATTTTGGTTCCAGATGTACTTCTCCCATAGCTCTTCATTTTATCTTAAAGTGCAAAACATTTTAGATAAAAAAAAATACAGCTCATGTGGACCTGACCTAAATTCCCATCTCACGTGGCCAGTTTCTATTCGTCCCGGTCACGGGCCCAACACGTGCACTAGATAATGCCAGCGGGTCCTACACTTGTATCTTACATGGCAAGGACCACGTCACAAAAGGTCAGCCACATCAGCCCAAAAAAGCATGGTAAGATAGGGTAATTCTTTATTCCAGACCCTAAATTAATAAATTCAGAACACTAGTGGTTAAATGACTTGTACATTCGCATATAAGTTTGTATAATGTTGTGGATTGGAAGGTTTCAGCTCTGGATAATGGACAGTTGTTGGATAGATGGATAGATAACAATCTTTCTCCTAGACTCTTTGAGCATGTGAGAGAAGCTCAAAGCCAATGGTGCATGATCATCATCATCATCATATCAAACTTTATCCTCTTTAACACATAATAAAAGTTGCAGGTATGTTTCCTTTGAATTTTGATATTTTGTTTTCAAAACTGTGTATATGTATTGTATGATCATTTATCTTGGATCTTGGAGTGTTACCACTTGAAGTAGTAATTTTGGAAACATCTGATGTTAAGTTTAACAGTTAACACCTTGTTTTTGTTCAAGAAACTGTACATCAGTTTAAATTTGAAAGATTTAGTTGGTTAATATCTTTGAATGTTAAAAAGATCATATTTTTTCAATTGGGTATATTTGCTTTGACTCAACTTTTAATCCTAGAGTTTGATGTTTGATGTTTGATGTTTGAAGATGTAGTTCAGAGAGCACTTGCAATTGTTTGTTTTTGATCCAAATATTGCATATTTTTGTTTCTCTCTCACTTTTTTTTTTGAATTAGGAACTGAATCTATCTCATTTTTTTGCTAAGGGGTTACACATGTTTTTGACTTATTTTTGTTAATTAGCACCAGATCTTGATCTTTTTACACTAAACCTTGTTGTATAGGGTAAATCTAAATTTGGCAGGTGGAGTCACATTTTAGAAAAATGAGATTAACTGCGTAATGATCAAACTGACTTCCTAAAAAATGCGGAAATTACTCGAATCAAAGATTCATGCGTTTTCACACTTGAAATTAATCAGATCATCTATTAAACGTTGAGTTTGAAACTTGATGTAATTCGGGGGTGAGTTTCGGGGCAAACTATGTATGGCAGGTTGTCACATGATCTGGCTCGTTGAGACGTTTCCATCCATCACTTATAGGCCCATAACTCTAAAAGTGACACGAGTTATGCTATTTTTAAGTTAAGTCAAGTTCTAGCCCATTTGACCGTGGACTAACATAAGTTAGGTCAACTCAAACGAACTCCGATTGGACTCATTCTAGCGGACTAACACGAGTTACGCTATATCTACGTTAGGTCAAGTTCTAGCCAATTTAATAAAATATTATTTAGCCTCCAAAAAAATTATTTTTAATTTTAAATTGCCTAATATATTGTGAGCACTCTTTTATGTATAATTAACCAGTGCTTGGTTTTCTTCCAAGTTAAATTAACTTTCTAGCTATATTAGTTATCTTTCTAGCATTAGTTTTTTCTTAAATAGAATTGTTGTTCACAAAAAAGGTTCCGAAATGCCATATTTAACCCAAAAAATCAAAGTGTATATTTGTTTCAGGTGATTTATGATGGATAGATATTGTGAATACTGTGTGAATTTAAGATCAGTTGTTTACTGTAAGGCGGATGCAGCCTACCTTTGTCTTTCGTGTGATACTAAGGTTCACTTGGCCAATCCACTTTCGAAGCGCCATTATAGGACCCTCATTTGTGACACTTGCAGACGACGCCCAACCTATGTCCGATGTTATGATCATCAGAGGTTCTTGTGTCGTGGTTGTGACCTTAGCCAACACGATGCTTCTTCTCATCATATAAAAAGAGTCATGAGTAGTTATGCTGGCTGCCCGTCTGCCCGCGATTTAGGGGCGTGGTGGGGTTTTGACTTGAGTCGGTTTGGTGATGGTAGTAGCACTCTTGACCCTAAATACGGTTTGAATTCATGTGCCTCTACAAACACAAGTGGTGTCAGTTTAGAAACCAACTTACACATTAAGGTATGTTTCATTTCTCGGATGTTAAATGGGCAGTGTTTGCAGGTTGGGAGATCGAACCTGAAAATTGTGTCACACATAAATCCTAACACGAGACAATTTTCAAGGGTTGACGCGAAGAAAACGTGTTTAACTCAAATTTTATCATATATATTTTGTAAATAATACTTATATTACAAGTTTGAACAAATATTACAATCGTATATAGTATAAATGTGTTTACATTATAAAACTTGATACTCTTTAATCATACATCTTTTAACTTTTTGTATAAAAATACTTAAATCCGTTTAAGTAATGGGACATTCCAAAAAAAATTAGGTATAAGATTAAATGATTTGACCCACGAACCTGTCAACACAACCTGTTTGGCTAATCATGCACACAGGTTAAACTGAAATTGACTTGAACCATTTAGACTAAACCACAACTTGTGAATTTTGTACTAGGCTTATTTCATGTTTTCATATCGTAATCGAATAGTGTGATGTTTATTCTTGATAAAGGTTAGTTTTAATATCGTAATCGAATATTGTGTTGTATGGTTCAATTTTTTGTCAATAGGAAATATGTGGTGGTATGCAATCGGTCATTCTTCAACAACTTGTCGATTTGTTAAGATTTCAAACGACATTGGATGTTGATCAGATTCCATCCGTTATACGTTGCGAGGATCACAAAGTGGGTCCAAACGATGTTGATCAAACCTCTCAACAATTCTGGCTTGGCGAAAAGCATTCTGAACACCATGAAATGATTTTGGATCCTTCTTCTTCGCCTTTCTCACAATTGGACCGTTTAGAGTCTGAAACCGATCTCCCAGGAGACCCGTTTTGGCAATGCAAAAGTCGGGTTCCGAGCGGCCAGGTTTCTCCATTCCTATGCTTCTTTTAGTCCAATTGTTATCTAAACTTGTATATTTGTTTTACCCGGAGGAAATATTAATTACTAGGTAATAAACTGTTAGGCCCAATAACGTTTTCTTTACCACAAGCAGACATGTATATGAATACTGGGCCCAAATCTAGGCCCATTGGTTATACTTTGGTCGTAGGCTAGTTAAAAAAATGTGTTTGGACAATTAGACCTGTACCCTGTTCAGCCTGACTCAAACTCGGATACAGGCCCGGTTAGGCCCAGTTCCTAAAAAAAATACCACAGACTTATTATTTTTAACATTTAAAGTTTACTGCTATTATTTCAAAAATTTTACTCTTGTAGCTTTAATTAACGATAGCTGTTTATTTATATTCATTTTATCAATTAACATTAATCAATTCGATTTTGAGTTCATTTGGATAGTGATACAAAAAGACGATACCAAATAGTTTAGTACAAAGATTCTGTTGATTAATTTATAGCTTTAATTGATATGACATTTCCTTATTTTTTATCCTAAACTGGGAAGTAAGACAAGTACATGGGTGCATTGGGTTACTAGCATATAACATGGATGTTACAGATCACAGAAGCAGAAAAAATGAAAAAATATGATTGATATAAGGAACTCAAAAATAGAAATGAGGGATACGTATACGGTATACATCCTTAACATGGGCTCCCATTATTAGTGTCAAACCAATAGCGATTCATACAAGCTAAATCCTTTAATCGATAAAATAGGCCAAAAAAAACTTTAATTTAATTAATTCATTTTCTTTCGTCAAAATTCAAAAAAAGTATAAATATTTAAGGAAATAATAACTATAAAAAGTTATCGGTAACAATTACTTTTATTATATATAAAAATATATCCTGGCCATGTGCATCTTTAATTTGTGTTTGAATGTCTATGTAGCTTTGGTCTCAAAATATGCAAGATCTTGGTGTATGCGAAGAAGAACCATCATGCTTGGATGATTTGAACATACATGATATCGATCTCACGTTTCGAAACTTCGAAGAACTCTTCCGAATCGAGCAAGAACCTATAAGACTGGATCAGGTAAATTCATTACCGATAACGTCATAAGGGGTCTTCATAACCGTTGAGATTGACTGAACTGTTTGGTCAGCTTGAGATCCAATCGGTTTGGTTTTGGCGGTTTTCTAGTTTAATGGTGGTTAAGTTAACCAAACTTAAAGTTTAACTTTTTTTATTTTTTTATATTTAGAAATATTCAATTATGTATATTTAAAAAGTTAAACGTTGGTTCGGTTAACGCAACCGAACCTAACATTTAACTTAACTTTTTGGTCAGTTTGAAAACCAAACACTGTTTTGGCGGTTTTCTGGCTTAACGGTGGTTGTGTAAACCGAACCTAAAGTTTAACTTTATTATTTGTGTTTTTTTCAATTTTCGGGATATATAATTATGTATATTTATTATTATAATCCTAAACTATCTTTTTTATTTTAAAAGTTTAAGATACACTAACGTTTTGAAAAAAAAAACCTTGGTTCACACCGTCGAAACAAAACCGCTAAACCGCCAGCCAGTAAAACTAGTTTGTTTGGTTTGTTGTTTAGCCCACTTGGTAGAGGCATGAGCGACCTTGGGGTGGGCGGGAGGACCACCGGCCAGGGCCGGTATTTCGAAAGACACGTTATTTAAAAAAACGATATGTATATGTAAAAAAATTAATAGGGTATACCAATACAAACACTAACATATATAGATGCATTTACAAAACTATTCTTATGGTTTAGATGTGTTATTAGTCCATTGGCATTAGGTTTAGACCTTTAATGAGCCCAATACTCAATTTCGTTAAGGCCTGAGAGTACGTTTTTTCAAGCTCGAATAGGGTACACGAAATTCTTAGGGCCTGCCCTAAGTAGAGGCACTTGCCTCTTAGAGGGGAGGTCTCAGGTTCAAACTTGGGTAAGGGTGTAATTTAGGATTATTGGTTTGAATAGAGTAGAGTAATATTTATCGTTCAAAAAAAAACAAAGCAGCTAGTGTTGGTTAATCTTCTTATTATTGCAGGATAAGTTCAAAACCGCTCCCATGACCAACTCCGAGTCATCACCAAAGAAAGCGCGATACGCTTCTCATCCCATTCCATTCTCTCATTCAATACTCGGCGCTGAAAGCAGTGGAACCGCGTGCATTGATAGTGGTACGTCACCCTCGCATGGATCATTTGAGCACCATGAGTCAACAGAATTGGAAGGAAACAAGAACATTCAGCAGTATGCAACCATTATATTGTTTGTAGCCTTATAAGTTCATTTTTGTTTTGAAATCTGCTAACTTTTGTTGGGTTTTGAGTTTATCATCAGGGAAGATTCAAAACAAGGCCAATGTGGCTACAAAAAAGCCCGTTCCGACACACGAAAACGAACGAAATCGCAGAATTGGAAGTTTGAAAGCCATGGATCTATTACAAGAAGCTTCTGAAAGTCAAAATGTTTAAACTTTTAGTTCATTGTTTGTTGTAGATCCTAGTAATTCCTATGCCATGAACATCACTACAAGTTTTGTTGTTTATGATATAGATTATTTACCTTTAATCTTGGTCCCCAAATGTTTAATCACCTAGTGTTTGGTTAGCACTTGGCAACACTTACCACCCACGACCCACCAGCAACTCGCCTAGGCTTTCATTTAACTTATCAGAGCTATCTTCGAAAATTAAAAATAAAAAAATTGGCCGTTTGCGAGATAAAATATTAGCTCTATTCATTAACCCATTGTATTTGTTTATTGATTTGGGTCAAGTCACTAAAACAGTTGGGCTTCTGAATTTGATTGGCATAAATAGTTAGGCTTTAAGATTTTGTTTATAAATCTAGGCCCTTTAAGTTTTTTCTCTTTAAATACACACATATATATGGGAATGATAAAATGAAAACCCACTTAAGTTGAGAAAACTAAAAACCTTTGTAAAAACCCAATGTAACATTTTTATTTTTTCTAAAAAAAATTGAAAAATGTAACATACATATATTTGAACATTTTATAAAAGAAAAATTAAAAAGCGCTGAGTAGTTTATTTTTTAAAAAATGTTAAAAATTTCATGTTACATAATATATATATCCAAAAAATGTAACATACAAACTTTGAACAATTTTTTAAAAAAAAGTAGGCGTTTTTTACATTTTTTTATAAAAATGTTCAAGTGCATTTATGTTACATTCCTTGTTTTGTTAGAAAAAAAATAAAAATATTACATAGGATTTTCTTGAGTTTTCTTAACTCAAGCGGTTTTTGTTTTATCTTTACCATATATATATACTATATATAAATATATATATAATATATATATATAATATATATATATATATATATTCCGGGCACTATTTCGATTTAGGCCCAGAGCAATTGCCCACCCGGCACTTGCTCTGGACCGTCCCTGTAACTTATCTTATATCTATAGGAGTCAAATAAAACTCTAAAAGAATATAAATAAAAAAGAGAAAGGATCCGAAATATATTTTCAATACATACAACCTTTTAATCGCTTTATTCGATAAAATACATGTTTCTATAGTCATATTTTATGATATGGCTATTCAAATATAAATATTGCAAGATTTGTGTTGGGTATGTTTATTTTTACAGACTCAAAACACACATTTACACAAAGCTGTGGGGATAAGCTTGTTACCATGTTGTTTTCCTCTATTTGGTATGTCACAAGACTGTTTAAAACAACCATCAAGTGGTCTCTATAAAGTAACTTTTTTCTGTTTAAATACACTTTTAACGTGAAAGTTATAGTGATTCTTCCAACAACCAATCTAATAAATTTTATAAGTATCAAAGTTAGATATTGAAAAAATTAAGATTGTTACTCTATAAATATTTGTAAAATATGAAAGTTATACTTATTGAAATATTACTAAAACTAAATTCTTTAAATTGTACTCCATAATACATATATATTGTTTTAATATATATGCATTTAAGAACTTGTTGAATTTGAAGAGATCCTGATTGTTTGTCTTTTAAGAAAGTATTATTAACTAAATAGTTTTAATCAAACTACACATATAAAGTGATTATGTGATGGGAATGTTTTGGGGGTTGAAGAAATGTGGGAATCAAGTGTGGGTATACATATTACACACCAAACAAAAGGGTTTTTAGAAGTGATGGCAACCTATGAATGAGAAGATGATAAAGACTAAGTTAAGAGTTGTATTAAAGAAGCAAACCTTTGAATTCAAAGCTAGAAATCAACACCTCCAACTAATGAATCATTCAACTAAACTTCTAAATGAAGCATTTTACATCCATTGTTCATCTATTGAAATGTCCCTATTCATAAGTACAAGATTTCAAATTATAATTTTTTTTATTTGACGCAAATAATCTGTTAATGTACAAATAATAGACTAAGGGGTTGTTTGGCAACTTCTGAATGGTTAAGTGTTCAACTAGTAAGAGGTCTGAACCATTAAGTATTGAACAAGTAAAATGTATGAACCGTTAAAAGCTAGTATAATGTTTAATCGTTCGGATGCAAAGGTCTAACTAATTTAATATACATTTAATATACAACAAAAAAGAACTAATATAATGCTTAACCATTCAAAATCATTAACATCTTTAGGATCTTCTGATCTGTTTATGATATTACACATAGAAAAATAGTCTCAACTAATGTCAAAAGCAAATTTAATATACCCACACATGACTTATGCCACAATGAGTGCAAATTATTTTTGTAGGGTTCTATAACTTGGCAAGTGTGGTTAGTATACGTCAAGCAATTTTTAAATTCTTTCTTTTCTACCCTAAGAGATTCATATGTTTCCACTTTAAGTTAATTACACTTATATGTATAACTATAAGTAAACATAAGTTGTATAGGTATTATTATCTAGTGGAGTTAGACATGATCAGATGATTCCGTTAGTGGCACGATGATACTTCACTAGTCCGTCGGTGATCTAAATTTTTTGTTCAAAAATCAGATGATCCAATAAAACATTATGTTATTTAAGTTGGAGCATCTTCAAAGCTAAACATTTCAAACGTCACAAACGTATCATGCCAGCTGCTAAATCAAACTAATTTCATCTCTAACATTATATCATTTTTTAAAAATAATTTTAAATATTAAATAAACGTGACATGCCTACGTGTACTTCAGGTTGACTTCCCGCCAAAATCACATTAACCTCAACTGGTTACAACTAGTCCAGTCAGAAAACCAACAGTCCAACTACTTTTATCCCCTAAAATGACTAAAACACCCCTCTCAGCTAGTAACCCAATAAAAGTTTACGAGGTCAAGAATGTAAAATTACAACATCCCGTTGGATATATCCGTTACGTAATAACGGCCTAACGGATTTAGATATATACATATAACCTCATACACACACTCTCTCTCTCTCTAAAAATGCCTCCATCTCTCTCTCTCTCTAGATTAATCAACAAATTATCAACAATTTCGATTCATGAATCAAGAATCATGCAATACAATCACTAAACACTGAAATTCAACCTTCAATTTACGTTTCTCCATAACAAAATCATTGAGAAAATGCAGAGTTACACCGATTTTTCATACGGTAATGATGACGACAGCAAGCTCTGGTCATCGTTCATCCACCGATCAAACGGTGGCGCGTATGATGAATTTAACACACCGTTGTACTCGCCGATCTTCTCCGTAACTCCACCGGTGGTCCTCGATTACGATCGAGCAGTGGCGCATGTGAAAAACTCGCCGGAATTCGCACCGTTTCAAGACCTAATTGACCGGCGAAACTGGTGCCTGACAAACCTCCGGCTCAGTTCCAAAGAAGCGGAATCACTCCGGCAAGAGAATATTAATCTCCAGATGATGAATTCGGAGCTAAACAAGCAGTTATCTCAGTTGCAACAGGTTTCGGTTCGGTTTCGGATTCGGTTCCGGTTTCGGTTTCTTCTGTTGTGAATTATTTTGGACGGATGAGGATTGGGGAGAAGGAACGGCGGCGAGTGAGAAACGAGTGGCGCGTGGAGTGGAGAATGTGGATCCAGTTAAGAAAACGGATGTGGAGCGGGTTAAGTTGCCGAAGAGTATTTCTGTTAGGTCTAATGGATACTTGAAGACGGTTGGAGCGAGTGATGGAGGCTCGGGTCGGGTTCGGGCTGCACGGGCTGTGGATCTGGTTAAACTTGGTTCTGATATGGTATATTCTAATTTTAATATTTTATGGACTTATTGGATTGAAAGTTTATTTTTACTTGATTTGATTTTAGGGTCGATTGACGGACAAAAAAAATTAGTTAAATTACAGTTTTTTTCTTCATGTTTATACCATTTGAGACATAGGAATGTTAATTATTTGAATCGGACTCGATTAATGTAACATCCAGATTTGAATAATTCTTTTTCGAACCAAATTTCTAAATCGAATTCGAATAATTCTTTTTCGATTTTAAATATCTAAACTCATTTAATTCGAATAACCCGAATTTGCATCACATAAAATATTTTTTATTATTTTTTATATAATATGTATATGGGATTTTGAGCTATATCCAAGTTTTTTATATTATATATATAAATTAAATGTTTCCTTAAGGATTCTTGTTTTGATATTTTGAAGTTCTGAATTATCCATCTGTATCTATATATTAAAACTCATGGATGATGATAGTATTTATTAGTTAGTTATTATAGTTACTTTTAAACTCGTTTTGTTTTTCTTTTATAACTTTTTAAAGTATGTAGTTTTGTAAAATTCGAGTATGTCATCGTGACGTGCTTGTTTTTATCAATCTCTCGATATGAAGTTTACTCAAAATCGAGTTGTGAATAATAATATACAACTGATTAAAGCAAAAACGTATATGTCATTAAAAATGTCTCACGCTTTTACTAGTTTTGTTTATTTTTTTAGACTTTATTATTTAATTTAATTCTATTTTATTTTTGTTTATTAATATTTTTTGTTTATTCAAATAGACACGAATTCAAACCAGATTTTAATAAATCTTATTCGAATCGGTTTTTTATAAATTTGAATTTAGTTTCTAAATTTTCAAACTCGAATTTACCCAAATTCGATTCGATGAACACCTCTAGCCTGTAGCTTGCACAAGATGAATCAATAATGCAATTTGTAACTTTTTAATTGTTAAGTATTCTTCCATGATGCCTGCCTAATAATGTTGAATTATTCCCTATTTGCATGCACCCTAATTCAATAAAACATTATGATGTTAAAACTCAATCAGCAAAAGGTGTATGTACGTGGGAAGAAAGAGGAGGAACCATTGGAGCTGAAGGTATACAATCAAGGTATGACAAAGACTGAATTATGCAACAAATGGCAACAAACTGGTGCATGCCCATATGGAGATCACTGTCAATTTGCACATGGCATTGAGGAACTCAGGCCTGTCATACGCCACCCACGCTACAAAACCGAAGTCTGTCGAATGGTCCTTGCAGGTGACCCATGCCCGTATGGTCACCGTTGTCATTTCCGCCATGCTCTCACTGAGGAGGAGAAGCTCATGAGATGAACCACCACAGAAGCAGTTGTCCACTGGTATATGATCTCTAAGGCAATAACTATATCTTTTTAAGTTTCTTTAATAGAATCCTTTTTCTAGTAACAGAAATGATAAAGGAGAAGATCAAGTGACACACTGCTATAAGAAAGTAAATAGATATAGTCTTGTAATCACTGCATTAACATTTGATTTGAGTTGAAAGTGATTATTAGATATTGAAAGCAAGTGTTGTAATGCTGAAAGGGGTAAGCTTGGTGGGTGCATAATGGATTAGTTTGGTGGTTTCATTCATCATCTCTGTCCCCAAGCACTCCATTTATATCATAGTTACATTTTTTTGCCTACATGTGATAATATTTTATATGTTTCATGACCGGAAATTTGAGTTAGCTTATGGTACTTGTGTCTCACATCCATCATTGTGTCTAATGCTAAAATATTATATAAAGAGAAAAACGTGTTAAATGCAAAACCAAGTTTACTTAAAAAATTTAGTCTTTATATCCATTTTGTTGTCCAATTACTATAAATTATAGAGAGAAAAGTGTGTTTAATAGAAAACCAAGTTTAAGAGTGTGTTTGGGATTAAGTTTGAAAACTACTTATTGGCTTTTTCAACGCTTTTTGTTTTGGATTTTTGAAGATGAGTAAAAAGTTGTTTTTCAAAAGCCACAAAACCTTACTTTTTAAATAACTTTTGGCTTTGTGAACATAAAATTACCAATCTAACATAACATTTTAAAAAGCAACTAAACATGGAAATTTATCATATCCTTTTTGGCCATTTTACTTTTCACACTACAAAATCTATCCAAACACTTTTTTAAGAACTCTTTTTTGAAGATTTTATAAGTTAATAAGCATTTTAACAAAAAAAAAACACTTTTAGTGTTAAATAAGCAATCCCAAACCTATATAGATATTTATACATAATATTTTATATATGATACATAAAAAAAGCGGTCTTTAACCACCTATTTTCTCAAGTGATTTGTCTTTGTACACTACTTATAACTGTGTATATAGGTTTTGTTCTTCTATACTTAAATATATATACAGTTTTTTTTTAATATGTGGTATCCAAGGTTATAGTTGTTCGTTGTTACACATGTAAAGATTAAAATGTAAATAAAGAAAAGTGGAAATATTAACTAGTAGATGACTTGAAGTCGGAAGGCCTATATGTACAAAATCAGGCCCACACAAGGCCCAAGCTCAAATAACTTTCTAGCAGCTAGCTATAGGTTACTCGTTTCTTTATAACTTTTCAGAAAAAAAAAAGGTTTAGGGCCGCTTATTTACCTCTTAATGGGCTTTTAATAATTCAAACATTTTACTGTTAGCACTTAATAGTTAGTTTGTTTCGCAAGCAGTGTCTGAATGGTTCAGACATTTGCCTCTGAATGGTTAAGATTTATATCTAATCTGAATTGGCCAGATATTTGCCTCTGAACGGTTAAGTATTATACTGACTCTTAATGGTTCAGACCTCTTATTGGTTCAACACTTAATGGTTTCAGACCTCTTACTGATTCAGCACTTAACCATTCAGAAGTTGCCAAACGGTCCCTTGGTGTTTATTTTGTTAAAGCGTTCACATCCAACCCCCCAAATTATGTGAGAGGTTTTAATTTTTGAAAAGTGTTTGTAAGTTATTTGTGAGTAGATGTGAGAGAAATATTATTATTAATCTGTAAATTTGAGGGGAAATTGTTTATCCTTTATAATTTTATAATATATTTTGAAAATACGTGTGAGTGGAAGAGAAAAAAAAACGTAAGCATCATTCTGAAAATGTAAAAAAATTATTTACAAGCCATAGCTCTAAATCGAATTATCATTTTAGGAAGGTTTACCCTTGACCTCTATATGTTGCCTTATCAGTTGACGCACTCGAGTGCCCTCGGACTCCAGCTTTGTAGCGCGCTTTGTTAGTCAAGCAACAAGTTGTCATATAATGATGTATGAATTATTATGAATCAACGCGCTTTGTATGAATTAACGAACGAAATAGGTATGTTTAAAAAAGTATTCTTTGCATATAAGTATAATGCAAAGAATACTTTTTAAACTTGCCTATTTATTAATTCATACAAAACATTTCTGATAACATTTTGCTATCTTATACACCATTTTAGGATAACATATTCTTCATAAAAAGTAGTATGGATATGTTTTGGACAAAGAAAATATTAACTTTATAAGTATGTAACTGATATTATTAAACTAAATGCAGGATCAATTTTGATGTAGTTTGCCAATGTATATCTTCATAGGGGGAAGAAATATGGGAACATTGGGTTAGTGGAAACTTGCAAAGAATTTTCCAAGCAAATGTATAAGAAAAAATGTTTCTTTTTTCATGCATGTTTATTTGTTTCTTGATAAACTATTAAAGTGTTTATTTGTTTCAAGATTTCAATTTAATTTTAATTTTCCATTTTTTATCAGATGTTATTTTAGTTTATGTTGATATGATCAACTATTGTTACTTACCTTAATTTCTTTGTTTAAATCGAATGCTAAAACGACTTTTTTTTTGTGTAAACATGTTTAAAAGAGTTTAGAATTTATCAAAAAGCCTTGGTAGTATTACCTTTTTAAGAAGGATAAGTGGGAGATTTAATAGCAAGAGAACATAACTTATCATTGTAATCATATAATATCTAAAATTGACCACTATGTATAGACTAATATGATAAAGTAATTGTGTATCCATAAAAAGTAATTTCACAATACTACTTATAACCTTTGCAAAGAAAATCAACACGAATCAAATTAAAACTTGATAAATGAGGAATGAGTTTTAATGTATATTTTTCAGGCATCAAACGTTAATTTTATGTATATTTCACCTAATAATGAGAAAAGAGTTTTAATGTATATTTTTCAGGCATCAAACGTTAATTTTATATATATTTTCACCCAAAAATATTTACATACAAATTTAATGAGGAACTGATTATTCAAATGGTTGACCATATATGGACCAATGAGGATGTGAAAGAAGAGTCAAGAAAATAGCAACTTTCACTTTTTTGGAATTTACATTTAAAACTATTTTTTTTAATTAAACTTTATTAAAACACACCTACGACTCAAAAGGGCAAAAGGCAAAAACATACACGAGTGCCTTCGACCCAAGCGGGCAAAAAGTAAGAAATTACAACATTAACAATGGGTATTTACACCAATCCTCCCAACTGAGGTATTTGAACGAAGACCTATTCTTTAACCAAACGAAACTTCTAGATTTGACTTCTCCTAACACTTCATGCGGACTATGTTTCATACTTTGAAAAGCCATCTTGTTTCTTCCTTTCCAAATACTAAATATTTTTTTGAGTCTTCGTAATAATAAGGAAAGCACAAGTTGTACAAAATCACACAAATTATTATTTGTCGCATTAATTTTTTGACTGTCGTATTTAATTTCTTAGCTATCAGTTTTTTTGGAAAAGTGAACTTCACTAAACAAGCACAAACCTGAAAATCGGGACGGCCACAAAACAAACAATTACATAATTATAAATTTACATCATTCTTCCCAAGTGACAAGTTTGTGTTTGGACTATTTTTGAACCATAGAAAGCTCACCGCCTTGACGTTGTTAAAAATATCTTCAACCTTAGAGCTTTACTCGTGAAAATTAACTCGTTTCTAGTTTTCCATAACCTCCAGTAGGCAATAATCACTATCCCATGGTATGCTAACTTTTCCTTCCCATTCAAACCGCAATGGTTATGATTCTCCAAGATGTCCCGTAACGTAGAGATACAACATTTTATTCCATCTGCTTATCTTATGCCATAGCACCGTAGCCACACAGCAAGCAGTGAAGATGTGCTTGATAGTCTCGGTTTCCGAGCCGAAGAGAGGACACAACTCGTTCACAACCGGGACATCCCTCTTCATTAGCACTTCCTTCGTGGGAATTCTGCCCAGTTCAGCCCTCCAAGCGGAATCCACATCGGACTCGTAAAGTCTTTTTTATATATCCAACGCTAAACTCACCCTCCTTATTGCCGATCCAACTCCATTTATCATCTTTATTTTCCAACATGACCTCGCGCATAAGCGAACACAAACTGGCCCACTTTGCTAACTCAAGATTCGTAGCTGGAGCACTTCTCCACCTCCAAGCTGCATCTGGGTTCGAAATAGCATTTTTTTATCCATCTCTAACCGGAACAGGTTAGGAAAATATAATTTAAGTGGTTCCAGCTTCAGCCAAGGATAAAGCCAGAAATAAATTCTTGACCCGTTCCCCACAACCCCCTTCATAAAACACCTGAAAGTTGCCCTTACCACCAAAGGTTTCGAATCGAGTTTAGCAAGTTTTCCCTACACCCCATTCAGCGCAGCACGAGATGGTAAAAGACCCCACGTGCGTCCGAACCGAAATAATCTTATCCCAGAGGCTATCTTTCTCGGTCTTAAATCTCCATCCACGCTTCAATAATAATGCATCATTAATATAGTTTAACTTCTTTAACCCAATACCTCCAGCCTACTCTGGAGACGCAACCCGGTCCTAAGCAACCCGATAGGTTTTTGAAGCGTCATTCGAAACACCCCATAAAAACATCCTGATCATCGACTCAAGTTTTTTTATATGACACCAACCGGATCTTTATACAGCGAAAAGTAATAATTTGTCAACTAGATGACAAATTATTATGTTTTCCCTCAATTTGATGATAAATTATTATGTTTTCCTTATAAAATGGAAGTTCATGTACCAATTTATGCATCTAATATTCAATTTTATATCAATTTCTCTGAGAATTATCCTTTGTCTATCTTTTGTGCTTCTGCGCTCGATAATTTTGTTTTATTTTTGGAATAATTGTGTGACGCTATTCACACACGATAATTTTTGTTAAGAAAAAGTGTAAGTTTGTACATTTTCAAGATTAACAACTTATGTAGTCATATAGATTTTCTAATTCATGATGATGTACACTTTCACCTTAAGCATTCAAGTGTGTTAAAAGAAAGTTGAGCTTTCAAAAGGATCGAATGGGACTTGTATAAATGGTGCAATAACTATGATGTCTTTTACATCATGTTTTGGTCACAACTTGTACCCCCAACGTTTAGTGTAAGTTTATGTCGTGAACCTTTCTGAAAACTCTTCTGTTATGTTTACTGACGGATCTTGAACGTTCAAATGGGGGATAGAGGTTGAAGTTTTAAAGAAAAAAAAGGTCGGACTCAATACATATAAATTTTTGAAAATTTTCCATCAAACTTTCAAAAATTTTCGAAAGGAAAAAACAGTTTTGGGGGGGGGGGGGGGGGGGGGGGGGGGCTACCTGGCCATAGCTAAGATCCTCCCCTAATTATGTTAGTATCTTAAAAAAAAACTTTGGGATGGTTTTAAAATATAAATTAATATTTAACTATGTAAAAAAGGTTAAAAATGTGGGTGTCATCGATTTCCAACCGAGCCAGTATCAGGCTCGCCTCCAACTTGAGACAACTCGTGACTTAGGTAGCCACTCATCATTATTAGTTATATATATTTTTTATCAAATAAAAAGCGAACAAGAAATTATAAAAGCTTAGAACAACCACCAAATCACATGGATACAAAGAACTTAGTTGATATCTGTGAGCGAACAAGCAAGTTAATCAAGCCAAATCATCTCAAATTACTATCTAAACGAGCTACCTCCAACTCGGATACAACAAAATAACTCACGCAAGCTCAGGTAAATCTCAAGTATTAGACGATTTAATTTATACGAGATGACGGACTATTTATGAGCTATTTGAAAAACCATGTATATACCTTATTTTAGGATATGGGAACGAAAGATCTAGCGATGCAAGTTTGTTAATGGTTAAACAAAGTTTCAAGTTATCTAACCATGTTAAATTTCATTGGTGAAGTATGAAGAGCAAAAGTTGGAGGGGAGAAAGTGTAAATAGTAGTATGAAAGGGGTGTTATCAGAGAGACGATATAATCAACGCGCCGCCCACGTGTCCACAAAAATGAAGACAAGGAGTGGACAGGAGGTGCTATCTTCACCGATCGGTGTAGGCTAGGCTTCTCGAGTGTCAAATGATTGAATATTTAAGAGATCATATTTATTTTAATAAAGAATTGTTTTTTATAAAAGCCAATAAAAAAATCATCCGGATAAATCTAATAACAAAAGGTAATCTATGCATTTGAGAACACATACAACGCTTGTGACCTGATCTGTCACCATTACAGAGAAAACTCACCGTTCGACGACACATTATGGTAAAACCTGGGCTCCACCCAAAGTTTTTTTTTTCTCTAAGCGTGACTCGAACCTATAACTACCATTTTAAAAAGTCATGGAGCAGCCAATGCACTAGAGGGTTATCAGCAAACGTTGAATATTACTTTACTATGCTCCTAACGTCTAATTGCGCCAAATTATCATAATCTACCTATGACAGGAATTTGAATCATGTCTTTCTCTTCATGTGGCAAAAGCCTTTGTTACTATGGGGTGTGAAATTCTGACACGACCCGAAAACACAAAACGAACTTAACACAAAATTCACGGGTTTGATTTTGTCTAAACGGGTGCGGGTCAGTTTCAAGTTGAACTTGCGAACCAGTTTAGCTAAACGGATTGGGTTCGGGTCAACCCGGTCGGATTCACGGGTTGACACGTTTAATTCATTTATGTTATATTATATTTTTTCACAATATATTTTATGTCACAAAACAAATTAAGTATGTATTTTATGACATAGATATAACTTAAAAAGAGAAAGTAATATAAGATTTTATAATTTAATGTAATCGTATTATATACAATTGTGTTTTTTATATAGTAAATTATAATTTTAATATATTATTTGCAAACAAAAACTTAAAAACTCTGGTTGAACGGATCATGTTCGGGTTTATATTTATTACACGAAAAAGGGTACAGGTCGTGTTTGTGTTTGAATTCGTCTAAAATTTTTGGATTCAAGTCAAGTTAAACCCGTAAACACGACCCATTTAGCAACCCTCTATTTATAACCTAGCGAAAACTGGCATGTGGCTTAAAAGATCATGTCATTAAGAAAACCCATTCTAGCTCTTATTTTAGTGTTTCTAAGAATCATCAATGTTAGATATTTCAAACGACTATAAACATAACCATTAACCAATATATTAGATTTACTTCAAACATCCACAAACATCTATTTCATCTTCAACATTAAATGTTTTTCCAAACATCATTTAAAATATAAAATAATATTATAAATTATATATACACATGTGTGAGGGAGATATGAGAGCCTTTTCGCTATTATGCCACCATAAAATTTATTACAGCCTATTTTTTCTTCTTTTAATGCACTCTGAAATAATAAATTAAGAGATTATAAAAATGTAAGAGCTTAACGGATTTGATAATTGATTGGAAAAGAGTAAGTTTCGGTCAAGTTAAGAAATTAGTTTGACATGTGAACCTTTGTGTACTTTTGATAATTGTGTTGTTGAAGAAATTTTAATATTTTCACCTTTTTAACCTTTAAGGTTTCTTAACTTAAAAAGCAAAATCATTAGAAACTTATCTTCATTTGTTTTAATATAAAGATGGTATAATCTTATTAGCTATTTAAATCTAAATGACAAATGCTTTTTATTAATAAAATAATATAATTAAGTTTTAATATATACTTACTATAATTATTTAAATTAATTTTAAAACACTTTCTATTGAAACCAAGTAAAGCAAGAAAGATTGTGGTCGGATCAATGTATCGTCCTTCAAAACTATCAACTCGGAAACTATAAACTCAAATGTCGTGGTCAATGAAGCAAATGAAGCAAAGAGTAGCCCCATGGTCAATGTCATGGTCCGACCGTGGTTCGACCATCCAATCAGTTGCTGACTTTTAATTTTTTTCATGAGAAGCAATCGAGGGCTTAAATAAAATTCTGTTGAGATTATACATATAGTAACACTAAAAGAAATGTTTATGGAGGGTTGTTGATCTCCATGGGTATACCATGGGTCCGCCGATGCATCCAACGATTGGATAAGTTCATCTATCACGTGCTTACGACTCGACTCTAATATGTGCGGTCGAAGGTGATCACTACCTTATTAATGAGATGTTGAAGTGGGGATCATTGTCATCTTATGATCTTAGTGTGTGACAATGAAGTGGTGATCAATACCATCTTAGTAAGACTTTGTAACGATGATCTCTACCCGATTTTAAAGAGAAGATGGTAAAGAACAATCATTGGTGAGAGACGCGTAGATGGCTATAATGTGGATTTTGTTAAAAACCCATCCAGACCAGTTGAACCACTATAATCATGTTTATATGATGATATATCTCTAGTTATGACATCTTTATTTATTATTGTTTAACATTAACATCTTTATAGGAAAAAATATGTCTTGAGTTTATCCATCAAACCATGGCAAGTTTTTTTTTAAGGTCCAACTAAATTACTAGGTAAACATTCTAGGATACCCCTAATCGAGCAAATGTATTCTCTCCTCCATAATAGTCTGAGTTAAATGCATACCCGAGTCACCAAGCCACCGGTTTCGAGGAAAACCCGCCCGCCCGAAGACTCACTCCGTTAAACCCCGGTTCGGCTCAGTTTCGAACTGACGACCTCCTGAGAAGCTTAATCCTAAATTTTATTGCCACTACCAACGTCTTTCAAGTTATGATGATAAAAATTAACTTAATACTTTAAAAAAAATTGACTGACCACTTGACCAACTTATAACAACAAACTTCGCAAGTTTTACATTAACCCTTGTATAATGTACTGACCGAATGGAATAAAAATTTGGTAAATTGGTGTATCATGATGTAACATGAACGTAGACGTGATGGAAGGATCGAAGCGACGGCCAGGATCTAAAGTCATAGTAGATAAGTGGCCAGGTGTGTGATTGTAACTTTTTGGTTTTCAACTAATGGGTCCCCAAGTTTGGTTATTGCTTCATAATAAGTCCAAGTGCTTTCATAAAAGTCAACTTCGAAGACATTTTACTATCAATCATATGTCGATCAATAGCTTCTTCCATTTATGTTTTTTATTTTATTTTTCAAAAGTTGAGCGAATTTTTTAAAAAAAATAAAACCTTTTCTAAAGTCAAAAGTGAATCATGTGGAAATTACTATGATTGTACTATTTTTATTAACCTTCTACTATAACATATATATTATTATTATTATTATTATTATTATTATTATTATTATTATTATTATTATTATTATTATTATTATTATTATTATTATATTAAACTTTAAAAGACAAGTCATACATGTATGTATTTCTCATAACATATAACTGTTAATAAACTTTATATGCTTTATTTTATTTTTAAGAAGTACCATGTAATAAGATTGTTTCCTTATTGGCTAACACACATGCACATGCTTAATAAAGAGAATAACCCGAAGTGTTATACAGTCATTTTCCTTTTTTATGATATGAGATTGTGTTTGTACTAATGATCAATATGAAACATGACTTATATAGTGGAGGAGTTAACCCAAAAATTCATAAGTATTCTCATTTTTTTATTTTGATTTAGTGGTATCTTTTGTATAAAAGATAAAATTTTACACTACGTAGACGAAGTTGAAGGGTATTTTTACACTATGAAGACGGAGTTAAGGTTATACATTGCTCGCCCTTGGACCATGGATAGATCTATAAACTATTTACGTTACAAGTGGTTTTGGTTTTATAGAAAGATAACGCACCTTTTTACTTTTAAAAGTGTATTATACTTGCATTTCATACTACACCAAGACATTCACTAGGTTTATATAATGTAAAGTTGTAAGTTTATAAGGCCATTTACTATAGTTTCATAATTCTAGTTGTAAAAATTGCATTGTTGCCTAGCATGATAAGAGGGGTTAGACATTCTCATGATTCCTCCATGCACTACATACATTTTTTATCTCAGTTAGTTTGATACTTACTCTCACGTCAACATCAATCATAAGAATTAGAAAGAGTTCCTCTCTCAGTGACGAAACTAATAATTGTCACGTGTACATCCGATGAAACAAAGATCCTAATGAGACGTGCACCTTCTCCACTACAACCACCGAGCTTTTAGCACCAACATCTATATGGCGACGATAATTAATCTTAAGATTCTTAATGTAATCAACAAATAGTAGATATCTTTCAAAGAAGGTTATAAGCTCTTGCTTCTTTTTATATATTTCATTCTTTATAGGAAACGTAAGCTTTTTTTAAAGCTAATTTCTTTTAATTTCTGTTATCTGTAAGACATAAATTCTATAACTTCTTTTTTCAAACTCAGATATTTAAAAATTTTGCATTTACCAATAGATCTCTGAAAATTCATGACATTGAGATGTTGATGACCTGACTAAATTCGTTCATTATTTTAAAATGACTTAAAAGCTATAATATTAATAATGAGTAATTTGGACGTGGGTAAAAGGGAAAAAGGAAAGTTGGGAAATAAGACTATTCCATTGTCTTGAGTTGGGTGATAAATTACTACAAACAAAATAACATTCACATGCTTTCAACTCCCCACTTTTTCTCTCGACTCCCACCACACCCTAGATTTTCGAGCCTTTTAATTCTTTATACACTTTTCAATTAAACTTTATTTATATAAAATATCTATAGAAAGAAGTTCTATATATCATCGATTCTATACAAATAATGACTGTACTGTAAACAATTGTACAAGAGGTTTTTAAAGATCAGCATGAGATATAAAGAGGTTTCCTTGTACGATTATGTTTTTTTAACGATAAATTTGGATCATTAATGAATTACTGGAGTATCATTATGTCAGCAGCGGAATCACCTGGTCATATTTATCTCCATTAGACAATAATAATATATATCAATTCAGGAGAAACCCACTAAATCTAGAAAAACCCCTTGTGGGAATCGAACTCATAACCTAATAGTGATAAGAATTATCTCATCCCTAAGATGCCACTATACGATTATATAAATGATTCATATGCTACAATTAAATAAATAGATATAAGCGTTTATAAGTTGAAGAAATGTGTGTAACAAGTAAAAAAAAGGAAAGGTGGGGTACATCCGGGGTTAACATAATGGACATACGACCGACAGACCCCATTTGTGATTGAAGATGTTCAAAGACTTTTCTTGAAATTGAATCAAATTGTTTTTGATTCCTATGTATCGAGTTTTCTAAATAGTTAACCCAAGCCACACCCTCTTCTTCCTTTTGATCCATGATTTTGGCTTTATCTAAGTATAAGTATTTGCTCACTGTGTTTGGGTGTGTGTGTGTGTGGGGGGGGGGGGGGGGGGGGGGGATTTGTTCGGCGGATTCTTCATTGTGCTATGTGTCGAGGTATACTTTCATCACTTCACATGTCAGATGGTTGGATTTGGGTTGACGATAGTCTTGGTGAAACAATGGATCCACGTTAGGTTGATCTTGAGGGAGACGAATCCCGTAGTACAGTTGTTGTGTCAAAATAGTGAAACTTGGGAATACTAATTTGTGGGTATTGGGGTTGATTTTTGCGAGTGTTTCGGCTTGAACTAGTTTTTAGCATTCCAAGGGGTTGAATACTTTGAAAATTAAGATATAATTCCAGAAATTTGAAAGAAAAAAGTTCGAAGATTGGTGTGAAAAAATTCTAGATTGGCGTTCGTTTATAACGAAGTTCGTTTTTTTATCTCATAATAATTAAAGTTTTTTTTGTCGGGCAACTTCTATTTTTAATGGTGACCACTGAACTTCGGGCTGGGTTCAGGGAGAACTCACCAATTAGGAACAATTTAGGTGGTTCCAAGGGGTGGGTTGTGCTCGTCGGCCGCACATAATTGCATCATGCCTCTTGCTTCTATTCTGTGTGGCTTTAGTAATCATCTCAACTGTATAATAATTTGCATTAATGGTGGCAAAAAAATGAATTTGAAACCGAATCTGAATTATTCAAAATTATGAATCGGAATTATCGAAAAGATGTCGAGCGGGCTTTCGGTGTATTAACAAAAAGATGGTTTATCATTGTCCAACCGTTGAGGATACTTGAAAAGAGTAAAATGAAAAACGTCACTTATACGTGCATCATCTGCATAACATGATATTGGAGGACTCGGGCAGAGTCTTTTGTGCAGAGAGTTATGATGAAGATAACCAGCCGGCGAACCCGCTACTCACCTACGCTCAGTAGGAAGTTATCCGAGCGAGGACACGTGACAGGGGCACCCACCTTAACCTTCGAGCTGATCTGACCGAGCACCTATGGTTTGATCGTGAACAAGGAGGAGACGACGAGTGAAGATGTGTATTTTTTAGTTTAACCTAGTTTAACCTTTTAAGCATTGTGTTTTTTAATTGACATTGTATTTTTTTTATTTAAATTATGAGTTTTATATTTATTCATGTTATTTAAATTTATATTAATTTATCAAAATTAAATATTGTTTAAATATAAATAAAAAATAATTAGGTGATGATGATGGGGACTATAAACTATTGCAAGAATGTTAAAGAAAAGGGCTTTAAAGCCCCCATATGATGTGGCGCCTAGATGACGCTGACTTGGCATAATAAAGCCTAGGGCTGGCATATCGTGTCATTCACGACCTGTTAAGACACCATAAGATACGAACACGAAACAGGTAAACACGAACATGACACAAAATTTTATCGTGTCAGTTTTTTAAACAGGAATCTGATAATAAACAGGTTACACGAATACGACCTGTTAAGACACAAAAAACTTAGAAGCATACCATACAACCTGTTAAGACACAAAATGACACGTTAAGACACGAACACGACTTGTTAAGACACAAACTCGTCCTAGAGGGTTGGAGTGGGGAGTCTAGGGCTGACATATTGTGTTAGACACGACCTATACACAGTAAGACACGAACACGAAATAGGAGGACATGAACACGACTGAAAAATTAACAGGTTTTATTGTGTCGACCTATTTAAAACACGAAATTCTTTAAGGGTCAGACACAAACCTATTAAGGTCGTTTCATGTTTTCATATCCGTGTCTAAAATTGTTAGCCCTAATAAAATCGTTAGGGGCTTTAAACCACACTCACCAGCCTTAATATAATACACACTGTACTTTTTGATAATTGTATAAATGTGTTAGTACTACCATCCATGTAACTAAACACTTAAATTTAAAGTAAAAATTAAACACTTAAATTTAAAGTAAAAATATATTCAAATAATCAAAAAAGAAGTTACATTTTTCCCTTTATATATCGACCCCTCATGTCCCCTCACTCATTACTTTCATCTTCTTCCACTTCTCTCTCTCTCTCTCTCTAACTTGGCCACCACTACCATTTTTGGCCCTTTGCAAAGAAAAAATGATTGGTTTTGGTGGTGTATGGCATATGTCACCGGAATGTCAAGGTGGAAGCGGGTGGCAGTGGTGGAGGCACCGCAGGAGGACGGTGGCGTCACCACTTCTCTTTTGTTGAAAAGAAAGAAACAACCCAACAACAAAAAGATGAAAGCTTTGCAAGTCAATTGCTTTGCTTGGGGAATTGAGGGTACCGGTCCGAATTTTTATTTCAACCTTTAATTTTCATTGGCTGCTTCTTGTTTCTTACCCTTTTGGTCTTTTTCCTTTTGGGTATTTTGTATTTTGTATGGATGTAATGGAATGTTTGGTACATGGGGATGTAAGGTATGCATACAATGTATTGTTCTGGTTGGTTGTGATGATGATAGGGGATGAGGGTATGCATGGCTTAATCAATTCATGTAACTTTATTTTTATGGATGTTTGTTTTACTTAATTATTATACTTTTTATATCATTGTTTATTGTTGAATTTGTTTAAAGCAAGTCAAAATGTTGTCACTAAATGACAATTAAAATGGTATGAATACTATGTATTAAAATTAGTGTTGTGAGATTGGAATAAGTACATTAGCTCTAATCATCAATATGTTATTTTTTTTTTATGGATAATTTATGAAGTTAATAACTTTAAATTCTCAACTAATTATATTAAAAATTGGGGATTATTATGAACTTAAATAGATTTAAAAATAAAAAGTAAGTAATAAAAGAAAAATTTAATGATTGTTGAGTATTTATTATTAAATATAAAATAATGAACATGTAAATAAATTAAAGTTAAAAGACTCGTATTCATAATCTCATCTTCATTTGTTTTACACTTTTTTTTAGTTATGTGGAGTAATATTTATTTCGATAGTTATACTTAAATTTACATAACATCATTTATTAAATTAAATTATGATTGTAGCATCATATCATCTGCTTAAAACAATGACTAACAAAAAGTTTTAATAAGTAAAATGTACAAATTATAAAAAACTATTTGTCACAGATATGGATTTGTTGGAGCTTATTTTTATAATATAGAATTTAGAACATAAATATAATTTGGTAGAGATGTAATACATCTCATTCATTGTTTGACACTTTTGTCTGCATTAGTGCAATGTACTCGTTAACAAAGACTGTTTTATTCTAGATAGCTTATACTAAATATTATACATCTTTAATTATAGCATTACCACATATCATCTCTTAGAAATGAGACAGAATTGATTTATGAAGAACGTAGCATCATTATATCTATTTGTAATGAGAGTGCACTTTTTTAATCAGTTAAAGTTAAATTTTCTAGCAACTTATAGTACTAGTATTTTACAATATCATATGTGTGATTCAATACATAAATTATAGCTTATATTATTAATTCAAATTAACTTATAATCAATTTTAAGTAAAGAAAATGTAGATCAGCTAAACATACCCTACCATCCAACGGTTTCAACATAAACTAATAATCCCTCCTGAAAACATCAAATTAATGATAATTTTTTTTGTGTGAAAAACTAAGGAAATGTGTGTAACAAGTAAAAAAGAGGAAAGGTGGGGTACATCCGGGGTTAACATAATGGACATAAGGCCGACAGACCCCATTTATGATTGAAGATGTTCAAAGACTTTTCTTGAAATTGGATCAAATCGTTTTTGATTCCTATGTACCGAGTTTTCTAAATAGTTAACCCAAGCCTTGGTACTTCCTTTTGATCCATGGTTTTGGGTTTATCTAAGTATAAGTATTTGCTCACTGTGTTTGGGTGGTGGTGGGGGGGGGGGGGATTTGTTCGGCGGATTCTTCATTGTGCTATGTGTCGAGGTATACTTTCATCACTTCACATGTCAGATGGTTGGATTTGGGTTGACGATAGTCTTGGTGAAACAATGGATCCGCGTTAGGTTGATCTTGAGGGAGACGTATCCCATAATACAGTTGTTGTGTCAAAATAGTGAAACTTGGGAATACTAATTTATGGGTATTGGGGTTGATCTTTGCGAGTGTTTCGGCTTGAACTAGTTTTTAGCATTCCATGGGATTGAATACTTTGAAAATTAAGATATAATTTTAGAAATTTGAAAGAAAAAAGTTCGAAGATTGGTGTGAAAAAATTGTAGATTTGCGTTCGTTTATAAAGAAGTTTGAAAATTGAGATATAATTTTAGAAATTTGAAAGAAAAAAGTTCAAAGAGGTGTGAAAAAATTGTAGATTTGCGTTCGTTTATAAAGAAGTTTGTTTTTTCATCTCATAATAATTAAAGTTTTTTTGTCAGGCAACTTCTATTTTTAATGGTGACCACTAAACTTCTGGCTGGGTTCGGGGAGAACTCACCAATTGGGAACAATTTTAGGTGGTTCGAAGGGGTGGGTTGTGCCCGTAGGCCGCACATGCTTGCATCATGCCTCTTGCTTCTATTCCTTATGGCTTTAGTAATCATCTCAACTGTATTGATAGATTTTTGATGAAAATCCAATAAATTATAAACACAAATTGTTCTATATTTAAGTTGTAACACCCCAAGATCCTTATATATATATATATATATATATATTATAGTGTGTGTGTGTGTGTGTGTGTGTGTGTGTGTTATGACTATGTTAAGATAAGAATGTAAATAAGATTTTAACTTAAAAAGAAAAGGTTTAAGCCAAGAATAATATAAACACATAATTGAGGGGCTAGATATGTATAAGTTGAAAGATTAGTGCATAAAATACAATTAAAACCCAAACACACACACATCAGAGGTGATGTGTGTCGACCAAGCAGGAGAAGAAAAGGGTTAAAAACCCTTGTTCAACACAAATTAGCAAAATTGATAAGGTAATTGAATTTCTAATTGATGCATGAACCAAGAATTATGATCATCTAAGTATTCTTATCACCAAGTAAGTTAAATTTCAAGATTTGATGAATTTGATGAAGTGGGTTATGTATAATCTGTGAATGTTTAACGAAATTGAGCATGAATGCTAGGTATTATCAACATGTAGAATCTTTATTGTGCTTAATTTAGATCATATTGATGAATTGGGGTGGAACCACTTGCATGTTGTAGAATGATGAAGATGGAGAAGATTATGTGTAAATTAGTATAATGATAATGTTTGAAGTTACATATGATAAGTAATTTTGTCGGATAAGTTGAAGAAAAACAAAATTTACATGGTTATGATTAGGGGTGCTAAATGGGTCGTGTTCGCGGGTTGGCGGGTTCAACCCGACCTTGAACCCGAAAATTTTACATGAACCCGAACCCGACCGGAACCCGAAAATCGTATCATATATATGAACCGAACACGACCCGAAGTTTTGTGGGTTGACCCGAACACGACCCGTTTAACCCGAATTTTTTAATTTTTATTCTGAAATTAATATATTAAAATTAAAAATTACTTAAAAGAATACAAATGTATATAATATTATCATATTTAAATTATAAAATCTATGTTAATTTCTCTTTGTAAGTTATAATCATGACATAAAATACACGCCCCATTTAGTTTATGACATAAAATATATTATAAAAAATACAATATAGTATAAATGTGTTAAACGGGTCAACCCGCCAACCCGACCAGGTTGACCCGAACCTGATCCGTTAACCTAAACGGGTTCGCGGGTTCAACCCGAAACTGACCCGAACCCGTTTAGACGAAACCTAAACCCGCGAATTTCATGTTAGGTTTGTGTCGGATTTTCGGGTCGTGTCAGAAATTCACACCCCTAGTTATGATGTTGATTTGTGAAAATTTAATGGTTTTGTTAATCAATGCATGAACTAGGAAGAATGTGCTTAATTTACTTGTACATTATGTTCTATTAATGATACGCACACAACATTTCTATGAAATGCCTTGATTGATTTAGTTATGTTTTGAGATGAACCTTTGCGGATTTAATGTATTTGAATGAAAATGGAAGTGAATGTAGTTATTAACTCCATATTGAATAAAGGAGGATGCATAAGTGATGAATCTATATGAAAGCTAAAAGTGTGAATTTGTAATATATAGGAGCGAAGAAGGAGGAAGGCACGAGCCAATCCAAGACACAAGTAACACTAGATCACGGTAAGTTCGTTCGAACTTCGTTTTATATTAATACTAGTTGTTAACTATAGTTAATTATGGTAATGTGAATGATAAACATAGATAAATTTGTTAAATAATGGTATTGTAAAGTATGTGCATTGCCCATTTCAAATGGGTTAGAATGGATGGTTAGTAAGGTGATAAAATCACGAATATAATGACCCGTTGTAAACGTGTCAATAAGAATGAAATGTCTGTTGCATGAAACCGTACAATCGGGTCGGATGAATTGTGTATTTGTGTTATAAGAATGAAAACTACGATTTCGTTGTAGGCGAAATTGTTATAAGTAAGGAATGTAAGTAGAGGAATACTTCAACATCATGACTGTTTATGGGTCAATTAAGGGAGTAAATGAATGATGAAAGTTTTTTGTTAACAAGTTATACATACGAATGTGTTTGTGTTGTTTATGATAGGAAAATCAAAATCTTGAAAATGATGTACCTGGCACCAACAAACATCGCATCGCCCTATTTACACGCTTCCGTCTCAAGTTTTGATGCTAACGGGTCAAGGAAAGTACTTTTGGGATGTAATGTTATTCTAAATTTTCTTATGTATTCGTGTGTAAACTTAAAGTCTGAATTTAGTACAGTAAATTTTAGGCTAATGCTCCTTAAGTATTCAAAAGTCATGTTTGGTTCGTATAAATAGGAGGGGCATTTTGGATCAAAGTTTTACATTACGTTACAAAAGCTTAAAATATATTACGTTTTGACCTTACGACGAAGTGGGCGTTACATAAGTAATTCATTGTGTCGTATGTTATAATTCTACAAGTCCAAGATTATTTTTTCCATTTTTCTTATTTAACATTTTCGTATTTTAATTCTTAATTTTACTTTTTTAAAGTTAATTAGAAAAACATGCTTTAAGGTGCTTATTTATATGATAGAAATTGTCTACCTTAACAAAAAATAATTGTTTCGTGTCTAAAACCATTTAGAAGAAATTGTTAAATTGATTATCAACTTAACAAAAGATGATATGTATTTTTTTTCTTCTTCTTAGAGCATTCATATTTTGCCTATCATTTCTCACCCTATCTTTTAAAGTTAATATATATATATATATATATATATATATATATATATATATATTGGAAGAGTTCAAATGAGAAGAAAAATTTTGTAAGAATAAAAATAATAACTTTTAAACCAATAGAAATTCTCCATTTACTTCATTTAATGTGTGTATTTAATATTATAAAAAGGGCATATAGGTAAATCTATAATTATCATTAATTAGCTAATTCATTAAACTTGTAAGTCATTTTTTAATATACTTTTTCAAGATAAAATAATTTATGGTGAAAGACAATTTTCGACATGTGTAGGTTAGTTATTATAAATTTTGAAATGTGTAGGGTAAATTTACGTGTGTGTAGGGTAAATTCCGATAAGTATAAGATATATATAGGATAAATTTTGAAATGTGTAGGAAAAAATTTTTTATTTTATTAATGAGACATAACATAATTAATGAGAGAAGTTATAGTTTTACAATTATGCTCTTTCTTCTTTTTCTTCTCATATTAAATTTCTTCTCAAATGAACATTTCATATTTCTTCTCATATTAAATTTCTTCTCAAATAAACATTTCATATATATATATATTATATAAACATTACTACATCCCACTCCTTATCATGATCTCTATACCTTAAAATTTACAGAAAACTCACATCCTCTACATATAAAAAACCACTATTCCTCATATATCATCTTACTCTCACACACATAATAAAGAGGAAGAAATAGTAAATAATTATAAACATAAAGTTATGAGGAATAACATGCAAGAGGTTTTTTAAAATAAGGAATATTTTTAAAATATAGTAGTTTAGTTAAACTATAGGGTTATAGGTAATGAAAAAAAATATGAACAACCTTATATTCTACTCTTTTAGATGTAAATTGCTATTTCGTTTTAAAACTATTTATTATACCAATTATCTGATAACATGCACCAATCATCTATACGGGCAGAAAAGATTAGATATTTTATTATCATTTTGGGTGACGGGCCGCCGTGGGGGTAAGCCTCTTAGGGTAGTTTGCCGCTAGGCAATATCGCCGTCACCTTCTAGGGTTGCAGCTAGGATAGTTTACATGGCAAACCTTTGTTGTTTAAGGGTGCGTGTGAGGAGATAGGGTCCATCTAGGGTGTGTGATTGGTGAGTGGAGTAAAATGGATGTGGTCTATAATTCTAGGATACTTGTGAGTAGGCATCGTCAATATTTTAACAATTTTAAAGTATTTGAGTATAGAATTGACATGATAATGAAGGAAAAACCGAAGCTAAGATAACACCTTAGTGCCCCTTTCATCCTATTATGTTATTACTTATTATTAGTGTGTTAATAAATAGGAAAAGTGAAAGAAGATGATGGGACATTGTAGGCAGTGGAGTTCAGAGTAGTTGCTGTTTTGTTGAAGGAGCAGCACCAACAAACTAAGACGTGACACTGCTCCCCCTTAAATATACCCTCCCACTTACCATTCATTTATTATTTTTCATTTTAATATATTAACAAAATCATAAAGAACCAATTTCATACGTAGAATCTATGGATTATTTTTTTATCTCATTATTTTCATCGCTAAATCTTATTCTCATATCTTTTTTTTATTTTATCTGTCTCTATATGTATTTATGTATGTATAGAGAGAGATGTAGGTAAAGAATGTGTGAATATTACTCTCTTATTTTTACATTTTAATATACTAACAAAATTACAAAAAACCAATATCATACATAGAATATGTGGATTATTTTAAGAAAGGTTTTACGATTGTAGTCGGTCGATGTATTTATTTCACATAATACAATAAAATTTATCAACTAGAAAACGGTTATTCTCTCTTTCTAATATGATTTTTCTTGGATTCCTAAACTAAGATAGAGACTTTAGTTTTACACTCAAAACCGTTATCTATTAAATTTCTTAACATATAGTCAAGATGATGAATTTTACATGATAATTATGAAATACAAAGCAAATAATAATATTACATGTTAAATAACCATCATGATACATAATAACACATTAACATCTAGACTATCATATCATTCGATAATTGTCCATGAGATCAAATGTCATATTCTTAGTAATATTAAGGCAATTTCTTATAGTAAGTTTTGTTTAATTAAGCTAAAAAAGGTAAATAAAAATAAATTAAACTGCTTTAATTTGGATTATTAATACTTAAGTGTAAAGGTTGAAGGTAAAAGAGCCACCAAAATCTGTCAAAATGGTAAGAGGAAGTGATGTGATGGCACACCCCCCACATGTCACAGCTTTTTAATCACAACTTAATCCCAAAAAAGATTTCCTTTTCTCACTTTAATTATTTCTTTGTAGCCACGTTAGTTTTGAACCCTTCAGACCAGTGTTACGTAAAAGTACAATGATAATATAAATCTATTTTTCATATAAATTAAAGGAGTATAGAAAATACTTGACATCCTTTTTAGATTGTAAGTACATTTAAATTGCTCATATTTTATATCAAATATTAAAACATATTACAACAACTATACCTAATAAATCTCACACATAGTAAATCTATTGATAGGGCCTGGGAAGGTAAGATGTAGGCATGCCTTACCCATATCCCTAGGGATAGAGAGACTGCTTTAAAAAAGATCCCGACTCCAAAACAAAAGCATGCAAAGAACATAAATAAAGAATATACATATATAAAGAACTATCAATAATAGGAGAAGCGGTGTAGTCGCAACATGATAAAAATAGCTAGATATATCAACAAAAAAGAACATACGTGCATAAAATACTAGAGGACAATCCTGTGTGAATTCTCCAAAAGTTTAAGATACATTAGTACTACCTAAAAGTCCTTAACCTTAATCTTACGTCTTCACGAACTTCTATTATGGACCATGTTTTTAGAGAGGTGCAACTATACCAATTCATGTCTAATCCGCTCATTTCAAGTCAACCTAGGCTTGCCTCTACCCCTCCGCCCCTCCACGGTGAGGTTTTCTATTGCTCTAACTGGCTTCGTCGATTGCCTCCTATTCGCATGATCAAACCATCTCAATCTCTCGTCCTTATCTTATCCGCTATGCTAGATACTCCTAACTAAAACTAGTGGTGCACAAAAACCCGAACTCGGACCCGGAACCGAAAAAAACCCAAAACCGGGTATTATAAAACCCGGGTTTTTTATACTCGAACCCGAACCCGAACCCGACCCTACCCATAAGGTAGCGGTCGGGTATGCATTTCTGTTATAAAACCCGAACTCGGAACTGGGTTTTTTATACCCGTTTTCAACCCGGGTTTTACGAGTACCCGGTTTCAACCCGAACCCGGAACCAAGTTTTTTCAATACCCGGTCCGGGTTTTCCAATACACTGTTCAGGTTTTTTTTCATTTTTTTTAGTTTTGTACCTTGGTAACGGCTATATAGCCATTAGAAAGTGTATTTTGACAATATTTTTGGTTTACAATGTATCTCTATACCCTATAAAAGGCGTCTTTGATGTTTGGTTTAACTGCAAGTGTTATTCTCGAGACGAACAATAAACGAAGACAATCAAGTTATTCGAAGCTATCTATGTTCATCATCTTATTCGACCCGATTCTATGATTATTTATGTGTCATGTATTTCTACTTTTTATAAAATAAAAAGGTTTTGCATTTTATATTTCTATGTTTTATGCAAAAAAAAATGAATACCCGAGGCATACCCGACCCTATCCGAACCCGGAAAGAGGGTATTATAATACCCGGGTATTAGAAAACCCGGCCCGTCTTGTCAATACCTGATTTTGTAGAAACCGGTCATACCCGAATTTGGTTCCATACCCAGAATCAGGTATTCAGAAAACCCGATTTGTGCACCACTAACTAAAACCTCATTTCTTATCTAGTATGACCTTAGTCATCACTGTCTAATTATTAGCCCAATTTACACTGAGCAATTTTCACAAAGCCCAGTTTGCATAAAATCTTCACCTAGAAGAAGATGGCCCAATTTTTACAGGCACATTGGATTTGGTCAAAGAAACACAACCGTATCTCCGTGTTTTGCAACATCTATTTTCATAATGAAAATCAAGATTTGTTGAACACTGTGTCGGACTGTCGGCTTAATAGCTCTAGTATTTAAAACATTTGTTCTATGAAAATCAAAGTCTTGTGCATGATTATAAAAAGTAGAACTCAAATAATAAAAGTGGTGTGACAGTGATGGATCCAAATCTTTGTGGATCACAATATACCTTTTTATAATTGTTTTACATTTGTTGACAATATTTTTAGTAGTTAAATTACAAGAAACCAACAACATTGAAAACTATATTAATTGATTATTTATGTTGTTGATCCATAACTTTTTGTTGTAACGGCAAAACTTCTATAAAATATATAGAAACAACGCGCCAGCTAGAAAATGAAACCCGAAAAGCACAATTACACACTTACATCTCGCATATTAAAGTATCTCCACCTATCCCACATGAGATTACGAAATTTAGATCTAGAACTAACAAAAAGAAAAGAGTTCTCTTTGATAATGTCCGTCCTTTTTTTTGTAATTGATTTGGCGATCGTTGAAAGTCTTCTCATTTCTCGCTTTCCAAATCTCCCAAGCCGCCACTTGTAAAATCGCCTCTATAGTTTTTTTCCAAGATCTCGAACCGTTCATTTCTCTAGCCACTCCCAAAATCTGGTTGATAGACGAAAGATGGTCCGGAAACGGAATCTTTAACCATACATAGATCTTTCACCACACCGATTTAGCGTGAAGGCAATCCCACATGATATATGACACAGTTTCATCCGTCCATACGCATCTCGGACGTACCTATTTTCTTGTTTCATGTTTAGAAAATGCAATTATATGTATAATTTTGATTATTTATTAAATAATTAAGAGAAGATTTTGGAAGCAAATAGGCATATGGCAATCTCCACACCACTAGGTAACATTGTCAACTTGCACCAAGTGTGTTAGGAAACAAGAGTGTGTGTGACAACTAGTCTTGTATCCAGACAACCCAACCACTTATAAACACAACCACCCTCTTTCAACCCTTCAATAGCTGTACTTGCTTTGGAATTTGCTTTTGCTTTTTGTAAAATGTGGTATCAATCGGGTCGGTTATTCTTCGGGTCTAAACCGTGCTAGATAAGTAAACACACGATATAGCCGATGACAGTGTTATTAAGTTTAGTTATTCTATTTTGTTCGGGTTGAATAAGTTTGGTCCTCCCTAACAATTTCTATTTACAAATTCCAAATGCAAAATGATCACTAAATAGTTAATGCTGGTTAGCAAATTCTTTTGTTTATAAATAATTAAAAATGAAAACAATTTAATTCGAATGTTGGGTGGTGTTATTGTTTTTTAATATTAGATATCAATTAATAAGTATGAAAAGAGTATATTTTTAATGCCTCATTTATAATTCAATGATAATTAGATATCTGTTCTTATGTTTCTTGAAAATAATTAATCATGTAAACGTTGTGATGGGCCCATGCCTACTTGTCACTTATAAAAAGGGCCTAATCCATGCTTTGGGCTCATTCTCTAACAGGGTTGTTCACAAGTCAAACTAATGCAGTTAATTCTGGTTCGGGCTCATATTTAAATGAGCCAGATCAGCTCGGTTCAAAATAGTCGAACGAGTTAAAAACTTGAGCTTGGACTTAGCTATGATACAACTTAAGCAGCTTGTTCCGCTCAATTGACTCGAATATCTTGTTTGGATGTTCAAATTAGAAACCTTTCAGTTTTATGTCGTAGGCAATGTAGGGCTAGTTTTTACATGGAGGAAAGAATGTTAGAACTATATGAAGGAGCGATATGAGATAGCAAAGGAATAAAGAGTGAAATGTGAGGTCTTTAATTAGGTAATTTGACTTAAATAAACTAACCTGGCTATTTTTTGCCAATGATAATCTTAACTGAGTTTATTCCCGCCATAATTCAACCTTTTTCATTTTGTTTGTATAATTGTCCACCGTTAAAAATAACTTAACGAAGTTAAGTTATTTTTTTCCGAATTGCAAACCTATGTTTTATGGCTTTTGATGTAAAGCCTACATCAATCGTCTCGTATCCTCGTTTTGATCAAAAGACCTAAAATATTAGTTTGTAATTCGGGAAAAAACTTAACCCTGTTATGTTTTTAAACAGCAACATATTATACAAACAAAATGAAAAAAGGTTGGACCAATGGCGCGAATAAACTCAGTTGAGATTATTATTGGCAAAAAACAGTCAGGTTAAAATATTTAAATCCAATTTACCTTTTATTTTATTTTTTTATTTTTAGCTCAAGTAAGAATTTCACTTATTCACTTAATGAATTTTTTTCAAATAAAAACATAAAATGAAAATTAACACTATTTTAGGCAAGTGTATCCGTTGACAACATATGAAAAAAAAAAAACTAATCTTACAAGGCACATTGTGTAAATTGATGTTTGTTTTTTTAGAGGTAAAATGTCTGTAGTTTTCTGATCATATCTGCAGACATCTGTAGAAGAAAAGGTGGACCAAACCTCTACAGTCTTCAAGAAAAAAGGTGTTTGTTTTTAACGCGTGTAAACTTTAAAAATAAACTAGTGGTGGTGTACGGATGGTGGTGGGTGGTGGTGGATGGTGATGGTGGGTGGTGGACGATGGTAGTGTACGGTGATGCTGGTGGTGGTGATGGACGATGGTGGTAGGTGGTGGTGTTTAACCCTCTGTAGACTTAGAGATCTTAGAAGTGGTTAGGCCAAGTCTGCACCAAGAAGAGCTCCCGCAGACATTTTTTAATAAAACGTATTCGGAAAAACAAACAATCTGCAGATGTCAATGTCTACGTGTGGTCCGTGCAGAAGAGCATGCACATGTCTTTTTTAGAAAAATAAACACCACCTTAATTTTATACTTTTAAGAAAATCTTCTTTTTAATCAATCAAATCCCTCTATATTGTAAATAAGTTTATACTAGAGATGTGCATGTATGATATAAGAAACTACAAGTAATTACATAATATGTTTTTTCTAAATTAAAAAAAAGTATTAACAATAATTTTTTTGTTGTCTTAGTTAATATTAAAAATATAAAAGATTACATAAATATAAAAGGGTGGGGTCCACACTTTTTCTCCCACTAGAGGAGATACAACCAGTAAGGCTTAGTGATGTGGGTTGGCTTAGGACCAGCGAGCCACGTCGGGCTCGTCCACACCGCCCCCACCCGGGTCGTCCACATCGCCGTCGTCCTCCCTGGCCCTTCTCGACGTCCCTCTTCTTTCTTTTCTTATTTTTTCTTTTTCTCTTTGGTTTTTTGACAATTCATATGGTAGATATGATAGCTAAAATGTAGAAAGAAAGGTGATAAAAGAGTAGATCTATTTTCGTTTTTGAATTGAATTTGCTTTTCGGCGTGACTAATTAAAGATTTTGCAAATAATATAAAAACTATGTGAAGAAGACGATTAGAAAAGATTATACATTTTATACTAGGGTTTAAGCTGTTTTGGGCCTATTTTAATTAAGCCCAACGTAAATTTTTTCAAGGTTTAAAGTAGCATTGATTTTTTTTTAATTTTTAATAGTGTATTTCTTCATTGTTATTTTTTGATTTAACAAATAAAATATACAATAAAAATGTTCTAGATTCTTTTATTTAAACTTTGCCACTTAGTTACATGAGGCGAATTGATAAATACAATTTTTGTTAAGACAATAAAAAAATGGGCAAAAAAAATGGAGTTAATAGGTTTTTTAAATTTAAGCAATCTAGTTTTTTTTGTTTAAAGTAATGTAATGTTTTTTAAAGTTATCTATTGTTTTTTTAAGTTATGCTGTGTTTTAATTATTAAGTTATTTCATTTTGAAAAATAAAACAAATATAAAATAAAGGGGGAGGCTCATCCTTCACATCGTTGATCCATCCCTTGATGGTCATTCTCCACCTTCGATAATGTGGACACCTATGTGGACGCCCATCCTCAAAAGATGGTTTAAAAATAACAATATTTTTAAAGAAATATAACATATGTTTTCAAAATTATATTACTTAAAATTAAAATGTTAAATTATATTTTTTTTGTCTACTACATACTAAAGGTGTAAGTGATATCCTTTCATGGGAGTGGTAAACTCTTTACTAGTCAATCAACTCATAGCATGTCAATTCCCTCTTCAACTCCTCTCTTGCACTCAAGCAGCATAAGGGTGGTCCCATCGTGAGGAGTCCATTTATTTTTTTTTCTTTTTTTATATATTTCTAAAAATTATGCATCAATATTTGAAATATTTTTTAAACAAAAAAAATTCATTATAATAAAAAGGACATTACATTAAAATTAAATTAAAAAGACTATTACATAAGATTCAAACTGGAAAAAAGAACATAAATCATAAATCTTTTTTCTTGGCAGCACTCTTATTTTGTTTATCCATGGTATATAAGAGGTTTGTAATTTTGAGTCGTGAGAAAAATGAAATGTAAAAATTGGTGTTTAAATAAGAATACAATACAATTTATATTTTTATTAAACCAACGGCTATAATGCCATTTGAAAGGGTAACGATTGATAAAAAAGCCAGAACGGTCACAAGTCACATGTGGGGAGCGGTGACCACTCACGTTTTTTCAATCACTGCGGGGTTGTAGGAGTCGGCAAAGGTGTTCCCGCGCGGGGACTCCACTCACCCTACCCACTCCCCGCTTTCACCTGACACCCTAAACTTTTACAAATAGGTTTGTTTAATTGCAACCTTTAAAACGAAAAAGTACTGTATCCTAAGAGCATTCACATCCATTCCACCATATTTTTCTCTATATTACATTAAAGAAAACACTACATTTTTCTATTCTTTTCAATTAAATAATATATTTTTATACCTTTATCACTATATTTTTTCTCTTATTAACTTACAACACTTTTAAAATATATTAAAAAAAGTTATAATAGATAAACAATATCCCTTCAAATATAAACAGTAACAAATTATATCTTTACCACTTACAATCTCCTTTTATACTCTTTATATTATAAAAACTCCCCACACAATTTGATGAAGTGAATGTGAATGGTTTAAATGTCAAAATTGGCATCAACCCTTTACAGTAAAAACCATACGAATAAAACCCTGGAAACAGATAAAAGAAAAACAAGAAGACAACTTTTTCCAGAGCCAGAATATCCATATCCAGAGCAAATAACATCTCTTAAATACTCAAGTACATCTTACATCAACTCTACATATCTGGAACCAACTATTTCTATCGCAAGAACAACATATTTAACTATACGTCATCATCTAACAGAGAACCAATCCATACGTCACGCGTCAACCGCCGGCGCGTGACAACCACGCGCTCATCGGAAACCAACGGCGACCTACACAACGGACATTTAAAGTTAAGCTGATCAAGCCAGCCGTCAAAGCACTCCTTGTGGAACACGTGCCGGCATGCTAACTTGCGCACGTGCTCACCGTCGGCGAAACTGTTCAAACACACGACGCAATCAGAGTTCACCGGATCCGAACCTTCGTCGTACAAGCTGTATTTGTAGGAGCCGACCCGGTTTAAGCTGAGCTGGTCGGCTAAAAGAATGAGGCTGGCTAAGCCGGAGCCGATGGTGTCATGGATGACGTCATCGTAAGGGTGAGGAGAAATGAGGTTGAAGGAGTGGAGGATAGTGAGGATGAGGGAGTGGAGATAACGTACGCCGGTGGCGATGATGGATAGAAGGAAAATGGGGAGAGAGTCGGAGGAAAGGTCGGTGAGGGTGTTTTGTAAACCCATGAATGAATTAAGTTTGGGATGGAAGGGGTTATCGTGCGCTGGTTGGTTAAATACGCTCCCGGGTTCGTGTCTTTTTCAACAGAAGAAAAAGAGTCTTTTACGAGTGGGGGCGAGGCATGTGACATGGGTCCGTTTTTTTTTTTTTTGTAAATAATAATATATGTTCTTTTTGCTTTAGACAATAAGATTATTTGTTACATTTTGTTTTTTTAAAACTCGTTTTTGTGTTTTTTTTTTTTTTGCTTTTTAAATATCATTTAATTCACTTGTATTTAAGGGATTTGAACCGATACCTCATTAACGTGCACTTGTAGGAATTTGGATAAACAAAAGCGAACTGTAAACCAAATTGAATATTTTGTTACGCTTACAAGCTAAACTGAATAACCAAATGAGAATCTGATTCAGTTTTCTATGATTACAGTTTGATTCCATTCAGTTTCGGTTAATAAGGTTTGTAACCTAATAATGAATACTCTAACGCTCACAAGTCTAACAGCGTTTTGGTTTGTAGGAGCGATGGTTACTTTAGGCTTTGACAAAAAAGTTTTCAGAGGTCATTCATGTCGAAGTACGTATCCGGATATTTGATTATTCATCGTTCATCCATGAGACTCGAACACACTACAACGTATTGAAATCGAATCATTACACATTGGTTTGAAAAGTTTTAAATGACTCGTATAAATATATGACTGGTATGAAAAGAAACATAGTAAGAGATATCTTATGAAGTGATTTTAAACTAAGTTTATCTTTCAATTGTTGGATGATTCTTGATCAAATTGGCATATACGAGTTACTAAAAATATCTATGGGCTCGACCCTCAAAACGAAAAGGATTGGGGCGTGATTGATACACCAATTTAATTATGTTTATTAAAGTTCTATAATAGACAGTTGGATAAGACAAATATGTGGTTAAGAAGTTGTCATCTGACCCAAGTTGGATAAATGGGTTAGGGGTCGTTATCAATCGTAGGCCAAAAAAGCTTGTTGATGTAGCCATGTCAAAATTTATCATTTTGTGCTATCATAATATCTGTATCCTGATTGGGAACTTAAAAAATACAAAAAAATCAAAAACAAAATGTAGAGTCTGTCACACCTAAGGCGTACCAATATAAACCGAATAATTCGATAGAATTAATCGAAAAAGTGAACTGATTGAGAAACTGATGGTTCAGTTATACTTTTCTTCATAAACGGTTCTAAGGTTATATGTGTATAGTAAATAGAATAGTACCGCCAATTCTTTATAAAGTAAGAGGTTTGTTAATATTGTATTTGATCCAATTTGTAATTGGGTTTATTAACTAAATAAAGCTATATTTAGTTAATTATATAGGATATGTTAAAAATATCTTAGGATTCAAGGGATCAGCGAGATTTCCTCCCATTCACATCATATCCCACGGTTAAAGGGTTGAATATATGTTTCTTATTCCTCCAAAGATTACAGCCATTGACACTATATTTCTTTATTTAGATCATTGTTCAATAGTATAAATAGAGGTGCAATTCTCTGTGTAAAAACATTCAAAAACAATATACATCTTTCGATCAATACAATTCTCTTAATTCTCTATTGAGAATATGGTATCAGAGCAGGCTTGCTCATCATATACCAATTGATCTTCCAACAACCCAATAAACCCAAACCGAGCTACCATGTCCGGAGACAGCAACTCAGGTTCCGATTTATCGTTACAGCTCGTGAATCTGCTAAAAAATAGCCTTAACCCTCAGCCTCAAAACCCAAAACTTTCTGATAATCTCCAAATCAATCTCAAACTCAACAGTCAAAACTACGCGTTATGGACTCGGATGATTCGAGTTGCCATTGGCGGAAAATCAAAAGCCTTGTTGAAACATTTAACACAAATCCCCCAGATCAGAAGGATGAAGCCTATGATCAGTGGTGTCACACCCCGAATTTCCAACCAAACACCGGTGGGCCCGGGTGGGGAATATCGTGACGTAAGTTGATATCATCATAGTCAATTAAACATAGCACAGCGGAAGTCTTGGATTTAAATTACTATTACAAACCGAAATGTTCAAAGTACAAAATAATATACAGACGGCTTGTAAGGAAAGATCCACAGGCGGATCGTAAAATGTACAAAAATGTATAACAGACTTTAGGGCAGATCTAAGGATTTGCAAGATCCTCTTATATCACTACCGAGCAGCTTCCAACCTATTTCGTATTGTACCTGCAAGCTTAGTCTTTTGAAAATACGTCAGCTTTCGCTGGTAAATACACCCGACTGACTCATTTTGAAGACATTTTAAAATTTTGATTTAAGTGCACAGGACACAAATCTTTTATTACTTGGGAAAGTGAGTTTTGTAACCTTGTTAACAACTTTACATGTTTGTCAATACATATGGGGCCCAGTACAGAGACCGAGACATGATTAACGTACACACCACTTATGAACCCACGAAGGAGTTATCCCCAACTTGTGGGTAAAAATAATTTTAGCATTCGCATCTGTCGGGTGTATGCCTACACCCCGTGCTTTGGTCGTGGCCATTATCTAATGTAATGAGCCAAGGATATCCAGGACACGGTCGTTAACCCCCAATGTTTAAGTTATCAAACAAAACTGATTAAAACGGAATATGCGGATTTACTAGCCACAATTCGGCATTCGATTGATCCCATTTCCGACCAAGCGGTAATAATTTACCATAACCCAAGCCCGTATAGGGAAAATAAGTCTGGAGTATTTACCTGAGCTAGTCTTGATTTAAAATGCAAGATTTAATACTTTCAGCCGTACTCAAAATGAAATAAGTGCAGATAGCATTTACTGGAAGGCTCTAGTCTGGATTATGGCATAAGCTAAACAATTAGAATGCTAACGGTCTTTATTTAAGTCATAGACTTAGACCGACTAGCTTTAAGGATCAAAATCGGTACGATACGCTAATTAAGCGATGACCGGATAGAATGTAGTTTAAACCAACAAGTACTTAAGACTTGTATAGTATGGATAAACAATTAACATTCTGGAATTTGAGATTAAAATGATAAGGTTAAATCCGTTTCGGTTAATTTTCGTAAACTAGTTACATATATTTAACCGTATGCATATAAGCGATATCAGGTGACCGGATGAGTCATGAACAAGTTATATATGTCATTATACTTTAAAAAAAGTTGTAATATCAGTAGGATATCAACTTATATGCCCGAAAAGGTTTTGAAACGAAATTATGCCTCATAAGGGCGTTTTGGTAATTATATGTCGTATAAAAGGAACTTGCGTGTATTCTGATGTTATGATCTTAAACATTCTGGAAAAATACTTAATTTGTGATATAATATCAGTAAGATAGCACACATAAGTGTGGTTTATGGTTTAAGACCAAACTATGCACCGAAAGGGCATTTTGGTCATTTAAAAGTATAGTTTACAATATTATACTAAAATCAGTTTATGATCAGAATATTAACATCATAATATGTTAATTACATTAACATATCAGTAGGTAATTTATTTGCAAGTCATTGTTGATTAAAACCTTGTTTTATGTAAAAAAAATGGCATTTTAGTCAAATTTTGACATTTTACGGAACTTGTGCATAAACGCAGATTATGATTATGATCAAGTAATATAACCTCAGAGGGTTATGCTACATTACATTACGATCATAATGTGACCTTAATTCAGAAGTTAACTAATCTAAGTCGGGTCAGAATCGAAAGTCAAAGCAGAAGTCAAACTTCACGACTTTCGGTTGCGAACCGACTCTAGGACTGAAATTGACGGATCGAACATGTTCCCACATGTTCTAATAATTATTACCAACTTTTTTAAGTGTCAAAAATATATTTATAACATATATAAACTCAGATTATAATTTTTATGAAATCTGACCCGTTTAGACTTTTTAAAATAATAACTTTGACCCGTCAATTGACCTAGTAAACGTGATCCTTAGGAGGTGCCCTTTTAAGAGATTAACACCTACCTATACGATCACTTAGCCATGTTCATATTGAACAATGGCTGGACCATAATGGTCTTAACCAAAAGTCAAGCATTTGTCGAAAATGCTTGACTTTTGGCTATTAAATGCCTATAAAAAGAAAAGAGCAGAGATGGGCATTAGTGATCAAAGAGAAACTTAGAACTCAAAGGAAAGCTCCCAAATGGTCAGGAACTTCCAAGAATGTAATAGAGAGGAGAAGAAGTGAATGAGCAAGGAAATGAGTGAGCTTAAGTTGCTATTTATAGTGCAGAGTGGTGTGTGAAGATGAAGCAGGTGTTAGAGGTATTATAGGATCATCACAAGTGTCTAGCAAGGTGTCAAGAACTAGCAAGAGTGTGGCAAATTACAGGAGAGGTGGCATCTTGACAGAATTTTGGGGTTTTGACACTTTTTAGTCCCTCAAATTTAGTTTTGTGGATTGTCATGAATTGTCCCTTGACTTATATCCAATGACATAATGATACAACTTGGTCTATTCATTCAACACGAGATGTATTGAAGAAGAGTACGAACACAACGAATGTTGACGGGTGTCACACTAGGTGTTCTTATGATTTATGAGCGTTTACTAGCTTAAACGCGAAAGATACGAACACTTATTGGTTTAATGTGTTAAATCACCCAAGCTAGTAAGGTTTAAGGTGTGAAGATGTGTGATACTCAAGAATGGTGAATCACAAGATATCACCTTAACCGGGAGTCATTCGGGTCAAAAAATGACTTAAATACGCAAGGAAAATGTAATAATAAAGTCTAGGGGCCTTAGGGTTAATAGTTGAAAGTTTATATGGTTCAAAACTGAAGTTCTAAGGCTTCTCCGTAAGCTACGGTTGCCAAACCGTAGCTTACGGTTAGGTTTAACCAGAAAGTCCGGACCGTAGGTTATGGTCCCGGACCGTAGGGTACTGTCTGGTTAAAAAATAATTAGATTTTGGATACGTCTAAGGGGTTGAGTGGCTAACTTATTTGAGGTATTTATTCATTTATTTATCTATATTTTTTTAAGAGTATATACACGTGTCGGTTTATTACCGAACACGAATTTTACGAGGTGTTACATCCTCACCCCTTAAAAGAAATCTCGACCTCGAGATTTTTTTAAAAAAGATGGGGGGTACTTTTCTCGCATAGTGGACTCAACCTCCCATGTATACTCGGGGCCACGACGGGTATCCAACTTAACCTTTATAATAGGTATAAACTTCCTTCGGAGCTTTTTAACCTGTCGATCATCGATCGAAATGGGTTTCTCAATGAACCTCAGGTTTTTATCAATTTGCACATCTTGATGTGACATTGCTAGCGACTAATCGGTCAGACATTTCTTTAAATTAGATATGTGGAACACATCATGGATTCCACTGAGCTCCTCAGGCAGTTTGAGCTTATAAGCTACAGATCCGACACATTCGATTACCTCGAATGGTCCAATATATCTCGGGCTTAACTTGCCCTTCTTTCCGAAGCGCATCAAACCTTTCCAGGGTGATACCTTCAATAATACTTTGTCCCCTATTTGGAACTTAAGAGGTTTTCGTCTCTTGTCTGCATAACTTTTCTGCCTATCACGGGCAGCTTTGAGAGGATCACGGATTTGCACAATCTTTTCCGTGGTCTCCAGGACAATCTCTGGTCCTGATAGTTGGGCTTCCCCAACTTCTGCCCAGCACACGGGCGTTCGACATTTTCTCCATACAAGGCCTCAAAATGAGCAGCCTTGATGCTTGTATGATAACTATTATTGTATGAGAGTTCTATTAGGGTAAGTGGTCATCCTAGCTTCCACCTAAATCAATCACACATGCCCAAAGCATGTCTTCCAGAGTTTGAATACTACGCTCACTTTGACCATCAGTCTGCGGATGGTAAGCTGTACTAAAGTTTAATCGTGTGCCTAACGATTGTTGGAAACTTTTCCAAAAGTGAGAAGTGTATCTAGTATCTCTATCAGATACAATAGATACCGGCACACCGTGTAGGGACACAATCTTGTCCACATACAACTTAGCTAACTTGTCAGAGCTATAAGTTTCTTTAATTGGCAAGAAATGTGCTAACTTAGTCAGTCTATCTACAATGACCCAAATCGTGTCATTACCACATTTGGTCTTAGGTAACTTGGTAATCAAGTCCATAGTTACCATTTCCCATTTCCAAGTGGGAATCTCAAGTTGTTGTAGAAGTCCTGACGGTTTCTGAGTTCGGCTTTAACTTGGAACACGTTAGACACTTAGCTACAAAAGTGGCTATGGATTTCTTCAAACCCATCCACCAATAATTCTTCTTCAAATCTTGATACATCTTGTCACCACCTGGGTGAACTGAGTATCTTGAATTATGCGTTTCTTGGAGGATTAGATCCCTAAGTCCTCCAAAGATTGGAACCCAGATTCTGTCATTAAATCTAAGGATTCCATCTTTTCCAGGCACTAACTGATCAACAGTTCCGCCTAATCCTTCATTAGGAATATTAGCCTCTAATAGGGCTTGCTTTTGCGCATCTAATAGCTTCATTCAAGCTATTTCTGAGCTTGATGCTCTTGGCGTTAATTCTTATGGGCTTAACCCTTTCCTTGCGACTTAAGGCATCAACGACTACATTTGCCTTGCCGGGATGATAGCGAATCTCGCAATCATAATCATTAAGTGTTTCCATCCAACGGCGTTGTCGCATGTTCAATTCCTTCTGATTGAACATGTGTTAGAGACTTTTTTGGTCAGTGTATATAATACTCTTTGTGCCATACAAGTAATGTCTCCACAGTTTTAGTGCAAATACAACGGCACCCAATTCCAAATCGTGGGTGGTGTAATTCTTTTCATGCACCTTTAGTTGTCGTGATGCATAGGCAATTACTTTGCCATTTTGCATTAGCACACAGCCCATGCCAGTGTGCGAGGCATCACAGTAAACAACAAAGTTCTCAATACCCTCAGGTAGAGATAACACAGGAGCATTGCTCAACTTGTGTTTTAGAATCTCAAAAGATTCTTGTTGTTTTGGACCCCAAACGAATTTAACATTCTTACGGGTCAAGGTAGTCAAAGGAATGGCTATTCTTGAGAAGTTCTCAATGAACCTCCTATAATAACCAGCCAACTTCCCAATTCATTATGGCTTCTATTTTGGCGGGATCCACTTGGATACCACGCTCACTTACTACATGTCCAAGAAATTGGACTTCTCTAAGCCAAAATTCACATTTAGAGAATTTAGCATAAAGCTTCTCCTGCCTTAGCAATTCTAGAATGCACTGAAGATGTTTCTCCTGATCAGCTTGATCACGAGAATAGATAAGTAGTCGTCTGTGAAGACAATGACAAACTTATCCAAATAAGGTTTGCAGACTCTATTCATGAGATCCATGAATGCTGCTGGTGCATTTGTGAGCCCAAAAGGCATCACTAAAAGATTCAAAGTGACCATAGCGGGTCCTGAAGGCTGTTTTAGGAACGTCTTCACTCCTAACTTTCAGCTGGTGATATCCAGATCTCAGATCAATCTTAGAGAAATAACTAGCCCATTGAAGTTGGTCGAATAAATCATCGATCCTGGGCAGAGGATATCTATTCTTAATTGTTAACTTGTTCAATTCCCGATAGTCGATGCACATCCGCATTGATTCGTTATTTCTTCTTAACAAAGAGGATTGGAGCTACCCAAGGTGAGTAACTAGGTTGAATAAAGCCTTTCTCCAAGAGTTCGTCTAGCTGGGTCCTGAATTCCTTCATTTCTGTTGGTGCTAGCCTATATGGAGCTCTAGCTACTGGTGCTGTTCTTGGTATAATAATCCTGAACTCCACTTGTCTGTCTGGAGGTAGGCCTGTAATTCTTCTGGGAAAACATCGGAATACTCCGAGATAACCGGAAGGTCTTGGATATCGGATTTAGGCTCATTTATGGTGACTTGTGCCATGTAGATGACACAACCTTTTCTCAAACTCTTGGATGCCTTAAATAACGACAATTTGACTGGCAATCCGTAGTGTGAGTCTCCAAAGATGGTGAGCATTTCACCAGATGGGGTTTTAATTTCGATGAGTTTCTTATCACAGGCAATGTGGGCTTGGTTATGAGATAACCAATCCATGCCTAAGACTGCATCGAACCCCGCCAATTTCATTGGCAAAAGAGAGATAGGGATGGAATGATTCTTAATTGATATAGAGCATCCATCAAGAATGGAAGTTGTGGTTTCTAAGGTTCCGTCCGCAAGTTCTACTTCATAGGTTATGTCTAGAGTTCTTATGGTAGTTTAAGTTTAGCTAAACTTATGGTCCAAAGACTATAATCTGCACCCGAATCAAACAGAACTCTAGCATATACGTCATTAATGAGGAATGTACCTGTTATAACATTTTTTCATTACCAGCCTCTCTAGCATTCATCTGAAAGGCACGAGCATTTCCTTTCTTGGCCTCTCCAGGATTCGCATTATTATTCTTGAGATTCTTAGGGCATTAGTCTTAATATGCCCTTTTTCATTGCAGCCGTAGCAGACTGCATTTTTAAGATCCTTGCATTCTAGGGTCTTATGCCCTTTTCTTTTACAGATACCATAGGGTTTAGCCTGTGGATCAAAATTACATTGTCCCCAGTGTATCCGGTTGCAGGTCTTACATGTCGGCGTCACACCCGACTTATCTTGATTCTTTTTGAATCCAAATCTCCCCTTATTCATTTTATTAAATCCTTGGGAGTTACCATCCTCTCTTTCTCTTCCCGTCAGTCTCAGTCTTGACTGACTTTTGTCTCACCAAATCCAAGGTGAGTGGGAGAGATAGGTCAACAGCAGACCTATAAGTAGTAGGCCGAGCAGCCTTCACCATGCCTTTTATCTCAGGCGCTAACCCATTTATAAAACGCTGCGATGTTTGGGTTCAGGTGAAATCAAATAAGATACTAATCTGGATAAGGAATTAAAGTCGGTAACATACTTCCGACAGTCCAAATTTTTCATTGTAACAGTCAGAAAATTTGTCTCTATCTTCTCCACCTCATGAGGTGGGCAGTACGTTTCTTTAACAAGGTCCGCAAACTTGGTCCATCCCAAGTTATACAGGTGTACTTTTCCAGTTGACTGGACCATGGCCTTCCACCATATTAGGGCATCGCCCTTGAAGGATTGGGATACAAACTTCACCACATCCTTATCAGCACAACCGCTGATATCTACAATAGTTTCCATCTCATCAAGCTTCTATAGCCCCTTTTTCTCCATTAAAATCTCGAGGCTTGCAGGAGACAAAGTATTTATAGGTACATCCGTCTTTAGAAGAACGGGATTTGAAGAGTGAGCAGAGCTCTCCTTTCGAGCGATGATGGTGGAATAGATAAAGGTTTGGAGCGAGTAGCGCTCACTTCCTTAAATTTCTCCATGGCCTTTTCCAAGGCTTTTCCTACAGCTGCATCAATGCGAGCTTGGAAATCATCATTATTGATGACTATATTTTCAACTTTGTCAGCACTATTATTACGACGATTACTTTGCGCCTCATCTGAGTTAGCCATCTATGATGTTTGGGTACTATATACCAAATTAAATTTTATATTAGCCATGGTATTAATAACCGTATAGGCTATAAAGTTTGGATATATATAAATCCATTGCCTATTTGAACTAGTGTGCATGGAATCACAACTGTTAGGCTTAACATTTTAAATGAATGTTATCTATATTTGGCCTAGGTCTCAAAAGGACCATCAAAGGCAAATACGATTTGGACTAGTCCATATATTATTAGACAGTGGATCGTAATGTCACAACTGTCATTGCCACTTGGAAAATTGTATATAGCACATAGGCTTGTCACAAAGGACATTTGATTATGGCACACAAGCCTGTCACTAATGGACAATAATTATGGCACATTGGCCTGTCACTAACGGACATAAAATATGGCACATTGGCCTGTCACTAATGGACATAAAAATATGGCACATTGACCTGTCACCATGGACATAAAATATGGCACATTGGCCTGTCACTAATGGACATAAAATATGGCACATTGGCACTACATCACTAATGGATGTTTAATCATCGCACTGATGATATTAGCCGGGATCAAATTTGATCACATAGGCTATATAAGGTTAGGACATAGTCCATTACCTAGAAGGCTAGTGTGATTCCTCAAGTCACACTACCAAGAGTATGAACATTCTTGAATGTTAACATAAGAGTATCTTAATGGTTGATTAATAGTCCCGGTCGCATTGACCTTAACGACTTGGAGGCTTGAACTTAAGTCCACCACATCTGGATAGAAGGATAACTTCCCTTGACTATCATGATAGAAGACCCCTTGTACTTAACTATCATTTATACATTTAGCCAAATATGTGGTTTATGCCACTTGGCTAATCAAAACCATTAAATCTTTTTGGAATTATATAGCTGATCATAAATTTCGAGTAAAATCGAGACGATCGCTTGAAGAGGATGAGTACATATACATATAATTCCAAAATATTTCATTAAATGATAATAGAAAGTACAATACTTGAAATAAATAAATGAAACTGATTGTCCATGTAAGGACTAAAAGAAACAAAAATGTCCACGCAGGGACTACATATAATAAAAGAAAAGACTTCACTCATCTTTCTTTCCCTTAACCAACTTGGAGAGCTTCTTGAAGAACTTATTTGTCTTCTTCTCCATATTCTCCGCTTGTTGCTGCATTTCTTTCATTCATTCTAAGGTCTCGTTAATGGCCTCGAGTTGCGGCGGAGGTTGTGTGGCATCATAGGATACTGGTACCCATAAGTTGGATATCCAGTAGGTGGATAAGCAGGTGGGAAAGGAGATGGGTAAAGTGCATTATGCATGACCGCTTGCATATAAGGTCATGTGATAGTGCCTGTAATTTACCGGCGTAGATGGGTTAAAAGGATCATATCCAGTTATATCCGGATTGTCACACCCCGACCTGCAGCGGAAATAGGTGATTGGGGCATGATTGGGTTAACTCGAGAGCTTATGACTTGCTATTACTTATTTTAAATATTCACTAATTCATATCAAGTGTCTCACAATACAAATAATTCACATAAACAATTACAAACACAAGACGATGTTTATAACAAGTATATTGCACTAATTCGTTTCTTGTTAACTAAGGCTCATCCTATGTCCAATCTTCTCTTCGTACCTGTTCACCTGTATCATGTGTAAAAATGGTTTTGGGTCAACAAAGGTTGGCGAGTGAATCTAAGTTAAACATTTAAACAGTTTGTTAAATTGGTTATTTCAATAAAAATGTGCATGGACCATATATGAGCATATGTATATATAATTAAATCACAAACCACATAATATCAACAATGAACATTTGAACATGATGAATGATTAACTTGAGATCAAGGCTCTATCAAACGGAGCCGATCTAATGAGGCACCTGATGCTCAACTCGTATCCCACGAGGAACTGATGGGCCTTTAAACGAATGATTGCACTGAAATAATAAAATGTAACCACACATAACCACAACAAACAAATATACACATTAGATCACATAATATCAAAATGAACATATGAACAGATGAATGATGAACTTGAGATCAAGGCTCAATCAAACGGAGCCGATCTAATGAGGCACCTGATGCTCGACTCGTATCCCACGAGGAACTGATGGGCCTTAATGAATGATTGCACTGAAATGATAAAATGTAACCACACATAACCACCACAAACAAATATACACATTAGATCACATAATGGTGGTAGCACATGTATTTGTATAAATAAAGTAAAATACGACCATGATACACCCCAAAACGTGAATAAAAAATGGGAATTTGTAAGGATTCACTCACAGTGTTTGCGTTTTTAATCCTTAGTGAAAAACCGCACGAGAATAAGGAGAAAATCCAATTGATAAGCGTGATTTAGCTAGACAAACGAATGCAACAAAAAAAGTAAACGTTATGCTAGGCATAGCTAAATGAACGAACATGATATGTTATACTTGTTGAGCCTAACGAGCCTCTACAAGGCTATGAAAAGCCTAAAGGCGAGCCTAAACTAGGCTACCTTAACGAGCCTAATGCTCCTTAACTAAGAACCTAAACTAAACCAATTAAACTAAGAAAGCAATAAATAAATGAATATTAAAAAAATAAAAAAAAACAAAGAAAGGAAGATTACCTCGAAGAAGAACTTTACAAAATGAAAGAGCTTGAAGGGCAGCACCTCCTCGTCGAAAGCGGAAACAAAAACTACTACACACCACACCCAAAGGGTTATTGTGCTTATGGAGCCACCAAATTTGGTTATTCCACTTGTTTATACTCAAACTAGGAGTTGCAAGCTATAAAGAACCAAGCAAGGGTATTTATAGGTGTGAAATAGAGCACAAAATGATGATTGGGGCGATGTGGGATAACTTTAAAACAAGATTTTCGCGTCTTTCAAATCAGCAACAAACACCAAACTTGTTTTCGCGATTCCCGCTTCGTTATAACTCGTTTCGTGCACGGTTTTCTCCTACGTTCATTATTTTCAGAGTACTATCATATGGAAGAGAGTAATCCAACATCCATGGTGTTGAGAATTGGGCTTAAACCTTGGGTCTTGATGCGGGTCGAGGGTTATGTTCTAAAACTTGTGTTTGTGATTCCCGTTACGCTGGAGCTCAGTTTTATGCACCATTTGAACCTACTTGATCCTTAGTATACCAAGTATATCTTGGAGCTTTGAATGGACCAGAATGATAGCTCAAGGATGGAGAAAAGTTACAAGAAAGTCACCCGAAAGTCATCTTATGACAAAACTAAGAATACGACATGTAGAGCTTTTTCCTTGTGATCATTTACATCTAAACTCTCCAAAAAACAATGTCCTATCTTTAGGTATGTATATAATGAAGTTTGAATGATAAGAAGGTTAGGATGTGATGTGTTAGGTATGTTCACGAGGTCTCCAAAGTTTTTGATTTACTTAAGGAAAACCTTAGTTTTAGAACTTGAGATATAGAGGGTTGCTTCAAAATACATGAGAATGAATTTACAAGGCTGTCTAAAACATGTATAAGACTATAAATCACCAGATATGATAACATGTATGATCAAAAATAGAATCCAAGACATTTTATTGCTTAAACATTAAACAAAATTACATGGAATATGAAAACGGATCGAGTTACAAAAACAGGTCGGGTTTTAGGATTCATTCATTTTTTTGACGAATGTTACACGGATATGTAGGAATAGGGTTATTAAAATCCGATGGTGGTGGTTGAACCACTGGTGGTGGTGTCGGTTCCACCAAAGGTGAAGCATTGGAGGGTCCACTCATTTGTGGATCCTCTTGAATGGTTGGGTAAGATTTGGGCAAAGGTGGCAGCGATCTTGACCGTTGGCCCGCACGTACCGACATACGTGCTCCTCTTTTTCTCCTTGGTAGTTTAGGTGGAGGTTGAGGTTGGTCCACGGGTTCCATGTGGACATCTTCCTGTATGGGAGGTGGTTGAGAGTGATGGGAAGGAGTATTAGTAAAGGCAAATTGACTCCAATATTGGTCCCACTCATTAGGACCTTGATATGGAGATCTGGCATAAGAGTTGGAATCGCTCGAGATTTCAATAGGATGTGCGTTCGATCCTGATGGAGGCATCTCCGGATCGGAGTCTTCGTCCATTGGGTTTGGTTGATCCAACTGATTTTGGTCAGATGGAGGTGTGTTAAAATAGTAATTAGGGTTAAATTCTTCATGGTAAGAATGTGAATGGGAATGATGGGAATGGTGAGAATGGTGTGAATGATAGGAGTGGTGAGAGTGGTAAGAATTTTGGGAATGTGGGGGTGAGTGTCTATGAGAGACAGAGTGTCTCGCTGGTTGACAAGGAGACGAATCTCCTGATTCTTGGTAGGAATCTGAGTTGTGAGGTTGTGAAGGGATGCGCCCCGATGGTCCTCCCCTCATTGGACCTTTTCCTCTTCCACTTTGTCCTCTAAATCTTGGCGGCATTTTCCCGTTTAAAAATCAAATCAAACAATACTAATAACTTAATAATGAAATGAATAATCTTAGGTCAAAGCCTAGACTCTGAAGTCTAAGGAATGTGCTTGTGTAAGTCTGAGATTAAACACAAGAAGGCTAGTGTTTAATTCTCTCAAACATTGGCTCGGGTACCAACCTGTCACACCCCGAATTTCCAACCAAACACCGGTGGGCCTGGGTGGGGAATATCGTGACGTAAGTTGATATCATCATAGGCAATTAAACATAGCACAACGAAAGTCTTGGATTTAAATTACTATTACAAACCGAAATGTTCAAAGTACAAAATAATATACAGACGCCTTGTAATGAAAGATCCACAGGCGGATCTAAAATGTACAAAAATGTATAACATACTTTAAAGGGCAGATCTAAGAATTTGCAAGATCCTCTTATATCACTACCGAGCAGCTTCCAGCCTATTTCGTATTGTACCTGCAAGCTTAGTCTTTTGAAAATACGTCAGCTTTCGCTGGTAAATACACCCGACTGTGAAGGGATGTGCCCCGATGGTCCTCCCCTCATTGGACCTTTTCCTCTTCCACTTTTTCCTCTAAATCTTGGCGGCATTTTCCTGTTTAAAAATCAAATCAAAACAATACTAATAACTTAATAATGAAATGAATAATCCTAGGTCAAAGCCTAGACTCGAAAGTCTAAGGAATGTGCTTGTGTAAGTCTGAGATTAAACACAGGAAGGCTGGTGTTTAATTCTCTCAACGTTGGCTCTGATACCAACCTATCACACCCCGAATTTCCAACAAACACCGATGGGCCCGGGTGGGGAATATCGTGACGTAAGTTGATATCATCATAGTCAATTAAACATAGCACACCGGAAGTCTTGGATTTAAATTACTATTACAAACCGAAATGTTCAAAGTACAAAATAATATACAGACGGCTTGTAACGAAAGATCCATAAGCGGATCGTAAAATGTACAAAAATGTATAACAGACTTTAAGACTTGTATAGTATGGGTAAACAATTAACATTCTGGAATTTGAGATTCAAATGATAAGGTTAAACCCGTTTCGGTTAATTTTCATAAACTAGTTACATATATTTAACCGTATGCATATATGTGATATCGGGTGACCGGATGAGTCATGAACAAGTTATATATGTCATTATACTTTAAATAAGTTTAAATATCAGTAGGATATCAACTTATATGTCCGAAAAGGTTTTGAAACGAAACTATGCCTCATAAGGGCGTTTTGGTAATTATATGTCGTATAAAGGAACTTGCGTGTATTATGATGTTATGATCATAAACATTCTGAAAAAAATACTTAATTTGTGATATAATATCAGTAAGATAGCACACATAAGTGTGGTTTATGGTTTAAGACCAAACTATGCACCGATAGGGCATTTTGATCATTTAAAAGTATAGTTTACGATATTATACTAAAATCAGTTTATGATCAGAATATTAACATCATAATATGTTAATTACATTAACATATCAGTAGGTAATTTATTTGCAAGTTCATTGTTGATTAAAACCTTGTTTTATGTGGCATTTTAGTCAAATTTTGACATTTTACAGAACTTGTGCATAAACGCAGATTATGATTATGATCAAGTAATATAACCTCAGAGGGTTATGCTACATTACATTACGATCATAATGTGACCTTAATTTAGAAGTTAACTAATCTAAGTCGGGTCAGAATCGAAAGTCAAAGCAGAAGTCAAACTTCACGACTTTCGGTTGCGAACCGACTCTAGGACTGAAATTGACGGATCGAACATGTTCCCACATGTTCTAATAATTATTACCAACTTTTTTAAGTGTCAAAAATATATTTATAACATATATAAACTCAGATTATAAATTTTTTATGAAATCTGACGCGTTTGACTTTTTAAAATAATAACTTTGACCCGTCAATTGACCTAGTAAACGTGATCCTTAGGAGGTGCCCTTTTAAGAGATTAACACCTACCTAATTACGATCACTTAGCCATGTTCATATTGAACAATGGCTGGACCATAATGGTCTTAACCAAAAGTCAAGGCATTTGTCGAAAATGCTTGACTTTTAGCTATTAAATGCCTATAAAAAGAAAAGAGCTGAGATGGAGCACTTACAAGTGATCCAAGAGAAACTTAGAACTCAAAGGGAAGCTTTCAAATGGTCAGGAACTTCCAAGAGTGTAATAGAGAGGAGAAGAAGTGAATGAGCAAGGAAATGAGTGAGCTTGAGTTGCCATTTATAGTGCAAGAGGGTGTGTGAAGATGAAGCCAGGTGTTAGAGGTGTTCTAGGATCATCACAAGTGTCTAGCAAGGTGTCAAGAACTGCAAGAGTGTGGCAAATTACAGGAGAGGTGGCATCTTGACAGAATTTTGGGGTTTTGACACTTTTTGTCCCTCAAATTTTGTTTTGTGGATTGTCATGAATTGTCCCTTGACTTATATCCAATGACATAATGATACATCTTGGTCTATTCGTTCAACACGAGATGTATTAAAGAAGAGTACGAACAACCGAACGTTAACGGGTGTCACACTAGGTGTTCTTATGACTTATGAGCGTTTACTAGCTTAAACGCGAAAGATAAGAACACTTATGGTTTAATGGGTTAAATCACCCAAGCTAGTAAGGTTTAAGGTTCGGTGAAGATGTGTGATACTCAAGAATGGTGAATCACAAGATATTACCTTAACTGGGAGTTATTCGGGTCGAAAAATGACTTAAATACGCAAGGAAAATGTAATACTAAAGTCTAGGGGCCTTAGGGTTAATAGTTGAAAGTTTATATGGTTCAAAACTGAAGTTCTAAGGCTTCACCGTAAGCTACGGTTGCCAAACCGTAGCTTACAGTTAGGTTTAAATTCTAACCAGAAAGTCCGGACTGTAGGTTACTGTCAGGTTAAATTTTTTTTTTTAGATTTTTGGATATGTCTAAGGGGTTGAGTGGCTAACTTATTTGATGTATTTATATTTTGTATTTATTTATTTATCTATATTTTTTTAAGAGTATATACACGTGTCGGTTTATTACCGAACACAAATTTTACGAGGTGTTACAAGTGGGAACAAGATGACTTGGTCGTTTTTTCATGGTTAATACAAAATATTGAACCAGCTCTCGCGGGCAACCTAACCGAGTTTCCCACAGTGAAGTCATTGTGGGATGCTCTAGTGGTCACCTACAGCAGTGGAAGAGACAAGTTGCAGACATTCAACCTTCACATTAAAGCTAACGACATCAAACAGAATGAAGACTCTCTTGAAAACTTCTGGATTACACTACAGGGGATATGGGGTGAGATTGACCGTATCGATCCGAATCCCATGAAGTGTCTAGAAGACATCCAAACATACTCGAAAATCAGGTCAGAAAAGAAACTGTTTCAATTCCTAAATGCCCTAGACCGGAAATATGACCCGATTAAAAGGGAGATACTTTGGTTAGGACCCCTCCCAACCGCAGAAGCTGCTTACGCGACTGTTTGGAAAGAGGCTGCTGACCAGAGTATTCTGGGAGCAACGTCTACCGATGTACTGGATATAGCAGCGGGATTAAGCGCTTCTGAAGCAGGGGTAAGGCTTGTAACAAAGGGTCACCGTTGGTTCGACGGAAAGAAATTTGGACCATCAACTAAGGAAGACAAGTCTCACCTTAAATGTGATCACTGTGGTATGACAAAACACAACCAAAGAACAATGTTTAAGACTCGTCGGGTATCCCGAGTGGTGGTCCGATGGCCACAAAAAGGGCCTCAAAACCCCTGGACAGGAGAGGGGTAAAGCTTCTTCCGCCGTGGGCAACAATGAAGCCGCCGCCACAAGCAACCTCGATCAGAAACCTACCGGATTTGGAGGGGTAGCGACGGCACGCAATGAAGAAGGAGAAGGGTTTTTCAATGACCACAGGTATTGGGTTTGAGAGAGATATCTCAAAAACCCATTCTTATTTCCTTTTAAATTATGATCGACCCCCTGAACATTCCGAAATATTAAAAGCTACAAGTTTTAACCATTTTATAAAAGAAGGTTTTATGAATTGCAAAAGCCACTCAAACATTAGTAGCTTGGCTTTTATGGCTCAAAAGTATAATAGAGGAAGAAATGACCAAGCATGGATATTCGATTGTGGAGCCACCGATACCATGAGTTACGAGTTATCAGATTTCGCCACCTCAACCAAACCCACAAAGTCATATATACAAGCGGCAAATGGAGAAACAATGGCTGTAAAAACTGGGGGAACGATTGAAATTTCCGCAACACTTAAACTTTCTAATTGTCTTTATGTTCCTTCTCTTTCTCATAAACTCCTATCAATAAGTCATGTAACAAAGGAGTTAAATTGCTCCGTCCTCATGCAACCTACCTTTTGTATTTTACAGGATATCAGGACGGGAGCGATCATTGGGCGTGGCACTGAACGTCAAGGGTTGTATTACGTGGCTGAGGTAACTCAAAGTGGTACTGCAATGCTCTCTCATGGAATGGCTGAACGTGAAGCTTGGCTATGGCATAAAAGACTTGGGCATCCATCTACGGGTTATTTACATGCTTTATTCTGATTTATTTCCCTCCAATTGTAAGACACATTGTGAGACTTGCATATTAGCTAAAAGTCATAAAAAGACTTTTAAACCAAATAATACGAGGGTTGACTCACCTTTTGTGTTAATTCACTCGGACATAGGGGTCCAGCTCCGATCATTGGGGGGCAAAACCTTCGTTTTTTGTGATTTTTGTGGATGATTGTACACGAATGACCTGGGTGTATCAATTAAAAAATAAATCTGACGTCCTTGACAAGTTCAAAATTGTTTACACCATGATCCAAACCCAATTTCAAACAAATATTCAAATTTTCCGATCAGATAATGGAGGGGAATTCGTCAACTCCAATATGAAACACTTTTTCCAAACCAAAGGCATAATTCATCAAACACTTGCACTGAAACTCCCGAACAAAATGGTGTCGCGGAACGAAAGAACCATATACTGTTAGAAATCACCCGGGCTCTCCTTATAGATTCACAGGTTCCAAAGTTCTGGCCAAAAGCCCTTGCTACTGCCGCCTATCTTATTAACCGTCTTCCCACCCAAATCCTGAAAACAAAAACCCCACTACAAGTGCTTGCAGAAACCACCAAACCTCCCTCTATTCTTACACTTGAACCTAGAATTTTTGGATGCACTGTCTTCGTCCACATACCTAAGTCACATAGAACTAAACTCGAACCATGTACTGAAAAATGTGTCTGTGTTGGGTATGGGGTAGATAAAAAGGGATACCGATCTTATAATCCAAAAACTTGACACATGTTCACTACTATGAACTGTGATTTTCTTGAAACCAAGTATTATTATGCCTCCCAACACACTGGTGAGGGGGAGAGAGAATGTCTTGACACATTGAGTTGGTTGAGATATGTGACATATGAAGAAGGAAGAAACCAAAGTACCCAAAATGAGTCACTTTCTTCCACGCATACAGAAGAACTGAACGTCAGTGTCACCCAAGAGACTGCTCCCAACCTGATTTCCGAGGTAAGTGATACTCAACTTGAACCTGATCCAAATACTCCACCTGTTGTGATCCCTGAAAACATTACTAACGAAACAACAGAACAAGATGGCAATGTACAGGAGCAGGATAACTCCTATACACAAGAAGGCACTTCGGGAAGATATGAGCTGCCACCAAGAGTAAATCGGGGAGTCCCACCTAAAAGATATTCTCCAGAAAAGGCTCGGGGATGTAGATATCCTATGGCTAACATAGCCAAAGGAAACCTATCTACGGAGGTGAAGGCTTTCTCTTCATCTTTGTATGCTGAAGAAATCCCCACCAATACAGAACAAGCCTTGAAATCAAAACATTGGAAAGACACAATGGAAGATGAGATGAGGGCGTTGAGAAAAAACAACACATGGGAAAAATGTGTCTTGCCATCAGGAAAGAAGACAGTCGGGTGTCGTTGGGTCTTTACAATTAAATACAAACCCGATGGTACAGTTGAAAGATATAAAGCTAGGCTGGTAGCTAAAGGCTACACTCAAACGTACGGGATTGATTACTCTGAAACCTTCTCCCTAGTAGCAAAGATCAACACCATCAGAGTTCTCCTGTCTGTAGCAGCAAATAAAAATTGGCCTCTTCATCAATTTGATGTAAAAAAAATGCTTTTTTACACGGAGAACTAGAAGAAGAAGTTTATATGGAAGCTCCACATGGGTTCACAAATAATTTTGGAGAAAGAGAAGTATGTCGTCTAAAAAAATCTCTCTACGGCTTAAAACAGTCACCCGGAGCATGGTTCGGGAGGTTCACCTTAGCCATGAAGAACTATAGGTTCAGACAAAGTAACTCTGATCATCACTATTTCTCAGACAAAGGAACAATCTCATAACCTGTCTAATAATCTACGTTGATGACATGATTATTACAGGAGATGACTATGAAGAGATAGCCAAACTAAAGAAGAACTTATTTACAGAGTTTGAAATGAAAGACCTAGGGAGACTTAAATACTTCCTTGGAATCGAAGTTTTGAGATCAAAACAAGGAATCTTCATGTGTCAGAAGAAGTATGTCCTTGACTTATTAGCAGAAGTTGGTATGGTCGATTGCAACCCAGTAGATACTCTTATGATTGTGAACCAAAAACTTTATATGGAGGAAAAAACAGAACTAGCTGATAAAGAAAGGTACCAATGAATGGTAGGTAAACTGATATATCTCTCGCACACCCGACCCGATATAGCATATGCTGTGGGAGTAGTAAGTCAGTTTATGCATCAACCCCAAAGTGCCCATATGGATGCGGTCTTAAGAATTATAAGATATCTCAAAGGGACAGCTGGCCATGGTGTCCAGTTTAGATCCAATGGACATATGGATACTCAATTGTATACCGATGCAGACTGGGCAGGAGATAAAGGCGCTCGAAGGTCAACATCAGGATACTTCACCTTGGTTGGTGGAAACCTTGTTACTTGGAGAAGCAAAAAGCAGAAGGTGGTGGCACTTTCAAGTGCTGAAGCTGAATTCAGGGGAATAGCGAGGGGATTAACCGAAGTACTATGGGTATGAAGGCTCCTAGCTGAGATAGGATACCCAACTCAAGAAACTACTAAGGTTATAAGTGATAATAAAGCAGCCATCCAAATCTCAGAGAACCCAGTTCAACATGACCGGACGAAGCACATAGAGATGGATCGACACTTCATCAAAGAAAAGTTGGACGCCAAGATCATCGCACTGTGTTTTGTTCGGTCAGAAGATCAACTCGCTGACATTTTAACAAAATCTGTTAATGAAAGTGCCTTACACAAGTGCCTAGACAAGTTGAATTTTGGAAATCCCACTATTCAACTTGAGGGGGCGTGTTAAAAATACCTTAGGATTTAAGGGATCAGCGAGATTTCCTCCCATTCACATCATATCCCACGGTTAAAGGGCTGAATATATGTTTCTTATTCCTCCAAAGATTACAGCCATTGACAACTATATTTCTTTATTTAGATCATTGTTCAATAGTATAAATAGAGGTGCAATTCTCTGTGTAAAAACATTCAAAAACAATATACATCTTTCGATCAATACAATTTCTCTTAATTCTCTATTGAGAATAGGATACGGTGTCAAGCGATCCCACAATTTTTTGTTATAGATAACATGTATTGCGGTTTTTCAATTTTTTCAATTGTCCCTTGAGTTTCTTAAGCAACAACCCTTATAAAAAGTTCATGTTGTATAAATAAATTGTGGAAACAAAGAAACAAACTTTTATTTCGATTGGTTTATCGCGTATGTATCATTAGCTTATGTAAAACATGTGTTGAAAGATAATTTTCTTCAAAGAATCATGTGAAAATGGAATTGTGTAATTGCGTGGGTGATAAATACATAATATTTTTGCATTTTATACATTGAAGAATAGTTCTTTAAGAATGTTTTGATCGAATGTGTAACTGATCGTTTCAAAAGATGAAAACCATAAAGAACAAGTATAGAATGTCATGTCTTTTCAATTCTAATTTCTAATGTTGTTAGAAAATATTAACGCTTTTATATATATTTTTATTACGTAGATATTAATGGATTTGTATATTTTCCGATCCGAACCGAACTAAAAATTTAGACATTGAGTTATGAGACATCCGAGCACCAAAGACAGCCAACCCTAATGGAACAATTTCGGGGTCCACCTTTGTTCACGTCAAACATTTGAAGGTGAACTGGGCCATTTATAACTGAAATAGATTGGTTTTAACAATAGAAATGCTTGTTGAACCAGAACGGTTACCGGGTCAAGTGCTCAACATAAGTCCTAGTTCCGGTTCAAGTGATTCAACATGTCGGTTCGATCTCAAAGGTAGGTCATCTGACAAGGGGAGTAAGCAAGCATCGAGTATTTTCCGTAGTTTTAGCCTGGTTTAAGGGTTGTTTGGCAACTTCTGAATATTTAGGTGTTGAACCAGTAAGAGGTCAAAACCATAAGAGTCAGTATAATGCTTAACCGTTGAGAGTCAAATGTCTGACCAATTCAGATTAGAGGTCTTAACCATTCAAACTCAGTATATTCAGATCGTAAAACAAACAGTCTGAACCATTAGGTACGAACCAATAAGAGGTCTAAACTATCAAAAGCCTCATTAAGAGCTAAACAAACAACCCTTTAGTTTGATTCGTTTAAAATTGACGCTTAAACATTTATACAATAAATATTTAGTTTATTTCTTGAAAGGATAATTACAATCTAGAGTTTTCAACACTGAATGGTGTATTTGGTTTATCTTTAGCAAATGACGCTGGTAATATACTAATATTAGCTACACGTATATAATAAATAGTGTATGTCGATTAAAAATTAAAAATTAGACGATAAGTATTTCACAAATAGGAAAATGAAAGTTGCATGTTTGTATATAAGTGAGAGTAGTGACATGTGTACTCTAAACCTATGCTACGTGGGTGATAAGCAAGTGATCACCACCCTTTTTATATTTTTTAACTACCATACATGAGGCTAGTTACACGTGTACACCCTATATGGTTTTTCACATCCTTAAGTCAGTCCTTGCCACGATATTTTCTTTGACGAAGAAGCATGGTTCTTAGTCAAAGAGGAGACCTTGTATAGAGCAGACCTAGATAGAGGATTGGGTAGATAATTGTATCTCTTAAAAAAAAGTCTAGTGGTATTTTAGGACAAATTGCATCCTTTAAAAATTTGGTTAAACCATTTATTTGCACCCTCGGAAAATATTTACTGGGTACGTCACTGACTTTGTGAGCAACTCCACGCGTAAAAGCACCACGCCTAAGGGGTGCAGTGCTACATGCGTGGCCACAACGCTGCATCGGCTTACACATGGCTTGTGGTGACCAGGCTGCTGAGCTTTATCATGCACCTTTGTGTTACTTTATATATATAGGTTGTTTTTCATGAATACGGTTAGTGATTTGTGCTATACAAATAAATATATAGGTCGTGTTTACATTCATGTTATCGCAAACTTGATAACTTGTACAATTAACACTCATAGTACAAATACATCACGGATATGGGTGTTTTGTTGTTGTCATGACAACTTTGAAAATAAAGATATTTGATAAGCCTATAAACCCGTTGATTCATATGTAAATGATAATCATAAGTATGTACAAATAATTGACACATAAGGTATTTACATGGGAACCTCTTTATGTATGCTTTATAGAATAATATAGAGAGAAATATAGAGAATACAAATAAAACTACACTACATTGAATTCTCTATTTTAGAGAATATTTTATAGAATAGTAAAGTATACCTCTATATTTAGAGGCTTATATGCAACTCTTTATATTTTTTTTGAGTGTGTAGAAAAGAGAAAATAGTGATAAAATAGATGTTTGTGAGTGAAATAGAGATAGAGATTAAGAATCGGATGTGGGATATTTTTAGAAAATATAAAAAAAATTATAGAAACATATGTTTTTAAGTAAAATTTTATAGATGAAGATGAAGGTTCAATGTGAATGATCAAACTCCTAGTATATTAGATTTGATAGTTTTGGTCGTTTAATGATCACAAAAGAGCTAATGGAGATCAATCAACTATTATGATCACTTTTCAAAATAATTAAATGCCCTACTTTAAAAACCCTTGCTCCATAAACCAATGGCATATTGCTTTTGTAGTTAATAATATAATAATATAATGATATATAATATGATAATAATAATAATAATAATAATAATAATAATAATAATAATAATATAATATTAATAATATAATAATAATATAATATAATTTATACATGTTTACATGGCTTGGAAAATAATAAACAATGTATATAAAAAACTCGTTGCATTGTGGGTGGTCCATGAATTTTAATACGTACTGCAAGGTTCATGTTTTATCCTACAATAGATTGTAGGTAGGTACATGAATACCTCAACTTCTCAATCAACATAATTGCAAGTCGCATTTATTTAGTAGTTAATGGATTATTAATTACTCCCCTACTCTTTTCACTTGTTAAAATATCAAATTAGTTAGGGTTCCAGCTATGGTAGATCTTGTTTAGATGTTTCGCTGGACTTTGACAAGTGTGTATTTGTTTGATTTGTCTAGTTTTTTACGTACATGTTTCATTTTTTATATTGATATGATATAATAGAATTAACCTTTATAAACACCCATGGCTCGTCTTATCGTCTAGTTGTATAATTGATTGTCTTTCACAAAAGGATGAAGTTTAAATCCATGAGTGTGTGATTAAATGGTAATTAGGAATACCATATCATACACTATGGCTGGAAGAGGCAGAGGCGTCAAATCCTGGCACGATGTCCCGGACCACCGACGACTGGATTCTTGACTGTTTGATGGAAGACGATTGGCTAGAGAGGATGGTTGGAGAAGGAAAGGAAGACGAGAAGGTGTCGGAGTCGAACAGGGAGGGGAAAAGTCTCAGGTTGATGGAAGAGGCACATCGGGAAGGGGGTGAGAAACCATTGGAGGTGTCGGGTGGTGTTCCCCAGGCTGACAGTAAGAATGTCGACGGGAGCCAGATTTATAAATTTGCGACAGCCAACTCTAACGTGGCCATTAGAAAGAATCATTTTAACATTGTTACGTCTAAACATAAATCTAAGCCCATTTCGCTGAACCCAATTAGCGACAATAGGCCCAAGATGTAACGTTCGTTGAAAAACGAGTTTTAAAACCCGCTTCATTTAAATAATTCAAATTTTGATATGAGATTTCGTTATGTATTTTATGTTAATCGTTTAAATTCGTTATATAAATTTCTATAATCAATTATTAAATAAATCATAAGGGTAAAATATTAAATAATAAATAACAATTATAATAATATTTAATAATTAAAAACTGAAAATAATAAAAAAACAAATATAAAAAGGTGACCAGGTTTCGAACCCGGTCACCACTAAACCAACGCACACACTGCACACGACTAAGCTGCACAGACACATATGAATTATTTTGAAAATAAATAAATTTTATACAGAAATAAACTATTAAATCAAATCAAGAACTACCCGCCCAGAACTGGTGACTGTAACTCCCAATTCAGTTGCAATCTCGAATTAAACCACCGAAACTGTTTTCCAATCACACATTATGAATAAATCATGGCTCAATTCAGTTACATAATAAATGTGGCAATCAAATTGTTGACCAAAAACGGTTGTAACCGAAATCCGAAATTTAGCTCACATTCGCCTATAAATAGCAGTCCTACTCTTTTCTAAAACTCGCTCACACACTCTCTAACTCTCTAAAATCCTCAGTAGAACTCTCTGTGCTCAAAACCACTCTTTGCCAAAAAACCTGGTTGTCGCCCGAAGTACACCGGAGGAATCAAGCCACTCCCGCTGTTTCGGTATAAACATTTACATCCTTTCATTTATATTTTATTGTCAATAAAAGTAAATCAAACTGATTAGTGATATCAGATTAACAAGTGGGTTTTACCAACTGTTAAAAACGAGATGATGAAGATGAAGTTCTTGTCAATGTATAAGCATAATTAAAAATGCATATTTTATCGGGTTAGACACACAGTCCAGTGGTGGACTGTGTGCAAGTATAACATTCAAGTCTCGAGTTCGATCTGTATACGCAGCCGACTTTTAGAAATAAAATCCAATTTTTTTAAGCTATAAAAAACACCCTTCACTTAGTTTATAAGATTAATAAAACTCAGTGTTTAAGTGGGTTAGACACACACCCAACTGGTTGGGCTGTGTGTACGAGAATTGAAGGGTGCGGGTTCGAAACCGGCTAGTGTAACAGGTTTTCAGTATTAAAAATCTTTTTAAATAAAAACAGAGCTTATTCCGGGTTAGACACGTAGCTCGGTTGGTAGAGCTGCGTGCACGTATACGGGAGGTCACGAGTTCGAACCTCACACGCTGCCAAACTCATGCGCATAAAACCGGCCAGACCTGTCAGGTCTGACAAGATCCAATTTTTTATTGCCATTTTTTATTTTTTATTCATTTAAAAATCATTTAAAAATGCTTAAAATAAGACTTTTTAGGTTTAAAAATTTTATTAAATACCATAAGAATAAATCTTAAAACCTAATAAAAAGCATTAATAGAAATGTTAATCTTAAATAAAAATTTATTTATTTATCGTATTATTACGTTATTATTTAGGTTAGTTTCCCTCATCGGGTAAATCCTAAATCGTGCGCCATCGCTATCAATTCCAAGGAACGCACCCACTATGAGTGAATCCTTACAAATTCCCCTTTCTATTTATGTTTTGGGGTGTATCATGTGTCGTTTATATATTTCGTTTATCCAAACACTTGTGCTATTACCATTATATGATCTAACGTGTTATGTAATGTTATTTTTTGTAATGTGTGTTTACATTTTTGACACTTGCGTGCAATCATTCACATTAGGCCCATCAGTTCCTCGTTGGATACGAGTTGAGCATCGCGTGCCTCATTAGATCGGCTCCTTTTGATTGAGCCTTGATCTTATTGTTTATCATTTGTCATGCTTGTGTGTACATTGATTGATATTATCTGGTTTGTGGTTAGATTTATATATGCGTGTACTCATATTTGGTTTATGCACAATTTTATTTAAATAACCAATATAACTATTTCTTTCAAATGTTAAAATGAGATTTACTCACCAACTTTTGTTGACCCAAAAACTCTAGTTTACACATGATACAGGTGAACAGGTCGAAGCAATGATCACATAGGAATTTGCCTTAGAAGAGAAATAAAGAATTCATGAATGTTATGTAAGAACATGTTGTGCTTGTATGTTTGTTGTAATTTCTCATTTAAATAGTAAATAATAAATGTGAAACTTTAATATAGTAAATGTCATGAGCTTTGATGAAAACTCAATCATGCCTCGACTACCATTTACGCTGCGGGTCAGGATGTGACACAAGAAGCGTACAAGATCTGAAAGGGAGGACCTGGACTTGTTTAACCTCAACAATTTGTTAGGCTCAGGCCCACACGTTAACAACTTTATGGCCAATAATACTGCCTCTGTTAACACTAACAACATTTTTTCTAGGGAAGAGAGAACACGGAATACTGATAGTGATGGGATGGAAGGTTTTGACTTAAATAAAAGGGTTGATTCTGAAGGTATTTCAGGGGCGAATATCCTAGCTGACCTAAACGATATCGAGGTAGAGATGGATGTGATTCCAGAGACTATAGAAGAAGAGAAAAAGGGGGAAGATGAATTCGCCAAATTGGAAAAGGAGATTGAGGCAACTGTGGGGATGGGGAACATAGTAGGAGCAGACTTGGGCACACAAAACAACCTGGTAAGAAACATTATTTATGATGAAGGCAACAATGTTGTTCGTAAATGAATTTCCACTCGTTAAAAATGAGAGGAATTGAGGGGTCGGTGAAGGACGGGTGGATAAAAGGGATTAAAAAAGTTTCCGGAATTAGTTTTATGGTTATTCAGGAAAAGAAACACGAAGATCCCTCAAATTTCATATTTGAGAACCTTTGGGGAGGCAACGATTTTGGAGTTGAATGGGTGGGTTCAAACGGCCATTTGGTGGTCTGCTTTGTTTGTGGGATAGTGGCTTGTTCGACGTGATTAGATCGGAAAAACAGGAACTATCTGCTCGTGACGAGTCGGATTAAAGGCAGTGGGGAAAAGTTAAACTTTATTAATGTTTACACGCTTCAAAAGACGAGGGATAAACTCGCTTTGTGGAATGAAATTTATAACTGTATTGGAAACAATGACGGGCATGTGGGTGGTTGTAGGGGCTTTTAACGCGGTCAGGCATTCGGGTGAAAGGAAGAACTCTAAATTTAAAGTGCCACGTGCTAGAAACTTCATTGATTTTATATTCCAAACGGGTCTTAGGGAATATGAGATGAAAGGCAGACAGTTTACTTGTATTAGAGAAGGGGGAAAAACTAAGCAAGATTGATCGTTTCCTTGTGTGCTCGGAACTTTTTCAGAAATGGCCCGAGGCATGTCTTCGGGTCCTTCCCAGCTTGCACTCGGATCATTGTCCTCTGATTCTGGTGGTAAAAAATAACAATTTTGGGCCCAGGCCCTTCAGGGTGTATAACTCGTGGATTGATTTGCCTGGTTATGCGGAAACGGTAGAAATGGCTTGATGAATTTCTTTTTTGACGGTCCTCCAGACACGGGGTTAACTAAAAGTTCAAAAAGATCAGAAACGAATTGAAAGTGTGACGGGATGAGATGTTAGATAAAGAATGTGGAGAGGAAAGGGTGGCAAGAGCTGAGATTGAAGGATTAGAAGAAGTGATGGAGAGTAGGGATTTGGAAGAAGACAAAGAATGGGCGCTGGTGGAAAATAGGAAAATTTTAAAGGAAATTGAAGAAAAAAAGAATAATGAAGCCAAACAAAGATCGAGAGCCAAGTGGGCTATAGACGAGGATGAGAACTCAAATTTTTTTCATGCTTTGGTCAATAATCGTAAAGCTAGAAACTCGATCCCAAGTTTAGTGATTGAAGGTAAATGGTGCTCCAAGCCATCCACAGTCAAAAAAGAGATCTTGCGGTATTTCAGGGACAGATTCATGGAGGAAGTTCCAGATAGACCTGGCCTAGTTTGTGAGAATCTTAAACAGCTTACAGAAAGGGAAAAAAACCGGCTTGTGGAGCGTTTCACTCTTAGTAAAATAAAAGAAGCGCTGAAGGAGTGTGGAGATGACAAAGTGCCTGGTCTGGACGGGTTAAATGTAAAGTTCATTAAGCAGTTCTGGCACTTATTCGAAAAAGATTTTTGGATATCTTTGAGAAATTCCATTCGGAAGGGTCTATAAGTAAAGGAAGCGGGTCATCGTTTATCGCATTAATTGCAAAGATAAAAGATACCGTCGAACTTGGTAATTATAGACCTATAAACCTTGTTGGAATAATTAGCAAATTAATTTCCAAAGAGTTAGCGAATAGACTCAAGAAAGTGTTGGGGTCAGTAATTTCGGATTCGCAATCGGTGTTTTTGAAAGAGAAATTTATTCTGGACGGGCCTCTGGTTATAAACGAAATTATTACTTGGGCGAAAAGGAGTAAGAGAAAACTGTTTTCCCTGAAGATCGGTTTTGAAAAATCTTACGACAACGTCAATTGGAAGTTTGTCATTTCCATATTGCAACAAATGGGCTTTCCGTCGCTATGGTGCAACTGGATTAGGGGAGTACTTGTTTTGGCTAGCTCCTATGTCCTGGTCAACAGTTCTCCTACGTTTGAATTCCAGTGTTACAAAGGAAGGAGACAAAGGGATCCAATCTCGCCGTTCTTATTCATTATGTTACGGAGGCTCTGTCGTGTATGCTTGTCAAGGCCAGAGACGCGGGTGTTGTTTAAGGGGTCCGTAACCCCAATGTCGGTCCCATTATTTCACATCTCTTGTACGCGGTCGACGCGATAATAAAGGGGGAATGGTCGAAGCCGAACGTTTTAAATGTTGTGTGGATTCTCAGGATATTTCACATGTGCTCCGGGTCAAAAAATTAATATTGCCAAATCCAATATTTACGGGATCGGAGTTGGGGGAGGGGAGTTGGAAAATCTTGCGGCTGACATTGGTTGTAAAGAAGGTACAGTGCCTTTTAATTATCTCGGATTAAAGGTTGGTGCCAACATGAATAACGTGAATAGCTGGGGACCGGTTTATGATACTTTTGACGCTAGGTTATCGAAATGGAAGGCTTCTCTTCTTCGAGGGAGATTTACTCTAATCAGGTCAGTTCTCGAAAGTTTACCCAATTATTAATTTCATTGTATAGAGCGCCAGTTCAAGTCATAAAGGATTTAGAAGCTAAAATTAGAAGCTTTCTTTGGGGAAGCTCTAGTGTTAATAAAAAGATACACTGGGTGGCTTGGGATAGGGTGACTAAATATAAGAGCTACGGCGGAATCGGCCTGAGCAACCTGAAACATATAAACATCGCCTTCTTGTGAAGTGGGGGTGGCGGCTAAAAACTAAACAAGACAACTTATGGGCTGAAGGTGATAAACGCGATTCATACGAATAGCTTATCTGGGAGTTTTTGCCGGCTAGGAAGTCTATGGGTGGAGTTTGGTGTTCGACCGCTAAGGTGATAATGAGCTCTAAGATTGAAGGAAGACCTTTAAGGAACTTTTCAAAGGCTCGATTGGCAATGGTGGCATGATCTCGTTTTGGCTTGAACCTTGGGTCATAAACGAACCTCTGAAGGAAAAAAATTCTTGGATTATTTAACTTAGATTCGGAAAAAAGGTGCATGGTTATCGACCGAATTGGGGGCAGCGGCAACGGAAGCAGGTACAATTGGTGTTGGAAGAGGCAGTCGGTCACTGGGGATGAAGTCGATGAGCTGATTCAGCTGAACGCGTTGTTGGACACAATCAAGTTAAGAGACAGAAATGATATTTGGCATTGGATGGGAGATCATGATGGAAACTTTAGTGTGTGATCTGTCAAGAAGCTTCTCAGGAAAGGGATGGATTCCAGCAACAATCTTTTACTCGAATGGTGCAAATGGATTCCGAGTAAGTGCAATCTTTTTATCTGGTGGGCTGAAATGGAAAAGATTCTGACGAACTTGGTTCTTATGAAAAGAAATATTGGTTTCACGTATACGAAATGCCCACTGTGTGAGTTCGGAGAAGAATCGGCTGAGCACCTCTTCACCGCATGCAGGGTCGCTTCTGTTATGTGGATGAACATTAGCCCTTGGTGTAAGGTCCCCAACATCATGGCGTTCTCGGTTCATGACTTGCTCGAAATACATAACTTTCTGGGAGTGAAGGACTGGAAGAAAGAAGCCATGCTGGGTATAATTAGAATTGGACGTTGGAGTATCTGGCATGCCAGGAACAACTTCAAATTTAACAATCGTCCGGTAAAGATTGAAGATATTATTAGCGAAGTTAAGTTCGTAGGGTTTCTTTGGTTTAAAAATAGGTCTAGATGGAAGTCGATTTCTTGGGGAAACTGATGTGTAAGTTTGTTTTTATGTAGTTGCGTTTTTGGTTGGGTGCCATGTTTTTGGGGCTGGCCTGGTTTAATGAAGTTAACTTTTAAAAAAAATGGTAATTAGGAGTAAAAAATGTTGTTAAAAAGATTAACTTTTATAAATAAACTTAATAATGGTGCATATGATTAATTGTGTTAGGATCTGAGTTTGAATTATTGTGAAAGTTTAAAGATGGAAAGTAATGAATGAAGATAAATCAAAGATAAATGCGGCGAAAACGTAAACTATGATTCACAACAATTGGAAGAATATTTTCATTGAAAATGATTTTGTAATATGAATTACGTATGCATGCGATTACAAACTCCCCCTCAGCCTAAGATCACGCTAATTTGTTCGTACAGAATGTGTAGAAGTGATGGATAGAACAGTACACGCACTGTTCTATTTATAGTACATTTCAAACCCCTAAGCATCTTAGGTTGACGTCACTATGAAAGTGACATTTAACAGACTAACAAACTTTATCCTCTGCTAGACCTAAACATTGTTACATTAAAATACAATATAAACTCTGATGATAATAATTGTTGAGATATCCTATGTTGGGATTTATCCTTTGTTACTCTTCAGTAGATTTTTACTTCAACATACTTTAGCTTCCAGCAGAGCTTTGTCTCTTAATAGATCTTGTGAACAGTCTTTAAGTATCAGCAGAGTTTAGAGCAACAGATCTTTGTTAGTGATCAGATGTTGTGGATTATTTTGGCTTTCAGTCATCTATTCTTTATAGGGTTCAATAGATCCAACAATCTCCCCCTAGAACAGATGATGTCAAAACCCTTCTTTATTGCTGATCTTTATTTCTCATCATCATTTCCCTTATCTATAGTTTGAATTGTAATTAAAAGTCAAGGGAAATCATGTCATCAAAATCCCTTTGAAGTTCAAGGTTTATCAGATCTTGGAGGTCAGATGCATCTAGACCATATGCATCCTCCATAGTAAGCTTTTAGACTTTAGCATCTGATCTGAGTAAGGTCAATTCATGGGTGTTTTAGGATGACTTCTACTTTAAAATTTTTGGACCAGATGGTTTTTGTGGGTGAAGAGTTATTCTTGATGAGTTTGGCGACTGAGGTTTGCTAATAAGGTTTGAGATAATTTCTTTAAGCTTATCACTTGCAGCATCTGTATGGTAAAGCAATTGATTTTTGATTCCTTCTTTCATGTGCTCTTCAAACCTCTGCACATCATCTTCTTCCATCTGCTTTTGCCTTTTTACTTGGTTTAAGGCAAGTGTGGGTAAGACAGAGGTTGAAGTATGGTTTTTGGAGGCTTAGGTCTATTGAGGGATTGTTGTTGGTGAATATGTTGGCTTTCTTGGAACGAAGGATCTTTCTTTCTAAGCTCTTCAAGTATTTTGTAGGTATCAACTACCCTAGACTCTGACCATCTTGCAATAGACCTTGATGAGCCATAATTTGCAGCAACTAGCTCAGCTTTCATCCTTTTAATCTTCAAGGCATGATTTTGATCAACAAGTTTAGTCTTTTTCCAATCAGGTGGAGTTGGCTTGTGTAATGGATCCTTGAGCATAGCCTGAATTCTACCAATTTCTTCTTTAAGCTCATTTGCGGACCAATCCTTGAATTATGCTCTTCTTACTTTGTATGGTTTGTGTTGCATTATATGGTCAAGTTAATCATGTTTCAGTTCTTCATTAAGCTCAGTATTTTGCAGGCCTTTCTAACATAGACCTACTCATCTCTTTGGAAAAGTCTTCAATCTTTCTTACTTTGCTCAGTTCATAAGACAAAATGCCTTGAGTAGTCCTGTCATCTTTCCCTTTGCTCCTCTCTTTGGCAATATTCTCAGCCTGTCTAGCCTTTAACTTTAGATATTCATCTAAATTTCCTGGCTTTCTGTAACCAATGAGAGATGGAAAGTTAAGTTTTGTATTATCCTTTGCTGTGAAAAATGATTCAATTTCTTTTCGCACAGCCATCAATTCCAGAGGATATTTGGCAGCATAAGGTATGATGGATGGTGGTTGATAAATGGTTGGAAGTGAAGTGGTTTTAGGTGAAATGATGAGGATGGTGATGAAGTGATAGGTTTTGATGACAAAGGGATTGGTGATGGAATCTCTTCATCATCTTTAACAACAGAAGCTTTCCTTTTGCGTTGAAAATTAATTTGTGGTGAAGGTGGTCGTGTTAGAATTCTTGGCGGCGTGGATAATGGCTGAGTTAAAGTTGGAAAAGTGAGTTGAGCAGTGGATTGGGTAACATCTACTGAAGCAATATCTGCTACAACATTTGCTATGGTAGCATCTGCAGCTCCAACATCTATTGGATGAGTTGGTGAAGGTTTCTTTGGTGTGGGTCTTTGTTTCTTTTGGGGTGGTTGTGTTGGTGTAGTTGGAGCAGAGGAAACACTTGTTGTTTGCCCAGTAGTGGTTTTAGGAGAGGTGGTTCTTGACTGTCTAGCTTTTCTAGCAGACTTGCTCCTTTTTGAAGTGCCAAGATCTTCTTTTTCCACCTGCCTGGCTTGTTCTTCTTCAATGAGCTTTTTGGCTTCGACCTTTAGTGTTCCTTGCCTTTTCTGCTTTTCCTCAGCAATTTCCTCTGCCTTTTTATTTAGGGTCTCATTAATCCCTTTCCATAAACCGGCATCTGATGCTGTTGTAGAGGTTTGAATTGGCTTTTGTTGCATCTTTGGTTTTGGTTTTTCATGTGATGAAGGCTGCCACTTTCTCAATGTATCTTTCTCCCCATTTTTTGCATCATCCTCAATGTCATCTGAAAGGATTGTAGCTGGGGTAAAGCTAGTTGTCTTCAGTAATGTAACACCTCGTAAAATCGTGTCCAATAATATAGTGACATGTGTTGTATTTTTAATTTAGTCTATTAAAGACTAATAGGGACTAAAGGTGTCAACATACTCAAACTAAGCCTCTGAGTGACTGTCTGATGTCAACATTCATAAACGTAAGCCTCTGAGTGACTGATATGTCAACATGCTTAAACTTGTCATCTGAGTGACTGATATGTCAACATGTCCAGCCTCTGAATGACATTGGAGTCAACATGCTTATAGTGGGCCTCTGAGTGATCCTTTACGAATTCCTAACTCTCATATGTTCCATTCGTTGGACGAGAGGGTTTAAATCCGTAAATATGTGAGAGTTGGATGATGGAGAGGTTAAAAATGTCAACATGTTAATTTATACCTCTAAGTGACCTTTTAACGAACCGAGAGCTCGACAATGTCCGGGCATACTCCCGGGTACGCCAAATATTGGTTACGGAGGGCTAATATGCTAAAAAGGTGTTTTAGAAGGTTTTATAAGTCAAGGGGCTAAAAGTGTCAAAGTTTGAAACTGGCCATGAGGCTCTCGCGGGGCGCAAGAGGCATGTGTCTGCAGAAAATTGCCTTGGACTTCACACAAATTGCCAAAAACCATTTGATTCGAAACCATGGCTTTCCAAACTGCCATGTCACGTTTTAGGACACTTGTAAGCTTCCTCTTACACCCCTTAACACCTGGCATCACCTCCTTCAAGCTCCCCAACTATAAATAGGTGCCAAGGTTCACCATTTGAACTTGCACCTTTCTCATTCACAACTCTATCTCCCTCCTCTGGAAGTTCCTAACTGAAAAGAGCATCCAACTTAGTTCTATTGCATCGTAGGAACCACTTGTAAGTGTTCCTTCCTCTTGCATTTTCGTTTATAGGCTTTTATAGCCAAAAGTCAAGCGTTTTACGAAAAACGCCTTGACTTTTAGTTAAGACCATTATGGTTCAGCCATTGTTCGTAATAAACATGGCTAAGTGATCGTTGTAAAGTAGGTGTTAGTCTCTATAAAGGGCATCTCCTGAAGATCACGTTTACTAGACCAATTGACGGGTCAAATTTATTATATTAAAAAGTCAAGCAGGCCATTTTTCGAAATGTTATAAATTGATCTTATGTATGTTATGAAACCTGTTTTGACACTTAAACAAGTTGGTAATAATTATTAGAACATGTAAGAACATGTTCGGCTCGTCAATTTCAGTTCTAGGGTCGGTTCGCAACTGAAAATCGCGAAGTTTGACTTCTGCTTTGACTTTCGATTCTGACCCGATTTAGATTAGTTAGCTACTGGTCTAAAGTTGCATTATGATCGTAATATAATGTAGCATAACCCTCTGAGGTTATATTACATTATCATAATCAGAATCTGAGTTTATGCACAAGTTCCGTAATTATGCCATTTTGACTAAAATGCCTTTTTGCATAAAAAGAGGTTTAAATGATAATGAACTTGAAAATGAGTTTCCTACTGATGTAATATTATAAGTAAGATTATTTGGGATGTCAAATTAGATTATAAACTGAGTTTACGAACAAGTCCTTGTATTATGTCAATAAATGACGATAAGGTCCTTATAGCTTATAAAATGGTTTTAATCACATCTTTTCAAAGTAAATCTTTACCTACTGATATGTTATATTAAATAATATATCTAAGACATGTTAACCTGACCTTAACACCAGTTTTCATTAAACATCGCAAAAATCGTCATTTTACGACATAAGCGTCGTTTCGGCGGTTTTAAACCATATTTACCAACCAAGACTTGTTACCTACTGATCTTAAAACTCATTTTAAATATTTTTATAGGAGGTACATGATATAAACTCAGAATCACAAATAATTTATAAACTATGTGTAAAATCCCCTTCGGTGCATAGTTTGGTCATAAAAGACAAATTACACATATAATTAATATCCTACTGATATTATATCATAAATAAGTTATTTTTCCAGAATACTTATGGTTATAACAATAAAGTATATTCAAGTTCCTTTTATAAGGTATGAAATTAACGAAACGCCCTTATGAGGCATAGTTTCACTTTAAAATCATAACGAGCATAAAAGTTGATATCCTACTGATATCACAACTTATTTAAAGTATAATGGCATATAGAACTTGTCCATGACTTATCCAGTTACCCGATATCACTGATATGCTACGGTTAAGCATATGTAACTAGTTTACGAAAATTAACCGAAACGGGTCTAACCTTGTCATTTAAGTCTCAAAATCTAAAATGTTTATAGTTTATCCATATTAGACAAGTCAAAGTACTTGTTGGGATAAACTACATTCTATTCGATAATCGTTTAATCTAGCGTTATACGTTTGATCAATTACGCTAGTCGGTTTAAGTCTATGACTTAAATACGACCGTAAGTATTTAATTGGTTAGCTTATGCCATAATCCAGACTAGAGACATTCCGGTAAATGCTATCTGCACTTAGTGCTTTTGTGTACGGCTGAGTTAATAAATCTTGCGTTTAAACGAATACTAGCTCAGGTAAATACTCTCGACTTATTTCCCCTATACGGGTTTGGGTTACGGTAAACTATTACCGCTTGGTCGGAAATGGGATAATCGAATGCCGGATTATGGCTAGTAAATCCGCATATTCTGTTTTAATCAGTTTTGTTTGATAACTTAAACATCGGGGGTTAACTACCGTGTACTGGGTATCCTCGGCTCATTACATTAGATAATGGCCACAACCTTAGCGCGGGGTGTAGGCATACACCCGACAGACGCTCAAATGCAACTAGCCATGTCATAGGGGTAACTCCTTCGTGAGTTCGTAAGTGGTGTGTAGTTAATCATGTCCTGGTTTTCGCTCTAGGCCTTGTATGTATGGACAAACATGTGAATCTGTTAACAAGGTTGCAACGTTAACTTTTCCAAGTTATAAAAGATTTTGTGCTGATACGCACTTAAAACATTTTATTTAAATGTTTCCAAAATGAGTCAGTTGGGTGTATTTACCAGCGAAAGCTGACATATTTTCAAAAGACTAAGCTTGCAGGTACAATACGAAAATAGGCTGAAGTGCTCGGTAATGATAAGAGGATCTTGCAAATCCTAGATCTGCCCAAAGTCTGTTTTACATTCTTTCTTTTGTACAATTTATGATCCACCTGTGGATCTTCTATTACGAGCCTGTATATTATTTTGTATTTTGAACATTTGGTTTGTAATAGTAATTTAAATCCAAGACTTCCGATGTGCTGTGTTTAATTGTTTATGATGATATCAACTTACGTCACGATATTCCCCACCCGGGCCCACAAGTGTTTGGATTAGCTGTGGATAGCCGAGGTGTGACAAGTAAATGGTCTTTGATGGCTTTAATGTCTGCTTGTGTATCTTTGTATCTAGCCTCAACCATATTCCTGATGAGCTTCATGTGGTTTTCATGTTGGATGTCAGCCAAGTTCCTTTGAGCTCGGATAATTGGTTGTACAATTTCCATAGTTCATCGGCACTTTTTGGTGTGGAAGGTTGACTGTGAGAGTTTTGTAACATCTGCTTCATCATTTGTTTTATCTCATTAATTGATGATTCCATGGATGTCACTCTATCTGTCATTTCTCTATATCTTAGTTCATCACTTAATTTAATAAGATCATCTGAACTCCTATATGAAGTAGTTGTATTTGGATCATTTACAGGAGTAAACTCCGTAGTATCAGAATTAAATGCCCCTTTTTCTTGGTTCTGGGGACTTCCAACTGGAACAGATGTTACAAATGTAGCCTCAACAATTGTTGTCTTCAAGGAAGTCTTATGAATGTAACTACTGTCCAATTGAGAAACAGTTGTTTCACTAATTGTAGTAGCTGCTTCACTTGAACTACCACCAAGAGTTACTTGTAACTCAGGGGGTGTAACCTCCTCAGCTATTTCCGGGTTAGCAAAAAGATTTAACTCAGACTCAGTCACATGTGGAGGTGAACTCTCATGAACAGGTGATTGAGAGGAACTGATTTTTGTCTGAGCTATCTCGATTGCACGAAACAGATGTATGATAGTAGGTGGAATTGAAGGCGATGGTTTTGGAGTAGAAAGAGAATTTTCCCTGGGAGGGGCTTGAGAGCATATTTTCAAGTGAAATATCTGCCTCATATTGTGGTGTCCCTATGCTTACAGCTTGTTCCTTTTGTGAGGAATCAAGAGGAGTATGGCTGGGTGGAGATCTTTGTTCCAACTACTGTGAGGAAGTAGCAGCATTGGTTTCAGGTGACTTTTGTGTTGTCACGGGTATAACTCTGGGATCTCATCTTACAGACTTACCTTTTTGGGTTTCCATTTGGTGGGCTTTTTGGATTGGGAAGGTTTCCTTTTGGTTTTTGTTGGTGTGGGTTTCAGAACACCGGTGGTGGTGTCATGATCACCAAGAGTAATGAGCTCAGCAACAGAGGTTTGAGCTTGTGATGTGGACTCATCTAAATTTTGCTCATCCCCCTTTGCCTGTGTTTTCAAGACCTTTGACTCCTGATTTAAAATTCTTGTAAAGGTTTCATTTGTTAAACTATTCATTTAAAAAAAACTCGTCGTTGAAAATCCTTTTCAGGAACTTGTTTTTGAATATAGTAACTCAAAAGTATAGGATAGATAAGAATAGCTTATTTTTTGATATTTTATTAAAACTTGCCACCAAACTATAAACAATGCTGGGATAGATTAAAATCAGATTTTATCAAAATAGCATATCCAAGATACTGAATATTTTGTGGAATCTCATTAAATGAGGTGGTCTTTGCTGAAAGACAAAGAAGTAGGGTATGGAAAAAGAACCTCATTTTAGCAGGAAATTTTGGTTTAAACATTGTAACACCGGTCAATTGACCTTCATACCTACGTTCTATGAATTCAGTGTGCAGGTCTGTTTTAGGAAAAGAAGTTTTACTTTCTAGGTCATTCAGACCAAATGTTGTGGAAATTGAAAATGGGGAAATTTGGACAAGGGTTTATCTGACTTTAGAAGTAATAGCATACGACTTTTTGTTTTGAATTTCAACTTTAGCATTTTGCCAGAACTGTCGAAGAGTATCCACATAGACAGGTGCGTTTGCAAGCAAAACTGTTTTGTATTCTGACGATGTGAGAACATCGATTATTGAGTGGAATAAAGTGTTATTTTCATTTTCTTGAAAATGGGAAGGTAGTTTTGTGGAGTTTTGATTTGCAGAGCCATGATCAGAGATGGAAGTGAAGAAAGAAGAAGATGAGAGTAATGGAAACCGCTTTGTGGAATTTTGAATTCGAGACGGCAGTAAAAAGCTCTGTTTGGATGGAACAGGGGTTTATAAATGGCAAAAAGTGACTGCGGACGTGACATCTGTTTCAAAGATCTGATGGTTAACATCTGTTAGAGGATAAATATCAGCGGATAAGGCAAAACAATGGTGTAGCTCAAATAGTGGATGGGAATAGTGGAGAGGATAACAGAGGATACACTTTTAACAGTGGATAGATTTTCATAGCCAAACAGAGGTTTTTGAGAAACAGTGGTTAGGAGCAGACTTTAGAGATTTATTGAAAAATTTCAGTTTTAGCTATTTTTAAGGATGAAATTTTGATTTTCTGAAAACATTGTAATGCTATTTACACATGGAGAACAAACTTTTGCTTTTAGTCCATGTTTAGCATTCCAATCCTAGAGATCAGACTTTCAAAGTAGATGTATCTAATGCTTTGGCTAAAACATCTGGCAGTTGATCTTAGTTGGAACATGATTCAGAGAAATCAAACTTTTTTCATAGCAGTCTCTCACAAAGTGATGTCTGATGTCAATGTGCTTTGTGGTGGAATGAGACTTGATTTTTAATGTTGCTTTCAGCTGCTTGACTATCTAACATGAGAGGAGTCTTTAGAGTAGTTACACCAAAATCCAACAATTGATTTTGAAGCCATAGGAGTTGAGTAGTGCAACTTGCAACAACAATTTACTCAGCCTCAGCTGTGGATGTTGAAACTGCAACTTGCTTTTTGTTTTGCCAAGAAACTAAGTAATTGCCTAGAAATTGACAACCTCTTGAAGTTGACTTCCTTGTGGCATGGCATCCAGCAAAATCACTATCTGAGTAACCTTAAAAATCAATATTCTCATTAGCAGGATACCAGAAACCAAGTGTTGGAGCACCTTTTATGTATCTAAATATCCTTTTCACAGCAATAAGGTTTGACTTCCTAGGTGCTGACTGAGATCTGGCACAAACACATGTAGCAAACATGATATTGAGCCTAGATGCAGTTAGGTATAATAAAGACCCAATCATACTTCTATAAAGAGTTTGATCAACCAAGTCATCTTTGTCATCAAAAGTGACCAGTTTAGATGTAGCCATGGGTGTACTACATGGTTTAAATCATTCATATCACATTTGGTAAGTAGTTCTTTGACATACTTACTTTCATGAATTAAAGTACCATTTTGCAATTGCTTAACTTTAAGACCAAGAAAGCATTGGAGTTCACCTATAGCACTAATTTCAAACTCTGCTATCATGAGTATTCTAAACTCTTTACACATACCATTGCATGTGAATCCAAAAATGATGTCATCCACATAAATCTGGACAAGCATCAAATCCTTTCCTCTCCATTTAAAAACGTTTTATCAATTTTACCTCTTATAAAACCTATGGATAAGAGAAAGGTAGATAGAGTTTCATACCAGGCTCTAGGTGCTTGTTTCAAGCCTTAAAGCTTTGTTTAGCTTGTAAACATGATTTGGATAAGAAGTATCTTCAAAACCAAGGGGTTGGCAAACATATACCTCTTCCTTGATCTTGCCACATAAGAATGCACACTTGATATCCATTTGATACACCTTGATGTTGTGGTTGGCAGCAAAGGCTAAAAATAGTCTGATGGCCTCCAGTCTTGCAACAGGAGCAAAAGTTTCATCATAATCAATGCCTTCTTCTTGTCTATAGCCTTAAACCACAAGCCTAGCTTTATTTTTACAACATGTTTTGGGATTGACTTCTTGTGAGAACCCCTTCATTGATGTTGCCAATGATTTGGTCAGATGGATGGTTTTTAAGGTAGATTAGATCTCCTTTGTATGGAATAATGGCATTTTGAGGTAAAGGTTGCAGATGGGAATCATATGAGCTAACATCTATTGGCAATTTTGAAGAGCCAACATTTGTTTGGAATGGAGGTGGAGGTATAGGTGGAATGGGGGTAAAGATAGGTTGACTTTTGTTCACAGAAAGTGGACTTTTGTCAACAGAGGTTTAATTAGATGAGTTGGCAGAGGTTTAGGGATCAATAACTGTTGATCCAGCAGTGGTAGAGTTTTCACGTTGTTAATAACATCTGTTTCTCTGGTGGATGAAATGACTTTGTATTGTTGAATCACAATTTCATATCCATAATTTTGATGTGAAGACTGTGGTGTACCTGCATTGTCAGTCTTGATAGACACATCTTCAAATGTAAATTTATCTAAATCAAACAGTTCAGTAGAATTTGCTGGGATTTTTAATGAAGAAAGTTCATTGAACTTTGCATTCAAGGTCTCTTCCACACACCTAGTCCGTGAATTAAAAACTCTGTAGGCTTTATCAGTGGTTGAGTATCCCAAAAAATAACCACAATTCACTTTGGCTGCAAATTTTGAAATTGAATTTTTTAAGTTTAAAATGAAAAATAGACAGGCAAAGATTTTGAAATATGAGATCAGAGGTTTAATTTTGTATAAAATTTCATAGGCATTCTTTTGATGCCTGGGGTTAATCAAAACTTTGTTTTGTACATAGCAAGCAGTGTTTGCAGTCTCTGCCCAAAAAGACAATGGTAAACCTGAGTCTGCAAGCATTGTTCTAGCAACTTCAATCAAAGTTCTATTTTTCCTTTCAACCATCCCATTTTGTTTTGGTGTCCTTGGGATGTGGTATTGCCTAATAATCCCTTTTGACACACAAAAATGATCAAACTCCTTATTTTTAAACTTTGTCCCATTGTCACTCCTAAAGACTTTTACTGGCAGGTCAAATTGCTTTTTAACTTGTTTTACAAAATTTTATAAAATACTTGCAGTCTCATATTTGGGGAGTGCATGAAGTAGGTCCATGTAAACCTTGAAAAATCATCAACTATGACAAGACAGTGTCTCTTCTTTTTAAGACTCATGATTTTTACATGGCCAAACAAGTCCATATGTAGCAACTGCAGACACTCACTTTTGTTGGACTCTTCAATTGATTTGTATGAACTTTTATGTTGTTTACCTTTTAAACAGGATACACAATGTTCATCACAGGTGAATTGTTTTAATGGAAGACCTCTTACAAGGCCTTGTTTGAATAATGTAGTGATAGGTTTAAGATTTGTGTGATCAAGTCTTCTATGACATAGTTCTATCTCTTTGTTAGAAGAAACTGAGAACAGACATGCATTGGATATTAGATTATCTTTCAACATATCAACTACATACACATTGCCATTCCTGTGAGCAACAAGCTATGCTTTGCCCTCACCTATGATTTGATCAATCCTTTTAACCACTTCTGGTCCAACAATCTGACAATTTTTTTAGTGAAGAATGACCCATAGCCTTTGTAATACGCTAAGAAGATTAAATTTCAGATTGTCAATAAGATTGACATGTTTAAACTTGAGTTTCCTAGCGTGGACTGTCCTGACCCTAACTTCCATTTTGAATTGTTACCAAAGGATATATCACCCCCTCCATGTGTCATAAAATCTTTGAGTATGGCTCTACATCCCATCATGTGCCTGAAGCCTCCACTATCTACATACCATAAACTATCAAGGCAAGTAGAAGCTCCCTACATATTAGTAAATAATTAGTTTAGGTGAGTTTTCAAAGCCAGGATGGCTTTGGATGGGGTCATAGACATTCCAGTCTCAAGTCCAGGAATATGGTCAATGATTTGAACAGATTTTGATAACATCTGTTGTGGACCATTTCCTATCAATTGATTATAACCATGAGAATGCTCGTTAACTCTTGGTTTAGATAGTCTTTTGTAGACCTCATAGCCAAGTGGTACACTTTGGTAAGCAAGTTAGTCATATCCCCTTGGAAATTTATTAGCTGGTGGTGCATCTATTACCTGAACCTTTTTGAGAGCAGAGATTATATTCAACTGTTTGGTAACGGATGTTTGGACAGGGACAAAGGTCTGTTTTGTCTTTTCATTTCTTGAACTCTCAGGTGTTTTAGATTTATACTCATTTCTTTTGACATCAAAATTTTTGAGATAAACACACTCTTGAGTTTTATGGTTTGATCTGCCACAAAAGTACAATTTGGTGAAACAATGATCACACTTGTTTTGTTTATATCATAAGCTTTTAGAAGAAAACAGTTTTTAGTGCATGATTCTTTCTTTTTTACAAAAATCACAAAACAAGTTTGATATTTTCTCTTTTTTCTTCATTTTTTTGTTTTTTTGTCAGCAGATCTTGACTTGTGGTGTCTTTACACCTTCAATGGTTGAAAAATCCATTGGCTTAAAGTTGTCAAGAATGTCACACTCATCTAACCAGGTAGGTTTGAATTGATATTTTTCTATTTCCTCAAAACTTGAGGATCCTACTTGTCTTTCTAAAACAATTTTCTTACTATTTGGTTTAGTGACTTTAATTTCTTGACCAGCCAAATTTGTTGGAATAATTTCAACCAACTCACAATCATTTACAGTAATTTTTTGAGAAACTTGGTCATGTTTTCTAAAACCTACACCAAATTTTACATTGCTTTTAATTTATGATTCTAACATAATCTTATAACATTTACAGGATTCTATCCACTTTTCACAAGTAATTTGGGTAGATTCAAGCTCATTTTTACAACTTTGATAATTTTCTATCATAGTTTAGAGGTGATCCTTGGTTATGCTGGACTCATGTTTGAGACTACTAATTTCAGAATCTTTTTCAAACAGTTTTGTTTTTAACTCTTCTGCAAGTTTTTCAAATTGAATTTTATCATCCAAAATTTTGTTTCTAAGATTTTCATTCACCTCTTTTAGGTTAGCAAAAGCAATAATGTATTTATTAGAACATACGTTTTTAAGGACCTGAGGTGATACCTTAGCAGCAACCATCATTGCACAATCACATTCACCATCACAAACACTGGTTTCCCATAGGTCTAACACTAAGATCACAGTTTCTTCACCAACTTTCTCTTCTGAAACATCTGCCACAACATTTTCACAAACATCATTAGAATTTAACACTAGTTCCTCAGACTCATCCCTTTCAATTATAGTATCTAGTGCCATGAAACAAAAATCATCATGTTTCTTTTCAGTATTGGCAACTAGAGCAAAATTCTCACCAGTCAATTCTTCAGGTAAGCTACTCCAATCAACAAATCTTGTGTAAAGAAGCTCTGTTGACTGGTCTCTGTAGGAGCAAAGGTTTGTGTAACTTGTGGTGAATGTTGCACTTGAATCTGAGGACTTGGGGCTTGAACATACTGTCGGGGGAACAGTGGTTTAGACATATTGAACTGGAACAGTGGTTACAGGGTGTGCAAAATGAGCAGTGTTTTGCATATGAGAAGCAGGGGTATATTGGGAATAATGGACAGTGTTTTGTGTGTTTTGAGGTCTAGGACTTGGGTGTGTGCTAATCTGACCATTTGTTTGACTCCTACACTCCCTAGCAAAATGACCTAACCTATTACACTTGTAGCATTTAATCTTTGACTTATCAAACCCAACTTTTAACCCTCCATGCAACCCTGGGAATTTTCTACCAGATCTTTTATAGAACTTGTTGGTCCTAACACTCAGTAATGCCAGTTGGCGCAATATGTCCATTTCTTCTAAATCAGTTGGATCAAAATGTTGAAGATCATTAAGTTCAAAGGATAAGTTGTTAGAAACCTGGTTTTCCCCATTTGCTGAAAAAGCAAAGTTGGGTGAGCAAGAATCAGAGTTGAAATTCCCACCACATGTTATGTCAATAAAATGATCATAACTCTGTTCCTTGCTACTACCAGAGGTTTCTTTTTTTACTAAAAAGTGCTATACTACCAAAAGAATAATCATCAGCCACTTTTTCTGACTCTTGTAGCTTCTTTTTCTGGTTAAGCTCTCTCTCATAAGTGAGAAGCCTACCATGAAGCTGAGTCAAACTCATCTCTTTGAACCCAAAAACGATTCTAGTTACAAAGGCAATAGTGTCTCATTTTTCTGGAAGTGTGATCTTAGAAATCGACTATTCAAAGTGTAATTTGGATATCCAACTTTTACCGGTTTTAACTCACCGATGAGACAACTAAACCTTTTAAATTGTTAGGTTAATGATTCTCCTTTCACATGACAAAATATTTTATACTGTTGGTTCAAAACTTCTCTGTTATTTTCAATAACATCTTTAGTGCCACCAAATTGTTCTTTCAGAGCATCCCATAACTCCTTTGCACTGTTGTAGTGCAACAGGCCAGCATAGATATCATTAGGCAAAGCAGTTGACACGATACTAAATGCCTTTGCATCTAGCTCAATATTCTGAAAAGAGTAAAATGCATGGGTAGTCCCTATGGTTTGTTAAAACAACACCTTTAGTCCCCAACTTTTAAAAATTACACTCGTGTTCCCCGTGGTTTGCCGGTTGTTACTCGAATACTTCTTAAAGTGGATGACGGTTAGTTTGTGGCGTTAAGTGGATATGAATTAACAAAATTACCCTTACTAATTAAAAAACAATTGAAAAATTAAGGATATATATTTAATATTTAATTATTATATATTGAAACATAAAAACCTAAACACCCCCACCCAACCCCACCCCACCCCCACCCACATTCATCTTCTTCTATGGTTTCACCTGCTGTTGGTCTTGCATCACTGCCACCATCATCATTTAACATTGCCGCAAACCGCCATTAACAATACACCCTCCACAATCATCGTCACCATCATCCTCCACAACTGCCCCAACCACCATTAACATTCCAACATCTACCATCATCGCCATCATCATCTTCCACCACTGCCGTATCACCGCCGCCATCACCATTTGTCACCACCTCGTCACTACCAATTGTATAGATCTGTGACCATCTTCCACCACCACCCGTTTGATTGTGACCATCTTCGAACCTCGGAGTTCGTTTGGCATAGATCTATTATATGTTGGCTTTGATGGATTACCGTATCTAATGTTTTTCGTTCAGATTTCTGACCTCTGGTGTTCCATTAGGTTCTTTCTCATCATTCCGATCTTAATTGCTTTTAGATTAGTTTTAAATTTGTGTTTTTTGATGCTCTTTATGGAAGTTATATTTGGGTTAACGTTGTGTTGATTGGATACGGTAATCAAATGTTGATAGTATGTTAGAGAAAATGAAATTGAGAAGGTGTGATTGGTGGGATTTTAATGGTGGGGTGGAGGTTGAAGATGAAGTAGTAGTAGTAGTACGTGGTGGTGGTGGTGATGGTGATGATGAGGATAGTTTGGGTGGGTCCTCAAATAAACTAAAAGTTTGTTGTCTTTTAGGTTTTAAAATATTAATTATTTTGTTATTGTTTTTTAGTTAGTAAGGGGTAATTTCATCATTTTACATGGACTTAACAGAGAATACTAATTGTCATCCATTTTAGGGACTATTTGAGTAACAACCGAGCACACCATAGGGAGCACGAGTGTAATTTTTAAAAGTTGGGGACTAAGGGTGTTACTTTGACAAACCACAGGGACTATCCGCGCATTTTACTCTTCTGAAAATCTTGCTCGGAGTAATGTTCAGGACTCTTTGGAACTTGAACTTTTGAGTCTTTGGCACTCGGTACCATCGGAACATGTGGTGCGAATCAAACTGATTTCCAACAACTCGTGTTCTTTGTGCAAGTATGTGGCCAATCCGACGTTGCAAGATATTGTACTCTGATCTAACAAGTATCGGAGGTTTGTACGTGGTACCAGTGTTGTGTGGATCTTGTGGATTTTGAGACATTCTGATTGTGTACAAACAGGTTTTGTTTAAAAACTTTGAACGTAAATAGACTTTTACTTTGTTTTCAATACAAACAAACAAACAAATTAGCAGTGGGAGCTGACAATTTATATGAAATTGATTGTTAAACCAAATTTGAACGACCAAACTCTGATACCAATTGTTAGGATCTGAGTTTGAATTGTTGTGGAAGTTTAAAGATGGAAAGTAATGAATGAAGATAAATCAAAGATAAATGTAGCGAAGATGTAAACTTTGATTCAACAATTGGAAGAATGTTTTCATTGACAATGCTTTTGTAATATTAATCACCTATGCATGCAATTACAAACTCCCCATCAGCATAAGATCACTCTAATTTGTTCGTACAGATTGTGTAGAAGTGATGGATAGAACAGTGCATGCACTATTCTACTTACAGTACATTTCAAACCACTAAGCATCTTAGTGTGACGTCACTATGAAAGTGACATTTAACAGACTAATAAACTATATCCTCTGCTAGACCTAAACACTGTTACATTAAAATACAATATAAACTCTGATGATAAGAACTGTTGAGATATCCTTTGTTGGACTTTATCTTTTGTTAGTGTTCAGCAGACTTTTACTTCAACAAACTTTATCTTCATCAGAGGTTCTAATCAGCAGACTTTTGCTTCAACAACCTTTAAGCTTCATCAGAGTTTCTCTCTAGCAGACTTTAGCTTACAGCAAAGCTTTGTCTCTTAACAGATCTTATGTACAGTTGTTAATTATCAGCAGAGTTTAGAGAAGCATATCTTTATTAGTGACCAGATCTTAAAGATTATTTTAGCTTTCAATAATCTGTTCTTTTATAAAGTTTAATAGATCCAACAAATTGGTTACTAGAGCAAAGACAAAAATGAATAGTAATTGTGACAAGAATCTTGGACATTGTGATAATTGATGATCAAATTATTAAATTAGTGAAACCGATGGTTTTGGACGGTGGACAAAGTAGAGATTTTCCCTTGATTCTCTCCTAATTATATACGACTTGAACACTTATTAAACATCAATAATTTATTTACTCATAGTTGTCTTCATTTTTATTGGATGTCGACTTTTCTTAAGATTTGATTCGATATTTTCACGTCTGTGTATTTGATATATGGTAAGTTTAGACGAGTAACTAGTATTTTAAACAATCACAGACCTGCTAATGTACAAACAATATTTATTTTTTCTATGTTAACCATTTATTTAACTTTTTTAACAACGATGGTAAACGTTTTGAAAATTGAATCTATGGTACTATTAGCGGTGATGATCAATCGGTTCTAACAACCAATTTGTCTTAAAAAATGAATGGTCGACAAAGGGAGGAGGCAAGATCGGCAGGTTTTCACCGATTTGGTCCGGTAAGTATTCTAAAAAACTGTTTGATTCATTTACGTTTAATCCGTTAGCTAGTGACTGAACTAACTGCACGATTTAACTGGCGTGCCAAATTCATTACATTAGACATGACTTAGTATTATAAACCATCTTTCACTCGCACACATCGATGTTAAAATCAATACTAATTATCAGTTTCGTTCGAAGCTAGACATTATTTGATTCATAAAGTTTAGTCATCTTTTCCTTTAAAAAGTGGAAAGTGGTTATATAATTGACATGTATTTGTTTTTTTCATCCGTAAAAACTGTTAAATTATAAATTATAAAAACATAACAATCAAGGCAATTTATTCTTTTAGTTAAAAAATGTATTGTGAAATTATTTTGGTTTTCCTCTTTCTCTATCTTTATTTGGTTGATATAAATAAGATTGTTAAATACATAAAACTGTTTTCAACTTTAATATTTTCTCTACGCCAATGCACAACTACTTCAACAACATTTTTTAATTTTTTTTAATGAATAACACCCCTTTTAACTTACTTCTAAATCTATATATTTACTCATCAACAGACTTAACATATTAACCTCATGAGAAAGATGGACATCTTTTCAACACGTCGATACTGCCAGACTACAAACGTTCGGAATTACTCGTCAATAGACTTAACATATTAACCTCATGAGAAAGATGGACACCTTTTCAACACGCTGATACTGCCAGACTACAAACATCCGATACCACTTCAACTAAATAAGTGATGAAATAAAATTACTATACAAAATGTTGATGGGTTGATGGAAAATGTCTACTAAAAACAAAAATATTAAAAGGTATATATTATAAATTATCATATATAATCTACAAATTGATGTACTTTTGTAAGTATTACGCAGTGTTTGTACATGGGTTTTGATCATTTTGCAAAAGAAGTCGGCAGCTGTGTTTTCTTTAATTAATATGAGAACTTAAGATAAAGACTAGTTGATCCACTGATCCACATAAGTTTATGATAACGATAAGCACTTGCTGTTAATTACTAAATTAATTCTTTTTTTGATCTAATTGGTTAATATTTAATTATTTAAACAGGATGCAAGTTATTTTTTTGTGGTCAAAGCAATAATTCAATTCCCTAACCATGATACCAAGTTTTGGTTATTATTTTTATATTATTTATGTAAATCGAATTTTAGCAATGTTTTCAGAATCGGACCGGATGTCAAAGCGGTCTCCTTACTGGTGGTTGAGCAATTATTTCAGGCCTATTAATCTGGTGGGCTCGTTGAGAAAGGTTATCTCAAAAGTATTAGCGATTTGATTGAACAAAATGTTAAACTCGGCAATTCTGAATTTCCAATCAGCTTTACTTAGTATTAGGAATATTGGTAATGGTCCGGTCATCATGAAAGAAGTGGTAGCACGGGTGAAACAAAGAAAGAAGAAGCTACTAATGTTCAAATCGAGTTCAAAAAAGCTTAAGATCATATTAGTTGGGATTTCATTAATTCCATTCCAAACCAGATAAAGTTTCCTCAAAAATGTCGTAACGGGGTTCAAGCCACCCTAGAATCAGCAAGATCATCGATTTTGATTAATGGATAACCTTCTTTTGAGTTTCAGTTTCATATGGGTATGAGCCAAAAGGACCCATTATCTCCCTTCTTATTTACTATTGGTATGGAAGCATTTTCTTGTATGATGACAAAGGCGTTCGAGATGGATCTTTTTCGTGGTTTTCATGCCCCAAATAATGGCCCTATGATTTCTCATATACTTTTGCCGATGATGCTATTATTGTTGGATAATGTTTGAGGAAAAATGTTACTATGATGGCCCAGCTGCTAAGATGCTTCAACTTAGTATGCGATCTCTGTATCAGTTACTCTAAATCCAGTTTGTTTGAGGTTGGAGTAAATCAAGGTGAGGTGTCGACCTTTGCAGATGGAATAAAATGTAAGGTTAAATCGCTCCCGTGTGCATACCTTGGGCTTCAGATCGGGTCAAATATGAACTGTATTCAAAGTTGGGATCTGTGGTCAAAGTGTTTGATAAAAGGTTTTCTGGATGGAAGTCGTCGACCCTCTCGGTTGGGGGTAGATTGACTTTATTTAAAGTTGTCTTAGAGACAATCCCTACCTATTTTTCTCGCTTTATGAGCCCCCCCCCCCCCCCCCCCAAACTTGAAGCTAAACGGAGGAAGTTTTTTTTGGATGCAATGGAGAAAATAATAAAATGAGTTGGGTTCGTTGGGATACAATTACGAAGCCTAAGGAGGCGGGAGGTTTGGATCTTACTCCTTTAAGGATGCTAATGTTGCTCTCTTACGAAGTGGTGATACGGTTTAAAATGGAAATAAATGCCTTATGGCGAAAGGTGATTGTATCGCTGCACTTGTCCAACCGCTCGTGGCCCATTCTCCCTCATGCAAAGAACATTCTTGGTGTTTGGGTTTCGATAGCCAAACTAGAAAACCATTTGGCTAGTTTTAATGTTAATTTTGCAAGTCTGGGGGTGATAGAACGCGATTTTGGATCAACCCGTGGGCTACTCAAGAGTAGTCTTATTTCCTAATATTTTTAAGCTAGAGAAAAACTGGGGAATAATATGGAGATATTCCAATAAAAAGTAAAAATTCAAACCCAAAAACTAACATGGGACAGTACCAGTATTGTGGTTCAAACTGGTATACCATATTTCACCGGCGGTACAACGTCGATGTCGTTTCCCCTATTTACAAGGGTGTTCCGTACCAGATTTACCACCAACACCAGTATTGCCAGTATAACCGGCCGGTATTTACCGGTTTTTAAAACACTCTCTTAGAGTGATTAACCCCGTTACTACTTGCTTTAGTAACTCATAAAATTTTAAGACATCCATGTGTAACACCCCAAATTTTTACATGTCTTATTATGATATTATATGTACGGTGTGGCAAAGGGGTAGATAGTGATTTTAGACTAATTCAATAATAATAGTCGATTAATTACGCTAGTAGGCTTAAGTATTTAGAAGAGATAAAGTTAATTAGGTGAAAGATAATCTAATTAATAGTTGGATATATAAGTGACATGTTTTAATTATAAAGGGACTGAAAGTGTCATATGGAACAAAGTCTTATAACAAAAATTGAGATGCTGAATGTGGGTAATGTGTGTGTCGACCAGAGGAAGAAAGAAGAAGAAGAAAACCCAGAAGTGAACAATAAGGATGCAGCCAATTGAGAAGGAAAATTTGATTAAAATCTATGCATGTTCTTGATTTCTTGATCATCTAAGCATACTAAACTATAACGTAAATGGAATTTTACCTTTGATGATCTTGTATGAAGTAGGTTCAAGCAAAACAATAAATTTATGAGAAATTGGTATGAGTATGAATTAGAAGCATCACATAGGGCATGAATTATGCTTGAATTCAACTAAATTGATGTTTTGGAGTGAAAACCCACTTGAAGTAGGAGCATTGTGTAGAATAATGATGAATTATATGCAAAATTTGTGTAGTGGTTATGTATGATGTTGCTTATAATGAATATTGGAATGATGAAACTGAATTAGAATGAGGATTGAATGAGATTAGTTGAATATGATAATTTTGATATGTATTAGTAGGAATATGCATAAGATACTTGTACTTTGTGCCTTGCTAGTAGTATGCACTCCAGGTGTTTTATGAAATGCTTGGGTATTGGTTTTAAGTAATAAAGATGATTTCATGTGCATATGATGGTAATTGATTTAAAATAGGTAAATGTTGAGTTGTTAGCTCACAATGTTAGTATAATTGTGAAGATGAAAGCATGAGGATTGAAAGAATGTTGAATGCGATATTGTAGGTGTAAAGGAAGAAGGTACAAGTCAATCCGGTTCGCAAGCAACGCAAAGTAAAGGTAATTTACTTGAACTTCGTTTCATATTACTACTAGTTGTTAATTACGGTTAAATATGGTAATGCAAAATGATGAACCTAGAGGAATTTGTTAAATAATGGTATTGAAACGTATGTTCATTATCCCATTGTAAATGGGTTAGAATGGATGGTTTGTAAGGTGATAGAATTACGAACTTGATGACTCGTAGATAACGTGTCAATAAGAAGGAAATGTTCGTTGCATGAACCCGTACGATCGGGTCAGATGAATTGTGTATTGGTGTTATAAGAATGAAAAACGACAATTTCGTTGTAGGCGAAATTGTTATAAGTATGGAATGTAAGTAGAAAGGATGCTTCAATATTATGACCTTGATTACGGGTCAATTAAGGATTAAAGGATGGATGGAAGTTTTATATTAACAAGTCATACTAACAAATGCATTTGTGTTGTGTATGATAGCGCAAACTTGATAATGGCATACTTGGAATGAATACACACCGCATCGCCCCATTTTCACGCTTCCGTCTTAAGTTTTGATGCCAACGGGTCAAGGAAATACTTTTGGGATGTAATGTCATTCTAAATATACTTATGTCTTCGTGTGTAAACTTAAAGTCTAAAATTGGTACTGTAAGTTTAGGTTATGCTTCTTAATTATCTAAAAGTTGTGTTTGATTCGTAAGAATAGGAGGGGCATTTTAGTCAAAGTTTTACATTATGTTATGAAAGCTTAAAATATAATACGAATTGACCTTACAGCGAAATGGACGCTACACCATGTTATAAAAGACAATAACAAATCGTCGAGTACTTAGTACCTACATAAATTCAAAACTAAAATTTAATTATTATAAAAGTTAATGTCATCTCAATAATCATATACGTGTTAACCCAAACGGCCCAATCGTAGTCGGCAAGATTTTTCCTTCATTATTTATTCTATTTTACTTAATTTTACTACCTTTACAATTCTTTTTTAAAAGAGGGTAGAATGTTCCAAGAAGGTAATATGATGATAAGTAAAGGGTTTATTAATTTAGTTATCATTATCTAATGGACCAAAAAAATATAATCTTATTAATAATGATGTGATTCAATTATTGATTTAGTATTTTTGTACCTATAGTACTCACTATTCAGTTATTTGTTACTCATTTAATATTTTAACTAACAACTGTTATAAAGTGGGTTATTTTTTCAAACGAAAATAGCGTTACATCCATTTACACTTATACACATAGGGGAAGGATTCTGTTAAAAAAAATCTTTTTTCGTATAAAATGTGAGAAGCATAAAAATTGACATCAAGTACATGTTTTGGATTTAGGCATGATGTCTTGGATTATCTTGACAAGAAAAACACCAAAGATAACAATTTAAAACACAATGCAACGTATTATAAGTATGAAATTTAAAACACAACTAAAACACAAAACTTAACACTTAAAACACACTACCTAACTTTCTTGGCATGATATTTTAGGTTTTAAGCTTAGAATTGATTTATTATGTTTTAAATGATATGTTTGGTGTTTTTTCTTGTCAAAACAACCTAAAACATTCTGTTTAAGTCCAACTACGTATTACTTTCTATGTCTTCTTGCATTTTCATTAAAAATGTCATTTTTACATAAACTTAAAAATACACATATCTTATGAAATTACCGATACCCTTAGTCATTTTATGAACTTTTAATGGTTTTCGAAATACAAAAACTGTGTTTCTAAGTGCCTTTTCACGTGCAAAAACCAAACATTTGTTTTCTTATCCATCTGAGTTTGTATTTGTATGCTAATTAGTTAACTTTTAAAAGCCATTCAATATTAAAAAGAAAGTTAAATTTTAAAAGTTGTTTTTGATTTTATGAACTTTCTACAGACAAAAAAACTTTAGTTTATCTTTTAAATGAAATATTTAATCCAATTCAGAATGATATTATAATAATATAATAATCTAAGTACTCTACCATTTACACATCACTATTTTCTTATTTTCACATCCCTAAGTATATGTGAGTCGTATAACCTTATACGGCCCGTATAGAATGTTATTGCACAGAAATAGATGTGTTGGAATGTTTTGTTTGTTATACATGTACACGACCAGTATAACGTTATACGGCCTGCTGGATTTTTTTCATAGGTTTGATAAGCTTTTTTTGTGAAACCAAAAAACCATTTAATAAGTTTAGTAATTTTTTAAATAGCGTTTGCATGTTATTTAGATATATCGTATTATGTTACGAGTTTGTAATTAAACGTACTAATAACGTTGAATAATTTTCCACTTTACAAAAAGACAAATATGTGAATATGATAAACATACGATAACAATTATTAAACAAACAAGATAAAATGTAAACATAATATTAATATTTACAATCTTATACATCTAACACAACAAAAAGATGAATGTTTGCAATTTTTCAAATGTAAAATAACAAAAAAATATATAATAAGCAGGTACGGTGATGCTGGTGGTGGTGGTGCAACGCCAGCTCGTGGAGGTAGAGGCGTGCCAGAATGCATGGCAATAATCGCCTCGACCATCCAATGTATGTCGCTTTGTATGCGGGCTACATCCGACTCGACCTGAGCCAGTCTCTCCTCCATCCCCGGTGGAGGCATCACACGAGGTCTCACGCTCCGTCGATCGTACGGGTGATCACCCTTTACATCCTGCGCAGCTACCTACGATCTATCGATGGCAGCATGAACCGCCCCTGTACCCTGCCTCCCTCACCCCCGTCATCCTCACCCTCCTCAGTCGGTAGTGGCTGCCCTGGGTACCACTAGGGACGACTCGCATCATACGACCAATTCACCTGGGCCTCTACGACCACGTGAGCAATCCCCATCGCGCACGTTGTGGCCCTCCCAACCGGATCAACCTTGTGTGATATGATCATATCCCAGGCCACCTGCGGGGACAAAAGGCGCGGCCAGTGCTTCGCCAGACGGGTGACGAACCAGCACAACTAATGTGGCTAAAGTTACGCTTAAAAGCGTATTCGGCGAAGTATGTGGCCAACTTGTACGCCAAGTTGCCCCCTTCCGCCGGTAAGTAAGTCGTGCAAGTACCACAGGTCACTTTGGGTGACCACTCCCTGCTATCGTGACGACCGGCGATCGTCACGACGATACACCGATGTAGGTATCGGTATAACGGGCGTAAACATGCGACACCCGCGCCTTCGGGATCACGAACGCGCTGTCGCGAACTCTCCGGACCCAATAGTGCACCACCAAGGCCACAACACGTTAGTGGACCTGCTGATCGGCGCATTAAAAAAATCTTTGGGATACTGACTCCTCATGTGAGTACAAACCCAAGACAACAGCGAACTCGTGCAGGGTCATCCGGCGAGCCATGGTGCAAAGAGTAAAATAAACCAAGTGGGTCGTCAAAAAATGTTGTAAACCCGCACCCCGGGTGTTCGTAAAAGAAAAAAGTACACAAAAACTCTAAAGTAATCTCCCTGTGGGCCCGCTCTCGGCCGAAATCAAATAAACGGGCCCATGGGGAGTCAGTTGGCATGAACTCCCGGACCCGACCGATCGATCCAATCTCTGTCAAAAAAATAATATCGACGGTCTGGGGCACATCCAGCACCATCTCGCGTAATCTGCCCAAAACCATGTGGGAAGCCGTACCTCGGGGGATAGCACGAACAAACTGCGTTGTCTTAGTAAAATCAGGGAAAACCTCCTCCTCCTCCTCCTCATCCCCGTCCCTATCCCCGTCTCCGTCCGCGGCCCCGACGTCGACCCTAACCTCTACGTGCTACAACACCTGATGATTCAGCCATATCGTCTGTAAAAATAACAATAAGAACTGGGTAACTATACTTTTCGTATACGCACGTATTATACGTCCCATAAACGCTAAAAGCTATAACAACCAAGGAATAAAAGCAAAAATAATAATAAAACTGAAATCAAAGTGTATACTATCGTCTACGGATTGAATATTCAAGGCGTATACGATCGTATACACCTTAAATATTTAAAAAGTGTACGATCGTATACACTTTGATTATTCAAACAGTATACGATCGTATACAATGTATACGACATTATACACTTGGATATCCAGTTATATGTTTTCAAAATCAGTTTTTATTTTTTCAAACTCAATCAAACAATCTATTTCGTTACACTTATCTACGCTATTCGATATACTATACGATACCATAATCTAACAAGTTCCGTAATCTGAAAGTCTATTCTATGAACGAGGCTAAGAAACGTACTGTAATAGAATAACGAGAAAAAAACGTTACGAACGCTGAATAGGGATATCCAAGAACGATCCAAGAGAAAACGAGAGAATTTTAGATAATTTTGAGGTCGTATGGTGGATATGTGGTCGTATAACATATTATACGATCTTTTCTTATCGTATACGGTCTGTATGATGTTATACAGGCCGTATACATTGTTTATTATTTTTTGTGCGCTCGTATACACAATATATGAGTATTGTTTTAGTCTTGTATATGGGCCGTATAAAGTTATACGACCAGTATACGGTTAACAATTTTTTACTTTTTTTATTTACTCTATGTGGAATTGATGAAAATGCAGTCGGTATGTGTTCACCTTCATCAATACGGTTTTCATTTCATACATCTTTTCAAGTACCATTTCAACAAGTTGGAACGTTAAAGAAGAAGATCAGTCTTATTTGCTTTTGCTTTATGTTTATTAATTGGTCGTTTGTTTGAGTCGGTATGTGGAATTGATGAAAACGCAGTGGGATGTGTTCATACATGTATCTAATTCATTGACATCATTACAAATTGTCAAAATATAAAATTACATTTCAAATTCATATGCAACCTAAATCCACGAATTCCTTCGTATTGTATTAATCAACAATCTTATTATATTGACTAATACGTTCCTAGTAAAAGTTATACCAGTTTTCTGCTGGTTACCCCGTGTCAGTCGTCGCTAGTATCCTGACGGGGCTGGCATTGGATATTCCCCTTCTAATTTGAAGTGAATAAAATGGTTGGTGTTAACATGTACGAGCGCGACCGCGTGATGAGAATACTCTTCTCGGCTTTTGTGAACATGGGAAAAAACGAAACACAACCTTTGTCGCTTAATACATGACAAATGATATTCCACCGGTTAGCTATCATGACCCCCGTGAAAGGCATTTGCAGCCACTTATTACGCGATGCAATGTCTATACCGGACCAATCTAAGGAGTTTCGAATTGGCTCAAACTCATTGAATTTATTGTTTTCCAGAAGTCGTAGTACCGGTGGCACTCACCTAGAAGCGCCCCCGTATTGACAGCCACTCCATCTCATGAAGTGACAAGCCGACCGCTATAGATCGAAAAATTCGCTCTTGAACATCTTGTATGTGACTTAGGCATGGGTAGAAGCAAGGTGAAATGAACTTTTTGTAGTGCATGAACAGGTTAAGTTGTACTAAGGCCAAGGTAACTAGTGCCTCATCCATTGATTTTCCTACCTTATCTTTCAATTTCCTTTGCGTAGCGCCTTCGCAATCTCTTCGATCAACCAAGGTGCTTCACCATGATAACCTTGTGACTCGACAAACGAGTTATGCCTTGCAGGTTCGTTGTATGACTCTTGTGTGCCAATGCCTAGTGAATCACCATACGCGTTTGCGATGAAATAAAACTGTGTCTAGAAGGCTCCGCAAACGAATCAGCCATCCTTTGTTACTGAGCTTTGAAGTTGGACGACCCCGTGGTTTTTTTGCACGACTGGGTGTTTGAGCTTTGTCTGATTGGGATGTACCAACTCCTTCATCTTTTGAAATAGGTTTATTCTCTCGGCTGGCCCATTATATATTATCTGAATATCGCTAGTTCGTTGTCTACATCGAAGTACTCCTTCTCGCTCCATTCGTTTAAAGATGTCAAATCTAGTTTTTGCCAAAAGGGGTTTATCGACTCCAACGAAAGCTTTTGACCTAAATTAAAATAATACAAAAAACAATAGAAAACGTGAAAATCATTGCGTGATGAAATGCTCGTATTATAAGACAAGGTTGGTAGAAGAATGTATTACGTTTCATCGCATACGCTTGCAACCGGCACGCGCATGGCAACCCACAACTTGTGACAAACGGCACGCGCATGTACTGTTAGATACTTTTAAGATTTCTATAACCTGTAGTTCGTTGGATAACAAGTCTAGGCATGCATGTGAAACCTTCTTTCGTATGAGATCAAACATTGGTTTGTTATGGGGATCCATTGTTCGGCTCCTACTTGCTTCAATGCTGCTTTTATTTTTGTCAGCAGATTTCTTATGAGCTGATCGATAAGTGGTACAACTTTATCCAGCGTGTTATTGGATTCGCTGAGGTATTGCTTAAAAAGGGCATGTTGACTCTCTACCCTGTTCGTTGTACGTTGTCCAAAGTTTAGATGTTGGTCGCTCGAGAGAGCAACAAACCAGTCTCTATATGGTTGTAACCAGTTTGAAAACAAGTAATCCATAATTTCTGAAAATAAAGTGAAGTGCAGTTATGACAAGTCACATAAGTACATTAATAAGAAAATTAATAGGAAACTTACTGTTGCATCTTTTGCTTGGCAGTTTTGATTGTATTCGCTCGTACCAGTAGTTGTAATGAACATTGGTCACTGAGTTAATCAACCTGCCCTACTTGTACATAAACTTTTCCCAGGCTTCTTCGGTTTTAAAGATTGGCTTGCAATATTTGGCGATGTGTTGGTGTATGTGCCACCTACACAATGAATGTCTAACGTTCGGAAACATGGTTGCACATGCGTTCATTAGGCGAGATCTCTATTTGTTACTATTACACGGGGTTCCATAACACTGTATGAGTCTTTTAACCTCTTAAAACCCACGTGAAGTTTTCCTCTTCTCGTTGGTTATGAACGCATGAGCTATGCAAAACGACATCAACATGGATGTAATACCGATAATCTCAACTAGCGGCATTTTGGACCGGTTCGTCTTGTAGGTGGAGTTTATAAGCAACACATGCGAGAAGGCGTGCCACAAGCTGTTCGACACCAGGTGGATAAAGAAAACATCCTCAACCCTGTCGCCACTTTCAGATGTTCTGTGGAAAAAAACAAACCCAGCCTTGTTCAACCGGTGGAAAGGTATTTGGAGTCTCGCCGACTTGCTCCATTCGACCCAGTTTGGCCCGAGCGTTGTATATGGTATTTCTTGTTGGGACATTCTCGGGGTTCTGTTATTTAATGGTAGTAAGAATGTCTCGTGGTTTTATGTTATGATGTGTAAGTTGCTCCAACGTCATCTTTTCCGTTGGAGTCAGCCTCATTAGGGACAAATGACCCTTTTGATACTGAAAGGGTTCGTGATTATCTTTAGCTTTATCAACCCTTAGCTCCCAAAACGTAACCTCTTTCTGTATTTCCCGATTAGTTGGAACTCGTAACTGGTTTTCCTGGTCCCACTACGTCTGACAGTGGTCGTTGACTTATGCTGGCCGACACAATTGCACGTAAGCCATATTTTTAACAGCTGGCCGCTTGGGGGTTTCTCGTAGATTGTGCGTTGGTGACGATGGCGTACCCATTTAGGCGTCCGACGTCTCGACACCACTCGACCAATTCATCCATGCTAGCAAATTTCTAATGAAAACACTTACATATGTGAATTAATGATTAACATTATTGAATAAGATGTTATGTATAATTTTTTCGGACGAACTAAGATTATAATGAAAACGACATTAATCGTATAAACAGTAAAACATTAAACGTACGACAAATAAACATATAATTAAATGTATACCTGATCGGTTTGAAACTCGCTAGGTTCCTGGTCACCCTTTGGACCCTCAGATGATCCACCACTACCGGGAGGAGATTCAAAACTATCGCCCAGAAGTCCACCACTACCAGGAGGAGATTGAGAACTACCGGTCGGGGGTCCACCAGTACCAGGAGGGGATTCAAGACTAACGGCTGACGATGGACAATAACCAGCGTAATTACCCGCAAAGGGATCCAAACCCCAAGGATCCTGACTTGTATCGGACGCAAGATTGATATCGAACGGAGCATTTAGATTAAACAAACCCGAATTGTTATTTTGATTGCTATCATAACTCCTCTGATTCGACTCGTTAGTCGAGTTACTACCGAAAAAGTCACCCCAAAACGACATTGATATCGTAAAATAATTTGAATACAGAGAAATATAGAAGAAACGAATAAAAGTTGAATGAAAATGAATAAGTTTAGTTTCGTTTATATAGAGGTTTTTACAAATATTACATCGTTTCAAATGATTAACACGCGAATCGAGGAATCTAACGTCGAATCAAATAACTCGCACAAATATCGAGTAATCTAACGTCTAATCACATAACTAGACGACAATCGTAGAATATAACATCGAATCGAAGAATCTTACGTCTAGTCGCACGCGTATCGAGGAATTATACATCGTGTCGAATACTAAAAAACAAAAAAAAAACCCGAAATACAAAGTATACGTAACATTATACGACCCGTATACATTATATATAACCACACTGAAATCTTAATTACACATGGTGTATACGGGCCGTATAAAGTTATATGACCCGTATACACCATATGTAGTTAAGATTTCACCATGTGAAATTATTATTCCTCTAATCTAATTTTTTGATGTTATCTTTTCTTGCCCTCCATAATACACTTGAGTGATTCCAGTGATTTTCTTCTTGTCACACCTAAGAAGATTAACCCTTTTGTAGGTAGCTCATTGTGTGCCACCAAATTTCAAAAGAACTTTCGAATTCGGACTTTTTATTTTGCTGAAATGCTTGAGCAAGATTCGTGCATTCGGTTTGGCAAATTGTATGTCATGCAAAGCGAACTACTGAATAACAATATTTTGGTTAAATGAATCATGTTTTCTTAACCCAAATAAATGACTATAAAAGGTTATAAAAAACATGTACCTGATAAAAAATCCGAAACTAGTTATTTTTGTACCCGAGTATTGTATACCCGTAACTGAACCCGACCCTTCCCATTGGGTATGGATAGGTACATTTTGAACTCAATACCCGTAACCGAAACCATACCCGATTTATACCCGAAAATACCCGGAACCGGTCATACCCTATACTCGAACCCAGTTATATCCGTTACCCGATTGAATACCCGAATTTTTAAGGTATATTTTTATGTTTACTTTGCAACTTTTATAATTAAGTTTTTTTTTAAAATGTATTAAACAAATAATTTGTATTTGAGTGAATTTATGTTATTGTAATTTGTTTTTAATTTCTTTTACAAACCAAATTAATTTCTAAACGTATTTATTTTTATGTAAAATAAAAAAAAACATATTTTTTAAAATCGGGTATTAATACCCGGTTCCAATACCTGGTTCATATTTACGTTCTTAAAAAATGCATATTATAAAACAAATAATTTGTATGTGAGTGAATTTATGTTATTGTAATTTGTTTTTAATTACTTTTACAAACCAAATTTAATTTCTAAAAGCATTTATTTTTATGTAAAATAAAAAAAAACATTTAGAATGGGTATTAATACATGGATCCATACCTAGTTATACCCAAACCCGATTATACCCTAACCGGATATATAGAGTATGACTTTTCTCTTAAATACCCGTACCCAAACCCTACCTGATTTCTCTTAATACCGATTGATACCACGAAACCAGTTCTATACCTGAAACCGGGCTATTAACAAAAACCCGATTTGTGCACCTCGAACTATAAGTATGATTATGGGAGTCATGTTTTCTTAACCCAAATAAATGACTATAAATATAATCATGGGAAAGGGGTTAGTGGGCCGTAGAAATGTCCATTGGTTTACTGAAAAGTAATGGGTTGCTTTTACTGGGCTCGAACTGATCCAAAATGTATCTAAAATCTAAATTCTTATATTGTTTCTTTGTTTTTTCTTCTGAATTGGTATATAGTTATTATAGTCTAGTCGAAATGAATATGGTCGGATGATTTTGTTAGTGGTACAATGATACTACAGTGGTCCGTCAATAACTCAAATTTACTCGTACAAAAATATTGCTAGTTTTCCTTATCTAATATTCATTTCCTATTCTATCACTATCTTAACTTTTTTAGGTACATAAAAACTATCAATATTTTCCCGTGCATTACCACAGAAATTTGATCAATATAACGTGTGTTTTATTATGATACCGATACTCGTTATACCTTATCATAACAAAATAATAAATAATAATAATAATAATAATAATAATAATAAAAGCGTCTTATGCAATGTTTTTTAGAAAGCTAATGAATGCCATTTTTGAATAAAAATAAAATTACTATAGATCTTAATAGGTTAAAGAAGTATATTATTACTATTCCTCTATATATTGAATTTGAGATACTAAAAGAATAAAGTATTACCTGTAAATAGTAGATGCAGATCTAACTCATAATGCGATTCGTTAAATAACAAAAGAACATTAGTTAATCATTTACCTATATCCACACACGCGTATTCATAGATATTGCAATTCAAGTTCACCACCCTCATTACATCTTGCTCACCCACTCACCCCCCTAATTGAAACCGCTATTGTTTCCACTTCAGATCCGAACCCTAGGTGGCAATCTCTACACACTCTTTTCCATATAGCCACTCGCCATCCCTGACGACAATGGGTGATTAGGTTCAACGTTCAAGTTGACTTTGATTTATAGTCTTCTATTTCCGGCAAAGATAAGGATGACAAAAATACCTAAGTCCGACGGGTATATCTGAAACCCGAAGCATTTGGGACGGGTACCGATAGGTACTGGATTGATCGGGTATGGGTATGGAAAAAATATTTCACGGGTATCGGACATGTATGAGATTAGATGATACCCGACCCGATTATCCGAGACTATTTACCTGTTCACAAGAAAATTTTAAATTTTATATTTAGTTTCCTTTAGCTATTGTTTAGTAATGTTTCATTCTTATAGCTTTATTATTTGAAAAACAAATTTTCATTTGTAGTTTGAAAAAAACAAAAAGAAAGGACATTTTTGTAGTTTTGGTCGGTTCACGGTAGCACTGACCTTGTTTTTTTTAGAGTTAAATGCTTGGTTGGTCCCTGTGGTTTGCAAATCTTGCAGATTTGGTCCCAGTGGTTCACTAATTACACACTTGGTCCCAGTAGTTTCAAATTTTGCACTCGGGTGGTCCTTACCACTAACCTTTGTTAGATTTCTCAGTTAATATATGCAAAATTACTATATTACCCTTGAAATAGTAGTATCCACGCCGCCAACAAACTGCCGCCCCCTGCACCATCTACTGCCGCCCTGACGCCGCCTACCTCTTGCACCGCCTGGGACGCCCGCATCCACGCCGCCAACAAACTCCAGTCCTCCTAAAACGAGCGTGTCTGGGTCTGCGAAGCCTGCGAGCAAGCCCTAGCAGCCTTCATCACCCATCACCCATCGACACCATCACCGCCGTCGATCTCTCCGACCAGATCCTCACCACCACATGGGACGACGTGTCAGGACTCGAAGACAGCAGAAACGACATCTACAACGCCTCCACACCAAAGGAGTCCTCTGGAAGAATCAAGAACAGGCGGTGGTGTTCCGGCTGAGCCACGGCAGAGATGTCGAGGCCGAACGGAAACTGCAAAATTTGTTTATTCCTTTATCTCATACTTTCTCCCTAAAAAGTGAACCTAATCCAGTCACCACTAATTTACTCCTCGATTTCAACGCCGGCGGCTGCCACTCCCCCGCCGGCGACAACTCAAAACCGTCATCGGACTTTTTCTCCGGCAGAGCTAACTCACTCAACGACGTCGTTTCCTCCCCAAAATTCAGCTCAAAAACTCCAGACTCCATCTCTAATTCTGATTCTTTCCGTTCCACTGCGTGTGGCGTTGGCGGTGGAGTCGGTGGCGGAGGTGATAATTTTATCAACGGTGCCGGTTGAGTACGGAAGTGTGGCGATAGCCATTTCGATGGTGTAGGGGGCGGCAGTTTGTTGGCGGCGTGGATACTACTATTTCAAGGGTAATATAGTAATTTTGCATATACTTAACTGAGAAATCTAACAAAGGTTAGTGGTAAGGACCACCCGAGTGCAAAATTTGAAACTACTGGGACCAAGTGTGTAATTAGTGAACCACTGGGACCACGTCTGCAAGATTTACAAACCACAGGGACCAACCAAGTATTTAACTCTTTTTTATATGTATTAGGGATGAATCGTAAATACTCGACCAGTACAAAATATCAATATCAAATTTAAACAAAATCAAAAACCGAATATATTTGTACGATACCAGTACATGTAGTGGTACTGGTATTTCGGTATAATACTCGTTTTAGTACATAAGTTGGTTTTCAATTGACAAAATCATAATAACGAATTCATATTAAATTCCCGCGTAAGTAAATCTTGTTTTCAGATGAACATACAAAACTTGCCGCCTCCCCAAACTCAGATCTCCCTCCCTCCTTCGCTTTCAAGAAACTACGGCGCCATTAATACTCACACTCTTCTTCACTGCATCCACACAATCGGAAATTGCTGCGATTCATCGAAGGTATCGTTTTCACGATTTCTTTTCGCCCAATTTCAATTATTTTAGGGTTAGGGTTTTGATTCGTCACTTGTTCAGCACGATATGATGTTTAAGACCAGCAAAATCGTTCTCAAAGTTTGTGATTTGACGTTGACTATGAACTGCTTTTGTTTTATCGACATTTAATTGAGTATTGTTGCGGAAATTAGAAATCTGATTGTGTTATTCTTGACTTTTTTTTTAAATTTTTTTTATTGATTTTGTTCTGAAACTTGACAATTTAGATCTGTAGTCCAACATATGAATAAGGACTCAATTAGCATGTACAAAATTAGGTTTATTTAGGGCTCGGGTTTTATATGCACGAATCACATGATTAGTATATGAACAAGTTGGACCATGGTTGCAGTAGGTCTTGAGTCTTAAATCTGTTTGAACAAGTCTGACCATTTTTTGATCAACCGGTTTAAGTATTTGAACAAGCTAGAGATTCGATTGAACAAATCAGACTAGCGATTAGGGCTGTAAACGAACCGAACGAACACGAAGAGGGCCTTGTTCATGTTCGTTCGTTAAGGAAATGAACATGTTCACGAACGGTTCATGAACAAAAACGAACACAAATAAAATTGGCGAAAGCAATGGAGGCTAGAGGTGAATGACGGAGGGAGCAACGTTGGAACTTGAAGCCATAATTGTGGAATGGAGGTCGATGTGAATATTGAGGAACAAAAGGGGAATGATGCATAAACACAATGGGAATAAGGTTTCCTATTTTAATTTTTAGGGTAATATAATAAATAAAAATTTAGAAGTATAAAAAGTTTAGATAAAATAAAATTTACAAAAATCTTTCATGAACAACAAAAACAAACGTTCACGAAGACAATCGAACGAACGGGACTTCTATTCATGTTCGTTCATATGGCTAATCGAACGAAATTTCTTGTTCATGTTCGTTCATTTATTAAACGAACGAACGTAAGCGAACTTCCCGCCGAACGGTTCACGAACTGTTCGCTGAACGTTTGGTTCATTTACAGCACTACTAGCGATGATGAAAACATCTTATATTTTAGTGTATAAAAGTTAACAAGTTCAAATATTATTTATAAAACATTTTAGTCTTTTTTAATAATGTACGTGATGTGTGCGCTACACGCATTGGCTTTTGGGATTATAACACATTAGAGCGCCACACACATTTTGAAACCAAGATTCAGGGTAGTAGCACCTGCTACAAATCCAATTAGTATGTGTTTTTGAGTAATTAAGATTTAAGATGTTGATTTGCAGTCCAGTCCGGTTCTCGATACTTACTTAGTGAGTTGTGGTGGCAAACAGTTAAACAACCGGTTCCTGCTTCAATCATGGCGAAATATTATGATATCGATGACATCTTAGCAGATGAAGAGGTTGAAACTTTTTTCTTCTTTTCATTCTGTATTCACATAATCACATTACTTCATATAAAAAGTTCATACGTCTAAAATGGTGCCCTCTTTTCTATAGCTTGTTCCAGCGGTGTTCCTCGAAGCAGTAAACGGAGTTGGTTTACTTCAATCCAATGAAACAAACAGGGTAAGTAAGTTTTAATGATAATCGATTCCATATGTTGATATCGATAACTGTTTCTGATGCTATTATCGTTGTTACAACAGATAGAACCTAGGTCAAAGGTAGAATTACCGTTCTGGCTCGCTAGTGAACTGCACCTGCGACAGGCAGCATCCGTCACCGTTCCTCCATGTTTCAATAAGAAGTAATACTACCGAAAATTTCTGCTCAATTCGGTTTCATGATTTATGTATCTGGATAGTAATATTATTGTCGTTCTTCTTCTTCTTATTATTTATTATTATCATCGTGTATCGTGTTTCTAGCCAGAACTCGAGAAGAAATTGGGGCTGATGGTGCACACGTGGACTTAAGATCTCGATGCTCGTATTTTATCAGTTAGGATGCAAGATAGTGCAATTGTGAGTGTTTTTTAGATGGATTTTGTATTTTTATTGCTGCTGCAAGTTTCCGCTTTTTAAATTGTGTTTGTTGCTAAACGGTTCAGGATTGGTGACAAAACTATTGGATCTTTACTCTTGGTTGCTTTCCAGATAAGGTATAAGGAAGTTTTGATCAAGGCGCATACATCAGCATCGGCACCGGCCCCGAAGTTTTTATCGCTATTAACGAAAGAAGAAACAAAATGTGAGATTTGAATTACCCATTTTATTTGCTTCCTATTTCTAAACATTTTGAATATAAGAACATAAGTAACTTGAAATCTTGTATATTTCTTGATTTTGAAGTGTATGATGCTGCTAAGTCATCAACTGCGGCATTTAAGAGCTGGCGTATGGGTGGACCGAGGTTTCAAAAGGCTTCTGTTCTTGGTCGAAAGAGGAAACCGATTGGGGAGTAATGTTCAGTAGGTGAACCAAGTGCTGCTAATTAGCCGTTCGCCACTGCTCGTGTGGCTCACATGCTTATGGTTGGGTCTAATATTTTTGTAAATCCGAGGAGTTTGGTGTGTCGTTCACAGTTTTTGTAGGTTGAGACGATCTGACACGGTGTTGTGTCTGTTTATTTGGACTTTGGTATACTGTTGAAGTTTTGTTTCTATCAAATGTATTAATGACATGATCCAGCATGAAGTCCAATCCACTATTAGTTAGTCTATTGGGCTACTTTCAGCTATATAAGATCAGAATCCTTACCTTACAAAACATTACATTGGGCGTTGATTCACTCGGTTATCTTCAATGAGACTAGAGGTGCACAAATCGGGTATTTTTAATAACCGGTTTCGGTTTCTCGTTTTAAGGGTTATTTGACCAAAAAACCATAACCGTATATGCCGGTTTCGGTTCTTAAGAAATCGGGTATCAAAATATCTTATTTTCGGGTTTTTCATACCTATCTTCTGAATTTTTTAGTTCTATATTTTCATATTTTTTTTAATACTCTATTTTTATTACTCTATTTCTCGTATTTTTTGTTTATTATTATTATTAACCATGTTGGTTCAGGCCCACAAACACACAAGAAACCGGATACGTTTTTTTGTGCACCTCTAAATGAGACTGGGACCTATTGGGTTATTTTCAGCTATATAAGACCTGGATTGACCGTCACTGAGAAAGACAAGTTTTTTTGCAACAAGATCCTTAACATATCACATAAATACAATGGTCCATGTTTTATGGATTCTAACTCCAGACGGATCAAAAGTTATATATACCCGTTTTAAGTTGAAGTTGGGTTGTTATATAGTGCATTACTTTTTATTCGGTTGCTTTAAATACGAATCTCCCAAGTAAGTTCGTATAAAAAGAACCAGGGCTTTGTTTTCTAATACGAAACCATTTTACATATATTCTTGGTAATGCAGAAACAAGGTCTAAGTCAAAGGCTTGTCAATTCTTAGTGTCAACTTCTTCTGGTTTTGGTTTATCTAAAACGGTTGAAACATCCATTACTTTGAACTCAAGCACTTATGAGTGAGTGTTGTTCGAAAAGATGTTTTTGAAACCGAAAGAATCGCTAGTGCAGAGGGGAGAGGCACAGCAGTCAATCTATAAATCCTCTCAATGAAGGTGTTATGTGCCATTGTGCTATTTGTCTTTACATTTCAAATTTTTACTCCCATCTTTCAAACTAACTGTTATTTTCAGCTGCAGCAGTTAATTGAAATTCCTTTGGTATTATTAAATCATATGTAAAATAGATCTAAATTGTTAAAGTTTCTTTTAATACTTGATAAATAGCTTTATGGAACTATAGTACTAAGTCAAAAACTAAAATTCGGATTTGATTTAGAGAGTGCGCTTTTTATAAGATTTAAACATGAGGTTGTTAACAAACCAATCTTCAGATCTTATGATTTTATAGTATTGTTCAACTGAAACAATGTTGATCATGTATAAGACTTTGCATACAAACTTCGTGAAGGTAGAACATATCCTAAAACTGAAACGTCTAAGACATTTGAGTAGGATTTTAAAGAGTTGAAAGATCTCAATTTTCACAACCATGTTTAAACATTTGATTATAGACCATTTTTTTTATATTCTATACTACCTGTAAACTCAAACCATGCTGTTCACTTGGATCAATAACAGGTGTGTGAGATGGTAAATTTCCACTGGTCTCATTAGCTTGCAGACCCATGTACCCATTGGCGGATCTTTAACTTAGTTTTCAGTAAAATAAGGGGGGCCGGACTCTCAAAATCCAATATTTTACACTACATAATTTTTTTTTGAAAATTTTCGGTAAAGTTTACACTACAAAGCGAAAAAAAAGGGGGGAGGGGGGTTCTGGCCCAACCTAAGAACCGCTAAAAAGTAAAATGAAGGTTAGCCGCACATAGAAATTTATGTTAACAACAGAATAAGACCTGAATGAGGCCTGCTTCGAGATTTTACACAATTCTAATATTAACCAAACTGCAAACACCCGTTATTAGGATCCTTAAACACACCAAAAAAACCTATAAAAACACATCTATTCTACTTTAAAAGCATGTTATACCATTCCCAACCAAGCCAATCTCAATTTCAAGATAGCTAGAACTCATGACCTCATATATGAACACAAAAACTGAATAACTGATACTCAAGTTTGATTACTTCCTAAAAACACGAATAAAAAAAAGGACACAAAATCCATATATAAACACTAAAAACTAGTTTTGTAAGTCATTCCTTTCTGCTTCTTTCAGGTGGCTACTTATCAGAGTCGTTGAAAAGCCTGATGTGGTAAAACTAGGCCCTCCTCAGGATTTCTTTGAGCAACCGCATGCCTAAACCGGAATAACAAGTTTGGCATAAGTTCATTTACAATCACATAACGACAATAGAACTTTTTTGGATAGATAGGTTTCATTTTCACTCACCTCCTAGTTATCGCATCGATATTGTAAAAACGGTCCAGGAGAGAACCATCAGTCATCCCACCCATCCGTTTCCTCTTGTTTCCCTGGCCGATTCCCAAATCAATCTGCAAATTAATAGTCACAAAATTTAGCAATCGGAAGACATATATCGAAATAGTTAGAAATACTCATCATCTATTTTTTTACCTTAGGAATAGTTTCATCGCTGTCAAACTCCAGAGTTGGGCTTGGATCCAAGTTAAGGTGAGGATACAAATGATAGAGAACTTTTGATTGAAATTTCTGAAAAACATGTCATATAATCACCAGCATGATCTATATATTGTATGTAGTTTGATAGAAAGAATAACGGATATGTTGCGGAATTAGTGACCAACAATCCAACATGATCTACTTACCAACATATCACCATAAGAAAATTCTTCAGACATTGATGCCATGTCCTCAATGACATTATCCAACCCCATTTTCAAGGGGATTGTATCAACGATAGGGAACTCTATGAAAACACGGTAGTCCCGGACCTGCACAAAAATCAAATGTTAACTCGTTTTGAGTCTCATTTGATCACTACGGCTTCACAGAAAAGTTGTCTATTGCCTTATTAATAATTTAATCTACTGTCTAGCTAGTTTTGTATGCATAGTAAGGTCAGTCTGCAATCATAAGTGAATTACTAACAAAACTTGTCTTTTCATTTGTATATTATTTCAAGGACTACTCTACATGTCTTGTGTGTAAGAAAGAGATTATCAGTTTTCTATGATTCACTACATGAGATACCGCATTTTGGGACACTTTTGTGACAGTTAAATAATTCAATCCATATAAACTAAACCCTATCTGACTAAACAATTGTGGCTATATATTCTAAAATCTATGTGACTATAATAACTGTGTCAGAAATCCCATAGGACTATAATGCACAAGGATTTGTGTCAGACTGATGGATTTTCGCTCTTCTTTGTTAGAGAAAACGACTCTAAAGGCAGTGACTGATCTACTACTTCTAGTGAAGCATCGAGAGTCACTTTCTTATAGCTGCAATAGTTTGTTGTTCTTGTTCAAACTCATGCAAATGTTAGTAACATTTCATATAATTTCTAAAAATTTTGGCATGGTTTGCAAAGAGAATTAACTCACCTCACAAAGAACAGTTCCATTCACGTACTGTAATGGCATGTCTTGTAAAACGCCAGTGGGTATGCGCCCACACTGGATATCCTGTTACAAAAGTATATAAAGTTTAACCTAGTTAATGAAAATCCAGTTACAACATAGAAATATTAAACTTCTAAAAGTTTTACAATGAACATTAAGTGATTAAACATGTAATGAAGAGTACAAACAGTTAAAATCAAGTCTGTGTCACAGCGATATGGAAATAACTGCTCTGGAACATCATGAAAGATCTGCAACATTCTAACAATACCCCTAATTATAACTTGGTTAAAGAATACACACACACACATACATACATGAGCTTTAAAACAAAAATATAACGCAATTGTCCCCAAACAAGAGGCTGTATATTGATTACATTTCTTACCTCTCCGTATCTCCAAATGTGAAGCCATCCTCAAACAGATTCAATGAGAATGACGGTCCAAGTGCTGCAAGGTAGAAAAGATATTAAACACAAAGAGTTCCTCATATCATTTTAACAATAAATATGTTACATCACCTTCCAATAGTTCAAGTGTTGATTTGAATAAAGCAAGTGATTTGGCCTTAGCAGATGAAGTATGCATGGTAGGATTACCCTGCAAAAGACCTGATGTTAACTATTCACTCATAAATTGAATGGCATCACTGGACTTGCAAACAAGATTACTTTACTTTAAGATGTGATTAGCATATGTTGTTATATGTAAGCATCAAAAACATTGGGCCATGAAATATATAACAAGATTGTTAGTTGACACCAGTTACCTATATGCATGGCCATGCTTCCGTTAGTGTTAAATAAATGGCTTATCTTCACTAACTGTAAGGACTACAAACACAAGCACAACTACAAGAAACAAATAATGATGTTGGGACTGCAATTTTTATTAGATCTTGTGAAATATGGTACACAATACCAACATGACCTTTTGAATTATAAATGACCAATATGACTTATAACCATTTTTTTCATCTATAGGTAGTTTGGAGAAGTTACATAACAATCTTTTCGTACAATATACGCAGTGAATGTGTTTTATTCGACCCATATCTATGTCATCTTATCAATCTCGTTCTACCATTTCTATTTTGATCCTTAATCCAATATCATCATCAATTACAATATTCATGTCCACTAGTTCATCTAGCGGATCGCCTAGAATCAAAACAAGTTCCAAACCTCGAAACTATGAAAAATTCTCCAAAGCGCACACCTAAAGTTAAAAAAATTATACCTTTATAGGTCCGAGGTGAACAAATCTAAGCCAGACCAGGATTGGGCCTAAAATGCCCACTTCTTCCATATATTACTATTTAAGTTACAATGAGTTTATAGACACCACATGAATAATAACTTTTACCAAATGATAGAATAAAATTTCAAAAAAAAAAAAAAGAAAACTATGATCTAAATAACGTGGAAATGCCGACAAAAAAAAACTATGGTTTTATAAAACTCTGTCGATGATGCCTTTACCCATGTCCGGTTTCCCTATGGACCATCACCAACGGTTACTACCTTCACAAGGTGGATTAATATGCTTGTTCATACTCGGGGAAATATTCATGTAAAAAAAATAATTTGTTTTTTAGCAATTGTAAAAGCCAATTAATACGGACGTAACGTCATATGTTGACTAGAATTCTCGAAAAAAGATGTAAACGCATTTACTTGTCGTGTCATGATGTTAATTACCATCTCTTTTTTAAGAAAAAGCCTTATGTTGGCTATTTTTGTTTGACCATTCATATATACATGTGAAAATTTACATTTTCGTTACTAAAATAAATAAATATTTTAATAAACAATATGTACTACGATCTTTGTAGATGTTATATTGATGGGGAACAAATAAAATGTTAGATACATTTTAACAAATGTTTAGAGAAAACCGAAATGCAGTTCTACTTTGATTTTTATATACAAGTATTTTATCACAAACTAGTTTATAATGCATAAAAAGGTAAAATAGCCATCAAGATCTTCTTATCTTGTCCCCAAAGGATAATCAATGATTAACACCAAGAACAAGTAGTATGCGAAAATTCCAAATTGATTACATCTTTGAAGGCTTTTTTTATACTAACATTACTACTATAATCACTAAAAATAGAAGTGATCATCAAACCTGCAAGGCTATCCCTGGTAGATATCATGAATATATATAATAATAACTTATTTAATTCCCTCCCATAGATACACAAAACTATAAATACAAAAGATTATACCACAAATTATAGATTATAGGATGCATTGTTAAGATGCTGATTAAACAGAAGATTGATGAATCACTGGTGTGCCTAATAAAGACAAAACTATAAATAAAAAAGATGACCAAAAACCATATAATCAGAAAACAAACCTGGTTCTGGTTTTGGTTCTGAGCTTGGGTTGAAGGTGCTCCATCACTATTCGAATCTTGATGTTGTTCATCGGTGTCTTGCTCTTCAACTGATTTTGGTTGAGGCCTGTATCTCTTTCCCTCTTTGAAATGGTAAATGAGACAACCATTTCTGTGAACTTAAAATATGAGAAGAATAAAGAGTGTTTTGATATGATTTTGATGTTAGTTTTTTCGTTGAAATATTTTGACAAACACCTTGTGAGCGAGAGAGATTGTAAAATGCTCTCTTAAAAATGATAGTGAACCATATGAGATGGAGCACTCAATTTATAAGATCATCTCCAAGAAGTCTACCCACGTAGTAGTGTAATAAATTGGCCATGTAATACCTTACTATTTTGTGGTGATATTTTAAAATTTTATTTTCTCTTTTAGTCTAACAAATTTCATTAAATTGTCATTCTAATAATATATTACAATATGATGATATTGAATGAGTATGGAATAGGCCATTAAATAGTATTATTCAAGCTATACATTAGTATTAACACGTATCTATATAATCTGATATTAGATTTAAATAATCATAATTTTTATCATTTGGTTAATAATATTAACTTATACATTCTATCATGTCACTCACAACTAACTGAACCTTAACCCAATGACATGACATTTTTTTTGCTAATGTAGCAGCTGACATGGCAACATCACTCACAACTAACTAAACCCTAACCCAATGACATGACATTTTTTTTGCTAATGTGGCATCTGCTGCGTCTTTTTCTGACTAGCATCTGTGTGGCACTTGTTTATGACGGGGCATCGAAATGCTAACGGGTATGGTTCGTATTGGGAGTGCCAGAGAAATATTGAAATTGGGTGACGTGGGACAATTTAAAGTTGGAGCATTACAATGGTTAGAGTTTAGGTATTAAACCTATCCATTTATAATATCTTAATGCTTAAATCCCCGAAGAACATGTTACGCATGTGTCTTAAAGTGAGTAATGCTCCAACGAAAAAAAATCTTGTAGCAATAAACAGCAGTGGCAGATTAGCTTTGTGGGTCCCTAGAACCCATTGGTTGGAAAAAATAGGAAATTTGTAGATTTAGAGAATTATGAATCACGATAGAAACCATGAAATTTTAGACTCATGAAATAGGGTTAGCATCAAACTGAATAGTTATAAATGAGGAAAGACTATTATGAAAAAAAAGTTAATGTTAATCCGAACGAGAGAAGTTTGGTAGAGGTGTTTTCTAAAAAGTGGAGAAATGGATGATAAAATGAATATCTAAATGGCGGAAAGCAAGGGTGTTTGGTTATTGTTATGGATTTTAATAGGTTTGGTTTGGTAAACATTATGGTTTAGATTTAGGGTTTGTCCGATGAATATTGAAATTTAAATTTGCCTCTGAATGTAAGGAGTTAAGCTAAATGTTGAATACTTTTATTAATGGGTCAAAACTATTTGTCTAAAGTTACATGTATACGATCTGTAATAGTTCGGGAAAGGGTTTATGTTCAACTATCATTCAAAAGTGTCAAACAACCTAAAACTAGTAAACTACAATGTGACTTTTTGTTTTCTTATGTTTTAATGGTGGTTAAACTCTTTTGTGTTAATTTTATTGAGAATATCTAAAGGCATTTGTACTTTAGCTTAAGGGAAGGAGTATAAAGTCTAAATGGTTAATACCTCTTATTTAATAGGTCAAACATTTGTCTCTTAACGTTAAGAATTATACCGACTCTTAATAGTTCAGTAAGATCTCTTATCGGTTCAGCACTTACTCTTCAAAAGTTGTCAAACAACCCCTAAAACTAGTATAACCTACAATTGTGACTTTTTTCAAGTTTCTTATTTTCTTAATACTCATAACTCTTTTGTGTTAATATTTATTTAAATATGCCATAAACACAAGCATTTTTATCTTTAATATGATTATAATATTGTTGTGTATTTCTTTTTTAAATAATATTTTATTTAAAGTTTCCTGAACTGAGTTTTTAACATTGTAGGTTGATATTCAACACATGGTGTTTTACGTTGGATGCCCATTTACACATAGTGTTTTACACCTAAGCATCAAATTGCACGACATGGACGTTAAATTACACATGATGTTTACATCTAACTTTCAAATTACACATGGTGTTTTATGCCTAGGTGCCAAACTACAATGGTGTTTTACACTTGGGTGTTTAATTTTTATTTATGCGTAATATAATAATATTATACTCAACTTTTTTTTTAAGAAAAATCAGTTTTTGGGTGTAATTAAAAAACAACGTATGAAGGGAATTAACTAAATGTCACTATATACACAGGATGGATGTAAGTCGAATACAAATTAAATCATGTGTATGATTTCACTAAAAAGTGACTATCACAATATAAAAGAGTTCTCATTCACATTTTTTTTCTCTAAGATCATGCCTAGTGGAGTAGCGTCCCATGCTATACTAGCATGGTTGGGGTGCTAAACACCATTACGAACATGAAGGTGAAAAGAGGTGGGGCCCACTATTTACCAACCAATCACGCATTTTTATTTAATTTTGTTTATTTAATCTAATTTTAACCATTGTGAAAGAGTAGGTTAGTTAAAGCCGCTTGACCTATGTGGCAGTGACGTAAAAGAAATTTTGCACTTTTTAATCATTCCGCTACACTTGATCTAAGGTATGTAACGGTTTTTCCTATCCACCATTAGTTAAAGTAACGTTTATATTAAATGAAGTTAGAAAAATTAAAAATAAAGGTGTGATATGTATTAAAGACGTTGACTAAAAAAGTAAGCTTGGTCTCACACTTTTGCTTCACGTCCGTTGTTCTGCTTACACCTTTGCCCATTCTTGATCTATAGGCGCGGTATTTAACACTCAATTTTGATAAATTGGAAAAGGTCTTAAGCCCATAACAAATTGCCTTATTATGAGATAATAAAGGGACAATATTGAATCATCTATCTTTTCAATCTTTTAAAATTTTTGAATAAATTAATAATAAAAATTTATAAATAAAAGAAAATGAAATAAATGTGATTAATGGTTATTGTTTCTCATTTTTCTATAAAAAAACTAAAAAAATAACAAATTAGCTTGATTTTTTGTTTACGTATATAACCTATACATGCGCATGTAATATTATACGTTATTGTTTCACATTTTTCTAAAATTAGAAAATAACAAATTAGTTTGATTTTTTGTTTATGTATATAACCTACACATGTATATGCAAGAACCACAAACTTTAAGTAATATGAATTATTGATTATATAAGTAAGTGAATTAAGTTTTTTTTTTCAAATTTTCTTTTAATAATTTTGTGTTCGCGTAATGCTACTTAGTCTCATCCTTCTTAGGGTATGGTTCATAAGAAAACCCAACTTAAATAAAAGCAATTAGAAAACTTTGAGATCATTAATAAAATCCGATAAATTTCTCTTAATCTCTATCTTATATATCATGTGTTTGCTTTTTCAAAATTTCAACAAAAAAATCACAGATGATTTCTTTTATTGGTAGAAACGCAAGCAGATAAAAAAAGTGAGAAGAACGGAAACAATATTCCGGTATAATTTAGAGTAAAATTACATAAACTGTCCTTTATTTATATATTAAATTGCACTTATTGTACCTTTTCTTTAAAAAGCACATAAAATGTCCTTTAATTTGTAAGTTTTTCACGCTCTTTGTTCTTTAAGCTAACTAATGTTAACTTTTTAGTTAACTTTAAGGTAAAATTATCATTTTGCCTAAAGGACATAAAATAAATTTTATTCATAAAGAATATAACTTGTAATTTACTTAAGTTCCCTATTGTTTTATTGATTACTTTAAAATTTTCTTAATTCATTATTTTACGGTTCTTTTAATAATAATAATAATAATATATGTTTTATAATTTTTTTTTGTTTGATTAAATTATTTACTCCTTTATTTTATAAGCACTGTAATTTTTATACTATGTTTTTTACATAAGCAGTTAGTATGATTGAGTTATTTTGCATTACTTTTAAAATTATTATATGTTATTCGAACGAAATATACACCAAAATATGGGATAAATAAGCATGTCAGTAGCACATTACGCACATTATGATGATTGATTTAAACATAGATAAAAAACATGGCACAATGTTGTGTTTTGAGATGAGTGTACGTCAGACATTATATAACATGTCTAAAATAATCATTTGCTTTAAAAATGACATTACAAAATTTAAAAATTTATAGAACATTATAGTTTAAACCAACCCGTCGTAATGCGCAACAGCGTGCTTATTTTTTCAATATTTTGCTGTAATTTCGTTCGTATAACATATAATAATTGTAAAAGTGATAAAAAAAATAACTCGATCACATTAATGGTCTATATAAAAAAATAGTATCAAATAAATCAAACTATTGGGTTAAAGCTGTTCATTTTCACCCCTATAGTATAAATAATATACACCTTTAGCACCTTTTTTTATAAAAGTTAAATACGCCGGTGCGTTAATTTTTTTTCTCGACATTCTGATCGTCTAAAGTAATTTACATTTGATGTTTTTTTTTGTAATTTCAGTTTCACCCTTATACTATAAATAATATACGTCTTCAACAAAATATTTTTAGTTTCCTCTTATAACTTTTGTTTGTAATTTTATTTTATAAAATTAAATACGGGGTTGTGTTAAATTTATGTCTAGACATCCATATATAAATTTTATTGAAAACGTAGTTGTATTTGAAATAAGCTGAAATAATCGTATTGGGACAAACTAAGCCAATACCGAGATCAAATAACATCGGTACTAGCATCGGTGCTATCGAAACCTTTCAATCGATATACAATTCGACTTTATTTCTTGGGTTACATTACACAACTTTCGTGTAACAAAACCTCCGTTTGTTTGTTTTTTTGTTTCAATTTCACCTCTTATAATATACTTGTTAGAATATATGCTTTTAATCCAATAGTTTTATTTACGTTTTTAAATTTTGTTGCATAGTTTTTTCAGAAAAAACTAAAAACGCATTCACGTCTAATTTTTTTCCTCGACGCTCCAAAATAAGTTTTATTCAACATATAGTTTTTCGGTATTGTAGGCTATAGCGAGTGCCCATGTTGTACCAGTATCGTATCGTATCAATATTCTTTTGAACATAATAAGACTTTATTTTTTATGATTTTTGGTTTTGATATAAGTCGGTTTGTGAACGCAACATGCAAACCGATATAAGAAAGGTCAAAGGATATTGAATTGATTATAAGAAAGGTCAAAGATATTGAATTGATTGGATAGAAGAATAAAAAAAAGTATAGAAAAAAGTAAACAAATAGACGATGAATTGATTAAATATAAAAAAACAAATTATTGGTTAAAGAATACAAAACAAATTAACCAACACCAGAAACACTTAATCCACCAACAACATTTTGAAAAAAGAAAATCGTTTGTTTAATCTATTTATATAAAGATGATGAATTTATAATGACTAAAATAGACTTACATAGTGAAAAGATTTTCTCACACAGCTTCTAAGTAATTCCAACCAGTGGCGGATCTAGAAAATCGCATAGGGGTAACGTTTCAATAAAAAGGGGTAACGAAATCGAAAAAACGTTAAATTTTTCCAAAATTTACACTACCGCCGGAGCGTCAAGGGGCAACGTAGGTTACCCCTTCTAGGTCCGCCCCTGATTCCAACGTTAAGAAGTAAGGATGATACAGTGTTTTTTATTATTACATGTTAACGTTAAGTTACATACTATTACCAAACCACTATTGTAAATTAAAACACTGTAGCAAGATCAATGTTAAGTTTTTTTTTATTATATAACTAACTAGATATACTACAAGCAGTGATGCGGCGGTAAACTTCTCCTTCTGATTCATGTTGTCCGTATCGTAAACCTAACAACGATATTTGGACCACGATCTTTACACATTAGCATATCGACTCAAAACAAAATAAAAACTAACCACGACCTACAAGTTCGGCAAGCAAGTAGAACTTTGATACGTAAATGGCAGAGATGACGGCACGACATTTCTATTCACCCAATGGAACTAAATAAGTAAAAACTTTCACAAAGAGTATAATACTTAATTAGCCAAACCATATATATAAAGATATCCTAATCCGAAAACAATGGAAACCAAAGCAACAATGAAGGAAAATACAATTAACATTCTACATTTTCTATCTTTCTCATCTAGAACTGTTTCACAAATAAGTAAGTGTGTACGGATGTGCATAAACTTCAAAAATGAACTAAAAGTGATAGGGATTTTTATTAGAACTTAAAAAGATTCAAATCCAGTTTAATAACCTTCTGATTTGCGCTTTGAACACTCACTTTTGAGCTTTTTCATGATCTTCAGTGGGGGAGGCTAGAGACATTTTTGCTGTCATTATAGCATTCTTTTCCATTGTCAATGTTTCAACTACAACCTATCATACCAACCATCAGAAATTAAATCAACAACCAATGGACCAATTCTTAGTCTAGCTTTGAATCATACCAGTTTTTCGGTTTCTTCTTTCACGAATTTCTCTTGTAAAACCGAGTAATTTGTTCCTGGTTCTTCAATTACTGCATTCAGTTCTTCTTCCTTTGCACAATGGATCAAATGTGTTGAATGGGCTGAAGGGAGTGTACATTTTTACTATCTCTAAGGTGGCTTTATATAATGTACAGATCAGTATTTAATTATACATTTTAGTAATCATATTTTCAACATTACTTTTTTTTTACAAAATTCAAGAGAAAAAAAAGTTTGTGGTCAACCCAACCGAACTCACTCTGACCCATTATGGCAAAAAGCCATAAAGTGCCGGCTCTAATCCATTACACTACCCACATGAACAGCCCTTTTCATTATCTGCCTATCTCTGGAGCTTGTGTTCACTTATTTGCAGCCAATATGATCTTTTCTTTTTGCACTTTTAGATATAACTAAATGTCAAAAGCAGAAACTTGATCATAGAAAACATGACAAAGAAATATAAATGTAACAATTTGAGCATATAATTACAAGAATACCTCATTTGCCAGTTGATGGCAAAGACTAATTGATGAGCCTGCAAGCAGTACCCATGGTCCAGGAACAGGATTTGTAGGCATGTAATACCTTAAAAAAAGATAACAAAATAAAAAGCAATGGAATATTGGATTACAATAATCTCAACTATTCGTCATTGGCCGTCAACAGTCCCAACTTCAAAAATAACCACTGCCAGTTCCAACTATTGACATATTGGCTACCAATGGACCCTAACTAATGGAACCCTAACGCCGTTAGTCTCCGGTCGCGGAAAACCGTTTTTGGCTAGAAAAAGGTTTCTAAAAGTCTGATCTAACGTTACAAAGAGTTTTGGGACGAAAATGTTAAGTTTTTCGGCCAAAAAGTTGACTTTTCCGGCAAAAAAGAAGTTTCCGGCGAAAAAAGGAGTTTCCGGCGACTTTAATAATTGAGGTTTTTACTAGAAAAGGGTTCCTAAAGGTCCGTAATAAGCTTACAAAGAGGTTTGGGACAAAAGTGTTAAGTTTTCCCGCCAAAAACAAGTTTTCTGGCGAAAAATGGTTTTCCGGCGACCGGAGACTAACGGCGTTAAGATTCTGTTATTCAGGGTCCATTGGTGGCCAATATATCAATAGTTAGGACTGTTAGTGATTATTTTTAAAATTAAGACTGTTAAAATCCAATATTCCAAAAGCAATTACTCCAAATATAGAGAACTTAGTTAATTATGCCCAACAAACCAAGCCACTTTATAATGCTAAAACTAAATTAATTATGCTCAATGAATCAAACAACCTTTACAATTCTAAAACTATAAAGAAACACTCAATTAGTTATGATCAATACACCAAGATTATTGATGTCTAACTCTTAAGGACAAATAAAACCTTTTAGAACTTTGGATAAGGTGTGTTACCTATTTTCTGTAAATATTTCATATGCAGCTTCCGCCTTTAGGCATAAAGTAACATAAAGTGGATCCACCTGCCATGAAGAAATATAAAAACCATGAACTCACAAATTCCAAAAGTGTTGTATAATTAATAAAGTAAGATAAAATTACAGAAAAAGTCCTTTACGTTTAGTTTAGTGTAAATTGCAGGTCTCATTTTTTATCTTTAAAAGTTGTATGGGTTGTCCTTTACGTTTGTTTTTTATAGGTTTCATCCTTTAGTATTTATACCGTTTATTTTTGTGGTTAAGTCATACCATGTGAGTTACATGTAAGGGTAAAAAGGACAATTTACACTCCATATTCTCCTCCTCCTCCTCTTTTATTAAACTTTTCCTAAACTGATGCATTTTCAAGAACCCTAAAACAAGCATAGCCAAGTTCAACAACCATGACAACGGTTTTTTGCTCATGTGGGAACGAAGCTATTATAAAGACTTCCGGTGCTCGAAATAAAGGACGTCTATTTTACACATGTCCAATGAATGTATGTTTTTTTCTTCAAATCGCTATATGTAATTTAAGGTTTTTCCCAAAATTGAGTTACTTTCTAATTGACACATGTAGGGTGCACGGTGTAGGAGTTTCATTGGATGGGTCGACCCCAATATTTGCCGCCCATCAGTGCCTATCATTCCCGGTTTGTTAACGTCAAGGAACGAGCTTGAATATGCCATTTACCAGTTACAAGTTGCAAATACTCAGCTACATGCTTCTAACTACCGTTTACAGGCTTCTAATGATCAGTTACAGGCGGCAAATGATGATCTTCAAGCTAAATTGAAAGCTAGTGAAGCGGCAAAAAATAAAGAAGCTCTCTTGTTGTGACTTGGATAATAGTAATTATTGTTGGTTCAATTTTGGAAGGGTTTAATAAAAGAAGAGGAGGAGAATATGGAGTGTAAATTGTCCTTTTTACCCTCACATGTAACTCACGTGGTATGACTTAATCACAAAAATAAACAATGTTAATGCCAAAGGATGAAACCTGTAATAAAAAACAAACATAAAGGACAGCCTGTGAAATTTTTAAAGATAAAGGATGAGATCGATAATTTACACTAAACGTAAAGGACGTTTTCTGTAATTTTATCATAAAGCAACCAACAACGTCGATCTTCATGCTACTGGTATTTTTACTGACCAAAATACATTGCCGCCACCGTTATTTAACTGAACGTCAAGAATCAAAAGCCAAATAAGTGATTCGGAGAGTGCTCAGATGTGAAGATGGAGAGAATCCAAAGAGAATGGTGAGAGAGACAGGGGTGACCAGATATTTAACGTTATTTTTAAAACACTCCAAGCACATGGTACAACCCATCCAAGCTAAAAATGGTTGCTTATTTATAGGTTCTAATTTCTAAAAGAGAATTATAATATATATATAAAATTCATGCATACTATCTTAAATATTTATATATATATATATATATATATATATATATATATATATAAACTAATTTTGAGAAAAAGAATCATAATTAATATAAAACTCATGCATATTATCTCAAATATAATATCTACGCACATATCTTTTTTCTTTAATTTTTTCTATTATATTGAAACCTTCAAATTTTTAATATAATTCTTTGTTTAGTTTAGTTAACTAGTATTTTGGATAAACATGTAAGCTCCCAATATTTAGACCCATACGTAAATCATTGTCGTAGAAAAGAATAACTATACTTATTCAAGCAAACTTGCTTGAAAAATAATAATAGTTAAATAAAATTTAAAAATAAACCGTAAGGGAACTTAGTAATACTATAACAAAAGAAAAACAAAAAAAGAAAAAAAGACAAGACTGTTGGTACTTGTGGTTTTTGCCAAATTTCAATGTCGGGTACTAATATTTTTTTTTTATGCAAAATTAGGTATTAACGTTTTAATTTATCATAATGTTAAGTACTAAGGACAAACCATGTTAATTTTTTTTGTTATGTCTTATTAAAATACCCTTTAATAACTAGAGGGTCTATTTTCATAATTAATTATATTTGATTACAGTGGCCATTATGACATTCTCAATGTTGTTTTATGAGTATGAAAAGTTTGATTTTTTTAAATTCTTACATAAACACATTTACTAAATTGTCAAGTTTTGGTAATTGTTTAAAACCAAAAAAACCCGCCCAGACCTTCTTCGTTTCTCTGATCATCCAAATCCGACAATTTCTGAATTTTCTGGCAACTCCCAAATCATCAAGATCTTCACGCGTTTTGACCACGTTTGATCTTGATTATCATCTGCTCAATCATTCCATAAATTGTTTGCGTATCATTCAACCCATATATCGAATAAATCCAATTTAAAAACTGAGTACTTAATCTAAAATATGAAACAGTCCAATTAACGTTTATCGGTCACAATTGGGTATATAACAAAACCTCTAAACAACATTGAGAACCCTTACCACTCAATAATCACCCTCAATTTTCTCTCTGCCTTCACTAGAATTAACCTGCAATTGTCGGCATTTAGGACTCTTCGGCCACCGTTAATTATTCGTTAATTGCTTCGCAACCCATAAGTCTTTCGCACTGATTGTCTCTGTTCAACGGTTTAAAAGCCATAAGGTAATTGATAGCAAGAATCACGTATGCATGATTGATTGATGGATGTAGGACTTAGGTTTTTGATTGAACGATTTGGGAATTAGGGGGATAATCGCAGTTACTGTAAAGATTAATTAATATCCAAGTTTCTTATATTATGATTTTTATTTTATTTTTATCATTCAATTTTATTAATATAAATTTTATAAAATGATAATTCAATTTTTTCATAAACTCAGTAATCAAATATAATTCAGTTTCTTTAATTATAAGATTCTAAATTTCATAAGTTACAATAATGGCCCTTGTGATAAAATATAATTAATTAAAACATAGACCCTCTAGTTATTAAAGAGTAATTTAGTAAGACTTAAAAAAATTAACATGGTTTGGCTTTAGTACTCAACATTGTTACAAATTAAAACGTTAATACCTAATTTTGCAACAAAACAATGTAGTACAAATGAAAAAGGATAATGTACAAATAATATATCAATAATATTATATGATATTATACATATAGAAGTATTGTATTCGTTTTGTTTCTTACGATGTTTTACCGAGTGCTGACATCATACAAGTACTGTAACCAACTGAAGTGATACCAAATGAATGTGTAACCGAGGAAAATCTTAATAGTTATTTTTAATCTTCGTATTAAATGTCAATCAAATATAGTTAATTTAATATATACGCTCTTATTATGCATTAAAGCAAGAGAGAGATGATGTTTAATGCATATCTATTTTTAAAATGTATATTGCGACATTTATAAAACTGTTTATAACCTAATAGTATTACGGTGTTAATATATTGATGTTCCTCTTCTGAGGTTGAGAGTTTCAATCCTATGATAGACATATGTATAGGATAGTGTTGAGTTATTCTTTTAAAATAGTTAAAGATGTAGGATAGTGTTGAGTTATTGTTTTAATAAAGTTAAAAAACATTTATTAGTTTTCATTCAAATTGTATAGTACAGACTACTGAGTATTTACAATAAGTATTAATTAACGCAAAAGAATAAATAGACAATTTAATGAACTAATTGTTGATGTTTGTTTATAGAGTTTCATTCACATGTTTATCACAATTAATCAAAACTATTAATTCTATTATTGAATGGATACTTTGAATCTTAAAACAACAATTATACTTTGCTCAAAATGTTTCGAGTTTCTCAAATTATCCACTGATTAAATAAAATTATACTGAATTATAAAATATTTCCAAATTATAAATTAACTAATTTTATAAATTCCGCTTGTTTATATAACAAGTTGAGTTACAAAAAACATACAAATCATATTTGGCTTAATGGAGTAGAACTATTAGTCCAATGGTCGGCCAAATCACTAAAACATGCCCGGAAACATGTTGCTTTTTTGTCATGTATTAAAAAAGAAAAAGAGGAAATTACAAGTTTTTTATGTTTACCGAAATTATAAAATGTGTCTTAAAAAACAGTTACAGATTATGTGTTCAAAATCACCATGTACAATTTTTATTCTTTAGGGCTAAACAAGTTAAGAGACCCAGTTGACCTCAATGTAACTAAGGGTGATTTCGTCCATTCACATGCTATTGACTTGGCGTAGCCGTTGAACAACCATTGATTCGGCGCTTAACCGTTGAATAACCGTTGGGTTCATGGTGGTGGTGGGGGGGGGGGGGGCTAGATGTGGCGGTGATTGGAGGTGGATGTGGGGCTGGTGGTGGCGAAGTTACCCTTGGTTAAATTAATGTTAATATAAGATTTTGTTGAGTAAATTACAAGGAGATATAGAGAGAGGGGAGAGTCTAAAATTACCCTATAGTCCTGAATTTTTGCACACTCGTTTCTCGGATAATCCCTAATGTGGATGAGGGTTAGGTTTCTTAGTTAAATGGGTGTGAAGTAACAAAAATATCCTTATAATAAATAAACTAAAAAATATATTTTTTGGAATAACAAAACAATTGGTTAGACACCTTATTAGTAATCATTTAAAAACCTACCCCGCCCCTACCCCTTTCTTTCCTTTCTTTGGAACCACCATCACTAGAGTGGCATCTAATCCAAACCGAAAGCAACAGCCTACGTCTTTTAATTCAATAAATGGAACTATGCCTCTTGTCTCAGTTTTGTCTCTCATATTGTGACACGTCAGCCTTATCTAGGTTGGGGTGTTACAAATTGTCTAAGGAATCAAGGGAGACATTGTGGATAGATCTAACGGCTAAGGCCCATAGGTTGGAGTTTTCTATAAGAGCACGCCACTTCCATTTTGTCAAAAAAGGCCAGATTTAACTCTTAAAGGCTTCCAACAACGAAGCCACCCTTCGACTTGGGAAAGAGAATTTTGAACCATGCAACCCAATTAATCTTATTGTTTGACTCATTCCTTGCCCATTAGAAATGCCTCCAGATGCTTTCAAGGGTTGTTGATGACTTTTGTCGAGGCTCTAAACATGGAGAAAAAATAAAGTGGAAGGTTGCCCAAAACTAACTTAACGACCGTAAGTCTTTCCCCAAACGATAGATTTTTGGTTTTCCACGAGCTTAAGTGAGACTTAAAATTTTTGACTACTAGGTCCCAATGCTTGCAGAGTTGCATATTAGCCTCAAGAGGCAAGCCTAAGTGAATGATAGGCAGATAAACGGTCACACATCCTAACAAACCTTCCATGGCAAGAACATTAATGATAGATTGTTCAATCCCCATTAAACGACATTTGTGGTAGTTTATACAGAGGCTAGAGATCATGCAAAAGCAATAAACGATACGCTTGAGATTGAGGAGGTTATCTTGGTTCCATCTCGCATCAAGTTCATTTATGGTAGAGGTGCACAACACTTCGTCGTGTGGGTTGGACATAATTTGCATTCTTGGAAACCACACTTACGTTGGGTAGAGGGTCAGGTACTCTCATTTGAATTTACCGATAGGAGCTAATCGTCAAGCATTAAAAGTGGTTGCACAAGCTAGAGTTAACAATCTTGCTCATAATCCGCAAGTTAGGGTTGAGTATCTCAGAAGGCTTGACAATGGAGCTTATGTGTCACAACCCCCGACTACACCCTGGACGATAGTCGTGAACAGTCAAGTGGTACCAGTGGTTATTTTGAAAACATTGCAGCGGAAATTCCATCAGGCCCGTGAGTTAGGAAAAATATCAGAGTTTTAGAACACCGGAATTTTATTATAACAACTAGGAATAAAACCCATGTTTTACAAAGGTAGATTTTAATAGGAGATAAACCCGAATACATAAAACGATGTTTCTTAATCTAATTGATAAATAAGCTACTTCTTTAAGCCTTTCAATGCTGTATCACAACTCTTATTCAGATATACTGTAATCACCTGAAACATTTTTAAAAACATTTTATCAACAAGAAATACTGGTGAATTCATTCCACTTGTACAAAAAGACACTATACACTATATTGTAATTACAACATTAAGAGTTTTTACATTTGTTTATATCTATCAATTACCCTAAATCGGTATTTGTCACTCGACCGAATCTGTGACTATGGTCATATCACTCATTGGCTAACCCGTTGTCCAATGGTGAAGCTTATCAAGTAATGTATACAAAACCCCATATACCAGTAGTAATTGCAGAATACAAAAACTTAATCACTGTAAATACAACTTGTAAAATATTTAGGGCTTTGTAAAAGCAGTTAAGAAAAAGATAATGACTCACCTTGCAGGTCTATAGTTCTTGATTTAACAGGCCTTCTGATTCTAAGCCTTCAGATAGTTAAGAATCTACTTTTATAGTTCTGAAGCTTCTGGTAATTAATCATCTTTGTTGATTGGAAGTGTATAGTTCGGAGTTTTTTGATAGTTTAACATTTAGTTTAACAGAATGGAATACGTATTAGTGTAAAACCATATCAAATCTAACGATAATCACGAGATCGGAACCATAACGTAAGTCAACAAAGTATAGTTTTATTTAGACAACACTTTGGCATTTGTTAGTTAGTTCCCAGATCGATCGTATGGAATATCGTATTGGTGATTATTGGTTAGAACACCAACGTATAGAGAGAAGAATAGAATGAATGAGCAAAGAAAAATGAATTCTAAGCTTCCTATTTATTGGTAAGGAATACTTCTTACCCCTTATAGAACCTTCCTCAGATAAACCTTTCTCAGATAAATCTTCCCTAGATATTACCTCCTTATATATTACTTTCTTATATATTACCTACCCCATGTATATACATATTTAGATGTTATCTACCTCATGTATATCTATTTGGATGTCAAGTTATTAAACTTACTCAACCGATTAATCAACTTACTTAGCCTACTTAGCTTGTTAAGTTTTCTTATCTATTAAGTTTTCTTAACCGCGAAGTCATCTTAACTGCTAAGTTTACTTAACCACTAAGTTACTTAACCATTTAGTTTACTTAATCATTAAGTATTCTTAGTTACTAAGTTTTCTGGTTTAGTAGCTCCCTAGTTATGACTTCTAATTTCTAGATACAATGGAACTCGTATTAGTGTATTAACTCATTTTAACTTTAATGATAATCACGAGATCAAAACCCACAACGAATGACAAAGTATAGCCTTATTCAGACAGCACTTAAACATCTGCTGGCTCGGTCTCAGTCAATCGGACAGAGTATCATACCAGTGATTAGGGTTAACACACTTTCTACAGAGCAGAGTTTCGAGAGTTTAGGAGTTCTGTCATTAGAATGACAGAACGAGAGAAAGAAAAGAAAATGAGCAGATAGAAATGCCCAAACCTCGTCCAATTTATAGTTGTTTTTAGGGCGTCTCGCGCCTCGCGACAGGCCAGGGTATCCCTCTCCCAGCCCGCGAGAGGGTCTAGCTAGAGCATAGGTGTCCTGAGTCATGGAGTAGGCTTGACACGTGGACGACACAGGGCCCACACGTGTCTCCGGCGGCTTACCTATCTCTCGCGCCCCGCGAATAAGTCTGTTGGGGCCCGTGAGTAGTAGTGAAATCTTTTATTTTTGATTTTTCATGCTGGTTCTCGTCGTGCGTGTTTAGGGTTTCGATTACGAATGATTGTGGGACCTTTTTGAGGGTTGTTACATTATGTGGCGTTTTGGATCCGTGATGATGAAGATTATCAGGGTTTTATTGTACATGTTGAAGGCCTTGAAGTTAGCAATTATGGTCGTGTTTTCGTTCTTACGCAATGAGGTTTTAGATGTGTCTTTCTATTGACTGATGTAATAATTGTTTTGATAGTTTTGTGTAAGGAAAAACCCTAATTATCAAAGGATTGGTTGTTTCAAAAATCAGAACATCATATCTTTGTTTTGATTGCGATTATTTTATTTTGTTTTATTTTTAAATTAATATTTTAGAGTTTATGTAATACAATAGGGATGAGACTCGTACACACCCATACCCGTACCGAATACCAGTATAAAATTTGAACAATAATAGGTATCGAACACCTGATGAATATATTGATGCGATGCGGGTCTCGATACAGTACCCTCTTTAGTACTACTTTGTTTAATAACATCCGTATGGTTATCATATAGGTAAAATCAGTACGAATATCAATGTAGTACGTGTACCAAATAAGTTTAATTGATACGAGTACCAAATGAGTGAAATTGGTATGAGTGCCAAATATGTAAAAAGGATATAAGTATCATAATACAAAAATAAATAATAATATCAAATTGATCCGTAATCAATAAATGCCTATAAATATAAAAGATAATATATCTATTACATATAAATATAAAAGATATATATCCATTAATGGAAAATAACTCTTGGAATTTCATACTTACATTTGGTACTAAATACCATATAGTACTGAAAAAGCACTCGTACCTATAAGTATATATTGAAATACTAGTAACTTAGTACCGATACATATATCAAATATATAAAATCAGTATAGGTATGAATATCATCCATCCCTATCCCTATTATGTGATATAACTCAGTTGGTTTTAAAACATTGATCATCTGTTAGGCATTTTGACATTTTGAATTACGTGCATCATCTCACATGCAAAAATTCAGTTTTCAAATTTGGTGGTACAAAATGGGGCTAGACAAGTTAAACTATATTTCAAAATTGGTCACGAACAACATTCATTGAAAACGAACATGAAAAAAAAAAGTTGCGAAAATGCGAACAATATAATATCATTGGACTTAGCTATTTTTTTCTCAGTTTTACATACAGGATCGTGGTCATGTGAGAAACATTTGCCTTTTATATAACATGATATATAACTAACGAATCCCCGCCATATTGCGACGAGTGATAATTCTAGTACTTAATAACCAAAGTTGCTATCCCTACAATAGTGTTGTATGTTGGAAAATTAGAATGTGATGAATAGAAGTTAATTCATTAAAATTAATAATATTAAACTATTCATATGGTAAAACTATTGAGTACACTTTTATTGATAACATATGATTAGTTTTTATTAGAGTGTTAAGTCTCTAATTAATTGAGACTCTTAACTCTTTCTCAAGTCTTGAATAATTAGTTGGCTATGTGCCATATTTGTTACTAGGAGAAATATACATAATGTATACATGAAGATATTTGAAAAGAGGGATACCTGAAGACTAATATAGAGATGAGTACTCTCTACTCGTTTCCACCACCATCGCCTGCTTATCCGTTCCACAAGTTTAAATACTACAATTTTACCCGGTGTAACCTCGGGCGCGTGAGCTATCTCCGGCAGTACAGACTGCTCCGGCTGTTGTACTCTGGGAGACAGACGCGCCATCTTTAGTAGAGTCGCGAAATCTGTTTTAAAGGAAGCGTGTTGAACACGTGCCTCAGCCACAACCATCAACACTTGTTTGTTCATTTTGTAGGAAATTATTGTATAAGAAAATGAGGTTCAAGACCTCGTTGAAGCCCACACAAAGGATCATACAAGGAGACGCGATTCAAGAGTTCGTTGAAGACTACACAACAGAACATACAGGAAGACGCGGTTAAGGCTCTTGTTGAAGACTATGGCTTGAATCAGTTTAGTTACATATGTTGTATTATATATATTATTTCGTTTAGATTTATTCATGTTACGTTTACTATAATTTCTTACTTAAAATATGTAAAGAGAATATCTTTACTATTTTTATTTATGTAATTTTATTAAAAGTTTGATCCATATCCTATACTATAGTGGTAAGAAGATGAGAATATGTTAGTCGAAGAGATCTAGGGATCAAACTCTGATAGCACTTGGTTTGGTATAGACACGTGATTTATCTCCCTTCCTCGTGCTAGTGGGAGATGATGACGTACGCCATTTTTAGTAACCAAAGCTGAAAATTTTGCATAACATTCATAAGTATTTATGTTACTGGGTTGTAACAATGAGAATTCTTTTACACATAATTTTAATTAGTGTTACGATTTTCAGGTAGACATCATTTTATATATAGATATAACATCATCTGTTAACAAAATTTTTAAATAATAATTTCATTATTGTCAGAGTGCACCAGCAGAAAATTGTAGAGTTTTGAGTTCAAATAGATCTATCTTCTGTTGAACATTCTTCTTCAAATAGTCTCTCCCTCGCCTTCATTGCCTGCACCATTAACCAGACTCATTAGCTTAGCATATAGGACCCATATTATGTACAAAGGAATTAATAATTCTATATGAAGTCAAGTTTCAACTCTACGTGAATTTTTCTATTTTATGTTCATGTATCATTATCATAAATATCTTAAATGTATAAGGAATACCTAATCAAATGCCTAAAGTCAAGCCTCTCTTATCAGTCTCCTTTATCCTAGCCTATGCTTTTATATTTATATATTTTCTATATTTAATTTAATTATCTTCTCCTTGTATTCCTCTCCTTCCTTTGTTGTATAGCCTCTATTTATAGGCTTGTATTCTGTGAATAAGATGCAAAAACAATTATATGGTATCAGAGCATACCAAACTCCCCTGAGTTCTTTTCGATCCACTGCCTTATCACCCTACTGCCGCCACACATAGCCACCTCCACCACCATCATTCAACTCTCCACCACCACCAATTTTCCCATCAGGCTAACCGCAAACAACTTCCCATCCTGGCGAAAGCAGGTACTCTCCACTCTCACCGGACTCGAACTTGAACAGTTCGTCGACGGCTCAACCGAACCACCATCGAAGGACCTGGAGGGTAAACCCAACCCAAAATACCGTACCTGGTACCGCCAGGATCAAGTGTACCTTGGTGCACTGTTTGGTAGCTGCTCCGACACTATCCAGCCACTCGTTTCCTCTGCCGAAACGTCTCGCCAACTCTTTACCCGTCTAACAGAAAGCTATGCAAGCGTCTCTCGGTCCAGGATCATATCCCTGCGGACCAAACTCGCCACAACCAACAAAGGAAGCTGGCCCGTTGCTGATTATCTCCACGAAATGAAGGCTATTGCGGATGAATTGGCCTTGGCGCATAAACCAATCGATGATGACGACCTCACCGTTCACATTCTCGCTCACCTCGGTGACGACTATAAGGAGATTGCTGCGGCCCTAAAGACTCGAGACACCACCATTGCCTTCTCTGATCTCTATGAAAAGTTGGTTGATCATGAGAGGTCCTTGTTGGAGACCAAACCTATTGAGCAGCTCACTACTGTTAACTTCACCCAAAGGAGCAGCCAAACACAATCTCAAGCAAGCCGAAACACACAAAGGCCATATACAACTACCAGAAACCAAACCAGGCCCAACACCTTTGGCCCACGAAACACCAATAATGGGAATAATGGCCAATCTTCACATTTTCGAACTAATCGTAACAATTTTTTCTGTCAATTTTGCAACATTCCAGGTCATGAAACCAAGGATTGTCGAAAGTTTGCACGGTTCTTACAACAAAATAATCTTGCTTTGGCTCAAGCTCCAACGAACCCAACTGTTAACGCGTCCATGGCAAACTCTCCACAACATGCATCATTGAAAATGTTTGACAGTGGCGCCTCTGACCATGCCACATCCGACCAAGCATCTTTGCACAGCCTATCCGAATATGGAGGAACCGATGAGATCGTCCTTGGCAATGGTAACACCCTTTCCATTTCTCGTATCGGTCATGCATCGATTCCCACTACATCACGCCCTTTAAAGTTATCTAATGTCCTACCTATTCCGCGTTTGCGTAATCATCTTATTTCGGTTGCTAAACTTTGCAAGACTAACCAAGTTTCTGTTGAATTTTTCCTTTTCATTTTTTTGTTAAGGATCTTCACACGGGGGCGCGTCTCATGCGCGGGGTGAACATTAACGATGTCTACTATGCATCTCCCACTCCTCCTCGTTTGCAACTCAATTCAAGCACCAAGAACTCGGACTCTCTTCTCTCATGGCATCATAAACTTGGACACCCATCTATCAAAGTTCTAAGACGTTTACTAAATAGTCTCGGACTTGATTTCAATAATGTGTCGAATAATCTTTTTCATTGTGATGCTTGTTCCTTGAATAAAAGTCATAAACTCCCTTTTGGCGAAAATTCATTTAAAGTCTCTAAACCACTTGAACTTGTCTACTCCGATGTATAGGGACCGGTAAAAATTTCTAACGACGGATATCAATACTATGTCATATTTGTTGATTTTTACACCAAATACACATGGTTTTACCCCATTAAAAGAAAATCGGATGTCTCCACATTATTTCCAATTTTCAAAACACTTGTTGAGGAATTTTTTCAAACTCCTCTCATCTCTCTTTTCTCAGACAATGGGGGAGAATACATTGGGCTCCTCTCTTATCTCCAACAAAATAGTATTTCTCACTTCACCACTCCTCCACACACTCCGGAGCAAAACGGAGTGGCGGAACGTCGACATCGACACATTGTTGAAACCGGGTTGTCACTATTGCATCATGCCAACTTACCACTCCCTTTTTGGTTTCATGCCTTCCAAACAGCAGTTCACCTTATCAACCGATTACCAACCAAAATTTTAGACTTCAAATCACCATTCGAAAAACTATACAACACTCCACCTACATACACCAAACTAAAATCCTTCGGGTGTCTATGCTTTCCTTGGCTTCGTCCGTATGCTAAATCCAAGATTCATCCTCGCTCAACGAAGTGCATCTTCCTTGGGTATTCTTCGTCTAAATCAGCCTACAAATGCTACGATCCTTTAACCCATCGCCTCTATCACTCCCGCCATGTGGAATTTATCGACCATATTTTTCCCTTCTCCTCTCACGATTCCTCACCCGACCCATTACCTACACCCAATACCTTTCTTGGACCACCTACATCTTCCATCATTCCACAACCCTCTCCTCCGCCCAATCCATCTCCCATGGCGCAACACCTCTCTTCAACCAATCCACCTACCCACGACCAACTCCTCTCACCCTATGACCCAACCAACCCACGCGCCATCCTCTCCAATCCAAACGGACTCCTCTTCTATGTCCGTTCACTCCATTCCACCACCACCACCTCGTCACCCACACCCAACTCAACCGATCATTCCTCCTTTCAACCTCCTTCACCCGATAACTCTCTCCCCTCCTCGCCCACTCGTCACCATCTACTACCACAACCGAACCCACCAATTCTCCTCCTCCTGTCTCCACTCGCCACATAGGCTCGCAAACCCAACCTAAAATATTACAACCAAAATCTTGTGAATCACACTACCCTTCATCCATTACCACCCGCACTTGAACCCACCACTCACACTCAAGCCTCTAAAGATCCACAGTGGCGTCATGCTATGGATTTGGAGTTTAATGCCCTTCTCCAAAACCAAACATGGGAACTTGTCCCCTCTAACTCCCGAACTCCGATCGGGTGTAAATGGGTTTTTCGTATCAAACGAAAACCCGATGGCTCTATTGACAAATACAAAGCCCGACTCGTGGCCAAAGGCTTTCACCAACAACATGGGAAGGACTACTTCGATACCTTCAGCCCCGTTCAACATTTCCATTCGTACCATCTTTTCCATTGCTCTCTGAAAAACTTGGCCGCTAAGGCAACTTGATGTTAACAACGCATTCTTGCATGGCACTCTCCACGAGGATGTCTACATGACCCAACCACCGGGATACATTAATCCTCAGTTTCCCAATCACATATGCAAGCTCAACAAGTCGCTCTATGGCTTAAAACAAGCCCCTCGGGCTTGGTATAATGAGCTCACCAAGTTCCTCGTTGACTTTGGTTTTCGAAAATCTTTAGCCGATGCCTCACTTTTCATCTATCGAAACCAATGTGTCACTTGCTATTTCATGGTTTATGTTGATGACATTGTTCTCACCGGTGTAACAACACATCATTTCTTGATCGTTTTGTTCATGCCTTAAGCCAAAAATTTTCCATCAAAAACCTCGGCATGCTTCATCACTTTCTTGGAGTTGAAGTTATTCCCACACCAACCAGTCTATTTCTATCTCAGCACCGACACATCCAGGATATTCTCCAACAGTTCAACATGGATGGTGCGAAAGATGTCTCTACTCCTCTCAGTACCACCGAGGCCCTGTCCATGACCGACACCTCACCCGAAGTTGATGCTACCCCATATCGCAAACTAGTCAGGTCACTTCAATAGCTCTCCTTCACCAGGCCGGACATCTCCTTTGCTATCAACAAACTATCTCAATTCATGCACAACCCTCGACAAACACACTGGCAATCTCTAAAGAGAGTTCTTCGCTACCTAAAGGGTACCATTCACCATGGTCTTTTCCTCAACCGAAACTCCTCCCTTGATCTCTCAGCCTTCTCCGATTCAGATTGGGGTGGTGTAGATGATGCCGGTCGCTCTACCACTGCATATATCATTTATCTTGGCAATAATATTATCTCGTGGAAGTCTACTCGCCAAAAGTCGGTCTCTCGCTCATCTACAGAAGCCGAATAAAAGCTTTAGCAAATGCCTCAGCTGAACTTACATGGACAAAAAATTTACTACTTGAACTTGGCATTACCACTACCAAACCGCCATTACTATTTTGTGACAATTCCGGTGCAACATACCTCTGTGCTAACCCCGTTTATCACTCTCGAATGAAATATGTAGAACTTGACTATCATTTTGTTCGAGAACAAGTTTCAGCAGGCAGCTTACGGGTTCTTCACATCAGCTCACAAGACCAACTTGCAGATATGCTTACAAAACCATTATCACGGGCACCCTTCCTTCGAAACCGCTCCAAGATTGGAGTCTCCGACGGATCCTCCATCTTGCGGGGGCGTATAAGGAATACCTAATCAAATGCCTAAAGTCAAGCCTCTCTCATGAGTCTCCTTTATCCTAGCCTATGCTTTTATATTTATATATTTTCTATATTTAGTTTAATTATCTTCTCCTTGTATTCCTCTCCTTCCTTTGTTGTATAGCCTCTATTTATAGGCTTGTATTCTGTGAATAAGATGCAAAAACAATTCCTCCATTATAAAATGTACAAACATGACTTACCATTTACTATTTTTAATATTTAAACGTGAAAATGTTGTCTAAGTATGAACTTTATTTCCGCGTATCGACTTTGTTTTCTTACAAAGTGTATCAGATTTGTAAATTCCAAGACATTTCCGACACTACACGAAATATGTTGGTGTATTTCATACGAATATACCGGAAAAGGAATTGAAAGTAGATGAAGATAAGCCAATACCTGTTTTTCATAATTGGTACAAACTGTAACAACTGAAAGTAAGATAACTTGAATGATGGCACCTAGTAGTATTCCTATCCACAAGCCCTCTCCTCTCAGTGAGGTTCGGAAACCTAATAATGCAGCAACCGGGATTCCAGCAAGATAATATGCAGCAAGATTCACGTACGCCGCTAAATGCTGCCATCCCACACCCCTTGCAACACCTATTTCATCAATAAACAACAACAGCAACAACAAACCTTCATGATTATACTACAAAACACACACGCACACACAAAAACATGTGCGTAACAGATAACAAATTTAAAAAAGGATTTGTAGGTGTTATAACCTGAAAGGGCTCCCTGTATACTATCCGTTATAATGTTTAAACAGAGAAGAGGAACCATTCTTGTGACATAATCAACAACTTCCTTCTCATTTGTGAAAATGTATCCAAAAACACGCCTACTGGCAAAAACGGTTGTGCTGACTATGGCTGTCTCGACGACTGATATGATCAAAATGGCTTGGACAGCCACACGGGCCCCCTTTGGATTCCCGGCTCCTAGTTCGTTTGAGACTCTAGTGCTGGAAAAGAAAGGCAGCCACATCATCAATATTGGCATATTAGTCATATACATACAATTGCGTACATATAGATACATAAGTTATCAAGATGAATAAGGACAAACCTAGCACCAGCACCAAATCCAAAAGGTATAGCATAGAGTGTTGCAATTGTGTTAAGACTGTTCAAAAAATGTATGAGAAAATATCATTGCAAAGTCGAGTGCTGAAAGTGTGTATAACAAAAGAATGAAGTTATTATAGATATCATACCACACAGCGAGAACTGAAGTTTCAAGCTCTGGATTTGGCAGAAGCCCGGACAGCAAAACTAGAAGCTCGTACGACCACCATTCGAGGCTGAAAATGAATAAATAGATAAATCACCCCATTAGATGAGCATTTTAGAATGCACACATGTGAGGGTAGACAAGATTTACCAAATCATGACAGCTGACGGGATAGCAAAGCTGAAAAATTGTTTCATCCCATGAAACACTTCAAGTGAGATTGGAGCACGGGTTTTTGCACACGAGGGGGCGTAGTTCATGTAAAACAAGAGGAAAACAACGTTTGCCCACATGGCAACCCCCACTGATATTGCTCCTCCAATGTTCCCCAATCCAGTTTTAAACACAAGGGCCCAACAAAGAGGAATGTGTAGGCATAAAGCACCTATTGAGCTGGCAAGCATGGGTAATAGCATGCTTTGCATTTGGAAATATCTAATAAGTGGTTGAAGAATTGCATAAGCAAAAAGTGCAGGAATGAGCCATGTGATGAATTTTCCGGCCTCATTTGAAATCGACGGGCTTTGACCGATAAGAATGAGTAGTGGTCCAGTATATCTCCAAAAGATTGCAAGAGGAATGCAAACAATCAAAAGTGAGAAAATAGCAGTGTAAGTCTGAATTCCAACTTTTGTGTATTGTTGAGCTCCATAAGCCTGTCCACATAAAGTTTCCAAAGCACTAGACATCCCCATCTATTAAAAAAACAAAGCAAGTCAAACTAAGGTGGCGTTTGGTTTGTAGTTAGGGTTGTTAAACGATCGCGGACTAGCAGGTTAAACCCAACGCAAACCTGATCATGACAAGAACCCAAAAAAATGTGTCAAGCACGTGAACCCAAACATGGGACAAGTTTTCTTCTGTTGCAAATTTACTAAAAAATATATAACTGTAAAAAAATTACTTAAACAGTTTAAATTTGATACTCATTTATCTTTTATTTTTTGGATATAAATTACTCAATTAATTTATGGCATATTTTTTGTAGTATGCAACATTAAAGGGGTTAAACGGAGTAAACGGGTGGATACATGAACCCGCTAGGTCGAAACGAACACAACCTGCTTAGTTAAATGTGTTTGTGGGTTTGATACGAAGTTGACCTAAACCCATGAATTTCGAGTTAGGATCATGTCATCTTAGAAATTCACACCTCTATCTGCCGTCAATATATTTTTTTTGGTAAGTGTGAGTTTAATAACATAATAGATTTGGAATGGGTATGGGTAATTGGGTATGGAGGTTTCCCAGGCTTTTAACCCCAAACTCTTAGACCACCCGTAGTGGAGGGTTTTTTTTGGCATTTTTCCCCGAAAAAAACGCCCATTCACGCCTTGGGACCGCCCCGGGGGCGTTTTTTTTGAAAAAAATGGGTGGGGCTTCTTTTTTTAACGCCTGCACTTGTTTTCTTGGCCAATCATGTCCCTGCACCTATTTTAAACATTAGTTTTAATTAAAAAAAATAATAATGGGTAATAATTGCAGGGGCATTATACCACTACACCCGTTTTAGAAAAATGCCCCATAATACCCCTTTGCTGACTGGACCGTTACATAGTGCAAAACGCCCAAAGTTACGGACAATATTTTCCTCTTCCACTACACATAGCGTTAAAGAAAACATACTCAAAACACTATCAAAGCAGACAACTTTAATCCATGATTGAAGAATTCAATTTGGATAGCATGGTGTGCTACCGATGTTGACTTCTTAATTGTTTTAGTCTTGATAAGCTCTAATAATGCACATACTTTAACTTATGTTATATACATGTTGACAACAGATATGAAAGGAATGATAGCTTCACATGCCAGACACAATTGAATTTCGAGGAAATACAGGCGCCTAGACAATCCAAACTTGATTACTTCCTGCCTTACATCATATTTTCATTATTTTTGGTAATCTATTGTACTTGCTCCTCAAGGTGTTGAATATAAAAAATAAGAAAAAGACTTTTGAGGGCTCCAAAAGATTTTGCTTTTATATAATAATTTAGGAACATGATATTCACGATTAGCTACAGTTTCACTTTGGACAACATCTAACGACAAAAACGATGTGTCTAAAACTACCTTTTGTTAACGTAGAGGGAATTTATATTTTAATAGTGGCCCGTCTCCTATGTTTGTGAGAGAGGTGTGTTTAGCAACATTTATTTTTTATTTTTATTGAGAAAAAAAACTTTTGAGGGATCCAAAAGATTTTAAGAAAATGATAATTTGGGAACATCAAATTATTTTTCAATTTCGCTGGAAAAAAATTACTGAACGTTATCCCGTCCTCCTAATAAATAAGTTACATCACCTCTCTACTTTTGTTTTACATAGAATACTGCGTTAAATATAAGGGTACGTTTAGCCTCACCCATCCAAGTGAACTTTAATTAGCAACTAAAGGGAGGGAGGGAAAGGACTGACCATTAGGCTGAATCCTGTGATACCAGAAAGTGAGATTGCAATAGAGGTGCTAGAAAGAGCAAGTTCGCCGAGATGACCGACCATCATGACAGAGATAACCTGCAACAAGTACTGCGATAGAGTAACCGCCACCATCGGACCTACAACATATCCTAACTTCTTCGTCTCCTCCACCAACACACGCCATGTTAATCTCTCATCTTTTTGTTTCAGAAGCAACCCTTCTTCCATGGAGTCTCTCGTGGCTCCATCTATGAATAGAAGTTATTAAGAAGACTGTTGGAAGTAGAGTATGTTGTAGCATTCTTGTGTCAGTGTAAGAATCTAGATTTAAAACATAGACTTAAATATGGTTTTAGTCAATGAGGAAGTTTCACTAGGGAATCACTTTAGTTCAAAACTACCCAAATTTGACTTTATTGAGTCCTTTGGATTCATTTTCTTCTCAACTATCTCCTCAATGATGATAATAGGCTGGGTATTAACAATCTTATATCATACCCGATTATAAAATTATGTCTCATACTAAACTTAATACTCGTTAGATATTTATCGGATAATTACTCGTCAGGTATCGGACATATCCAAGGTATCGTGTATACCCGTTAATCTATAATTATTATTTATTTGACAACTATTATAAACTAAAATATTACCATTCCATAGATACAAGTTTTATCATAAATAAACAATAACATCAAAACCTTTATATGGTTTTATGATTATACTTCCCAACACACAAAATAAAAGAAATTTTTATTTTTTCATCCAAAAGAAAAATTTATTTTTTTCAACATAAAATAAAGCACTAATATACAAAGGTCAAGAGAAAATAAAATTGTAAATAAAAAAACATTGGTTAAATGATTCTGGTATGTTAGTAAACGGGTATGTGATTTCAGGTAATCAGGCCAGACATCACCTAATCCCATACCCTGAAAATTTCTAAAAGAGTCTCATACCCGACCTATACCCATCGGGTATACCCGTCTCATACGTTTCGGGTATACCCGTCGGGTTCGGGTTGTTTTGCCATCCCTACTCCCCATTAGTCATTACTTTTTTTAACGGCAAATTTTGAATCGCTGGCTGAGCACTGGAGTATTATCGTACCAGTAGCGGAAGTATCCGATCATACCCATCTCCACTAGGCAATAATGCCTAACACCATTTCAGAAGGAAAGCCCAATAAATCTGGGAAAACCCCCTTGTGGGAATTGAACCTAGGTAGGGCTGTTCACGAGCCAAACCGAGCCGAGCTAGGGCAAAACTTGGGCTTGGCTCCAAGTTCATTCGAGACTCTTGTGCTGAAAAATTAAACCTTACCACGATCACCATAACATAAGCATATTGGTCATGCCTGCACAATTCTATATGCAGGATATAAAATGGAACTTGATCAGGAGATTTTGAACATACCTTACACCCGCGGCAAGTCCATATGGTATAGCGTATAATGTAGAAATTATTGAGACTGTCTAGAAGATGAGAACTTCAAATCATTATTATTTTCAGCGCAGGACCATTGTATGATGTTTACAGATATCATACCAAATAGAAAGAACTGAAGTTTCAAGCTATGGATTTGGTAGAAGCCCTGAAAGCAAAATAATGAACTCGTAGAGGCTGCAAATGTTTTAAGTTCACACAATTATGAAATATTGGTTAACAAATTCTTTAACATGGTAAATAATTTGATTCGATGAGATTAATTGTCAAATCTTGACAGCTGATGGGACAGAGTAAGTCAAACTAAGGTGGGGTTTGGATTACATTCAGTGGTGTTAAATGGGTCGTTTCAGTGGGCTGGCGGGTTGAAACCGACACAAACCTGAACACAACACAAACCAAATATTGTGTCACACATATGAATCCAAACACGATACGGTGTTGACACTAACACGGCAAGTTTAACCAACATTTTATTTTATTTTATATTTTTCCATATGAATACTCTAAAATTGCAGATTTACAAAAAAAAATGTTTACATAAATGTAAATAAATTACTCTTCATTTTAAAACTTTGATACTCATTTATCTTCTATTTTTTTAATTTTGATATAAAAGTATTAAAAAAATATTCTTGTAGCATATAACAACATTAAACGGGTTTATGGGTGAACTCATGAACCCCTATAGTTAAACGGGTTTGACCCTAAATGAACCCAACCCCACGAGTTTCATATCCAAACCCAAAAACCCAAAAATACTCAAAACTAAATAAAACCATATAGCTTTAATCCATGATTGAAGAATTCAATTTAGATGGTATGGCTGTAAATCTTCCTTTTTTTTTGTTTGTGTTATTGATGATGACTTCTTAAATCTTTTAGTCTTGTAAAGCTCTATAATGCAAATACTTTAATCTATGACAACACATGTGAAAGGAATGATAACTTCACATGCCAGACACAAATGAATTTCAAGGAAGTATCAGTTTTTTTGTCAACAAATGGTTAGTCATCCAAACTTGATTACTTAAGTTTGTGGGCTCCAAAAGATTAACAATAATAATAATTAATAATAATAATAATAATTATAATTAACAATAATATAATAATAAATAATTTAGGAACATGAAGTTCACGATGAGCTACAGTTCAATTTGGACAAAAAGGTACCTAGAAGAGGGAATTTTATATTTTAATAGCGGACCAACCTCATGTTTAGCAACATATATATCTTTCAATTTTTTCCATTTTATATTCAGAAAAAGACGTTAAGGCATCAAAAGATTTAAATTTAAAATAAAATAATAATTAGGAACATCATTCTTTTAATCTCGAGAGACAAAGACTTTGCTAAGAAATGTACTCTCTAATGGTTTTACCAGATCCGTATCCGGAATTCAAAAAATAAAAAAAGTTGGGCCTTAGCCAAGATAAAAAGATTTGAACCCTGTTCGTTAATTCATTATATTTATGGGGTAACTTTGCAGAATAGCAATCAAGTTTTAAAAGTGTTCCAATTAGGTCACTCAAGTTTCAAAAGTGTTCTAATTAGGTCATTCAACATTCATTTTTTATTAAAATTAAGGGTTTTTTCATTCATTTCATAGGTAACCGTGATGATGTGAATTTTTGTTTCTTTTTTCCCTTTCATTTGATACTAACGTCCAGTGATGACGTGGATTTTAACTTGTTTTTTTAATTTTTAATGTAATTAAAGTGTTTTTATTTTTAATAAATAAAATTTCATATATTAATATAACCCGACCCTAGCATCTTATGCTCCATTTTTCTTCCTGACATATGGAAAAAAGGACATGACTCGATTTGAATGTTAAGTTATCTAATTGGGACAAAAACGATACTAGTGACCTAATTAGAACACTTTTGAAACTTGGTTACTATTATGTGACATTTTCCCTATATTTATTTATTTATTGATTTGGGACAAGTTGTTAATCAATTATACATTAAAACAATTCAGTTTCTGAATTTTATTGGCAAAAGCAGTTGGACTTCAAAATCATTAAACAACTGGGCTTTAACGTTTCTGGTTTATAAATCAGACCTTTAAATATTTTTTATTAAAAACATACATTATTTAATATATATATATTATATTATATATATTATATATATGATAGGGTTCTAGAGTGAACACTAGATTGAGAGTGAACTATGTGAACTAATCTGAGCCATTGGATTATATCATCTATAAATTTTTTAACAATGGCAAGATTGTACTTATAATGTTGTAACTTCACTTCAAATTAATTGACAGAAGAGTATTTGCGTCTTTTGTAAGTTGCATTTATTAAACAATATAATCAAAATTCCTAAAATCTTGCTAGTTTCCGTATATATAAGATACACAGTTGTTAGTGTATACACATGTGTACAGTCTCGATAGTATCAGTTTATACAAGATACACAGATGTTAGTTTATACACATGTGTACAGTCTCGCTAACTATCAGATTATACAAGATACATAGTTGTTAGTTTATACACATGTGTACAGTCTCGCTAACTATCAGTTTATACCAGATACACAGTTGTTAGTTTATACACATGTGTACAGTCTCGCTAACTATCAGTTTATACAAGATACAAAGTTGTTAGTTTATACAGATGTGTTCAGACTTTTGATCCATCTGTGTATTTTGTAGTCAACGACCTAGTTCCGTTAGAAGTTTCATATATGTTGTACAGACTTTTGATGCATCTATGTATTTTGTAGTCCACGACCTAGTACCGTTAGGAGTTTATATACGTTTGAATCCAGGAGGGACAGTTGGTGTCCAGTATCTAGTTTCGTTAGGAGTTTCATATACGTTATTAGCAACTGATTCTACACGAGTTTAAAATAATGAAGAAGTAATAAAAAATGAGAGAGAGAATTAATAGATGAGAAAATTAAGAGATTTTAATTAAGAGAGAGATCTAATGTCAATCTTACCCTTTTAATCTAAAAAATAATCAATGGTCAAGATTAATTAACTCGGTTCATTTTCAAGAAGTTGTTCACAAATTATCCTAATCCTATATATATTGGGGCCCTATTTCGATTTGGGCCCAGAGCTGTCGCTGGCATAGGTTTTACATAGAGGAGGTGTAACACGAGGGAGAATGGGAGATGACTGACCATTAGGCTGAATCCTGTGACACCAGAAAGTGAGATTGCAATAGAGGTGCTAGAAAGAGCAAGTTCGCCGAGATGACCGACCATCATGACAGAGATAACCTGCAACAAGTACTGCGATATAGTAACCGCCACCATCGGACCTACACATATCCTAACTTCTTCATCTCCTCCACCAACACACGCCATGTTAATCTCTCATCTTTTTGTTTCAGAAGCAACCCTTCTTCCATGGAGTCTCTCGTTGGCTCCATCTCTGAGTAGAAGTTATTAAGAAGACTGTGTTGGAAGTAGAGTATGTTGTAGCATTCTTGTGTCAGTGTAAGAATCTAGATTTAAAACATAGACTTAAATATGGTTTTAGTCAATGAGGAAGTTTCACTAGGGAATCACTTTAGTTCAAAACTACAAATTTGACTTTTTGAGTCCTTTGGATTCATTTTCTTCTCAACTATCTCCTCAATGACGATAATAGGCTGGGTATTAACAATCTTATATCTATACCCGATTATAAAATTATGTCTCATACTAAACTTAATACTCGTTAGATATTTATCGGATAATTACTCGTCAGGTATCGGGCATATTCAAGGTATCGTGTATACCCGTTAATCTATAATTATTATTTATTTGACAACTATTATAAACTAAATTATTATACATTCCATAGATACAAGTTTTATCATAAATAAACAATAACATCAAAACCTTTATATGGTTTTATGATTCTACTTCCCAACATACAAAATAAAAGAAATTTTTATTTGTTCTTCCAAAAGAAAATTTATTTTTTTCAACATAAAATAAAACACTAATATACAAAGGTCAAGAGAAAATAAAATTGTAAATAAAAAAAACATTGGGTAAATGATTTTGGTATGTAGTTTGAGTAAACGGGTATGTGATTTCAGGTAATCAGGCCGGTGTCACACCCCGACCCGCAGCGGAAATGGTAGTCGGGGCATGATTGGGTTTTCATCAAAGCTCATGACATTTACTATAAAGTTTCATATTTATTAATTTTCTTTAAAGAAGAAATTACAATCAAAGTAGAAGTACAACATGTTCGAATACATTTCTCATAACTTCATTATTTTTCTTCTAAGGCAATTTCCTATGTGTTCCTTGCTTCAACCTGTCCACCTGTATCATGTGTAAAAATAGGGTTTTTGGTCAACAAAAGTTGGCGAGTGAATCCTATGAAAATATTTGAACGAATTTGTTATATTGGTTATAAAAAGGTGCATAACCACATATGAGTAAACGTAAATGTAAATTTAATCACAAACCACATAATATCAATTAATGCACACGCACACACCAACTGATGAACAATGAGATCAAGGCTCAATCAAACGGAGCCGATCGAATGAGGCACCTGATGCTCAACTCGTCTCCAACGAGGAAGCTGATGGGCCTAATGAATGATTTGCACGCAACTTGACATAAATATAAACACACATCACAACAAACAATATTTACATCACAAGTTTAGATCATACAATGGTAATTGCACAAGTTTGAATAAACGAAATAATTAAAGCGACACATGATACACCCCAAAACATAAATAAAAAGGGGGAATTTGTAAGAATTCACTCACAGTGGGTGCGTTCCTTGATAATGATGAATGCGCACGAATTTATGATTCGACCGACGAGGAAAATTAACCTAAATAATAACGTAATAATTTGATAAATAAATAAAGTTCATTTGAAATGAATATTTTTAATTAGTGCTCTTAATAAGATTTTTAGATTTATTTTTTTTTGTGAATTTAATGCAAATTTCCAGGCTTTAAAACCTTATTTTTGTAACATCCGTCAAAAACGGATTTTACCAAACCCGCTCCGTTTATTAACCGAACAATCAGTTTAAAATTTCGTGGCGTATTTAATGCCCAAATTAATTTAAACGATACATAATTAATTATTATATTGGAATGTATAATTTGTTTTTGAAAAACTGTTAAAAATAAGAAAATAAAAATAATATGGCACTGCCGGGTTTCGAACCCGGGTCAGTCAGCCGGGTCAACGACTTAACACCCACACACTCAACCACTGCGCCACTAGTGTTCCTTGTTAATTATTAGAATCAATTAATTCATATCATGATTCTCGAATTCAAAACCGGCGCCCAAATTGCAGTCGTCGGAAATCCCGGCGATCTCGCGAGATTGAACGGTTTCTTTTGTTCTTAACGTAAACATTTACTAGGACATCGGTTATAACCGACGCCTGAACCCGCGACACAAGCTATAACCGCCGGAAAACGTAATGACTTTGAATCAAGTCAGAAATTGGACCAAATTCATCGATAACCTGCCTTATAAATACCTCCTCGAACCTCTGCAAGCTTTTTCGCTCAAAACCGCACCTTTACCCGACGTAATTCCATTCGCTGGAAAATTTCTGTACCTCGCCGGAAAACCGAACCCTTCACTTCTGAGCCTTACTGAACCCCCTGAGCTTATACCGAAGTCACCCACATCCTTTTCAAGCTTGCTGAAGACTCTCTGCTACAAGACACACGACGCCGGAATCTTTTGCTGTCGCCGGAGTTCTGCCGGAGAAACAGAGGAGTCCAGTCGGTATACCTTACGCTTAAATCTTTCATTCTTTTTACATATTTCATCTGTAATTAACCTCAAAACACTAAAGAACACGATTAAAACATCGAACCAGTCGGACTTCCGATTCTGGTTAAAAATCTAACGAAGAAGACGAAGTTTCGGTAACATATAAGTATAATTAAAATCAAGTTATAACTCGGGTTAGACACACAGTCCAGCGGTGGACTGTGTGCACAATAAACACGTAAACGTCTCGAGTTCGAATCTTGTCCCACGCATGCTTGCCTTAATAAAAATGTCTTTTTTTTAACCGAACCGGAGTCACCGCTGTACATGTTAAGTTTAATAATAACCGGAATAATAACCAAGATAGACACACAGTCCAGCGGTGGACTGTGTGTATGTTTAATCACACGTCATGAGTTCGAGTCCGGTCTACTCCACCGATTCGGACAATTATCTAACTTTTTAAAATAAGGCAGAAATGAAATAATGAAGTTTGTTCATAAGTATAATATAAATTGGATTATTTAACAAGTTAGACACACAGTCCAGCGGTGGCCGTGTGTTAACTCAACCCACAGGTCCCGGGTTCGAGACCTGTGGAGCGCACCGGTCCGATTCAGTAAAATCTTTTTAGAAATAAATTGATTTTCGGATTAATCTAATTAATATATAAATATAATTAAAAACAGAAATATTTCGGGTTAGACACGTAGCTCAGTTGGTAGAGCTGCGTGCACGCGTACGGGAGGTCTCGGGTTCGAGCCTCACTCAGCGCACACTTACACGCATACGAACCGGTCAAACAGTCAAGGTCAAAGGTCAACGGTCAACGGTCAACGGTAAAAAAAAGTCAACTTTTTTTATTATTTTTATTTATTTATTTTAATTAAAAATCAATTAAAAATACTTAAAATATAACATTTTTAAGGTTAGAAAATAGCCTTAACTCACAAAAATACACCCAACAATCCTACTAAAATGGATTAATAAAATCCGTTTACTTACCGAACCATAATGCTATTTATCTAGGTTAATTTCACTAGTGGTTAAAACCACTTCGCGTGCATTCAGCATCATCAACCGAACGCACCCACTGTGAGTGAATCTTACAACTCCCCTTTTTAATTACACGTTTTGGGGTGTGTCATGTGTCACAAAATAATTAACTCGTTTATTTAAACTTGTGCCATACCCTATCGTGATCTAAACTTAGATCGTTTATATTGTTGTGATTATGTATTTCATTTTGTCAACTTATATGAAATTCATTCAATAAGCCCATCAGTTCCTCGTGGGAGACGAGTTGAGCAACGCGTGCCTCAAAACCAATCCATTATTGTTCATGTGTGTATTATTGAGTTTATATTGTTTGTAGTTATGTCTTTCATATTATCATGTTTATGCAATTCATTCATTAGGCCCATCAGTTCCTCGTGAGAGACGAGTTGGGCAACGCGTGCCTCTAAACGATCCATTATTGTTCATGTGTGTATTGTTTAATATTAAATTGATTGATGAATAAGTTTACATCTATTTTTACTCATGTGTGGTTGTGCACTTTATTTCATAATCAATTAAATAAACTTGTTCAAATATTTTCCATAGGATTCACTCGCCAACTTTTTGTTGATCCAAAAACCTTTTTACACATGATACTGGTGAACAGGATGAAGCAAGGAAAACATAGGAAATGCCTTAGAAGAAAACAAAGAAGCTTAGATTGATGTTTAGGTCATGATGTAATTATGTTTGTAAATTTCCATTAAATTGTATTAATGAATATGAAACGTTAAAATAAATGTCATGAGCTTTGATGATAACCCAATCATGCCCCGATCACCTTTTCCGCTGCGGGTCGGGGTGTGACAATTTTGAGGTATTTTTATTTGATTTTTCAATTAAATAAATAAATAAAAGAAAAATAAAAATGTTGACTTTTTGACCGTTGACCATTGACCGTTGACCGGTCGGACTGTGTTTATTTATGCGCTGAGTGAGGTTCGAACTCGTGACCTCTCGTATACGTGCACGCAACTCTACCAACTGAGCTACGTGTCTAACCCGAAATATTTCTGATTTTAATTATATTTATATACTATTTAGATTATCCAGAATTTTATTTAATTAAAAAGGTTTTTAAACCAATCGAACCGGCATGCCTGTTAACACTCGAACCCGTGACCTTATGTTGTGTTGCACCCAGCCCAACCAGTTGGGCTGGGTGTCTAACCCGTCTAATTTAATAATATTATTATACTTAACATCTTGCTGTGTGTTAGCGTGTTTGTTTAAAGAAAAAGGAAAACGGTTATTATTAATACAGATCTGACCAAGACTCGAACTCGTGACGTGAACATTATGATCGCACACAGTCCACCACTGGACTGTGTGTCTAACCCGGTGATACTTGGGATTTTAATTACATTTATAGACTGATCAGACTTCATCTTCTTTATTTGAAGCCCACTATTTCAGGATCGATCGTTTGAATTTTGTTAATTTGATTCGATCCTGATTCAGCATTAAACACAAGGATAAAGAGGGTGATTATATACCGAACGATGGCTGCAGATTCTCTCGGTGACACCTCTGATGATTACACCCGAATTCCGGCGTCTTGCGGCGAACTCCGGCGAGTTGCAGATGAACTTTCTGATGAGCAGATAAAAAAATAGAGGTAAATTGTGAAGGAAGTGAGCGAGTTCCTATGAGTGAAAGGGTCGATATTTATAGTTGATCTTTCAAACTTGTGGGTTTCGGTTACAACTATGATTACGGATTGATGATTTTCAGTCTGTAACCGAATGTGGATTGAGATTTGATTGCTGAGATCTTAACTGGCATAACAGTTTCGCAATCAAGAATTATGCTTGATTGATTTTGACGGTTACTGATTTCTGAAAAGGAAAGAGTTGCAGGTTTAACGGGTTTTCAAAAAATAAAGCTTAATTGTTTTCGTTTCTAAGCACAAATGTGCGTGCAGTGTAGTGGTGTTTGGTGTATGTATTTATACGGGAGACCCGGGTTCGAACCCGGTTACCCCTTATGATTTATTTATTATTATTACTATTATTATTATTTTTTTTACTTTCATTTATTATTATTGTTATTATTTATTTAATATTTTGAATTCTTTTAATTCATTTAGTAGCTATAATAATTCGAATTAAATGGTGCATAAATACGCAACGTGACTTTAGATTAACTACTTGAATTATTTAATGAAGCGGGTTTTGAAACCCGTTTTACCACGAATGTTACAGGCATCACCTAATCCCATACCCGTGAAAATTTCTAAAACGAGTCTCATACCCGACCCATACCCATCGGGTATACCCGTCCCATACGTTTCGGGTATACCCGTCGGGCTCGGGTTGTTTTGCCATCCCTACTCCTCATTAGTCATTACTTTTTTTAACGGCAAATTTTGAATCGCTGGCTGAGCACTGGAGTATTTATCGTACCAATAGCGGAAGTATCCGATCATATCCATCTCCACTAGGCAATAATGCCTAACACCATTTCAGAAGGAAGCCCAATAAATCTGGGAAAACCCCCTTGTGGGAATTGAACCTAGGTAGGGCTGTTCACGAGCCAAACCGAGCCGAACTAGGGCAAAATTTGGGCTTGGCTCGATTATAAACCAAGCTGGCTCGGCTCAGCTTGGATTTGAAACCAAGCTGGTGTAACATCCGTAAAAAACGGGTTAACCAAACCGCTTCGTTTATTAACCGAACATCCAGTTAAAAATTTCATTGCGTATTTAATGCTTAAATTAATTTTATACGATACATAATTAATAAATATAATAGAATATAAAATTTATAATTGAAAATTTATTAAAAATAATGAAATAAAAATAATATGCTGATGCCGGGTTTCGAACCCGGGTCAGCCGGGAACCCCAAGTCTTAACTCACATCCACCAAACCACTCCGCCACTTGTGTTCTTTAGTGATATATCAAGACAATTAATTCAAATAACAAAAACTCGATTTCAAATCAGTCAACCGACGCGCCAATTCGCAGTCGCCGGAAATCCCGACGATTTCTCCAATTATTGTCGGTTTCTTATGACTTAACGTGCGTATTAACACTTACATCGGTTATAACCCATGTCCAGTTCCGCGACATCAGTCATAACTGCCGGAGAATAATTGACCAACGAATCAAGACAGAAATCGGACCCAATTCATCGATATTGTTTCCTATAAATACACACCCTAGCCTCTAGTAATCTTTTCGCTCAAAATCACACCAATTCTCGACGAAATTTCACTCGCCGGAACTTTTCTGCCATCACCGGACTTTCGCCGGAAAACCGAGACTCATATCAACACGGTAAATACCTCGACTCTTTCTGTTCCATTCCATTGTTAGACCATTACTAACATCAATCCATCACCCAGAATCGATCCCAGACGACGTTGCCGGATTTCTGTACTCGCCGGAAAAATCGCTGGAATTTCCGAACTCACGCTGTTAACGGTTATGATCAACTAAACCTCCTGTTAATCATTGTTTAGTAACTCAATTTCACATCTAATCAATCAAAACTGTTAATTGATCCTAACAGCCGAAGTTCACAAAACAGAGCCGACGAATCCTTGCCGGAGTTCTGTGAAAGACACCTGTTCGGTACATCCTTTCCCCAAACCCTCTCCGTTCATTACCTTTCAATTTCTTATAATGTTCGTTAATCGAGTTAAACAAGAAACAGTTTGGTTAACCGTTGTCTGTGTTTTGAGCGAAGAAGACGAAGTCGTTTATGTTTATAAGATTAATTAAAATCAATATTATGAACGGGTTTTGACACACAGTCCAGCGGTGGACTGTGTTGCAAATAATACACACACGTCGCGAGTTCGATTCCTATCACAATCCTAACCTCAGAAATAAAAATGTTTTTTTAAACCGAACCGGGTTAACTCACAGTAAGATGTTAAGTATAATAAAAACCGGAATATTTACCAGGTTAGACACACAGTCCAGCGGTGGACTGTGTGCCAAACTAAACCACAGGTCCCGGGTTCGAGACCTGTGGAGATCACCGAGTTGATACAATTAAATCCTTTTTAAATAAATGATTTTCGGATTAAGTTAAATAGTATATAAATATAATTAAAAACAGAAATATTTCGGGTTAGACACGTAGCTCATTGGTAGAGGCTGCGTGCACGCGTACGGGGTCACGGTTCGAGTCTCACTCAGTGCAATAATATTCACAACCAAAACCGTTCAACGGTCACAGTCATGGTCAACGGTCAAAAGTCAACATTTTTTTTTATTTATTTATTTAATTAAAAATCAAATTAAAAATACTTAAAAATAAACGTTTTTAAAGTTAAAAAATAGTTTTTAAAAACTCACAAAAATATATCCAAAAATCCTATTTAAATTGTTAATAAAAATCCACTTACTTACCGTACCTTTTTATTATTAACTAGGTTAGTTATTCCTCGTCGATCAACTCTCAAACTCGTGCGCATCCAACATCATCAAGAGAATGCACCAATGTGAGTGAATCTCTACAAATTCACCGTTTTAATCACGTTTTTGGGGTGTATCATGTGTCTTATTATTTTATTACATTTAAACATTGTGCATCCATCATATCCATGAACAAATGTGTATTCAACATCTATCAATGTTTGTGTGGTTATTGTTTAGATTAAATTTATCATTTCATACATACATTATCATGGGCCGCCGCTCCCCATTACATATGAGCGTTGAGCTTTTTCCCCATTACTTTATGAGCGTGAACCAGGCGTTGCCAACATAACGATCGGCTCCGTTTGATTGAGCCTTGATCGCACAGACATTTATCATAGGCCGTCCGTTCCCCATTACCTATGAGCGTGAACGTGACGTTGCCAACATATACAGTTTCATTCATGTTATATATTCATGCAAGTTGGTTTGTTATTGTATGTTATTGTTTGTTGTTGTTATTGTTATTGTATGATTAGTTACGTTTGCTCACGTTATGATTATTGCACAATTTTTCCATATTAAATACAACAAGAAATAAATAATAAATGTTTTCTAACAAGGTTCACTCGCCAACTTTTGTTGATCCAAAAACCATTTTTACACATGATACAGGTGGACAGGATAAAGCAAGGAACACATAGGAAAGTGCCTTAGAAGAAAAATAATGAAGTCTAGAAAGATGTATAGAACATGTTGTATTTGTATGATTTGATTGTATGATTTTCTTTAAAATTGTAATAATAAATATGAAACATTATAATAAATGTCATGAGCTTTGATGAAAACCCAATCATGCCCCGATCACCTTTTCCGCTCGGGTCGGGGTTGTACAGCTGGAAATCTAAGCTCGAGCTTGGCTTGGTTTTAAACCGAGCTGGCTCGGCTTGGTTTGACTCGATTTGAAAAGAAAAATTAACACATGGCTCTCAAAATTCAGTAATCTAAAATATTAATTCAAAAGAACATATCCAAAATAAGCTCGACCTTATATATTATAAGTCAAAATCAATTTTAATAACACAAAATACGTTCTTAATTTTAACGAAATACCAAAATTTAAATTCATTAGCATGGTAATCAACCTTTAAATGTGGTATACATATCAAATTACACTCTTAATCACATGTAAATAAAAATTAGTGTTTGTGATATATTATAATGTATATAAAATAAAATGTATTAAAAGTAAAATAATCCGAGCTTTAAGCCTAGCCGAGCTGGTATGCGAGCTAAACCAAGCCATCTGACTCGTTACGAGCCGAGCCGATCTAGACTTCACTTTCTAACCAAAGCCAAGTCGCACGACTCACTTTCAAACTGAGCCACATCGAGCGAGCTTTTTTTCCGAGCGAGCTACGAGCCGTTTAGCTTTTTGGACAACCCTACCCAAGACCAATGGTCCCTAAGCCTTATCCCCCCCAAAAGATTCCACTAGATATAATGCCATAGGCCATTTGTCATTACTAACACCACAACCTTTTCTTTTAAGTTTGTTATAAGACCGTAATAACCTTAAAACTAACTTATTATTTAACAACTAGCAAAATGTCCGCGCGAATGTGGCGGTAGTGACAGATGTTTGCGTACTCGTTTTTTGGTAGTTTTCTTATTCATATAATATTCTTTTGTAGCATCATTGTGATATAGATGTACATCAAAAGCGAAGTAATCGGGTAATCCATTTCATTGTAATGTACATGGTTCAGTCGGTTCGGTTATTATCCTCAACCGAAAACCGAAACCAAAGTCAGCAGTTAGTCTATTTTATTAACCAATTGGGTTTCGGTTATTCACTTCGGTTTATCCGTTAGATTGACGATTTTTGGTTTGGTTCATTGAATTTCAGTTAATAGCAAAAACCAAACTCGGGGTTTAAAACTTATAGTTTGAAATATATGAAATTGAGGTATAAATAAATGACATGAAAGTATAAATATATGAATGAAGATATAAAATACGAAATATATCAACTAGAGGTATAAAAGTTAGAAATATATGAAAATATTTAATGATTTGGTTCGGTTCAGCTAATTTGGTTAAACGAGAGTACAAAAAAATTGATAAACCCCCGGGTTTTTTGGGTTTAAATTCCGTTATCAGTTTTCAGTTAATTTAGTAGTTGGTTGATTTCGGTTCGGTTTTTTTCTGTTTTCAGTTTGGTTTAGGTTAACGATTTAGTTATTGGGTTCCCCGATAACAAATTTTGTTAATAACCCATAGGCGCGTTGAGCACGAGGTGGCAGAAACACAAACATTGCCATGTGCGCATTGTTTCGTTTGGTTACATTATTAATCTTCAACCAAAATCGGAAGTCATCGATTAGTTCTGTTTTATTAACCAACTCATTTTTCATTCAATCGTTTTGGAGTTTTATTTAATAGATATTTGATGGCCATAAATCAAACTTGGGGCTTAAAACTTTTAAGTGTTAAAAAAAGTACATGAAACGATAAGTAAAAAATACATGAGAATGGAGAATTGTATAGGTACTATCACAATGGTGGTATAAATACATAAAATGGGAGGTAAAAAATAATGAGTACATGACCCTGTGACCTTATGTAGGTGTTGCACCCAGCCCAACCAGTTGGGCTGGGGTGTCTAACCGTTAATTTAATAATATTATTATGTATAACTTAACATTTGCTGTGTTTTAGCGTGTTTGGTTTTACAGAAAACGAGGAAACCGGTTATAATTAATTACATATTCTGACCAGACTGCACTCGTGAACGTGAACGTTATGATCGCACAGTCCACATATGGACTGTGTGTCTAAACCCGGTGAGGTGATACTTGGGATTTAAATTCATTTTATAGCTGTCAGACTTCATCTTCTGTATTTAAAGACCCCACTATTTCAGGATCGATGTTTGAATTTTGTTAATTTGATACTGATCTGATTCAGCATTAAACAAGGATAAGAGGGTGATTATATACCGAAACGATGGCTTGCAGATTCGTCCCTTGTGTGACTATGATGTTTACACCGAATTCGGAGTCTTGCGGCGAAGCTCGGCGGGAGTTGCAGCAATGAACTTTCTGATGAGCAAGATAAAAAAACATAGAGGTAAATTTGTGAAGGAAGTGAGCGAGTTCCTATGAGTGAAAGGGTCGATATTTTATAGTTGATCTTTTCAACTTGTGGGTTTCGGTTACATTAAGATTAACGGTTGATGATTTTCCGTTGTAACGATGTGGATTGAGGATTTGATTGCGGGAGATTCTTAATGGACATAAAGTTTCGCTAATCAAGAATTATGCTTGATTGATTTTGCCGGTTATGATTTCTGAAAAGGAAAGTGTTGAGGTTTTAACGGGTTTTCAAAAATAAGCTTCATTGTTTGCGTTTCTAAGCATACAAATGTGCGTGTAGTGTAGTGTGTTTGGTGTAATGTATTTCTTACGTGAGACCGGGTCGAACGGTTACCCTTATGCTGCTCTTTATTATTATTACTATTATTATTATTTTTTTTACTTTCATTTATTATTTATTGTTATTCTTTATTTAATATTTTGAATTCTTTTAATTCATTTAGTAGCTATCATAATTTCGAACTTTATATGGATGATAAGAAATAGCAACGTGACTTAGATTAACTACTTGACTTATTTATGAATGAAGGGGTTTGAAACACGTTTTTACACGGAATGTTTACGGCATCACCTAATCCATACCCGTGAAAATTCTCTAAAAAAGAGTCTCTACCCTGCAGATACCCATCGCCCCAGGTTTACCTCGTCCCATAGTTTGGGTATACCGTCGGGGTCGGGTTGTTTTGCAGTCCTTATCCTCATTAGTCATTACTTGTTTTAACGGCAAATTTTGAATCGACTGGCTTGAGCATTGGAGTATGATCGTACCAATAGACGGAAGTATCGATTCATATCCTATCTCACACTCGCAATATGCCTAACACACATTTCAGAAGGAGACGCCAATTAAATCTGGAGACAAAAGCCCCCGCTATGTGGGAATTGACCCTAGGTAGGGCTTTAGCGCCAAACGAGGAAACTAGGGCAAAATTTGGGCTTGGCTGCTTATAAACAAGCTGGCTCGGTAGCTTGGATTTGAAAACCCAACTTAAGCTGGTATGTTAACATCGTACAAAAAACCGGGTTAACCAAAACCCGCTGTGATACTTAAACGTACCATCCAGTTAAAAATTTATTGCGTATTTAATGCTTAAATTAATTTTTATACGGATACATAATTAATAAATATTAAGTAGATTCTACAAATTTATAATTGAAAAAATTTTATTAAAAATTAATGAAAATTAAATATAATATGCTGATGCGGGTTTCGAACCAGGTCAGCCGTGAACCCAAGTCTTAACTCAATCACCAAACCACTCGCCACTTGTGATCTTTAGTGGTATATCAAAGACAATTAATTCACATAACAAAAACTCGATTTTCAAATCAGCTCAACGTAAGCGCCAATTCGCAGTCGCCGAAAAATCCGACGATTTCTCCAATTTTTGTCGGTTTCTTATGACTTAAGTGCGTATTGTCACTTCATCGGTTTTATAGAACCGTATGTCCGGTTCGCGACATCAGTCATAACGCCGGGAGAATTAGTCTGACCAAGAATCAAGGACAGAATCTGGACCAATTCCATCGATATTGTTCCATAATACACACCCTAGCCTTAGTAATCTTTTCGCTCACAAATCACCCAATTCTCGACGAATTTCACTCGCCGGAAACTTTTCTTGCCATTCTCGGACTTTCGCCGGAAAAAAACCGAGAATCATTATCAAACGGTAAATTACCTCGACTCTTTCTGTTCCATTCCATTGTTTTGTTATAAAGAATTACTACATCAATCCATCACAAGAATCGTGCCCAGACGACGTGTGCCGTGATTTCGTTACTCGCCTGAAAAAATCGCTGGAAATTCGAACTCTACGCTGTTAACGGTATGATCAACTAAACTCCTGTTAATCATTGGTTTTTAGTAACTCAATTACACATCTAAATCAATCAACACTGTTAATTGAATCCTAACACGCCGATCGTTTAAAAAACAGAGACGAGATCTTTGACGGAGTATGTGAAAGACACTTTCGGTAATCCTTTCCCGAAACCCCTCATCCGTTCATTACCTTTCAATTTCTTATAATGTTCGTTAATCGAGTTTAACAGAACAGTTTGGTTAAACCTGTTGTCTGTGTTTAGAGCGGAAGAATAGACGAAGGTGTTTATGTTTATAAGATTATTAAAATCATATATTATGGAACGGGTTAGGACAACCGGGTCAGCGGTGGTCTGGTGTGGAATATTACACACACGTCGCGAGTTCGGATTCCTATCACAATTCCTAACCTTAGAAATAACATGTTTTTTAAACTCGAACGGGTTAACTCACCGTAGATGTTAAGTCTAATAAAAAACCGGAATATTTACCAGGTTAGACACTCAGTCCAGCGGTTGGAATGTGTGCCAACTAAACCCAAGGTCCCGGGTTCGAGACTGGGGAGAACACGCGTTGATACAATTATATCCTTTATTAAATAAATGATTTTGGATTAAGTTAAATAGTATATAACTATAATTAACACCGAAATATTTCGGGTTAGACAAGTGCTCGAGTTGGTAGAGATGGTGCACGGTACGGGTAGGTACGGGTTCGGTCTACTCAGTGCTCAATAATTATTCACCAACGAAGGTCACTGGTCCACTGTGATGGTCACGGTTAAAAAGTCAACAATTTTTTTTTATTATTTATTTAATTTAAAAATCAATTAAAAATACTTAAAAATACGTCTTTAGTTTAATAAATAGGTCTTAAACTCACAAAAATATATCCCAAAAAATCCTATTTAAATTGTTAATAAAAATTCACTTACCTTACGTACCTTTTTATTAATTAACTTGAGTTAGTTTATTCCTCGTCGATTCAACTCTCTAAACTCTGTCTCATGGCAATCCAACATCATCAAGAGAATGCAACCCAATGTGAGTGAAATCTTACAAATTCACCGTTTTAATCACGTTTTTGGGGTTGTATCATGTTGTCTTAATATTTTTTACATTTAAACTATTGTGCATCCATCATATCCATGAACCAAATGTGTATTCACATCATCTAATCTCAAATGTTTGTTATTATTGGGGTTATTGTTTGATTAAATTTATCATTTTCAGTACATTAATTATATCATAGGCCGCCGCTCCCCATTACATACTGAGCGTGGAGCATGTTCCCCTATCTACTGTATGAGCGTGAAACCGAGGCGTCTCCACTATACGATCGGCTCCGTTGATTGAGCCTTGATCGCAAGACATTTATCAAAGGCCGTCGTTCCCATTAACCTTTTGGATGGCGCCGTGAAACGTGACAGTTGCCCACATATTCAGTTTCATTATGTTATCTATTCATGCTAGTTGGTTTGTTGTTATTGTATGTTATTGTTTTGTTGTTTGTTTTGTTATTGGTATGATTAGTTACGTTTGCTACGTTGATGATTATTGCACAATTTTTCATATTTAAATACAACAGAAATAACTAATAACATGTTTTTCTAACAAGGTTACTCGCCAACTTTTTTGTAGATCCACAACAACCAATTTTTACACACATGATACAGGTGGACAGGATAACGCAGGAAACAATAGAGAAAGTGTTAGAAGAAAAAATAATGAGTCAAGAAGATGTAGATAGAAACATGTTGTCTTTTGTTTGATTTGATTGTTGATTTTCTTTAAAATTGTAATAATAAATATGAAACATTTATAAATAAATGTCATGGAGCTTTGTATGAATACCCAATCATGCTCGATCACCTTTTCGCTCGGGTCGGTGGTAGTATTATCTTATTGTGACTGTGGAAATCTTAAGCTCGAAGTTGGCTTGGTTTAAACGAGCTGGATCGGCTTGGTTTGACTCGATTTGAAAAGAAAAAATAAACACATGGCTCTCAAAATTCAGTAATCTAAAATATTAATTCAAAAGAAGAACCCTATCCATAATAGAAGCTCGCTCTATATCATTATAAGTCAAAATCAAATTTGAATAACAGATCAAAAATACGTTTTAATTTTAACGAAAATACAATTAAGTAAGTAGCATGGTATCAACCTTTTAAAGTGTATACATATAGAAATTACACTCTTAATACATGTAATAATAATTAATTAGTGTTTGTGATATTTATATGTATTTAAAAATTAAAATGTATTAAATAGTAAATAATCCGAGCTATGCCTAGGCCGAGCTGTGTATGCGAGACTAAACCAAAGACCAATTGACTCGTTAGAGCCGAGCCGATCTAGGTCTCACTTTCTAAAACCAATGCCAACGGCACAGGCAGAATTCACTTTCAAACTGAGCACATCGAGCGAGCTTTTTTCGACGGGGTGGCTACGTGCGTGAGCTTTTTGGCCAACCTCTTACCAAGACCATGGTCCTAAGCCTTTATCACAAAAGATTCCACTAGGACTATAAGGCCATAGGCATTTGTCGATTACTATACACCCACTAACTTTTTCTTTTTAAAGTTGTATTAAAACAGACGTAATACCTTTAAAAACTTAATCTTTGGATATTTTAACAACTAGCAAAATGTCCGCTGCGATGTGGCGGTTAGTGACAGAATCGTATGCGATATCGTTTTTTGGTAGTTTTTTATTCATTACTATTCTTTTGTAGCATCAATTGTGATATAGATGTACATCAAAAGACGAAGTACTCGGTAATCATTTCATTGTAATGTACATGGTTCAGTCGGTATCGGTTATTATCCTCAAACGAATACGGAAACCAATAGTCAGCAGTTAGTCTCCATTGTATTAACCAATTGGTTGCGGTTATTCTCTTCGGTTTTATCCGGTTTTGATTGACGATTTTGGTTTGGTTCATTGAATTTAGTTAATAGCAAAAACCAAATCGGGTTAAACCTTATGCTTAGAACTATATGAATAGAGGTATAAATAAATGACATGAAAGTATACTCTATGAATGCAGAGTATAACAATACTCGAAATATATCAACTAGGTAGGTATAAAAAAAAGTTAGAAAATATATGAAAATATGAATGATTGTTCGTTCAGCCTATTTTTGGGTAAACGTAGAGTACAAAAAAAATTGTATAAAAAACCGGTTTTTGTTAATTCGTTTATTAGTTTTCTCAGTTAATTTAGTAGTTGGTTGATTTCGGTTGGTTTTGTTCTGTTTTCAGTTTGGTTTAGGTTAACGATTTTGTATGGTTCACCGATAACAAGTTTTGTTAATAACCACTAGGCGCGTGTACGATGTGGCAGGCAAACAACATTGCCATGGTGCGCATTGTTCGGTTTGTTACTTATTATCTTCAGTACCAAACTCGAGGTCATCCGATTAGTACTGTTTTTATTAACCAATCAATTTTTTCCGTTACTCGGGTATGGTTTATTAATTAGATTGCTGGCCAAAATCAAACTTGGGCAAAAACTTTGGATAAATAATCATGAAATTTAGGTAAAACTACAAGAACATGGATGTTGGGTACTTCACATTTGTGGTATAAATACATAAAAAGGTGTTGCTACATATGAACTAGTCCATGAATTGAAGGTCTTAAAGCTAGAAAATATATGACAATATGACTGGTACGCTTCCGTAAATTATAGGTCCCACCTGAGGGGACCACCCCATCGCAAACTGTTTATATGGTTCATTCAGATTTCGGTTTCAATCGGTTATCAATTACCCGTGACCTTATGTTGTGTTGCACCCAGCCCAACCAGTTGGGCTGGGTGTCTAACCCGTCTAATTTAATAATATTATTATACTTAACATCTTGCTGTGTGTTAGCGTGTTTGGTTTAAAGAAAAAGGAAAACGGTTATTATTAATACAGATCTGACCAAGACTCGAACTCGTGACGTGAACATTATGATCGCACACAGTCCACCACTGGACTGTGTGTCTAACCCGGTGATACTTGGGATTTTAATTACATTTATAGACTGATCAGACTTCATCTTCTTTATTTGAAGCCCACTATTTCAGGATCGATCGTTTGAATTTTGTTAATTTGATTCGATCCTGATTCAGCATTAAACACAAGGATAAAGAGGGTGATTATATACCGAACGATGGCTGCAGATTCTCCGGTGACACCTCTGATGATTACACCCGAATTCCGGCGTCTTGCGGCGAACTCCGGCGAGTTGCAGATGAACTTTCTGATGAGCAGATAAAAAAAATAGAGGTAAATTGTGAAGGAAGTGAGCGAGTTCCTATGAGTGAAAGGGTCGATATTTATAGTTGATCTTTCAAACTTGTGGGTTTCGGTTACAACTATGATTACGGATTGATGATTTTCAGTCTGTAACCGAATGTGGATTGAGATTTGATTGCTGAGATCTTAACTGGCATAACAGTTTCGCAATCAAGAATTATGCTTGATTGATTTTGACGGTTACTGATTTCTGAAAAGGAAAGAGTTGCAGGTTTAACGGGTTTTCAAAAATAAAGCTTAATTGTTTTCGTTTCTAAGCACAAATGTGCGTGCAGTGTAGTGGTGTTTGGTGTATGTATTTATACGGGAGACCCGGGTTCGAACCCGGTTACCCCTTATGATTTATTTATTATTATTACTATTATTATTATTTTTTTTACTTTCATTTATTATTATTGTTATTATTTATTTAATATTTTGAATTCTTTTAATTCATTTAGTAGCTATAATAATTCGAATTAAATGGTGCATAAATACGCAACGTGACTTTAGATTAACTACTTGAATTATTTAATGAAGCGGGTTTTGAAACCCGTTTTACCACGAATGTTACAGGCATCACCTAATCCCATACCCGTGAAAATTTCTAAAACGAGTCTCATACCCGACCCATACCCATCGGGTATACCCGTCCCATACGTTTCGGGTATACCCGTCGGGCTCGGGTTGTTTTGCCATCCCTACTCCTCATTAGTCATTACTTTTTTTAACGGCAAATTTTGAATCGCTGGCTGAGCACTGGAGTATTATCGTACCAATAGCGGAAGTATCCGATCATATCCATCTCCACTAGGCAATAATGCCTAACACCATTTCAGAAGGAAGCCCAATAAATCTGGGAAAACCCCCTTGTGGGAATTGAACCTAGGTAGGGCTGTTCACGAGCCAAACCGAGCCGAACTAGGGCAAAATTTGGGCTTGGCTCGATTATAAACCAAGCTGGCTCGGCTCAGCTTGGATTTGAAACCAAGCTGGTGTAACATCCGTAAAAAACCGGGTTAACCAAACCCGCTTCGTTTATTAACCGAACATCCAGTTAAAAATTTCATTGCGTATTTAATGCTTAAATTAATTTTATACGATACATAATTAATAAATATAATAGAATATAAAATTTATAATTGAAAATTTATTAAAAATAATGAAATAAAAATAATATGCTGATGCCGGGTTTCGAACCCGGGTCAGCCGGAACCCCAAGTCTTAACTCACATCCACCAAACCACTCCGCCACTTGTGTTCTTTAGTGATATATCAAGACAATTAATTCAAATAACAAAAACTCGATTTCAAATCAGTCAACCGACGCGCCAATTCGCAGTCGCCGGAAATCCCGACGATTTCTCCAATTATTGTCGGTTTCTTATGACTTAACGTGCGTATTAACACTTACATCGGTTATAACCGATGTCCAGTTCCGCGACATCAGTCATAACTGCCGGAGAATAATTGACCAACGAATCAAGACAGAAATCGGACCCAATTCATCGATATTGTTTCCTATAAATACACACCCTAGCCTCTAGTAATCTTTTCGCTCAAAATCACACCAATTCTCGACGAAATTTCACTCGCCGGAACTTTTCTGCCATCACCGGACTTTCGCCGGAAAACCGAGACTCATATCAACACGGTAAATACCTCGACTCTTTCTGTTCCATTCCATTGTTAGACCATTACTAACATCAATCCATCACCCAGAATCGATCCCAGACGACGTTGCCGGATTTCTGTACTCGCCGGAAAAATCGCTGGAATTTCCGAACTCACGCTGTTAACCGGTATGATCAACTAAACCTCCTGTTAATCATTGTTTAGTAACTCAATTTCACATCTAATCAATCAAAACTGTTAATTGATCCTAACAGCCGAAGTTCACAAAACAGAGCCGACGAATCCTTGCCGGAGTTCTGTGAAAGACACCTGTTCGGTACATCCTTTCCCCAAACCCTCTCCGTTCATTACCTTTCAATTTCTTATAATGTTCGTTAATCGAGTTAAACAAGAAACAGTTTGGTTAACCGTTGTCTGTGTTTTGAGCGAAGAAGACGAAGTCGTTTATGTTTATAAGATTAATTAAAATCAATATTATGAACGGGTTAGACACACAGTCCAGCGGTGGACTGTGTGCAAATAATACACACACGTCGCGAGTTCGATTCCTATCACAATCCTAACCTCAGAAATAAAAATGTTTTTTTAAACCGAACCGGGTTAACTCACAGTAAGATGTTAAGTATAATAAAAACCGGAATATTTACCAGGTTAGACACACAGTCCAGCGGTGGACTGTGTGCCAAACTAAACCACAGGTCCCGGGTTCGAGACCTGTGGAGATCACCGAGTTGATACAATTAAATCCTTTTTAAATAAATGATTTTCGGATTAAGTTAAATAGTATATAAATATAATTAAAAACAGAAATATTTCGGGTTAGACACGTAGCTCAGTTGGTAGAGCTGCGTGCACGCGTACGGGAGGTCACGGGTTCGAGTCTCACTCAGTGCAATAATATTCACAACCGAACCGGTCAACGGTCAACAGTCATGGTCAACGGTCAAAAGTCAACATTTTTTTTTATTTATTTATTTAATTTAAAAATCAATTAAAAATACTTAAAAATAACGTTTTTAAAGTTAAAAAATAGTCTTAAACTCACAAAAATATATCCAAAAATCCTATTTAAATTGTTAATAAAATCCACTTACTTACCGTACCTTTTTATTATTAACTAGGTTAGTTATTCCTCGTCGATCAACTCTCTAAACTCGTGCGCATCCAACATCATCAAGAGAATGCACCCAATGTGAGTGAATCTCTACAAATTCACCGTTTTAATCACGTTTTTGGGGTGTATCATGTGTCTTATTATTTATTACATTTAAACTATTGTGCATCCATCATATCCATGAACAAATGTGTATTCAACATCTATCAACTGTTTGTGTGGTTATTGTTTAGATTAAATTTATCATTTTCAGTACATACATTATCATAGGCCGCCGCTCCCCATTACATATGAGCGTTGAGCTGTTCCCCATTACATATGAGCGTGAACCAGGCGTTGCCAACATACGATCGGCTCCGTTTGATTGAGCCTTGATCGCACAGACATTTATCATAGGCCGTCCGTTCCCCATTACCTATGAGCGTGAACGTGACGTTGCCAACATATACAGTTTCATTCATGTTATATATTCATGCAAGTTGGTTTGTTATTGTATGTTATTGTTTGTTGTTGTTATTGTTATTGTATGATTAGTTACGTTTGCTCACGTATGATTATTGCACAATTTTTCCATATTAAATACAACAAGAAATAAATAATAAATGTTTTCTAACAAGGTTCACTCGCCAACTTTTGTTGATCCAAAAACCATTTTTACACATGATACAGGTGGACAGGATAAAGCAAGGAACACATAGGAAAGTGCCTTAGAAGAAAAATAATGAAGTCTAGAAAGATGTATAGAACATGTTGTATTTGTATGATTTGATTGTATGATTTTCTTTAAAATTGTAATAATAAATATGAAACATTATAATAAATGTCATGAGCTTTGATGAAAACCCAATCATGCCCCGATCACCTTTTCCGCTGCGGGTGGGGGTGTGACAGCTGGAAATCTAAGCTCGAGCTTGGCTTGGTTTTAAACCGAGCTGGCTCGGCTTGGTTTGACTCGATTTGAAAAGAAAAATTAACACATGGCTCTCAAAATTCAGTAATCTAAAATATTAATTCAAAAGAACATATCCAAAATAAGCTCGACCTTATATTTATAAGTCAAAATCAATTTTAATAACACAAAATACGTTCTTAATTTTAACGAAATACAATATAAGTTCATTAGCATGGTAATCAACCTTTAAATGTGGTATACATATCAAATTACACTCTTAATCACATGTAAATAATAATTAGTGTTTGTGATATATTATAATGTATATAAAAATAAAATGTATTAAAAGTAAAATAATCCGAGCTAAGCCTAGCCGAGCTGGTATGCGAGCTAAACCAAGCCAATCTGACTCGTTACGAGCCGAGCCGATCTAGACTCACTTTCTAACCAAGCCAAGTCGGCACGACTCACTTTCAAACTGAGCCACATCGAGCGAGCTTTTTCCGAGCGAGCTACGAGCCGTGAGCTTTTTGGACAACCCTTACCCAAGACCAATGGTCCCTAAGCCTTATCCCACCAAAAGATTCCACTAGACTATAATGCCATAGGCCATTTGTCATTACTAACACCACTAACTTTTTCTTTTAAAGTTGTATAAAAGACCGTAATAACCTTTAAAAACTTAACTTATATATTTTAACAACTAGCAAAATGTCCGCGCGATGTGGCGGTAGTGACAGATCGTATTGCGATACTCGTTTTTGGTAGTTTTCTTATTCATATAATATTCTTATTGTAGCATCATTGTGATATAGATGTACATCAAAAGCGAAGTAATCGGGTAATCCATTTCATTGTAATGTACATGGTTCAGTCGGTTCGGTTATTATCCTCAACCGAATCCGAAACCAAAGTCAGCAGTTAGTCTATTTATTTAACCAATTGGTTTCGGTTATTCACTTCGGTTTATCCGATTAGATTGACGATTTTTGGTTTGGTTCATTGAATTTCAGTTAATAGCAAAAACCAAACTCGGGTTAAAACTTATGCTTAGAACTATATGAAATTGAGGTATAAATAAATGACATGAAAGTATAAATATATGAATGAAGATATAAAATACGAAATATATCAACTAGAGGTATAAAAGTTAGAAATATATGAAAATATGAATGATTTGGTTCGGTTCAGCTAATTTTGGTTAAACGAGAGTACAAAAAAATTGATAACCGGTTTTTGGTTAATTCCGTTATCAGTTTTCAGTTAATTTAGTAGTTGGTTGATTTCGGTTCGGTTTTGTCTGTTTTCAGTTTGGTTTAGGTTAACGATTTAGTTATTGTTCACCGATAACAAGTTTTGTTAATAACCAATAGGCGCGTGCACGATGTGGCAGGAAACACAAACATTGCCATGGTGCGCATTGTTCGGTTGGTTAAATTATTATCTTCAACCAAAATCGAGGTCATCGATTAGTCTGTTTTATTAACCAATCATTTTTCAGTTAATCGGTTTGGTTTATTTAATTAGATTGATGGCCAAAATCAAACTTGGGCTAAAACTTTTGGTTATAAATACATGAAATTTAGGTAAAAATACATGAAATGGATGTATAGGTACTTCACATTGTGGTATAAATACATAAAATGGGGTATAAATATGAAGTACATGAACTGAAGGTATAAAAGCTAGAAAATATATGAAAATATGAATGGTTCGATTCAGTTAATTTTGGTAAAATGAGGATACAAAAAAATCGATAACTGTTTTTGGTTAATTCAGTTTTCAGTTAATCGGTTTTCAGTTAATTCAGTGAGTTAGTTTTTTTATAAGGGGATAAAGTGTAACTACTAACTAACGATCTATAATTTTGGTAAAGATAAGGAATTAAGGTGTAATCAAGATGAGATGATTAAACTGACGATATTTGATCACTTGACATTCTGTAGCTAGTAAACATTTCAGTTAATTCAGTGAGTTAGTTTTTTTATAAGGGGATAAAGTGTAACTACTAACTAACGATCTATAATTTTGGTAAAGATAAGGAATTAAGGTGTAATCAAGATGAGATGATTAAACCGACGATATTTAATCACTTGACATTCTGTAGCTAGTAAACATTATGGGATAATGACTATGTACGTTGGGCTTTAATTATCTGTATACTAAGGAATCATCTATTTGTACCAAGACAACTATCGAAACATCGACAAATTATAACTATTGTTTAAAATATCAATTTACCCTCATTTTTGGGGATGTATTTATAAATTAGAGAGGTTCTTATTTTTTAGATATCTTAAAATGTCCATCCCTCTTACATACACCGACCACTCATCTCTCCTCTCATATGAGCAATTTTATTTCCCTTTAAATTCCTTCACAACTTAATTGATGGAAATTGCAAATATTATGAATGTGATCGGTAACATTGACAACTGTATGAATACCATCAGAAGATTTTTTGTGATATGTTGAAGAACTCTCAGCCACTACTAGAAAACTAGTCATTTTCCTAAGAACATTTACATACGATCACTCAATATCCCTAGGAAAAACCCTGATTTTGCGACAAAATGGCGACACCAATATAATCTGTCATAAAATACTGAGAAAGACATTAACAAATATATTATTTAATTATTTTGTAGGGAAAATGTCGAAAACTTGATAGATATAAGGGTTCAGACCATTCCTAAAAATATTAAAAATTTATAAGGTTTTCTTTCTCTAGATATTTTTTCGGGTATATATATAGATAACAAGTAACATTCTCATATATTTTTGTATATCCTTCACTCACAACCACTCAAAAACACTAACAATCATTCCTTATTATATAACTAAACTCTCACACATATTTTTAGGGTCATCATTGTGAATGCTCTTAAGATATTTAAAACAATAAAAAGTAAATAAAACTATTTTTTTGCTACAAGATTAGTTTGTCAAAACTCGTCTCGTCTGGAAACCAATTCTTTGACAAAGTTCCAACAAAAGCCGTTGTTTGAACTCGTTCAACTTTTAGTAGTGGCAACGGTGCTTTTGTGAGTTGTGGTAACCACAATGAAGATGGTTGGTGGTGATTGCGGCGTTGATTGGTGGTGATTGCTGAGATGTGGGTGGTTGTTGCGATGGCGACGATATGTGTGTTGGTTGTAAACTTGTAATGGCTCTAGTTAATAGAATATAAATGCTAGTGCTTACATAGGGTGATCGGTAGATGTAATATTCATAATGTTTATTTGAATAGTACTACATGACTTTCTCATGTTGTTGACCATGTTTTTAATGGTTTGAACTTGTTCTAAATACATTTCGGCACAATCGTACTCTTAGGTATGAGTTTGCAATCGATTTTCTGGCCAGATCATTGCCCCCTAAAATTCTTCGATCGCCGCCCACAAAAACCAGTCGGTTCTTCGATGATGAAAGCGGTGATTTCGTAAAAGGAAACTTACTGATGGTGTGGTGGTGGTAACAACCGTCTCCGCCTCTCCAATCGGTGGTAACACAAAAGTTTTAGCCTATCCATCTATGGCCTTTTTACATAGGTGATTCGAAGGGACTTACATAACCAGACCTTATATTTTGCTACATTTTGTTTTTTTACGTTAAAGGGTATTTTGGTCATTTTAGTCAGTGTTAACATAAAAGTTAACGGAAGTTAGTCATAGACCCCAAATATGTTACAAAAGTAAAACCACGAACTCCAAACTTTCAACTTTTAAGCGCTCTTCGAAAGTGTTGCTTTGTTCAAAGCACATATTCATATGCGTAATTAACTCTAGTTTATATAATCAAAACCGTGTAGATCTAACCATTTGGCTTAACACTTGCACATCTTTAGGTGTTTAATCATCTTGAATTTTATCATATACGTGAGGGTATGAAAATTCGTCGGAAAAAAATATGTATTCTAGCTAGGGCTATTCACAAGCCACGTCAAGCCAAGCTCGGCGCGAATTCTAAATCGAGCTGAATTGTTGAGCTCAAGCTCGACTCGAATAAGACCAAGCCAGCTCAACTCGGTTTAGCTTGATCTAATAATGTACCATTAAGTTTACTAGTCTAAAAAGCACTCAAACTCTTAACTTTATGTAATGTAGAGGCCACAATTACAATAACTTTTAACTTTATCTAACATAGAGGCCACAATTACAATGTAATTTAAGTAAAGAGGTAAATATGCAACTTAGTTAGACCAAAGGACCAAATATGAAAGTAGAACTTGTTAGGTTTTTTTTGCATTGGCTTCACCTTGGATTTTATACGGGAGGTGCTTTCTAAGGCCTTGTTTTCTAGCAATGTGGGGAAAAAATAAATGAAGGATTGAAAGAATACATCAAGTAACAGAACCATATTTGATAGAACGAACACCATTACTATATAGTATTTACTATGAATCATACTTGTATCATTTCCACCATTGGGGTTTAAATTTCATATTAGATGAATATGTCGTTAGGCGATTGTAGTCCAGACATAACACCTCTTGATTTTATGGAAATCGAATGAGACAACTCATAAACTTTCAAAGGAGACATATATGCAAATTAAATGTTGACGACTCGACTTTTATTTTTAATAGCTCACATGTTAGTGCATATCCAATTTTTCCTTTAAAAACAATGAGTAAATAAGTAGTGTTATGATCTAACACAAATAAGTTTGTGGTGCAAAGTGTCCGAACTAAAAGAAAAAAATACATGTGATGACGTCTTTGTAATTGCTCAAAATAGAGTATTACGATATAACACATATGTACTAGATTAAGTTATATAATTACACTACGGTTTAAAAGTAGCCTAATTATTATCACTTTAGTTCATTTTGATGTAGAGTAATTATTTGTTGAATAATGTAATTATCATAGTTACAAAAATGTCATCACATATTTTTACTTCACGTCGTACACCCTCACGTTAAATGTTATTTGTAGGCTTGTGGTTTGTATTTCTAGCTTTACATTCGTCTTGAGCTTTTTTGTACATTCCAGCAAAAATCTGGTATTTGACCAAATGTTTTTATTTTAAAGTAAATGTTTTTTAAATATTTTTGGTTCGCCAGTCAATATTATCCATTTTGATATTTTCTCAAACATTTAATTTCGATACTTATGGCATGCATATACCGAAATTGTTTGCGTAACTCTTGTCCGGACGAATAGACACTAACACCTTTAAGAAATCAAATGTGACAACTCAAAAACTTTCAACGGAAATACATATTTACTAATTTAATGTTGATAGCTCATGTCATTGGAAAATGTGTATCATGTTTACCCACGGCCGGTTATAGGGAGGAACAAAGTGGGCAAACATCTAGAGCCCACTCTTCCTGATTCCTAAATAGGGGCGCAATTTCTAGTGAGCGGGGAGGGTGGCCGACCCTCTAAACTTTTCGCTCGATAGTGGAGAGTATGAAGTTTTTATATAGAAATTTTTGGATATATACGTTTTCGACCCCTGATTTTATAGAAATTTTTTTGTATATATGTTTTCGACCCATGGCCGGAAATCTCAAGCTTCGCCACTGCCCCCAAAACCGTTATCTATAACCATTTCCAAACTACAACAGTAAAAATGTCATGTTCATGATTAATACAAGAAGAAAGGTTTAATTCACGGAATTTTGAGCAATTTTGGACTTGGTAATAACATTAGCGTAAATAGAAGACGACGAAAAACCCCATGTTAAAAAAGGAAACATTTCTTTAATAAAAACTGGGACAAAATCACAGAACAAAACTGAGAGAAGAACAAATAAGAAGAATTGATGAAGGAAAATGTTGTCCTATCTCTAGACTTCTTTCACAAAAAGAAATTGCCTTAACCGCAATTGAAATTGTTTGTTTATACCATAATACACTCTTTAACGCGCCCCTTATACATCAAATCCTTATGGATTAACATTAACCCATGTGGTCTTAACTCCAGCACACAACTTCTTGAGTGAGAGAACTCTTAACCAACCTTAACTTGTTGCAACAAGTTATAAGCCGCATTAAAGTGTTAGCGTCAAACCAAAAGTCCCAAAAAGTATGGTGTGATTCATATATTTTATTCGTATAGAATACCATCATATGCTTCACATTACTATATCTTGTTGAACATTCTTCCTCCAAAAATCTCTCCCTTGCCTTTGTTGCCTGCACCAAGAACCACCCTCATCAGAAATGCGAATTAAGCAAATGTTCATTAAAAGGCAACGAAAGCAAATGAAGAAAAAGCAATACCTGTTTTTCATAATTGGTACAAAATGTAACAACCGAAAGTAGAAAAACTTGAATGGTGGCACCAACTAGTATTCCAATCCACAAGCCCTCTCCTCTCAATGAGGTGCAGAACCCTAATAAAGCAGCAACGGGATTCCAACGAGATAAAAAGCAGCAAGATTTGCGTATGCCCCTAAATGTTGCCATCCCACACCCCTTGCAACACCTGTTTCATCGATAGTTAAACAACCGCCTTTCATATATATAAAGAACATGCAACGAGGTGATATTACCTGAAAGGGTTCCTTGTAAACTATCCATTATGATGTTTACACATAGAAGAGGGGCGATTTTTGTCACATAATCGACAACTTCCTTTTCATTTGTGAAAATGTACCCAAAAATTTGCCTATTGACAAAAACAATCATGCTGACTATGCTTGTCTCGACAACTGCAAGGATCATGATGGCGTTAACTGCCACACACGCTCCTCTTGGATTTCCCGCTCCAAGTTCATTGTGCTGAAAAATAAACCGTCCCACATTTATAGATATGTGCAGGATAAAAAATGGAACTGGAACAAGTGATTTTGAACATACCTTACACCAGCGGCAAATCCGTATGGTATAGTGTATAATGTAGGAATAGTATTGAGACTGGCAAGAAAATAACAAATTTAAATCATTATAAAATTTTAGTTGAGGACCACAATATATATATATATATATATATATATATATATATATATATATGGTGTTTACAGATATCATACCAAACAGAAAGAACTGATGTTCAAGCTCTGGATTTGGAAGAAGCCCCGAAAGCAATATTAGAAACTCGTATGACCACCATTCGAGGCTGCAAAATTTTAAATTCACACATTTATTAACTATCGGTTGGGTAAACAATTTGATTTGATGAGATTAATTACCAAATCATGACAGCTGACGGGATAGCAAAGCTGAAGAATTGTTTCATCCCGTGAAACACTTCAGTTGAGATTGGCGAACGCGTTTTCGCACAGGAGGGAGAGTAAATCATGTAAAACAAAAGGAATATCGCGTTTGACCACATGGCAACCCCCATTGACATTGCTGCTCCAATGTTTCCCAATCCGGTTTTATACACTAAGGCCCAACAAAGAGGAATGTGTAGGCATAAAGCAGTTATTGAGCTGGCAAGCATGGGTATAAGCATGCTTTGCATTTGAAAATATCTAACAAGTGGTTGAAGAATTGCGTAAGCGAAAAGTGCAGGAATGAGGTAGGTGATGAATTTCCCAGCCTCGTGTGAAATGAGAGGGTTTTGGCCTACAAGAACGAGTAGCGATCGGGTGTATCTCCAAAAGATAGCAAGAGGAATGCAAACGATCAAAAGTGAGAAAATAGCAGTGTAAGTCAGAGTTCCAACTTTTTTGTATTGTTGAGCTCCGTAAGCTTGTCCACATAAAGTTTCCAGTGCACTAGACATTCCCAACTGTCAATATAAAAAATTTTATATAAATTCAATAAAACAATTATATAAAAATGGTTATACTCAAACAGTTAAACTTTTGTAAAGGAGAGTGTTCAGAAATCATGGCCTCTGGGCTAACCAAATGAAGCCCAACAACTAGATCAAGCTGGGCTATGGGCTATGACCATTAAATTTTACATTAGATTTGATTCATTTGACCCTGCTAGAGAATTCAAAATTGATACCTTGTTGTGCTGGGCAATTTAGAGGTGCGCAAACAGGATTTTTTTTAGAACCGGAACCGGGTAGGAGGCGAGTCGGGGTTTGGTCAACAAAGTCAACAATAGGTTCCAAGTACGTTCGGGTTTTTTGACCAGTTTGGCCTTTTCAGGGTTTTGGCTGGTTTGGGTCCGGGTTTTGACCAGGTAGAGGTGTAACCGGTTCCGGCTCGGTTCCTTTTTCTAAAACCCGGTCTGGAACTGGTCTGTATCCACAGGTCGGGTCCGGAACTGGGTGTTCCTTTGTGCACTTCTAGGACCATTTAGTAACTTACTAGTTGCCAAAAATGGTACATGTGACATTGAAATTTTTATAGAAACTAGCTGTATAGTAAGACAATGACTCAGACACTGAATGGGCCCAGTACTGCGATGTCATCAGTCACGACAGACAATATCCCGGATACGTCCATATATAACTCTATATAGGGGATTTAAATAAGGACAAGACTGTCATGACAGACAAAGATATGCATTTCCAAGAAACGTCAGACTTGACCAATCCAAATTTGGCTACTTCTTTTCAATTTTTATGGCTCTCACTGTTTTCAAATCCCGCATCTTATTCTCATGTTTCTTTTCACTCTGTTTCTTTTTATATATATCTATGTATGTATAGAGAGATAGTGGAGAGGTATGTGTGAATATTAACTTCCATTTTTATTAAAAAATGAAGAGTATTACTAAAGGAATTTCCCAACAATCAAAGTGAAGAAATTACAATACATCAGAGGCCTTTGGGTATACTTTCTTAACTCCACCTAAATGTCACATCAACCTTTCTTCCCCATTTCAATTTGCATCACTCTAAGGAAATGGTTTAATCCCATTAACTTCATTTAACTCTATCTTTTAGTGGTTTTTGATCTAAAAAAGAAAAGAATAATTAATTCAATCTCTTAACATTGGGTTAACATGTTAACACATAGCCCATTTAATGCCCTTTAACACAAGGAATGAGTGGTTTGCAATGTTAGTTAACATGTCATGTCATTGTTAACACTCTAAATGTTAGAATACACCCCATGACTTTAGTAAAAACATAACATGACATTTGAAAAACTCCAAATTGTCCACCAAGTAGCTCACATATCTAAAGTTATTAATTACAATTTTTTTTCCTTTAAAGATGGGAATTGGCATGCCAAACCATAGCACATAGTTCCAACCCAAAATCCATCAATTAAAGCAAAACAAATGCAAGTACACAAAGCCTTTTCATACGGTAGCTAATATCTATCTCCAAATTAACCAAATGATTATCGTCCTCAAGGGGACATCATGGTGGTTAAGGTGTGTGTTTTACAACCAAAATGTTAAGGGGTCAAATCCTGCAGAATGCATGTTGTGGTGTATTTATCCTAATCTAGGAATTGTTGTAAAAACTAACAAGATGAAAAACCAGATGATTCTTTGATGAATCTTCAAAAGGGAATGACGATTTAGGAAAACTAAATATAATCATTTATTTTAATGCTAATTATTAGCCTTCCATTACTTCCAAGGAAAAATTTCCAGTCACCTTCTTGTATAGATACAAATGAATATTATATATCGAATATTATATATATAGTATTATCATTCACACCTTGAGATAATATCACTAATTACAGCAAATAAATCTCCATAAGAGGAATTAACATTCCAACTACCGAAATTCAAAGAACATACAACGGTCGAAAACCAGAGCAACAAATCTATACATAATAAATAATAATTTGTTGCATCACTTGTCACAATTACAATTTTCTGAGACTAAGAACATTTTTCACTCGTATCTTATTTTTCTAATTTATAAAATTTAATTAAAAAACAATAGTAATAAAACCTAAATGTTGTTACTAACTATTTAATATTTCCTATATTTTAGATTCTAGCGCCTGTGAAACTGAAAATCAGTAGGCAGTTTATCACCAATTTTATTACATTTGCAGCATATTCTACCTCTTAAATACATCAAGCAGTTCAAAATCCATACAGGTAACCAGAAGGTGGTAACAAACTTAATGAAGAATCAATAGGGATACAGTTTCGTACAATACAACTAGCAGGATATTAATTAGTAATCAAAACATAAATAGGTCAAACCTAACATCAGATCTGAACATTACACTATCGATAACGAACTGTATGTACAGAGAGTGAAGGAGACGATGACTTACGATTAAGCTGAAACCGGTGACGCTAGAGAGAGAGATAGCAATGGAGGTGCTAGAGAGAGAAAGTTCACCGAGATGACCGACCATCATAACAGAGATAACCTGCAACAAGTACTGTGACAGAGTAACCGCCACCATCGGACCTGCAACATATCCTAACTTCTTCATCTCCGTCACCAACACGCTCCACGTCAATCTGACGTCTTCCTGTGGCTTCTGGATTAATCCTTCTTCCATATCGCCGTCACCGTCGCCGTCACGGTTTCCGAACGGCTAACGGAAAGAGAGGAGGTTATGGCGGTAAGTTATGAGTGTCAGGAGAGTTTGTTAGAGCAACAGATTACTTTTTATAGGATGTGAATGAGGGTGTTTCTGTAATTTCCGTTTAGGGGTAGACGATGTTTGTTGAATCACGGGTCATCCTATCGTCGAGGACTTATCCAGCAGGAGATAGATGGATACTTACATTCGGTCAATAATTCATAAGGAAAATGCATGGAAAGAAAAATTCAAAATAAACGTGCTACACAAGTAAGGAAAATTATCATTTTATATAAAAAAAATTGTTAATGATAATATTATTTTGCTATATTATCATTTTATAAATAAAAATTAGTTAATATTTTTTAGTACTTTATATCAATTATTATAAAAAAATATTAAATTTAAATAAACTTAACTTTAATCAATTGGCTAATAGCACTTTCAACTTTTGATTTTTTACCACACCACTTTCAACTTTCAACTTATTAGTCGTAACCCAGTTAGTTTTTTTTACCGATGTGACACTTGTGTGTTGATATGGCATCTGACATTGAACTTTTTGATGAAGTGGCCGTTGACATGGCATCTGGTTTGGCTTTTTGATGATTGGAAGTTGACGTTTTTTTAAAGATGTGGTAGCTAATGTGGCACTAGTTTGGTGATGTGGCAGCTAATATCAACAAACTGGGTTAGTTTTGGAGTACTATCAACATTAAGTTGAAAGTTAAAAGTGATGTAATACAAATCGAAATTTAAAAGTGTTAGCAATTGGTGAAAATTAAGGTTATTTAAATCAAACATCCGTAAAAAAAACTTCATGATTTAAACATGAGACCCTTTACAAAAACATACGGGGGTGTCCCTATTTTGAGAAATAAAAGTTTTATTAACTTGTCGATCTAGAGAAGTCTATAAATTTGTTTGTAAGTGATATTATTAATTTATTAATAAATATACATGTATAAGTATAATTATATACAATACATATTCTTTTTTAAGTTTATAATTTTCATATACCATGCAGGGGCGGACCTATAGCTTAGGTTGGGTGGGCGGGTACACCCCTTGAAAAAAAATAAATTAGTGTTACATGTTCGCACAAATCCTGGTCGCCTCCTGTAAAAATTTGCAATTGCCCCCTTAAACTTTTGAAACAGACCCGTCGCAACCATTTGAATGATTGGAAGACAATATTAAGAACGGCGTATGAAAACATGATACGAACTGTAGTTGATCGACTTTAGTAGATGCCTTAAATCTTAATTGGAGCACTAAATTAGATTTGATGTAGGGTGGCTTAGAATCAAAGCACTTCAAAAGTTTTTAGTGAAACTTTAATTTGAGATGAAGAAAAAGGGAAAAAGATGAAGTGTGGATATTACTTTTAGAATTTGATAGATGTGTTAGGGTTATTTGTGAGTGTAATCCAGTGAGTTGGGCTAAAGCCTAATATGTTTTATTTATAAGATTAGTTGGGTTTTAAGGGTCTGTTTCAATAGACTGCATAAGATAACTGATAGTAATATTTGAATTTTATAATTATGGTAAAGGTGAAAAAGATAATTAGATTGTTTGGACTTGTTTCCTTGCTTCATAAAAATCCAGATGGTCTTTTTTATATCTTCAAAATAAAATAAAAGCTGTTAATTTCGAAGCATCAAGCATTAATATTAAGAAAACATGCATTAAGAAAAATTAAGTCAAGGTTTTTACACATGTTTGGTTAATGTGGCATAAGATATAAGTGTGAAGACTTAGGCGTATAGAGATATGTAAATTTATCATAACTTTATTTCTTTATAAAAAACAACTTCAATTCAAACAGCACATGTATTTGGTTTATTTAATACTTTTAAGTGTATATACTTAAATAGTACAATATATGTAATGGTTAGATTATAAAAAAGAATAAATTTTCAATTTCTATTATACTTATGTAGTGACATTTTTTGTACTTTTGTTCATTATATAAAAACTTAGTTCTACCATCCTTCTTCTTTCTATGGCCCAGCATGATCCGGCTCGAACCAGACCGAAAAATTACTATATATTGATAGACAATCCTTATAAATCTGCGCCCCCATGAAAATTTATTAGTCCGCCACTGATACCATGTTATTTAGTGTATAAAACAAAAAATGAAAATACAAGTAACTAGATTGAAATATTTCTATATTAATAAATGAAAATCTTTTTTAATACGTGTCAATTTCTTGTGCTTTCTCACCTATTTTTCCTATTTATTCTCATATTAAATAATAATAATAATAATTTTAAACAAAATATTAGATAAGAATAATTATTTAGATAAGGATAAACGTTTTTATTATAACCATATCTAAATTTTAATAAAAGACTCTAAATAATGTCACGCGTCATTCTCTGCTTTACTTTACTAATAATATTATTAAACATATAATAATATATATGTATTAGACTAATAAATTATTGATAATATAACTAATATTATCAATAATATAAATGACAAATTTTAATACATTATTAAAAGCTTGTTAAATCGGCCATTAACCATTTTCTACAATAAAAATATTATTCACCATAACCGGATTCTAGGATAGTATATGTATATCGTTGTTTTAATATATTGACCAAAACACTTTTAAAGAATACTGTGTGGTTTAACTAGTATTAGATAAATATACTTTATTAATAATATATTAATATTAATAATGTTAGTATATTATAAAATTAATAATATTATCTAACTAATATTTTTTTATACATAATCTTTATATTTCTTATATTTTAAATTATTTTTTTGTGAATATCTTACTTTCTGACGTCTTTCCTCTTATTTTCTCGCTTGACTCATCTATTGAATAAAATAACTATTTAACAATTAATTTAATTATTATTATTTTTTTTAATAACAAATTTGGATCACTTGCGATCTACTGTGGTATTATCGGGCCAGCAACGGAATCATCCGATCATATCATTCTCTACCAGATGATAATGACTATATACCAATTCAGAAGAAAACCCAATAACATGAAACTCCCCCTTTGAGAATCTAACCTAGGACCTCATGGCCCCTAAGTTTTATCTCACTACTATAATGTCACTAAACTATAATGTCATAAGCACTATTTAACATCTTAGTGATCCAATCATGTGGAAAACATAATTTTCCCCAGGCTCTAATTTCTAAGCTAAATATAATAAATCAAAAAAACAAAGTAATGTTATAAGAAGTAAATAGTATATTAAAGATTATTTTTTTCAAAAATATATCTTAACAACTGTATGTTTTTACCGATTACACTATATTTATTCAATCGGTGCAATAAATGGGTTTTTTTTAAAAGATGTAACTTTTTTATTAATTAGCATATAAAATTATAGGGGAAAGTTTAAATGAGAACGCTAAATATTGCGAGAACCGAGAAATCAAATGAAAAAATCACGAGAACTTGGTCATAAACAATTCAAATTCAAAATTTATTTTTACATTTATCATTATTATTCGAATACAATGTTAGAAATTAAATTTCACGTTTAAATTAACGTGAATTCGTAAATAAAGAAAATTTACACATGTCTAAGTTTACCATTTACACATGCGTAAATTTGTTATATTTACACATGTGTAAAAAACCTATTAAGAGTGATTTTGAGAGTATATTTTAATTAAAAAGAGGTTTGTATTAAAAAAAATTAGGTTTTGATTGGTTTTTTAATTCGTTCTTACGGTTCTCGTAATATTTAACGTTCTCAAGATAAACCTCCACTAAAATTATATTATTCAACTTGTGCAATACTCATGATTTTTTAAAGATATAACTTTTTAGTACTAAGTAAATAAAATTGTATTTATTCAATCAGTATAATACAATGATTCTAACCTAGTTAGTTACGTATAAAAATTCGTTTCAGTTATTAAATAGAAGAGAAATAGTTATCAGTTTTATATTATTTTGAATTAGTTACATATATAAATAAGTTTTAGTTATTAGATAACAGAAAAATAGTTATCAAATTTATATTATTCTTTTAATATAGACTTCAAAATTCAAATTGATCTACCCTAGTAGATACTTGTCGACATCTTCAGAACACAGAACGAAAAAACAAATCAAAAAAGGATGGGGCCCACATGCCCAATTTTTAAGTAATGTATTAAGATATCATTTTCTTATCACTTATCACTTTAACGTCCATAATATTATTAAGTCTGTGATAGCAAAATGGTGTAAACAAATAAACCATTGTTTGACCTTGGTAACTTGTTTAACTTAAAATTTTCATATATCACTTGTATGTTCATAATACTATTGTCTGTGAAAACAGAAAAGTATATTTTTATTTAAGTAAATAAATTAAAATTACATACTAACAAAAAAATGTTTCCCTTTATAAAAATAGAAAAATTTTCGACTCCATTTTCTTGGTAATGGCAGAGTTAAATCGTTACCAATTTTTATATTATCTTAAGATGTAAACTATCAAATTTATATTGTTTTATATTTTTCTTACCAAAGTAGATCCTTGTCTTCGACAAATTCAGAACACACAACAAAGAAAACAAAACAAAAAAGTGGGACCCACATGCCCAATTGTTAAGTAATGTAACATATCGTTTTCCTATCACATTTTATAACTATTTTTGTAATAATTTCATAGGAAGACAATAAGAATAGTGAAAGAAGAAAATGCATTTTATCAGATAAGCAAATAATGATAGAAGAAGAAGCAAAAGCTGTTCAAGATCCTCTTATTCAGAGGCAATTTAATGATGAAAACTTACCTGAAGATGGTGATCTAAGAACACAAGTTATTGTTGAAGTGAAAAAACAGATAGGATTAGCAGGGCCATTGATAGCAGTAAGCTTGTTGCAGTACTGTTTGGAAGTTATATCAATCATGTTTGCTGGTCATCTTGGTCAACTTCCTCTCTCCAGTGCTTCTATGGCCACATCTTTTGCTTCATTCACTGGTTTCAGTGTCTTGGTCAGTCATTGTTTTCTTTCTTTGATACCAAAATTGCATCTTTTGTCCATTAGTTGACTTTGACTTTGATTTGACTTTCTTAGCACAGATGAGTATGTGATTGAACTGAGAAACTAATCTTACATTAGTGATCAAGCATAACTTAATTATGTTATTTGTTACGCAAAGCGGAACATAAATACTAAAGAGAATACATTTGATGAGAAGTTCATATGGTATTCAGTCCTAGACTGTTACATTGAGCCGTACGTAAATTACTTTAATTAAAGATTCGTGCTTTTTTGCAGTCAAAAAGAATAAATTAAAATTGTAAAAATGGGGAAAACCGTTGAGTTCGGAAGTCCTATAGTTGGTGGTTTGTCACATGATATGGCCCACTGAGACCTTTCAGTCCATTACTTATGGGCCATATAACCGTAGACGTACCACAATTTATGTTTTTTTTTTAAAGTTGGCCCCTTTTTTAGTCCATTTGCCTCTGTCTAGTTGGTCCAAGTAAGAGTCTGCTAACTTTAGGATCAACTCCGTATCAAAATAAATTTCTTTTTTTGATAGATAGGAATGGGAAGTGCATTGGAAACGCTATGCGGACAAGCGTATGGGGCTAAACAATATCACATGCTCGGGATTCAAATGCAAAGAGCAATGATCACTCTAACAGCACTATGCATTCCTCTAGCAATCATTTGGTTCTACACAACCACAATCTTCATAGCTCTTGGTCAGGACGAAGAAATATCGATCGAGGCAGGAAATTTTATTCGTTGGATGATTCCATGTTTATTCGCATACGCTTTACTTCAATGTCTAAACAGATTTCTTCAAACACAAAACATTGTAGTTCCTATGATGATTATGTCTGGTGTTACAGCTTTATTACATATATTTATATGTTGGGTGTTAGTGTATAAACTCGGGCTTGGAATCAAGGGGGCTGCATTGGCTAATACTATATCGAATTGGATAAATGTCGTTTTGTTGGGAGTTTATGTGAAACTGTCTCCTGCTTGTAAACACACGTGGACTGGTTTTTCGAAAGAAGCCATGCATGATCTTCTTAGTTTCCTTAAACTTGCGCTTCCTTCAGCAGTTATGATTTGGTATGCTTACTACCTCAACACTCATAAAAACAATACTTTTTTTTGGAATTTAAACTCTTGAATAACGTTACAGTTCGGAGGTGGCAACATGGGTGGATTGGGTAACGGCTCAGTACGAATTCAGGCTGAAATGGGTCTTTTAGTAGGCTGTTTGCATTAATGATGGACTTCCGGCGCTTTCAACTTGTTTGACCCGTTTCCCTTTTGGCTAACTTTTTTTTACTTGACCCATTGACCCATTTGAGTTGACACATAACCCCAGATCAACCCACAAGTAAAAATGTTTATATTTGCCGCTTTTGATGCAACTTTATAGGATGTTACTTGCATAAACAAGCAAAGTTGCACATCTAAAGAACTTTGACAATCATGTTGCAGCTTTGAATATTGGTCATTCGATATGGTTGTTTTGTTATCCGGTCTTCTCCCAAATCCAAAGCTGGAGACATCTGTATTATCGATCAGGTTGATTTTTATCATATCCGTGCTCCATTTCCACATTAACAGATAATTTGTTGTAAGAATAACCTCGAGTTTATGTTTGGCTTGTTGTTGATTTCATTTTAACAGCCTAAATACATGTTGGATGGTCTACATGATCTCTGTGGGTCTTGGTGGGGCAATAAGGTTAGTCAAATACTAAATGTGACCATTAGCATGTATATGTTAAATATAATATCTGGTTATCCATTGCAGTACAAGAGTTTCAAATGAACTAGGGGCTGCAAGACCTGAAGCTGCCCGTTTGGCTGTCGTTGTCGTTGTGGTAATCGCGATTTTGGAGGGCTTGATAGTTGGAAGCATTACCATTCTCGTACGCCATGTTTGGGGAAGGTTATATAGCGATGACGAAGAAGTTATCAATTACGTTGCAACAATGATGCCATTGCTTGCATTATCAGATTTCTTGGATGGTTTCCAGTGCGTTCTTTCGGGTACTACTGATATACAACTGACGCAAAGCGCAAGCAGAAAAATTAAAGAAAATATTTTCAGTGAGAAAATGATATATTGTTGAGTGCTTAAACAATCAAACCTTCTTTGTTAGGGTAAACCTAAATTTTGGCAGGTTGAACAAGAATTTGAAAAACTAAAATTGTCAAATCAAAGATTCATTCACATTTAACAGTGAAAATGAAACAACTAAAAATTGATCGAAATGAGAAAAACTTGTAGTCCGTCGGTTGGGACAAACTGTCTATGAGTGTTTGCCAAATGATCCGGTTCGTCGAATGTTCCCTTACATAATATATGGCCCCGTAAGTGCGACTTATGTAAATTTTTAGTTGGGCCATTTCAAAGCTTATTTGTCTATGTTAAGTTGGTCCAAATTTTAGCCTGCTCTTGGATAGTTTTTTTGTTGTTTGTTTGTATAAAGATTTGTTTTTATGTTTTCTTATAACATAGGTGCTGCTAGAGGATGTGGGTGGCAAAATATATGTGCAGTTATCAATCTTGGTGCTTATTACATTGTGGGAATTCCTTGTGCATTGCTCTTTGCGTTTGTCCTCCACGTAGGAGGCATGGTAAGAATTCTTTTCTTATGTGTAACTTGTGGGCCCACATAGCTTGTCGAGTGTGATACCGAATGAGGATCTGAATGTCCTTTTTTACAGTGGTTATGTGATTTCGAATAATCTAAACTAAATAATAAGTTATAGTAAAACAAGGTTGAAGATGTTGCTTTTGAACATTGTGATTCAGGGGCTTTGGATGGGCATCATTTGTGCACTTTCTATACAGGTTGTAGCACTCATTGCTATTAATTTGTCTACTAATTGGTCCCACGAGGTACGTTACCTCTGCTTTGAAGTTCCTTCTGATCATGAACTTAAGCAGCCGTATGCGTTAATGATCGTGATTTTGAATGTTTTCAGGCATGGAAAGCGGTTAACAGAGTTCAAATAAGCAATGCTATTGAATGACTTCAAGAATTGACTTTCACTTTGACCTTGTGTATTTATTGAAAAACAAGGAATGAGTCTGATGTATATGGTGTTTTTTTTTGTATGGAGGGATAAACAAAAACAGAAAATTATTGTATCAGACCCTCCCTCTTTTGTCGCCCTCGTAATGACACCTTTATTGATAGGTGCATGTTATGTATAGGTTAATCATGCATAAACTTCTTTTTTTAGAATTAGCGAGACGCTAAACATTACAAGTGACGAAACAAGAGGGGATCTACACCAAACAACCCAAACCAAACCATCTAGTTTAAAGTTTTTTACTTTTCATCATAAGATCAAACAGAATATTAGCAAAAATTTACTCATTTACTCTAAATATTCCCAAAAAATGTAAAAGCTATAATAAAGATATTAAAGATGGAAAACACAGAATTTTGATTCACCGAAATTCGTTTACTCGTTTACTCTAACTTCCTCAGATAGTTTCTCCCTTGCCTTTGTTTCCTGCACCATCAACCACCCTCATCAGAAACCGATAATCATAATTTTGACTCATTTCATTTGGATTACACTTGACTCTAACAGGTCAAAAGATAAAATAAAAGAATACGGAAATCACATTTTCAACGTATACAATCTCATAAAATTGTTATGATATTTTACACAAATTATTCATTGGAAGGTAATGTAAAAAAACGTATTCGTGGTTAAATAAACACAAACCTAACCCGCACCAAAATTACTTGTTTACCCATTTTATTGTATCATTTTTCTACAAGACGAACAAATACGCTGATAACCAATGGATCAAGTGAAATAACCAATGAAGGCAGGGGAAGAAAAGCCAATACCTGTTTTTCATAATTTGTACAAAGTGTAATAACGGAAAGTGAAATAACTTGAATGATGGCACCGATTAGTATTCCGATCCATAAGCCCTCTCCTCTTAATGAGGTGCAAAATCCCAAAAGCATAGCAACCGGGATTCCAACAAGATAAAAGGCACCAAGATTTGTGTACGCGCCTAAATGTTGCCATCCCACGCCCCTTGCAACACCTATTCATCAACAATAATACAACTATACAACCTTTGTCGCGCACGCTGTGAAACACACAAAATTATCATGCAAGGGGTAATAAATATTACCTGAAAAGGTTCCTTGTAGACCATCCATTACAATGCTTACACACAGAAAAGGGGCGATTTTTGTGACATGATCCACAACTTCTTTTTCATTTGTGAAAATGTACCCAAAAATGTGTCTATTGAAAAAAACAATCATGCCGACCATAGTTGTCTCGACAACTGCAAGGATCATGATGGCGTTAACTGCCACACGCGCCCCTCTTGCATTCCCTGCTCCAAGTTCATTCGAGACTCGTGTGCTGAAAAATACACCGTACCACCATCATTTTATATAATTGTTGAATAAAAAAAAGGAACGCCATCAGGAGATTTCGAACAAACCTTACACCAGCAGCAAATCCATATGGTATAGCATAGACTATAGCAATAGTACTGAGACTGTTAAAAGAACTCACAAAATAAAACCATTATTATTTTTCGTTTAATAAACAAGAGTCCATGAATTTTATACACTGTTTAGGATAATACCATACCAAATAGAAAGAACTGAAGTTTCGAGCTCTGGATTCGGCAGCAGCCAGAAAGCAATATTATAAACTCATTGGACCACCATTGGAGGCTGCAAACTCACACAAATATTAATCACAGATTAACAAACTCTTTCACATAATTGATTAATTTTGAATTTTGATGAGATTATTTACCAAAGCATGACAGCTGACGGGATAGCAAAGCTGAAGAACTGTTTCATCCCATAAAACACTTCAACTGAGATTGGAGAACGCGTTTTCGCACATGAAGGGGAATACTTCATGTACAACAAGAGGAAGACAGCGGTTGACCACATGGCAACCCCCGTTGACATTGCTGCTCCAATGCTCCCCAGCCCGGTTCTATACACAAGGGCCCAACAAAGAGGAATGTGTAGGCACAAAGCAGCTATTGAGCTGGCAAACACAGGTAACAACATGCTTTGCATTTGGAAGTATCTAACGAGCGGTTGAAGAACTGCGTAAGCAAAAAGCGCAGGAATGAGGCAGGTGATGAATTTCCCAGCTTCATATGCAATCGAAGCGCTTTGGCCCATAAGAAGGAGCAATGATTCGGTGCATCTCCAAAAGATTGAGAGAGGAATGCAAACAATCAAAAGTGAGAAAACAGCAGTGTAAGTCTGAATTCCAACTTTTGTGTATTGTTGAGCTCCATAAGCCTGTCCACATAAAGTTTCCAAAGCACTAGACATTCCCATCTGTCAACACCAAAAATAATAATAATATTTATATTCAATAAAACAATTCTAAGTAAATAATTATGGGGTGGGATAAAGCATAGTAGAAATAACTAGAGTAATTGTTATGCCGCTAATAGTGTAATAATAATTACTCTAGTCTAGTTTATACGTAATTATTTTAGGTCAGTCACACGTAAAAAATGTTTGTATTTATTTACTGTTCATAACCTTCGATTAACAACTAATCTGGTACCAATTCTTTGTGTATGTGACTCTAACACAGTAATTATACTCTAAAAGAATAATAAAAATTAGAGTTAAATGCTTGGTTGGTCCCTGTGGTTTGCAAATCTTGCAGACTTGGTCCCAGTGGTTCACTAATTACACACTTGGTCCCAGTAGTTTCAAATTTTGCACTCGGGTGGTCATTACCACTAACCTTTGTTAGATTTCTCAGTTAAGTATATGCAAAATTACTATATTACCCTTGAAATAATAAAAATAAAAAAATATAACTGGCCGGCCACCACCACTTAGGTGGCGGCGCACGGCGTGCGGCGGCGTGTACCAGACGCGAAGAGAGAGAGAGACCGACATCTCTCTGTAGCAGTGGCAGTGGCCGCGTTTAGCGGCGACGGCGGCCGCATCGGAATATTATTCGAAACGAGTTTGAGTTTGAACTCACCGGAGTTGAATCTGGAAGCGTTAGCGATTTTATCTTCGTTTCCGTTAACTGAATCGGAGTGTGTGTTGATATCGTCAGATCCGGATCGAATTTCGTACATAATTTCGCTTCTATCGCATTCGTCGATTGACGTTAGGGTTAATTCAACGTCGTTGCTTGAAAACGTCGTCGTCGGAACCAGATCGCCGGAGAAAAGAGCGGAAATCAGTAAGCAGAACGAAGTTTTCGAAAAAGTGATCGGAATTTTGAATTATCCGGTGACGTGTTCGAGAGCGATGAAAGTCGGAATCAAAGCGTTGTTCGCGTTATTCTAGTGAAGAAACACCGTCATAAGGCGGTGGAAGCCGGAGCATGGAGGCGGTTATTGACACACTATCGGATTTTGAAAAATGCGACGCCGAACGTGCGCTGGCGACGGTGGAGCTGTTGTGCCGGATTCCGGAAGGATGTGCAGCGTTTGCAGCTCACGTGCTTACGGTGCCGTTGTTAGTGAAGATTATTTTGAAGGTTTCTGATAGAGCGACGGAGTATGCAACCGGAGCGCTGCTAGCGGTTTCTGATAGAGCGACGGAGTATGCAACCGCTCTCTCTCTCCGCGTCTGGTACACGCCACCGCACGCCATGCGCCGCCACCTAAGTATCTTCGCAGCCTGCGCGAAGCATGGACCAATGCTAAAACTAATTTTTCCATGATTGAATACCTTGTCTCTGGATCGTTCAACATCTTGCTGATATAATAAATTGGAGACTGGACCCCTTCCCGTTCTACCAGCAAGACAGCACCTACTGCTACCTCAGATGCGGCAAGATATAAGACCATAAGTTCTTTTTCTCGAGGAGCAGTAAGTGTGGGAAGTTGAACTAAACAATCTTTCATCTGCTGGAAAGCTTGATCAGCTTCAGGAGTCCATACGAACTCTTTGCTCTTTGTACAATTGCGCAAGGTTCGAATGAATGGATAAGATTTTGCAGCGTGATTGGTGAGGAAGCGGTTTAGCGCAGCTAACCTTCCAGCCAAACGTTGCATCTCTTTGGTAGTAGGAGAAGACATTTTTTGTATTGCATCGACCTTTTCGGGATTAACTTTGAAACCGTCTTTGGTGACGATGAAACCCAAAAATTTGCCATCCTCCATGCCGAAAGAGCATTTGTTGGGATTTAACTTTAGGTTTACCTCACGTAGAGAATAAAAAAGTTCTTTGGATGTTGTCTAGCATAGTGTCTTCCGAATTACTCATAATGACCAAATCATCCATGTAGACTTCCACAGTTTTCCCAATGTCATCTCCAAACACTGTATCCATCAATCTCTGATAAGTAGCTCCCGCATTGCGGAGACCAAAAGGCATCTTGGTATAACAAAAAATGCCCTTCTCCGTGCGAAAAGCAGTTTTATCTTCGTCTTCTTTTTTCATCAAGACTTGATGATAACCTTTATAACAATCTAGGAAACATTTCCAGCGAAAAGAAGCTAATGTGTCAACCTTTTTGTCAATCTCAGGAAGAGAATAACAATCTTTCGGGCATGTCTTGTTTAGATCTTTAAAATCTACGCACATCCGCCATCCGCCATTATGTTTCTTTACCATGACTGGGTTTGCCACCCAGGTCTGGTATTTGACTTCGCACAGAATACCAGCATTTAATAACTCGGTGACTTGTTCGTTCATTGCCGCTGTTTTTTCTGGCCCGAGGCTGCGCTTTTTCTGCACAACTGGTTCTGCTGATGGAAATACATTCAGGCAATGTTCCGCAACGTCGCGCGGGACACCAACCATGTCGGCAGGTGTCCAGGCGAAAATGTCTTTGTTGCGGAACAACAGTAATTTAAGCTTTGCGCGAATTTCAATACTGACTGCAGGTCCTAATAGGATTGTCTGCTCAGGGTACTTATTGTTGAGTACCCACTTTTCTGGTTCATTGCTTGGCAGTGTCTTGCCAGCCTTCATGACTGGTTCTTCGATTGACATAATTTCTTTTCGTGCATAAAGTATGGCTACACCATTTGGTGTCGGAAAACCACAAACAGCATGCGGAGCGGAAGTTATCATACTAATATCACGTTGCGCGCGGCGTCCCAATAGTACATCGTGACGGGAGTTTTCCGGCATCACCATGAAGTTGACGTTACTCGTTCGAGAGCACCTCCCATCAGATAAAGTAACCGGAAAGAGGATTTGTCCTAGAGGAAAGACAGCTTCATTGCAGAACCCAGTTAATGGAAAATCAACTGGTTCCAAGTGTGCCTTATCCTCAGGATCTAGTTGCTTGAAACATTGCTCATACATGATATCCATGGAACTACCCGGATCTATAAACATATAGTCTGTTTGGTAGCGCCCAAAGATACCGGTGACCTCCTAGAACGATAGGAAAAATGACTTGCTGTTCGCACCAAGTGTTGCTTTGAAGATGTTGAAGGCTACGCTTGCGCGATGATCCACCTTGAATCATGGAAACGTGCCGTTTCATTTTCTTGTTACTAGGCCCTTCTTTCTCGCGCGTAATCTGTTTAATCTCTTTGCGCACATTTTGGACTAGATGTGTAAGCTTCCCACTCTTTAACGCTCTCAATCTCCGTGCGCAGACTGATGCAATTATCTGTTGTGTGGCCGGAGTCTCTATGTAGTCACAGAACAAATTTGGGTCTTGCCCTTTTTTGTTTTTCATTGGTTGCGGCTGTTTAAACTGATAGTTCTCAGTACTGAGAACCTCAGCCGGCGACTTCGTTAAGGGAGTCCACTGACGTTCCTATTCTCTTGTTTAATTGCTTTTTGAGTTGTTATCTTGTTGATTGTTGCTCGCGCATCAATTGGTGAATATGGAGAATACGAATTCTGACTTGACTCTTTCCAGTTTCTCTTATACTTGCGGCTACCTCTACTCAAGTCTTGCGGACGATTCTGAGGCAGAGGTGGCCGGTTAGAACTTAAGTTGCGCTCAGTCTGGGCATAAACCTTGGCTGCCGCCATGAGTTTATCCCAGTTTTTTGGAAGGCCAGTTGTACCGGACAACACTTTAATCATTTTGTCGCACCTTACCGCATACTTGAACTGCGCGCGTATAAGGTCTTCATGGACATCTCCAATCTCCAACACCTCTTTATTGTAACGCGTTATAAAATCCTTGAGGCTTTCGTCGTCCCTCCGCCAGATGTTCATTATATCTGAGGAGTCGCGCACGTATCGCCGTTGCTGACTAAAGTGTGTAAGAAAATTTTCTTTTAAGTCATTCCAAGAGGAAGTTTAACTGCCGGCAAATTATCAAACCAAAGGCGCGCAGCGCCAGTAAGGGTTTGTACAAATAAGTGACACCACATTGGTAGTGTCCAGCACCCAAGTAACCCTACACCGGTAAAGAGGCGCATGTGATCATCGGGATCGGTCAAACCGTTAAACTTTCCAACGTTGGATGGCAATTTCGCTCGCTCCAACGGAGCCAGTGCTATCTCTTTTGTAAACTTTGATTGTTTAGCTGCTTCGGTTGGGCGATACACCAAATTGTAATTATGCTCAGCTTCTTGATTGTATACTGCGCGTACTTTTGGCCTGTAACTAGCATGATCTGCAGATATTCGATTAAAAATACTTGCACTACCCCCTTCCTCATATGTTCTATGAAGCTCGTCGTGTTGGGTGTCCCGTTTCTTTGAAGATCGCGGGCCCAAATGAGAGTGGACAGATGCTCGACGCTGAACGTTTTCTTCTTGCCTTCTATTACTAGAATGAACAAGATCATTCCTAGTTTTAGAATGCATTTCTGTTTCATCTTCAGGCATGCGCGAAGGGGAACGAGCATGACCTTCAGTATTATAACTCAACTCGAGGTGCCGGCGAAGCACGGACCTGAGGAGCGCTAACCGGAGCTTGAAAAGCTGGAGTTTCGGCTTGGGCACATAACTGAGCATACATAGCGTTTAGAGTCGCTTGAGATTTGATTAACCATGATAATGGAGTCTCTCCAGGTGGTAAAATCGACGCAACATCAACCTGTGGAGCCGCCGGCGTTACAGGAATACTCGCATGATTTGGATCATACGGAGCATTAGCTTCGCCGGAAGAATCCTCAACTATTTGTCCGTCGACCTGAGGTCCGACAACAACGCGTCGAATCCCTGATCGAAGACCTTGAAAAGATGATCCGTCAGCCATGACACTGCAGATCTAAGTGAAACAAAACGAAAGGTGAGAAAATCAAAATCGGTGGGCGCCAATGAAGAAACCCTAGATCAACTAGACCGAAGTCAAGGTAGATCTATGGAATGGGCTCTTCATAAAAGGGTTAACCCTCCGTTTGGTTTCACGATGGATGATGAATAGAACAATACTCCGGCTGATCCTGCAAAACAGAACACCGTTAGCTCGCCACGGGGAGAAGGGGGGGTTCTCTCTTGGATACTTGGCGTAAAGTTCTAATAAATCTTATTTTGGCAAGGAAGTCTGCGCGCAGTTTCCTTAGAAGTTATTAATGGGTATGGTTTCCTTGATTGGCGCAAGGTTTTTGGGACCATACCCCTTCATTGATGATTCTTGAATTTCACTTAATGATTACAATGATTAGAGATAGTACGTAAAGGTGAAGTGTGTTATGGAGAAAAGAAAAGAATTGAGCAAGTGAAAAAGGTGGCATTGGGGCTCTATTTATAGGCTACTGGAAGGCAAGGCACACATGGGCACAACCATGTCAAGTCAAAATTGACTGACAAGTAGCTGGGAGCTAGGCACGACCTGTGGTTAGCTTTGTGGGCCTTGCCGAATCTTCTATATCTTCTAGAATCTAATTTATCTTTTAGTGTTGGAACATGAGGGCGTGCCTTCAGGGCATGGGGGTGCCTCATTCTCTTATATCTGGACTTCAAAGGTGGTCTTCCAGAAAGTGTTGTTGTATTCGAACTTAAGACACGAGGCATGTCTGTACTATTTTTAGCATTTCTTCCGAATAATCTCAAGTTTATGTTTGGTTTGTTGTTGTTTACATTTTAACAACCTTAACAATGTTGGATGGTCTACATGATCTTTGTGGGTCTTGTAGGAGCAATAAGGTTAGTCAAATACTAAGTATGATCATTAACATGTATATGTAAAATATAACACCCGGTTATCCATTGTAGTACACAAGTTTCCAATGAATTAAGTGTTGCAAGACCTAAAGCTACCCGTTTAACTATAAGTGTCATGGTTGTAATCGTGATTTTGGAGGGCGTAATAGTTGGAAGCCTTAGTATTCTCGTACGCCATGTTTAGGGATAGGTTATATAGCGATGACGAAGAAATTATCAACTACTGTTGGCCCAAAACTTAGATAACGCAAACATGAAATAATCAAACAATAATTCAATGAACAGAAAGAGGATTAATCTTGGATTGATTGTGATTAATCTTGGTAGTTTGAAACACAATAGAAGAGTTTTATATATAGTTGTGTGGTGGGCTTATAACCTCCAACCGTTAAACCGTTGTTGACGCCATTACATAACCGTCAATAATGGTTAAATGTAACTGTTGCCATATCGAATCAAATTTTATTCGACCCATCACACATGATCCTATAATTAATCGAATGTATAAGTATAATTACAATAATAATAATAATAATAATAGTTTAAGGTTTAGTTTATCTTCCAATACCATCCCCTAAACTAAACCTCCTTTCTCATCTCCGGCAATGATTTGTTGGCTTCGTCAAGTGCTTTAACTACTTGTGAGAAATCATAGCTCCGTCTCTTGAACAATTTCTTTGCTACATTCCAGTTGCCACCCATAATAGTGCATAATCTTCTTATATTAATGCCACTTCTTCATTAGACCTTGTTGTGTCGATCCTGCTCTTTAATGCAGGTTGTGATGAACTGCTGCAATCCTCTCCAATTCATTTTCTCCTTTATAAGTCTCTTGTTGTAATTGTGACTCGGTAATTCCATTCAAGAACATCTAATAATGAGCATACACCAAACAAACTAAGTCTCCATCTTCATAGTCTAATCCCAGATCTTTTGCAACCACAACCCACAAATTGTGTTGCGCAACCCTTCTATCGCCTCCTTTCTTCTTCTTCACAATCACATAAAGATCATACAATTCTACCTTCTTTTCCTTTTCATGTGGTGCTGGAACTGGTCTATCGGTGATTCTCAAATAGAATTGTACGAACCAATCCATCTTTTACAAGAATCTATCCTCAATTATATCTCTAAAAACACATAGTTCATTTATTTGTTCAACGAACAGTTCATAAACCATTCGACGGGAAGTTCATTTGTGTTCGTTTGTTTATTAAATGAACGAACATGAACAAGAAATTCCGTTTGTTAAGCTAAACGGACGAACATGAACAGATAATGTGTTCCTTCGTTTATGTTCGTGAATGTTCGGTAATGCGTTCATTTTTTGAAACCCCTAGTTATACAATACACATCCGCCAACATACCTCATTTGTTCATTTCAATTTTAGCTTATGTTAAAGCTTGTTGAACTTCTTAATTCGTGTGTTAGTTATGTTTATGACAATTATGTCAACTATGTTCGGATAACTATGTTAAGTACTTATATATTTTTGGTACATTCTTCATATTCTTTGTAATGAAAAATGCATATTTTATTCTAAAATGGATATATCTTCGTTTTGTATTTGTTTGTGTGCATGAACCTTTGTTTATATTAGTGAACATTTGCTTGTGTTCTTGTGTTCATTTATGTTCGATAAGTGTTCGTGAACAGTTCATGAACATGTTCATTTCCTTAATGAACGAACACAAACAAGAAATCTCGTTTGGTAAGCGTTCATGAACATGTTCATTCCTTAATGAACAAATAGAGTTATACAATCCTTAAGTGTGTTAAATTCCGGACTATTTAACACTAAACTCACCCATGCAAACTTTTCATTACTCGAACTCATTTCCAGATTTTTAAAATATGTTTCTAAATAACTTTGTTTGAATTCATCATATTCCCTACTATCAACCAATATCTCAATCAATCGTTATTCGCTTAATTTAAAATGAAACGTAAAAACGTTGAACCACACAGGCACGCTACGCCATGTTAATTTGAACCACACATGCACGCTACGTCATCTCAATCAATCGTTATTCGCTTAATTTAAAACAAAAAATCTGTGAAATATGAAAAGTATAGGGGAACAAACTTGAAAAAAAAAGTTGTGAGGTTAAACTACGATGGAAACTTTTGGGTTAAAAGTATAAAGTCATATAGATTTGGATTAAAATTGTAATATCAATTTTTTTTTTGAAAAACTCCTAAAGCATTTGAGTACAACACCTATATGCACAATTATGTTGCTAATTTAGAGTTTGTTAATTAGAGTGATTATGAAAAAATTAATTTAAAAGTTTGTCTAGATTTAAACCTGAAACTCTCTTTAAAAGATATTTGCTTCTACTAAGGGAGTGTTTGGGATTCCATTTTCTCATCTCCTTATAATTTAAAACTTTTTGCAAAAGGAGTTTTTTAGAAAATGAAAAAGGAGTTTTTTTTAGAAAATGATGTTAGGGTAGTGGTTTGAAAAGGAGTTTTTGTGCTATGAAAAGGAGTTTTTAAAAAGTTAGTTAGTTGTGACTTGATGAAGGAGAAAAGGAGATGAATAAGATAAGGAGAAAAAGAGATGAAATTCATACACCCCCTAAGTGTTAAGTGGCTAGCTCCAATTGACTCAAATGTTGTCATTATCGAATGGGACATTGAACCGGACGTCTTACTAGTTTAGTACGAGTTGGACTAGTCAAACTGGTAATAAGAACCAGTCATCCGTAATGATTAGTCTATAATTATGTAACAATAAATATTTTAAACTCAAAACACATATAAAACATAAGTATATAAGATAATATGGATTATGATAAATACAAAGGACAAAATAAATAAGAAGGGTAAGAAATAGAGATGGCAAACCTGTCCCATTGAATGAATTATGGGCTTGTTTGGACTTTTGATTTTAGGCAATGGGTTATTCTGGGCTCTTCTTTAAAACTTGATGGGTCGTTTGGGTAAAATCAAAACAAGGAAAAAGTTTGGAATAGGTCAGCATGGGTTATACAGAGAAATAGAATGGGCCAGGATGGGTGAAAACAGAAAAGGGCACGCCGTCACAAATCAACTTGTAGAACCATAATGGGAGGGAACTCCGTCAACTCGGGTACCATCAAAAACCAGAGAAAACGTTTATATGGTCGTTGGTGAAACCGATCATAACTCCAGCAAACCAATTCGATCTTCTCCAAACCGAAGAGAATTGTGAACCCTAACCACTACGAGTCTTTGATCAATTCTATTTTGATTACGGATTCTCTACAACTTGGTTTCAGTTTGAATTTGAAATTGAACCACTCACTTGTTACATTGAAGGATATCGGTGATTCAAAGTCAATGCTTCGTAAATTTGTTTAAGGTGAAAATTAAATGTAGTTGGTGATTGTGGTTTCAAAGCAGGTGAATTAAATTTTCAAGATTTGTGCTCAAAATTTATGATACGTGGAATCCCAAAGTGGATTTTAATTCAAATTGGTGAAATTCAATGTATTACTAAAAACAGACCAATACGTGCGTTGTTCTTTGTTGGATATCGATGATTGTGAGATCAGAAAAAAGAAAATCAAAATCTGTATAACAAAGTTAATCTGTTCATGTTGCATCTTCGGTCAATTTGAAATTGAAATATGATTCTGCATCCTCATCTTATCATCTTATTCATCTCAAATCTTGTAGTTTCTTCTTTAGCCGCCATTGAAGGTGTTTGAAGCTTTTATACACACTTGTGTGAAAGGCAATTAAACAGAGAACTAGATCTTGCAACTCTTGATACTTATTTATTATTATATATGGCCCATCTTAGCCCAATCCCATCCTAACCCAAACTCATATAAATCCAAACCCATCATGGCCTATCTTTTAATTTACCCATCCTGACTCAAACCTATCCTAACCCAACCCCATCCTGACCCATGATCTAAACCCACCCAACCCACCCACTTTGTCACTCCTAGTAAGAAGGATCTTAGTCCATTGATCTTGTATTTGTAGGATTGAGATTATTTTTAGGGGAAAATAGTGGAAAGGCATAAAGGGAATCCTACATTTATTTTCTCTCTCCAATACAAGACACATGACAATTCCCCTGAATTTAAAAGGTCCATAACTTTTTCATATGACATTTAAAAAAATCACCATAATTATCACACCCTAACCGATGGCGGAAACATCAGAGTGAGATGAAATAGAATGCAAGAGACTTCATAACTACACTAATTGTGATAATATTTAGATAACTCAAATTTCGTTGATGCTAAAATGATAATACATTGTTTCAAAAGAAAAGGTACAACAAGTTTCAAATAATGAAACGACATGAAACAAAATACATAAGTTCAAAATCTAGGTGTGTTTCTAATACACCCTAAGTATATTTCTTCAATCATCATCATCTAGATTACTATAACATGTATTAAAATAATAATCAACAAAAAGTTGGCGGGTATACAAGTTTAACTACATAGCATAATAGTGATTTAAAAGTTGTCTCATATCCAACATGGTAAATTGCATACATTGTTACTATAATATAAGCATGTGTTAACTATATGTCAAACCAAAGTTTAACGCAATCGTGTATAATTGTTGCCAAAACGAAAAGGTTGTAAAAGAGTTTACTTAACAATACCAAAAGAATGCGGGCAATGCGTTAATCATATAGTGTTATAATTGTTAAGGGAGGCTAGCAAAGTTAATGAGCATATAGACACAAGTATACATACCATGCGTTAACAAGAATAATACAAGTTCATGTTTTTTAACGGATAGAGTGTGATTATAACAAGTTTAAATGTGATTCGTGATTTGTATAAATGTACATGTTGCACCCAAAGTGTATAAAACGGAAAATGGGATCGAGTATACTCACGGTTTTGCAAGCTTTCCGAGTTAAACCGCGAGGTTGTTAAGTTGTGGAGATGGAACACCGAAGTTACCCTACATGGGGGAAATGAAGGTGTGTGAGTATTCAGAGTTTGTGAAGAGTTTGTGGAGAGTTTGGATTCGGAACTTAAATAAAATAAAGTATATGTATGCGAAAATACATATCTTGTCTAAAGACCCGTTTCGACACTAAGTTTCATGTGATTTCATGGGTCTAACTCACCCATTAGAATCGTCAATGAGGAAATTTAGAACAAAGATATGGTAACCTATGTTCATGACATATAACCACAATGTGGTTAACATGCTAAATTCGGTTATATGTATATATATATATATATATACACACACGCTTATAGTATAAGTTATAATATGTCCATCATAAGTCATGTATATCAAGCATGGAGATTCGAAAACCTCATTGTATGAGTCACCAAAGCACAAAGTCACCAACATATTTGATGACCCGGTTGGTCATTAATAAGATAAGATACAACTAACTACTAAGCCAACTAAAACTATTAACAACCAAGTGAGCAAGCTAGGTACGTGTATCCCGAACATGGTAAGCGTTTGGGGACGTGTCGTAGCCTTGTCACGCTAATGAAAGTTGAACGAGTTTTAGTGGTAGAAAACATGAAAACATAAAGTGAGGTAGTTGAACAAGGTTGGAAATCCCAAGCTTCCATAGTTCACACATTTAGACACATGCAAGACCCACCATAAGAGCAATGATAGTCTTGGATGGTCACACACTTGAAGGTTGCTTGGAACCTTATCAAAACATAAAGTTTAGAGGGTGTTTGCACCTCTAAACTCCTAAGAATCAACCATACACAAGCCCTAAAACCATGATTTTGATTGAGGATAAGTTTAGCACAAGATTCCACAAGATGAACAATGAAAGGAGATGAGTTTGTAAAACGTTTTATAAATCAAAATGTAAATCTGACTTTGGAGCCTTATGCAAATGATGTTCCACCTGATTACACGTTGGTGAATCTTGGATAATATCCATGAAGGTCATCCAAGTAGATTGGTACAAGAAAATATCAAGAAAAGTAGGAGAAAGTGCTCAAAACTTACTGTTTTGAGCAATGGTGCAATCCGCCAACACTTGAAAGTTTAGAGGATTTGTGGGATCTTAAGAGTGAATTGAGAGAGTGTAAAGGGTTGGGGGAGTGTGGAAGACTTGTATTTATAGTGTGGTATTAGGGTTTACGCTTTAAATGGGTTAGTTGGCCGTTTGGGTGGTTGAAAGGTGAGTTAAATGCAAAATTCGCGTGTTTTAAAAGATTCTGCCAGGTCTGGTCATTTTGCACGGTCGTACAGATCAAGTGCACGGTCGTGCGGATCGCAAATAGCAGGGTAGTGCACATCAGGTGCGCAGTCATGCGGATCGAAGTGTGCAAGGCCGTGCGCATTAGTTGCATGGTCGTGCACCACCTGCAGAATTTACCAAACTTTCTAAACTTTGCGGTTTGACCCCTGAGTTTGATAATTCCATATTTTATGCTAGAAACTCATACTTAAGCATGTTTTTTGGGTATTCTAAGTGTATCAAAGTAGTGTATGAGTATAATGCACGTATAATTGATAATTTCAAGTATTTCAAGTGTTGGTTTTTGTGTATAAACACGTATTAAAGATATGATTGCATATAATACAAGGTTGTAACATGTATAGGTATAAAAGTTAATTCCGTTATGATTAACGCCTCGAATCGTGCTATAGGAATCAAAATACGAATGTAAAGTTTCAAAAAAGAATGCGAATACGAACTTTCTAAAAATAGAAATACGAAAATACGAGGCGTTACGATAATAAAAATGAACGTTTTTATCTTTATATGACTATGATATTGCTATATATAATAAATAACTAAATTTCATTTTTACTGGGTTTCCTTTGCATTATGTTATAAGTTCTGGTAATTGTGTCTTTTAACTGGGTTTTGATCATTACGTTTTTACTAGGGTTTCTATACATTGCATTATTCTCAAAACTTATAACACAATGTTAATCTTGGTTATGTCCATTGCATTTTTATCAGAATCTATTATACAATGTATGACACAATGAAGACTGTATTATATTTGGGTTTTCTATACATTGTGTTATTGGTTCTGATTATGGTCTTTTTCAACTAGGTGAGTTTTCTATACATTGCATTATAGGTTTCAGTCATTATGTTTAGTCTATTATCCATTATGTTTAATTTGATGTCTATTGTATTTTGTTTTCTTTGTCCATTTTGTTTTAATTTGTCACCCATTGTGTCTTATATCTGTTGTAATCAATTGTGTATTTTATGTGTTGTCATCAATTGTATTTCTAGTCTACTTTGTATTGTGTTTTTAGTTCGATACTTATTGTGTTTTATGTTACATCTATTGTGTTTAATTTGTTGTCCACCGTGTCTTTTATCTGTTGTCATCAATTGTGTTTCTAACTTGATACTCATCGTGTTTTACATTATGTTCATTGTGTTTTAAAAGTCGCTCGATTTTATTGTATATTTTTTAAAAAAAAACAAATGACGTATAAAAAAGTTACGGACATTTAAAAAATGGCCGGGGAGGGGGTGGGGGCAATAGCATGTGATTTGCATTTGCATATTCTTTTTTTCTTTTGGACAAAATTACATTTCCAATTGATTCCTTCTTGGACACTTGTGTAACATCTGCCAAAAACCGGTTCCTATAAAACCTGACTTATTTTGTAAACCGAATCTGAAACGTAATAAATATTTATACAATATTTATTATCGTTTATTATTTATATTATCGTTGTGTATTAAACTATTTAATATAATTATTTCCTGGTTTAACAATACTATATATATAGGGTGAGGTTCTAGAGTGAACACTGGTGTATTTGTGAACGAATTGTAGCCATTGATTTACATTATCAAATCGTAAAATACACTAGTGTATTCGTAAAATACACTAATGTATTTTCATCATCATATCCAGGTCGTTGATTTACACTTGTGTATTTATATTCAAGGGCTAGGATTAGTTCACACAGTTCAACTATCAAGGGGTTGTTCACAAATAAACCTAACCCTATATATATATACATATATGTTTATATATATATATGTGTGTGTGTGTAGGATTAGGTTCAAGAGTGAACTTCTTGAGAGTGAATTGAGCGAACTAATTTTGGCCCTTGATCATTTTTTAGATTAAAATGGTAAGATTAACATTAGCCAAGTATTTTTAATTAAAATCACTTAATTTCATAAAAATCTACGTATATGTGCATACGTATTATGTTCTTTGCTATGGATATACACATATGTATATTGTTATGTATATACACATATGCATATTATGAATTTACATATATGTGACTTGTTTCGTTTTCATTAATCATAATTTTTATATGAATCTACTCGTGTGCATGCATAATATACTATATGTTGTTAATATACACATATGTAACCATTTCTAAATATAATACACAGATGTATAAAAGTCTATACACATGTGTATAAACTAACAGTTGTGTATCTTGTATAAACTGATAGCTAGCGAGACTGTACACATGTGTATAAACTAACATCTGTGTATCTTGTATAAATTGGTACTAGCGAGACTGTACACATGTGTATACACTAACATCTGTGTATCTTGTATAAACAGAAACAAACGAGATTTTAGGGATTTTGATTATATTGTTTAATAAATACAATTTACAAATGATGAAAATACCCTTCTGTCAATTATTTTAAAGAGAAGTTATAACATTATAATTGCAATCTTTCCATTGTTTAAAAATCTCTAAATGATGTAATCCAATGGCCCAGATCACTCTCAACATAGTGCTCACTCTAGAACCATACCCTATATATATACATATATATATATATATATATATATATATATATATATATATATATATATATATATATATATATATGTATATATATAGGGAGAGAGGGAGAGAGAGAAAGTGTATTGTACAATATCCCTTAATGTACAATGCGTAAGCGATCAAAATATAACATGCGGATTTTGGGAAGGGATGTATAACATGCGATATTTGTTTTTAATGGAGAAAATACGCATGCTAATGGAGGAAATACGCATGTTCTATAGCTAAAGCTATATAACTGCATACAAAATGAGCAATTAAAGCTACCACTAATAAGCTTTAAAACATCGTTATCTCTGTTGGAACCGATTTCGTTACCGTCATCAATCGCCTTATCACCGTATCGGATCCTCCACCACTTAACAATTACTGAAGTCGTCTTCCCTTATCCTGATCGAAGAGTGAATCATCGGTCTAGATGACAAGAATTGTTGCAATCAGCGAATTGGATTGTTCAGATCCCGATGTGAAGGTCGAAGGCAGATCGTGAGAGTTTGTTCCGGTGGTAGTGTGAGTTTGCAGATAATGCACTGTGCCATGAAGACGGAGTAGGGGTGAAGGATAAGAAGTGAGTATACATGCAATTTTTATGGATGCAAACATGTGGGTTTTGTGGGTTCAACATGCGGGATTCGTTTTTTAAGTTTATAACGTGCAGAATTGTCATCGCGTACGTGATGGAATAGGATTGGAATGGTGTTTAACATGTTTAAGTGATTAACCTTATGAGTTTTTATGTGTTTAAATGTGTGAAATTGAATAACTACGAGAAAATGGTGTTTTGTAGGTTAAACACGAATAATGGACGTGTTTTTGAGGGAAACAAATGGAGTGGAATTGAAGATCTTAATAGATGGAATGATAGAGGGTTGAATTACGAACACGTGGGCGAAAACGATGCGTAAAACGAAGCTAAAACGAAGAAGTTATGACGAAAACAGTTTTGAAGAATCTACCGACCATAAGCTACAGTTAGATCAGAAACTTCCTACCGTAGCTTACGGTCCACGACCGTAGCTTACGGTAGGACATCCAGAAAATCGCGAATTTGTCTTGTTTTTGAGGTACAAAAAATTTCCTAAAACCCTAATTCGAAAACAACACTTCCTTGGACAAAAATTGGCATCTAGGAGCATCAAGTTAGGATCTTTTCACCTCAAAACATCATAATCTCTACCGAATCAAAGATCAAAGTTATGAATTCAACCGTTTCTCAAGTGTTTGATGATCAAGTGACCAACAGAGCGGCTAATTCATTCGTGGTTTCCTCCGAGTGGAGGATTCTTGTAAGTGGATGATTGTTTTGAGTTTTTCTTTGTAATTGAGACTAGCAATCTAAGCATTCGATGTTTGTTAGCGTAGGGATTCATTATCTTGATTGTAAAAGATTGATTTACTTAAAACCTAGTTTTGATTCTTTCGATTCCCGAGAGTTCTAGTAATTGGGATATATTAGACAGGAAGTGGGTTTGGTAATCTTCAATTGATAATCTTGTGATAACCTTTCGTTGTTAATCAATCAAAGTACTTCGTCCTCGTTTATCATAATCAGTTAATTAACTATCTGAATTATGTCTATGTGGTTTTCTCAATTAAAACTAATAACTTGAATCCACTTTGAATCTGAAACTTGGAGGAATCACTTTCTTTCCAACTGTTTGCGAACTCCGTTTTTAGTAATTTTTAGCTAATCAAATAACCAAACCAATTGAATTTATATTTTCTGCAATTAGTTAATTAATGCTTAATCCATAACACTTTCCACAATACTCCTCTGGTTCGATACACAACTTATTCTATCTACGTAGTTTATTTCGGTTTTTGATTCACCCAACCAACTACCGCTCAACACTCCTCGTCGTACGTGAGAGTAATTCAAGATGAGAACCCTATTCCACCGAACCAAACTCAACCCTTGACCTCATCAACCATATTGCCATACCAAACCAACCCTCTTACTATCAGTCGTCTCAACCACATCAGTTCTCTTTCAAAGCTTCAATGTTTGATCAAGGAGATGGCTCAGGGGAATTTGAGGATGGATATGATGAGTATGAAAATTACGGGGGTCACCAAGGTAATAGGCACGTGATGAATACGGGGAATGTTGAAGGCCATAATACAGGGTTTAGGTTTGCTGAAAGAGAAACTCAGGGAGCAGCCAGGTACCAACAATACTATTATCCACCCGGCCCAGCTAATCAGCAATATGGCGATGCACGACTGATAAACATCCCAATGCCACCACCGGTTCAACAAATACTGGTGCAACATCTACCTATTCCGCAACGGCCACTCCCGAGAAACTTGGCTCCACTGGTTAACCAAACCGAGGGCATTCCTAGAAGATACAATCGAGGACCAGTATGGGGTGTCTAAAGTCATTTCAAATCCGCAATTGCTAATAACCCGTCTCCGGTTGTCATACCTCAATTACATGGTCGATCGTTTGAGGTTAGAGCACAGTCCATCTCTAGTTTGCCGAAGTATCACGGGCTGGCCACAGAAGAGCCGTATATGCATATAGCCGCCTATGATGCACGTTGCAACACTATCGGGAGTCAAGGCTTTACACCCGATGATGTAAAATTGGTACTCTACCAATTCACACTTGAAGATAAGGCACAACAATGGTTCCATTCATTCCCTTCAGCTTCTATCTTTACTTGGCCCGAGATGCAACAGTCGTTCCTGGATGAGTTTTATACGCCTCAAAGGACCAATGATGCTCGAAAAGAAATCAGGAACTTTCAGCAACAACCCGGTGAGCTATTTCACGAGTCCTTCAACCGGTTCAAGATGTTGTTGAAGAACTGCCCACATCATGGCATACAAATGTAGGAGTTACTCAATGCCTTTCATGAGGGATTAACACCAGAGGATGCACGGGATCTTAGTTCGATATCGAATGGCACCTTTGGCACAAATTATGAGAATGTGGACTGGGACTATTTAGAGAAAATGGCAAGTACATCAAAAAGGAAAGCCCAATCTTCAAGAAGAGGTAGGTACGTGGTAGCGAGAGCGGTAGAGAACCCACCTCAGGTCGGGGGACAGTTCCCGATGTGCGGACATTGTGGGGATCTAGGGCACATAGCTGATCAGTGCCTGAGTATCATTGGTGGAGCTGATGATGTCAACTTTGTGTAAGGTGGAGGAGGCGGTAGTCGGAATTTCAACATGAATTCCAATACTTACCACCCGGGGTTCCAAAATCATCCAAACTTCAGCTACGGAAATGCCAACAATCAAAGTAATCCGGGATTTCAAGGTAATAATCAAATAGGTGGGTAAAGGAATTTCGGCCAATCCCAGTACCAAAACAACAATCAAGGAGGACCATCTGGGTTCTCTAAGGGTAGTGGTCAGGGTGGTAGTGAGATAATGGAGATGCTAAGGGCCATGCAACAGGAAATGCAAAGGAAGAATCAGTTGGATGACGCTCGAGCACAAAAAGATGAGATGCGGGACAAAGCCATCCAATCCCTGACCACGCAGATGGGGCAGCTGGCTAGTGAGGTAGCAGCATTGAAGCAACAAAATGGGAAGCTTCCTAGTGATAAACAAACTAACCCGAAGAACACAAAGAACATACTGATCAGCGGGGTAAGTTTTATTCATAAAAATGATAAATGTTTAACTGCTTCTGTTGTTAATGTGATGGCAGGTGTGAATGAAGCAAATGAAAAAGGTATTGGGGGAGATTCAGGGGAACCCGTCGTTCCGATAAGAGTAGGGAAGTTTAAGATCCACCGAGCTTTGCTGGATTATGGAGCCGGGATGAGTGTCCTCCCAGGCAACTTGTATGACCAGTATGATTTTGGTCCTCTGCAAACATGTGATAGCATGGCGATGTTTGCGGACGCGACTTGGAAACAACCCTGGGGGTTGTGAAGGATGTAATGATCCAACTCGGTGAATTTTACTACTCGGTCGATTTTATGGTGATCGATTACGCACCATCACAGACCTACGAGCAGCCGCAGGTAATATTGGGTCGCCCATTCTTACATACAACAAACGCCCAAATCGATTGCAGGAATGGGATGGTCACACTGAGCTACGAGAATTGTAAGTTATACTTCAATGTGTTTTTAAAGTCTATTGCTTACGATCTTCTTGATGATTTGGGTCATGGGGGTGCTACTGATGAGTTTGGTTTAAGCGGTGTTGATTTTGACAGGTACACGAAGAGGACCAATGGAAATCAGGCAAGGAAAACAAGTGTGAGCAAAAAAGCAGGCGAAGGAAAACCACCTGATGGTGGGATTAGGCGGGGCAACAAAGCCAAATTTAACCCCAACTGGCGTGAATTTGCAAACCTCCCGAGTAACTGGATGGAGATGTATGGAGAGAAGTGGGGAGGCAAGCAGGCATCTGAACCACCCTGAGCACAGCAGGTACGGTCTGGCTGAAGACCTTTAAACTTAGAGCTCTCGGGAGGCAGCCCGAGGATGTAGAGTTTGTTTCGTTTGGTTTTGTGTTGTGTTGGTGTGGTGTGTTTTGGCAGGTTATTACGTTTCCATCTTCACGGAGGCAATGATTCAAGTGTGGGGATGTTTGGCAACATCCCCGGTGAGATATCAAAGAATCCATGGGATGCGTCTATTCCGGTTAGAGCGTAACAGTCGCATCAGTACAGACACATGATCAGGTGCATGTGTTTATCTATCCTGTGTTTTAGTTGTTTTTGTGTATTTGGTGGTGTGAAACTTTTGTGTTGGGGAATGGTGTTATCTATTGAGTCGAGTAGGTTATTAGCCGTTCATGGTTTGTAGGTGGTATATCTTGAGTTCAGATTTTAAGTTGCACTATACATTGGGACAATGTATCCCAAGTGTGGGGATGCGGTAACTCGAGATATGGTTGGTAAATGATGGTCTCAAATGCTTTGGGTTAAAATGGAAAAATTTTTGAAAAAATTGAAAATGTTTTGTAAGATTTTTGCAGTAAAATGGAAAATGATAGGTATAATTAGATTGTTGGTTTTCGATTATTATACATATGAGATAATAAAATGGTCAAAAATGCATCTAATTTAGGATATGTGGGTAGGCCCAGCCGGTTGAAAGGTTCCTTAGGATTGAGATAAAATACTTAAATATTAGGAATCTTGTGGGTTCTCGCCCTAGGAGCTATAGCAAAGCTGAAACTGTAGAGAGTATAAGGGGTTATGTTATAAATAAAAAGCTTATAAGTATTCCGATTAAATGGCACATATGTTTCTTTTTATGAAAATAAATCCGAAACAAGGTGGCGCCCGAAAAAGTTTCATTTATCCATTATATTGAGCTAGTTGTGTATTGACAAAGCCTATGGTATTGCCATAGGGATGGTGACTCATGTGGTACATACCCTCTAGGTGGAGTTAGAAAAAATATAGAGAAAAAAATATGTGAAACTTATGGCATTAACCACTGGGATGGTGACTCGGGTGGGGTATGTCCGCTAAGTGGATCGTATTCAAAAGCATGTCGAAGCTCAAAACCATCATTCATTATCCATCAAAGTTTAATCGAAAATACATAAAAGTTTGTTATATAAGACAGTAATTTCATAAGCTTGAAATGGGAGTAAATGGCGGTATGGTTTTTAGGTGTGAGACCCAAAGATGACGAATACAATTGAACTTAATGAATTATGATTAAGGGCTTGGAAACTGGTGGTTGGGTTTAAGTGGCCATATAACTACAATCTTAGTTAATGCGTGAGTAGACGTCTTAATAAAGATAACCGAATGAATTGAAAGTCGGTGATTTGATTGTGATTCCATTGCAAGTAATTTTTCAGGACGAAAAAAGATAAGTGTGGGGATGTGATGGAATGGGATTGAATGGTGTTTAACATGTTTAAGTTATTAACCTTATGAGTTTTTATGTGTTTAAATGTGTGAAATTGAATAACTACGAGAAAATGGTGTTTTGTAGGTTAAACACGAATATTGGACGTGTTTTGAGGGAAACAAATTGAGTGGAATTGAAGATCTTAAGAGATGGAATGATAGAGGGTTGAATTACGAACACGTGGGCGAAAACGGTGCGTAAAATGAAGATAAAACGAAGAAGTTATGACGAAAACAGTTTTGGAAGAATCTGCCGACCATAAGCTACGGTAGGAAGTTTCTGATGTAACCGTAGCTTATGGTTGACTGATCGTAGCTTACGGTCGGTAGATTCTTCAAAACTGTTTTCGTCATAACTTCTTCGTTTTAGCTTCGTTGTATGCACCGTTTTCGCCCACGTGTTCGTAATTCAACCCTCTATCATTCCATCTCTTAAGATCTTCAATTTCACTCCATTTGTTTCCCTCAAAACAAGTCCAATATTCGTGTTTAACCTACAAAACACCATTTTTTCGTAGTTATTCAATTTCACACATTTAAACACATAAAAACTCATAAGGTTAATCACTTAAACATGTTAAACACCATTCCAATCCCATTCCATTAGTACGCATGGTACGTTAACCAATCTTTCTATATATATATACACACACACACACTCCATTAGAGCAGTTAAATATATAAAAGGATTAATCAAGTTTTAAAACTAAATAATTTTTTACAAATTTAACCATTTTAAATAAAAATACAAGCTAGATATAAATTCATGACTTATAAATTTATTAGGGAGAGTGATTCCTTATAATTAAACCAATTCATTAACAACCATTAATCCCTAATAATTCTCTAATTAAATCACCATGAAAGTTTTCTTGGCACATGAAAGGTTTTGACAAAATTGGTGATCATATGCTACAAAATGGACATCATTCTAATTCTCTAAGCTTTTCCACCCAATTACTCACTCCCAAATTCTGCAAACAATCTCTAATTCTTGCAGATTCAAGTGAAGAAGAAAATTAGGGTTCGAAACTTCTTTCTTTGATATCTCATTCATTTCTCAACCAAATTAGGTGATTCTTGAGTCTAAACGTATTAGTTTTTCATACTCTACAAAACCCTACTATCCATTTCTATGATAGAATGGCAAATAATTTCAAATTTATAATATTTTGATTCTAGGGTTCTTGTACAATCAAATTTAGGACTTTTTCAATTTAAATTGTGTTTTAATGAAATTGAACATCCTAAACTGATCTTGAATATGTTAGTATATATGATGTGATTTTCGAGAATTATTAGACCTTGTTTGGATTTATTAGATAATCAAAGCATCATATCCCAATCTTGTAATATGATTTTTCAACATATAACATTTTCATAACTGTTGTTATATTTAATCTAGTGATTGTTCATAACATGTAGGTTATAGAAATTGTAAAACTAGTTATATTACGGTTATAAAAATAACTAATCTATTTATGAAAAAAAAATATTATTGTTGCTAAAATAGTACGTCCATTTGAGTTGTTATAGTTTTCTAGTGGAAAGAATTTATTTCTTTGACTACTTAGAATTTGCCTAGAATTAGTAATCACCAAAATTATAATAATGTTTACATACTTATTATGCTAATATTTCTCTGTAATATTATTAGTCAAGAAACTCATATATACTCATGTATAGATTCATAAATGTAATTGGATAATTATTGCTTAGGAATTTGTGTAGGTATTTCATTTGGTTTTGTTAGAAAATTGTATAAAGGAATTTAAGACCTAAAAAATATATTTAATTTTAAGTAACGACTCATTGAAATATTAAATTCTAATCAAAACATCATTTACATATACATATATTTAATTAGTAGCATTGCTACAAATTCATTATTTCTAAAGTTCAAGACTTACAAACGTAATAATATAATTCATGTTATTAATTCTTAGAATAGGAATGTCTAATCAAAGTTTCTTTTATATATATATAACTCATTATATTTGTATAAATATTTTTGGATTAGGAAATTTTACATATAATATATTTTTTATATGCACAAATTTCCAAAATTAAGAACCCGAATCACTAATCTCAATTTTATCATCTCGTTCGTTTAGTACTTTGTTTATTTATATTATAGGGTTATTGTAATAATTTTAGATATTATCCATTTCTCTTCGTGCGGTAATACTCGTGAATTAATTCATCGCAACCTGTGAGTAAACTCTCTCCCATTTTTTATCATTAACTTTTTGGGGTGTATCAATGTGTTTCCATTGATTGTTTTTATCTAAAATCAAGCATGCAATATTTGGTGTGTCGTATATGCATTATATGTAATTGTGTTGTTTGTTGAGATTGTTGTTGTTGTGTTGGTCATTATAGTCAATTAGTCATTCATTTAGTGTATCCACGATGTTGGAATTGCCCCATTAGTATTGGGCTGACATTTCCTACTAACTATGAGTTCGTCTTAGCCGTTATTTAGTTATCATTCTATGCTCTTATTACTTGTTGCATACTTTCACGTGAATATTTGCATATTTAATTTTTGAACTAATATCTGAGTTTAAAAAAGGCAAAATATATTTCTTTTACTTCTAAATTTAAAATGGTAAACCTATTTTTACTTAACAAATGTTTACTCATCAGCTCGTTGTAGTTGAACCAAAAATATTATTTTACACATGATACATGTACTAAGAATTAAAGACTGGACTGGATCAAGATCACGTAGGAGCTTTTGCCTTAGTAATAAATAAAAACAAGATCATATTATTTTGTTTGTATATTTTTGTATTTGATATATTTGACCTTATATGAAAAGTGTGACATTTAATCTTGACATGTTTAACTTTGAAATTTTAATAAGTACCGTAGGACAATCATTATGTCCCATACCATTCCGCCGTAGATCATGGTATCATAACTTGTCACTCTATAGTAGTTTCTCCCCCTCCTTACTTTTAAACTCATTTATACTATAAGTCTACCCTAGATCATATAGCAAAAGGAGCCCAACTTTAATTACTTAGACTCTTTTAAGGCCCAATCCTTAAATTAGACTTTAGGTATTGATTCACGGTCTCCGGTTCAATCGCTGATTCACGGTCTCAGGTTTAACTTTAACCTGTCATAACTGGCCGGTCCAAACTCAAACGGCTCCGAAGTGCTAAACCGGTCCGTCGGTGAATTCCCCGGTCCGGCCATCAAAAGACTGCATTGACTTATATCCAAATACATAGTAACTATGTCTTTTATATAATTTAATAATGAAAGAATTATAAAATACTTGAAACTCAACTCAGTTACTTCGGAGAGATATAAATATATTTCAAGTTGGTTTCCAGTAGCTTTCGGTTTACCATGACTCAATTATGCGTTTTATCATTTGTCTGATTTTCAATTTATAAACTAACATGTTATGTCTAATTATCATTTGTCTGATAATAACAATAATTAATTCGTGTGTCTCCAAATATTCCAAAAATTGCAAAAGCTTTAATACAATAACTAACTCGTGTATCTCTAAATATTCCAAAAATTGCAAACGCTTTAATAAAAGAAATATTTAAAATAAAATAAAAAATTGCAAAATCTTTAATAAAAACATATTAAAAAAAATAAAAAAAATATGTGTAATATGTCAATCATATGGCTTCACATTGATATATCTTCTCTTGAGCATTCTTCCTCAAATAGTCTCTCCCTTGCCTTTGTTGCCTACACCATCAACCACCCTCATCAGAAACCCATAATCACAATGTCGACTCATTTAATTTGGCTTATACTAAACTGTAACATCTCATTAAATTTTTTTAACATTTAACACAATTTATTCATTGAGAAGCTATGGGTCCTTAAAATATATATTTGACAACCCTTCTTTTTTTTTTACATTTTTTGGTTACCGTTAAACCCATGACCCCCCCCCCCCCCCCCAACCCAAGGTTGTTTTTATTTCTTCCTTGTTTTTGTTGCTGGCTAGACTGCGTTAAAGGCGGAATCAGGCAAGGTCGCTAAACACGAGAAGGCTTGTTTAGAGAATCAACACGTGTTTATCTCATTCGTTTTTGATACATTTGGGTCCCTAGCCCCAGAGGCTGTGGAATTTCTAAACAGGGTCCAACAGGTTGTGAATAGTAATCTTTCAACCTTTAAGGGCCGTTTCGTCTTTAGTAGGATTGGTTTTGCAATTCAAAAGGGGGTTGCGGCGCAGCTTGTTGCCCGTTTACCTGCCACTTGTTTGTAAATTGTTACTTTGGTATTTTAATTCCAAAGATAGAATCAATGTGCGAAGGAAAAATAAAAGAAAATGCTTTAAAGAACAGGTTAATACCTGTTTTTTATAATCTGTACAAAATGTAACAACTGAAAGTAGAATAACTTGAATGATGACGCCAACTAGTATTCCGATCCACAAGCCGTCTCCTCTTAGTGAGGTGTAGAACCCTAAAAAAGCACCAACCGGGATTCCAACAAAATAAAAGGCAGCAAGATTCACGTACGCCCCTAAATGTTGCCATCCCACACCCCTTGCTATACCTATTTCATCAACAACAACCAAACAACCGTTATGTATTGAACGTCTCTCTATATTGTGTTCACGCTCCGTGAAACACAACAAAATAAAAATAAAAAAATGCGAGGAGGTAATATTACCTGAAAAGTTTCCTTGTAAACTATCCATTATGATGTTTACACATAGAAGAGGGGTGATTTTTGTCACATAATCAACAACTTCTTTTTCATTAGTGAAAACATACCCAAAAATGTGCCTACTGAAAAAAACAATCATGCTAACTATAGTTGTCTCAACAAGTGCAAGGATCATGATGGCATATACTGCCACACGCGCCCCTCTTGCATTCCCTGCTCCAAGTTCATTCGAGACTCTTGTGCTGAAAAAATAAACCGTACCACAGTCTACTAATTTATATATGGGTGAGGTTAATTTCAGAACACTAAATTATTGCGAGAACAAACTGTATTTACAAATGTACCTTGTGTAGCCAAAAGATAAAGCGATGATATGTAAAAAAGATATTGAACCTTGTTTTACATAGTCTGTATTTGTTTCGGTACCGGTAGTGCAAATATATAGAAAAATAACAGAACCGAAATCATAAAAATGAATTCAAGTACCGGTACCGATATTGATTCAGTATGGTACCGGTAACCGATATATAAGTACAAATATGTAAGTCATGTACCTAAGAAACCAATTAAACTAGTTTTCTCATATGTTTTTTTAACTTTTTAACGCTTAACTACATATACATAGGTTATGTGTATGTGATATATAGCCTCTAAACCACTTGTACATATGTAGGTTTTATAAAGATTCGGAATTGATTTTTTTTTTTTTGGAAATTTTAGAGAGATAAAGAGACATCGCATTTTGAACAAACCTTACAGCAGCAGCAAATCCGTATGTGATAGCATAGAGTGTATCAATAGTATTGAGACTGTTCAATAAATTCACAAATCCAAATTATTATTGATATCTGTGTCAAAACATAGGAGCATTTTATATTTTTATATATTAATGGTCACAAATGATACCATACCAAATGGAAAGAACTGAAGTTTCAAGCTCCGGATTAGGCAGAAGCCAGAAAGCAATACAAGTAACTCGAAAGACCACCATTCGAGACTGCAAACTCACACAAATATTAGTCACTGTGAGAGATAAAGTACCAGTCCCACGGGCCCCACCCGTAAGTACGTGAGAGGAGGGGGTGTATTTAGTAGCACTCTTTTTTAACATGGCTAATTAATTTGATTTGATGAGATGAACTAGTAAACTACTTACCAAATCATGACAGCTGACAGGATAGCAAAGCTGAAGAACTGTTTCATCCCGCGAAGCACTTCAACCGAGATTGGAGAACGCGTTTTCGCACACGAAGGGGAGTACGTCATGTACAACAAGAGGAAAACAACGTTTGACCACAAGGCAACCCCCATTGACACTGCTGCTCCAATGTTTCCCAATCCAGTTTTATACACAAGGGCCCAACAAAGAATAATGTGTAGGCATAAAGCAACTGCTGAGCTGGCAAGCATGGGTAGCAGCATGCTTTGCATTTGGAAATGTCTAACAAGTGGTTGAAGAATTGCATAAGCAAAAAGTGCAGGAATGAGGTAAGTGAGGTATTTTCCAGCCTCATGTGAAATCAAAGTGTTTTGACCAATAAGAATGAGTAATGATCCTGTGATTGCAAGAGGAATGCAAACAGTTAAAAGTGAGAAAATAGCACTGAATTCCAACTTTTTTGTATTGTTGAGCTCCGTAAGCCTGTCCACATAAAGTTTCCAGTGCACTAGGAGACGTTGGACACAGGGCTATAATTCACCACTCGCTACCACCCACCTGCAACTACCACTGTCAGAATCACCACCCACCTCCACCGTGAACATCACCACTCGCTACCACCCCCACAACACACACACCAAACAAATCTTTCTGGTAGTTGTGGTTCACAATAGAGACGCCGGCAACGGTTTCCGGCGAAAACTCGACGAGAATCAACGAGAGCGGCAGATGAAACGATGATATTTCGAGGCAGTGACGGAGATGAAGGTTGATGGTGAACCGACAACGGTGGACTAGAGAATTACGGTGAGATTTAGGTGAGGCAATGATGGTGTTTGGTGATTATGACGGTTACCGGAGATGAAGATGATGGTGAGAGTGGTGGCTGGAGGTGGAGGTGATGGTGGTGGTGTGGTGGAGGTGATGTGACGGGTCGTCACCCATTTCCTTGGTTCCATCCTTAAAGGGCGTTCACCAAGGACTCTGACATGAATGCTGACGTGACGCGTCGTCCTCCAAGAAGTTCCGTCACCCACCGAGTAGCCTTAATAACTTTATTCATTATCTGTAAGCATGAAAAAGGGGCTTGCGTTGTGTGTGCATTTGCATTTCAATATTAGGCTCACTTTTATTTTTTTCTTAAACATAGTAAAAACTATAACAGGCAAATAGTTAAATAGATGTAATATAAACATTTAAGACATAAAATATACTTAATTTTTTACGGTCCGGAAGGTTTTAAATCTAAATCTAGGATGCAAACATCGTTTCGAGCATTTTACAAGCCGATCTTGAGTAGCTCGGCTCGTTTACACCGACGACATAAGGTTTAGAACAAAAAAGAACCACCGTGAAACATCGGTGACAAACTGACAATGACCAGTTTATACGAACCCATAGTAATAGTAATAATAATAAAGAGGACTGACGAGTAGGCTGAAAGCGGTGACAATGGAGATGGAGATGGCAATGGAGGTGCTAGAGAGAGAAAGTTCGCCGAGATGACCGACCATCATGACGGAGATAACCTGCAACAAGTACTGCGACAGGGTAACCGCCATCATCGGACCTGCAACAAATCCTAACTTCTTCATCTCCGTCAGCAACAGACGCCATGTTAAGCTGCCGTCATTCTTTTGCTTCGGGATCAATCCTTCTTCCATATCGTCTTTGGCAGAGATAGTTAAAAAGTTTGTTAGGCTTGTCACATTATAGCTGCTGCCTGGCAAGGATGGGGACATTTATGTTATATCACTTTAGTACAAAAGGACAAGACTTGTCAAGTTATCGAAAGAAAGTGGGGAAAGATTATGTCGATATTAGTTGAAAAGCTCTTCTATGCCAGAAATCTGAATAAAATAAAATATAATTTTATAATACTCTAGTTTATTAACTTCTAGTTAATATTATTAATTTATCAATGCATATTAACTAATAAAATATAATTCTATTGCTTTGACGTTTTGTGTTCCATAAGTAGAAGGAGCTTTAAAGCTCATACCCTTAAGTGTTGCCGAATAAAGAAAAGGATAAAAAAGTACGCCACATAGACATAGAGGATTGGCTAAAAAGAAGTTTCCATAGTTTTCAGGCTTTAACGCACGTTTGGTGGTGGCCACTCATGGCGTCCCTTTTGCCGTTTGGCAGAGGGGGAGGAGGTGTTAGGGGCGTCGAGGTGCTTGGAACATTACCCCACACCTCAGCCATATTATAGAGAGTTTAAAATTCTATAAGACGTAGTAGTTATTGGTGATTAATAGGAAGGAACGAAACTAGAGAGAGGTAAGCTTACCCTTTTGACCTCTCTCTACTTCAGTCCCTACCGACTCCCATTCAAATAGAAAAAAATGTTCAAATGTATATTTCAAAAATTAGTACATAATAACAAGTTTTTTAATTTAGATCATTTACTTTTAACAAAAAAAAATCATGAAATGTATTAAATCGCAATAAACATAACTAGCGGGATTAGACCTGTACTTTATTGCAGGGTGACGACAGGAAATTGATCGATATCAGTAACAACTCGTTACAAACGGGACATGCTATAGCAAGTGAAAAAGAAAACCAAAAAGTAATTGCTATCTTTTTGGTTCATTAAAAAACAAAACCATATAATTATAATAGATATTATAAAAAGTTTAACAAAAAGTGTAAAAAAAGATGGTAGATGCCGAAGAAAAATCCACTAAAAATTGAGTTTTGCCTAAGTAGCCTAAAGAGGATTGTAATAATGACATTTAGCACTCCTTATAAGTAGGAAGGAATAACATTTTTGTACTAAAACATTTTTGTCCTTATAAGTAGCAGTGTAAAGATAACATGTGACACTCTTTTTGTTTAAAAAAAACTACAAAAAATACAAAAAAAATCCAGTATAAAAAAATATAGCAAAAAAGATCTAGCAAAAAAAATCCAGCACAAAACATTATAAGACAAAAAAATAACACAAAAATTTAGTACAAAAATCCAAAACAAAAAATACTATACAAATTAGAAATACAACACATTTTTATGGGTTTTTTGGTTGTCATATTTTATATAACAATATGGTACTCAAATTAAAGATAAAAAGACGCTTGATTTTATGGTGAAATTTTTATGAAAATTAACATCGTATATAAATGTTATAAACGTTTAAAAATGAGGGTGACATATGCATATGCTTGCACGTGAAGAGAGAAAATTAATATGTATAATTTTTCAAATATACCTTTACACTTCTTTTTTTCCTACATATCTTGACCATTGATTTGAAAATTGAAAGGTTAAGATTTTCTTCTTATCCTACTTAGACAAAATAAACTTTGTATGTAATCTTAAGTCATCAGATGTCAGTTGGTATTCATTCACTAAACTATAATTGGATATAACTGTTAGAGAAATATATCTTACCAACTTCTATACTTTTTTTCATTATGGGACTTGATGTAACATTTATGTAAATCGGGTTTCGAAAACCCGTCACATTTCATCAATCGAAGTATATTTGATTACGTCGTTCGATTATTTTTTATTCGTTTATTTATTGTTAAATAATTGACTAAATAAAGAATAATAAATAAAGTAAAATTTTATCTTAATAAAATATAAGGAAATCAATTAAATATAAAATCTATAGAATTAAAAACTATTTTAGCTTAAAATAACCTAAAAATAAAAGCTTAAAAAAATTGGGTAAACCGGGGGTCGAACCCGGGTTCCCTGATCAACACACCCACCGCAAACACCACCAAGCTACACACATCAATTGATTAGAAACTGGAAACAAATTGCATATACCCACAATGTGAGGAAAACCTGCAAGTCCGACCAAAGAACCTCGCCCAATCTTCGATGCGGGTTTCCTGATTTAAAACTCGTCAAGCTCTTCTGTCACCAGCTCAACGCGGCTTACCTATTTTTGGAATCAGTTACGGTCGATTTCAAATCAAACCTCTCCAAATTTTCGGCCGAAATCATTCCCTGAACCGTGTACCTCTTTCCTATAAATACCCTCGATCCCACGCTTTACAATCTCGCACCAAACCTTTCTTTTTGCTGTGAATACTCTGCTCGGCATCCTTTCTGTTGGTTCACCGGAAAACGTCACACTTCATCGGAAAAATCAAAAGAAAAACCACCATTGGTATTGACCTTTATCCTATTTGATTTTGTTCTCTATTTAGATTAATTGGAGTGTTTAAGCATACTCTTGTTTAATGGGCGGGTAAATGTCTCTGGATAAAGGATTTTGAACGAAGAAGACGATGAGTAGTGTGTGGTCATATATTTTATAATCCAGTTTACAACTGGGTAAGCACCCTGCCCAACTGGTTGGGCCGGGTGCAAACCAAACCTATAGTCGCCGGTTCGAAACCCTTCCCACACGCCGGCCCGTCACTTTAAACCCCTTGTTAAATTCACCCTTTTTGAATAAACTTATTTAATATATAAATCTATTTAAAATACGAGTATAGCCGGGTTAGACACCCAGCCCAGTTGGTCGGGCTGGGTGCATCACACCGCCAAGGCTTGGGTTCGAGTCCCTTGGTTTTCACCGGTTCGACCCAATTTAATCTTTTGAAATTTAATTAAATCTGAATAAATCTAAGAAGTGTATAAAAATAATTAAAATCATGATTCCTTCGGGTTAGACACGTAGCTCAGTTGGAAGAGTTGCGTGCACGAAACCGAGAGGTCACGAGTTCGAGCCTCACCACACGCATGCTTGAAACCGTATGAACCGGTTGGCTGCCAAGCCTGTCAGTCTGACAGATTTTTTTATATTATTTTATTCTATCTTATTTTATTCTTATTTCTGTTTTAAAAATTACTTTATTGATTTATTAATTTAAATCAATTAAAAACATATATATATATATATATATATATATATATATATATATATATATATATATATATTTCCAAAGGCTCTTATAGCACAGTTCCAAAAATTTAAATTCACACACGTCAAGCGAAGCGAAAACAAACATGTTGACGCTCTAAGTAAACTTGCTGCAACTAGTTTCAAGCATTTGGCAAAAGAAGTTCGCATCGAGGTGTCACACCCCGACCCGCAGCGGAAAAGGTGATCGGGGCATGATTGGGTTATCATCAAAGCTCATGACATTTATTAAGCGTTTCATATTCATTAATACAAATTAAATGGAATTTTACAATAAATGTTACAACATGATCTAACTAACAATCTAAACTTCTTTGTTCTCTTCTAAGGCATATCCTATGTTTTCCTTGCTTCAACCTGTTCACCTGTATCATGTGTAAAAAGGTTTTTGGATCAACATAATGTTGGCGAGTGAATCCTATGGAAAACATTTGAACAAATTTATTTAAATTGATTATGAAATATGTGCACAACCAAACATGAGTAAAAATAGATGTAACTTAATCAACAATCATAAGATGTTAAATGAAACACACATGAACAATAGTGGAACAATTAGAGGCACGCGATGCTCAACTCGTCTCTCACGAGGAACTGAGGGGCCTGATGAATGATTTGCATAACATGATAATATGAATGACACAACTACAAATAATATAAACTCAATGATACACACATGAACAATAATGAATTTGATTTGAAGCAGGCGTTGTTCAACTCGTCTCCCACGAGGAACTGATGGGCTTAATGTATGAGTTTCTTATAACTAGACAAAAAGGCAATAAGTAAATCACAACAATAAAAACAATCTAAGTTTAGGTCATGATGTGGTATGGCACAAGTTTAAATAAATAAATTAATTATTTTCATAACACATGACACACCCCAAAACGTGTAATTTAAAAGGGGGAGTTGTAAGATTCACTCACAGTGGGTGCGTTCGGTTGATGATGTTGAATGCACGCGAAGTGGTTTTAACCACGAGTGAGTTTAACCTAGAATAATCGCATTATGGTTCGGTAAGTAAACGGATTTTATTAATCTATTTTAGTAGGATTGTTGGGTGTATTTTTGTGAGTTTGAGGCTATTTTCTAACCTTAAAAATGTTATTTTTAAGTATTTTTAATTGATTTTTAATTAAAATAATTAAATAAAAATAATAAAAAAATTGATTTTTTTCTGACCGTTGACCAGCCCGTTGACCGTTGACCGGTTCGAATGCGGAACACAAGTGCGCTGAGTGAGGCTCGAACCCGAGACCTCCCGTACACGTGCACGCAGCTCTACCAACTGAGCTACGTGTCTAACCCGTTATAAATCTGATTTTAATTATATATATATATTAATTAGTTTAAACCGAAAATCATTTTATTTTAAAAACAGTTTTAAGCGAATCGGACATACACTCCACAGGTCTCGAACCCGGGACCTGTGGTTTAATCTAACACACAGTCCACCGCTGGACTGTGTGTTCAACATGTTATATAATTCGATTTTTATTATACTTAAATACTAATTAGTTATTTCCTTTTCTGCCTTATTTAAAAAGAAGAGATAATTGTCCGAGTCGGTGCAGAAGACCGGACTCGAACTCGTGACCAGTGATATAAACAAACACACAGTCCACCGCTGGACTGTGTGTCTAACTTGGTTATTATTCCGGTTATCAATATACTTAACATATACCAGTATCGACTCCGGTTCAGTTAAACAAAAATTTGATTTTTATTTAGGCAGCGTGTATGAAACCGGATTCGAACTCGTGACCTTTGCGTTATATGTGCACACAGTCCACCGCTGGACTGTGTGTCTAACCCGATTAATATCCTGATTTTAATTATACTTATAAGATACGGAAATACATCGTCTTCTTCATCAAGATAGAACCAGAGTTCGGAAATCGACTGGTTCCAAGTTTTTATCGGTTTATTAGTGTTTTTCAGTTCATTACGGTGAGATAAATGTGAAAAGGAAAAGAAATTGGGCGGAGAAGTATACCGACTGGACCCTCTGTTTTCCGGCAGAACTCCGGCGACAGTAATAAGCTCCGGCGTCAGGTGTCTTGCAGCAGCGAGTCCCCAGAAGGTTTGAAGAAGGTATGGGTGACTCCGGTATAAGTTTAAAAGATTTAGTGAGGTTCAGAAATAAGGAAATCGGTTTTCCGGCGACGAACAGAAAAGTTCCGGCGAGGGAGTTTTCGCCGAGAAAGAGTGTGGTTTTGAACGAAAAGGTTTTCAATGGGTTGAGGGTGAATTTATAGGGGAAAATCGAGATGTATTTGGTCTGATTTCCGACTGGGTTCATTGATTTAAATTTTCCGGCGGTTATGGTTTGGTCGCGGACTTCAAACATCGGTTATAACCGATGTCTTGTTAATGGTTTACGTTATAACTGAAAATGGTGTTAAAAACTCGCGAGGTTTCCGGGATTCCGACGACTGAACTGATGGGCGCCGATTTTGAATTCGTAACGTCACTTTATCAATTAAATGATTTCAATATTTACCAAACAGAACAAGTGGCGCAGTGGTTTGTGTGTGTGAGATAAGTCGCTGAGTGACTCGACGAGTGACCCGGGTTCGAAACCCGGCTGGATCATTTCATTTTTATCTTGCGATTTTCAATAGTTTTTCAAAAACTAAATATATAGTCCCGTATAATAATTGATTACGTATCGTTTAAAAATATTTTGGGCATTTAATTCGCAACGAAATTTTTGACTGACTGTTCGGTTGATAAACGGAGCGGGTTTGGTAAATCCGTTTTTTGACGGATGTTACACGAGGTTTTAAGTAATCCATCAGTCCATCTCAGGCAAGTGACAATGGTCGAAGTAGGAGATCCATCATGGATGTCTCCAATAATGATGTATCTGTTGCATGGTTCTTTACCAGAAGATAGAGCACAAGCACAAAAGTTACGATGCAAAGCCTTCAATTATGAAATGATTGACGGTATTCTGTACCGACGCTCTTACATGGGTCCTTCGCTCCGCTGTGTTGACAAATATGACGCACAATACCTGATCAGGGAGATTCATGAGGGACGATGTGGCATAAATTCTGGGCCGCGCATGGTCGTAGCCAAAGTAAAAAGCGCAGGGTATTATTGGCCCGGAATGTCCGTTGACGCGGTAGAGATCTTGCGCAAGTGCATGTCCTGCCAAAGGCATGCCCCTAAAACGTTGCGCCCAAAGAATCCTTTGGTACCCGTCACAACAACTTGGCCTTTCAACAATGGGCCATTGATTTAGTGGGACCATTTCCGAATGCGCCCGCCGCAGTAAAGTTTATCATTGTTGCGGTCGATTACTTCACCAAATGGGTTGAAGCCAAACCTTTAGCTTCTACTATAGTGATGGTAATTCGCAAATTCATCTGGGAATACATTATTTGCCGTTTTGGTCTGCCCATGCGGATTATTACAGACAACGGTAAAATTTAATGGCTGAAGAATTGCAAACATGGATGACCGAAATGGGAATCCAACATGTTTTCGCTTCTGTTGCACACCCACAAGCAAATGGTCAAGTTGAAAGCATAAACAAACAGTTGGTCGACGGTATCAAGGCCCGCCTCGGCACGGCACTGTCACACCCGACCCGCAGCGGAATAAGAGTCGGGGCATAATTGGGTTATCACCAAAGCTCATGATATTTACTGATATGTTTCATATTTATTTAAGTCAAAATTACATCCTCAATATTCCAAACATGTTCATACAAATACAAAGAAAATAATCAACTAAACAATTCAAGCTCTAAACCAGTTTATTCTTCTAAGCCAATCCTATGTGTTTCTTGCTGCAGCTCGATCACCTGTATCATGTGTAAAAATAAGGGTTTTTGGGAAGTTGGCGAGTGAACCTTGTTAGATAAACATTTATTATTGATTTCTTATTATCTTTATCATGGAAAAATTGTGCAATAGTCATATGTGAGCAAATGTAAATAATCATACAATAACAATAACAACCACAAACAATAACATACAATAACATATCAACTTGCATGAATATATACATGAATGAAACTGTATATGTTGGCAACGTCACGTTCACGCTCATAATGTAATGGGGAACGGACGGCCTATGATGAATGTCTGTGCGATCAAGGCTCAATCAAACGGAGGCGATCGTATGTTGGCAACGCCCGGTTCACGCTCATAATGTAATGGGGAACAGCTCAACGCTCATAATGTAATGGGGAGCGGCGGCCTATGATAATGTATGTACTGAAAATGATAAATTAAATCTAAACAATAACCACACAAACAGTTGATACAAGTTGAATACACATTTGTTCATGGATATGAATGCACAATGATTTAAATATAATAAATGGTAAGACACATGATACACCCAAAAACGTGATTAAAGCGGGGAATTTGTAGAGATTCACTCACATTGGGTGCGTTCGGTTGAAGATGATGAAATGCGCACGAGTTTGGAGGATTGATCGACGAGACTTAACTAACCTAAATAATAACGGGAAATATGGTAAATGAATGGATTTTATTAATTATTTTAATAAGATTTTTATATATATTTTTGTGAGTTTAAGGCTATTTTCTATCTTTAAAAACATTATTTTTAAGTTTTTTAATTGATTTTTAAATTAAATTAAATAAATAAAAATATATAAAAAAAATGTTTACTTTTGCGTTGACCATTGACCGTTGACCGGGACTGTTGACCGTTTGACCGGTTTGCTAAAGTGTAAGTGTGCGCCGGGTAAGGCTCGAACCCGAGACCTCCCGTACGCGTGCACGCAGCTCTACCAACTGAGCTACGTGAACCCGAAATAATTCTGTTTTTAATTATATTTATATACTATTTTAGTTTATTCAAAATTCTTTTATTTTTAAAAAGGGTTTTAATCAGCAAACCGGAGTGTGCAACAGGTCTCGAACCCGGGACCTGTGGGTTAGTATTGCACACAGTCCACCGCTGGACTGTGTGTCTAACTTGGTTAATATACCGATTTTTATTATACTTAACATCTTCAGTGAGTTAATCCGGTTCAGTTAGAAAAAGAAAACATCTTTATTACGGAGCATACGTGTGTGTCAAGGATCGAACTCGCGGCGTGTGATATATGTGCGCACACAGTCCACCGCTGGACTGTGTGTCTAACCCGAGATAATATCCAATTTATATTAAACTTATAAACAACTAACTTCATCTTCTTCGTTACAATATCACAGACTACGATTACTCTATTGTTTCTGTTTAATTCGATTGACAAACATTCAAATGACTAAAATGAAATGGCAGAGAAGATTTCGGAAGTAAACATACCGGAGAAACGATCTTTCTCAGAATTCCGGCGAAGTCGTCAGCTCTGTTTTTACGGATTTCGTCTGAGCGGACAGATTAACAATTTTGATTAGCTAGATGCGGAATTGAAGCACTGAACAAGAATTACCAGAAGGTTTAAAAGGCTATACCGTTTCACAGCAAGAATTGGGAACTTTCAGAAGTTTTCCGGCGAGAGTTAATTATCCGATATCGTCGTCTGAAACTGATTCTGATTGAAGGGTTTGAGTTAGCAAAAGCTTAACAATTGATAGACGATGAAAGAATTAAGAGACTTACTGATTTGATGGACGACACGGTTTTCCGGCGAAAGTCCGGCGAGTTCAAAAAGCTTTTCCGACGAACTGAAAGTAGAGCGAAAGTGAAATTGAAGGTTCTGCGGATGAGTTTGAGTCGCGAGAGGGGGCTATGGTTGGAGTAATTCAGGAAGTGAAGGTTTTCGGTTATTAAAACCGATCACCACATGAATTCAAGTCCATTCAAGACTAAATTGATTGAAGGTGTCGGTGTATCGGTTATTGTCAGAAACCGCGAACACTCAAACGTTTTGGACGTTTGGAAACCGATTACGGTTACAGTTGGCGTAAACCGGTTGATTCATGGTTGAACATAAGATTTAATTGATTCCTAGAACTAACAGAAAACATTAAGTGGCGGAGTGGTTATAAGTGTGCGTGTTAAGTCGTTGAGCCTTTCCGGCTGACCCGGGTTCGAGTCCCGGCAGCCTGTTATTCATTTTATTTATTTTATTTTTACTTTTTATCAATTATAGCTTTTATATTCTAGTTTGTTTATTAATTATGCATCGTTCAAAATTAAAATCAACATAAATACGCAACGAAACATTTATAACTTGATATTAGATTACAAACGAAGCGGGTTTGGAAAACCCGTTTTTGACAAATGTTACAGTATCCCCTACTTTTAGGAATTTCGTCCCGAAATTTAAGTACCAGTAGTAGGAAAAAGATGCGGGTATTTTTCGCGCATTGAGTCTTCACGTTCCCAAGTAAACTCAGGTCCCCATTTCGACTCCCAGCGTACCCTAACAATTGGAATGCGACTTCGTCATAGACGTTTTTCTCCGAAGTCCATGATCTCTACTGGTCTTTCAATAAAATGCATAGATTCATCAATCTGAATATCTTCCAGAGGAATATGGAGGTTCTCATCAGCGAGGCACTTCTTCAAGTTTGATACGTGGAACGTGGGGTGAATTCTGTTGAGTTCTTCTGGTAGATCAAGCTTGTATGCTACAGGTCCTATGTCACACCCCGACCCGCAGCGGATAAGGTGATCGGGGCATGATTGGGTTATCATCAAAGCTCATGACATTTATTAAATGTTTCATATTCATTAATACAAATTAAATGAAAGTTTACAATGATTGCTACAACATGATCTAACTAACAATCTAACTCCTTTGTTCTCTTCTAAGGCATATCCTATGCTATCCTTGCTTCAACCTGTTCACCTGTATCATGTGTAAAAAGGTTTTTGGATCAACATAATGTTGGCGAGTGAATCCTATGGAAAACATTTGAGCAATTTATTTAAATTGATTATGAATATGTGCACAACCAAACATGAGTAAAATTAGATGTAACTTGATCAATAATCATAAGATGTTAAATGAATCACTCATGAATAATAATGGAAGCAATTAAAGGCACGCGATGCTCAACTCGTCTCTCACGAGGAACTGAGGGGCCTGATGAATGAATTGCATAAACATGATAATATGAATAACACAACTACAAACAATATAAACTCAATGAAAACACACATGAACAATAATGAATTTGAATTGAAGCACGCGATGTTCTACTCGTTTCCCACGAGGAACTGATGGGCTTAATGTATGAGTTTCATGTAATTTGACAAACGGAATATAAATAAATCACAACAATAAATCAATCTAAGATTAAGTCATGATGTGGTATGGCACAAGTTTAAATAAATAAATTAATTAATTTATAACACATGACACACCCCAAAACGTGTAATTTAAAAGGGGGAATTGTAAGATTCACTCACAGTGGGTGCGTTCGGTTGATGATGATGAATGCACGCGAAGTGGTTTTAACCACGAGTGAGATTTAACCTAGATAAATCGCATTATGGTTTGGTGAGTAAACGGATTTTATTAAACTATTTTAGTAGTATTGTTGGGTGTATTTTTGTGAGTTTGAAGCTATTTTCTAATCTTAAAAATGTTATTTTTAAGTATTTATAATTGATTTTTAATTAAAATAATTAAATAAAATAATAAAAATATTTATTTTTTTTCTGCTACAGTTGACCTTGACCAGTTGACTTTGACTGGTCGTTGACCGGTTTGCGGAATATTGTTGTGCGCTCGGTGAGGCTCGAACCCGAGACCTCCCGTACGCGTGCACGCAGCTCTACCAACTGAGCTACGTGTCTAACCCGTTATATATCCGATTTTAATTTCATATATACATTAATTAGAATTAACAGAAAATCATTTATTTTAAAAACAGTTTAAATGAAACGGTCATGCACACCACAGGTCTCGAACCCGGGACCTGTGGGTTAATCTAACACACAGTCCACCGCTGGACTGTGTGTTCAACATGTTATAATATTCGGTTTTTATTATACTTAAATACAAAATAAATATTTCCTTTTCTGCCTTATTTAAAAGAAAAGATAATTGTCCGAGTCGGTGTTGAAGACCGGACTCGAACTCGTGACCTGTGATATAAACAAACACACAGTCCACCGCTGGACTGTGTGTCTAACTTGGTTATTTTACCGGTTAACAATATATTTAACATATATCTGTGGCGATCCGGTTCAGTAAACAAAAAAAATGGATTTTATTAAGGCAGCGTGTGTGAGACGGGATTCGAACTCGAGACCTTTGTATAATTAACGTCTTATGTGCACACAGTCCACCGCTGGACTGTGTGTCTAACCCGATTAATATCATGATTTATAATATACTTATATGATATGGAAGACATCGTCTTCTTCACTGAAAAATAACCAGAGATGAAGTCTGACTGGTTCGAGATTTTTATCAGTTTTATTAGTGTTTTACCGTCGATTAAGATAAGATAAAAGTGAAAAGGAAAAGAAACTGGGCGGAGAAATATACCGACAAGACTCTCTGTTTTCCGGCAGAACTCCGGCGACAGAATTCACCTCCGGCGACGTGTTCCTTGTAGCAGCTAGTCTCCGAAAAGTTTGGAAAAGGTAAGGGTATCACCGGTATAAGCTTCAGAGGTCCAGAAAAGCTCGGCAATGGGGAAACCGGTTTTCCGGTGACGAACAGGGAAATTCCGGCGAGTGGAATTACGCCGTGAAAAGATGTGATTTTTAGCGAAAAGGTTTGCAGACGATTGTGGTTGAATTTATAGAGAATAATCGAAATGTATTTGGTCTGATTTTGGACTGTGTTCGTTATTTAAATTTTCCGGCGGTTTTGAAAAGTGTCGCGGACTTCAAACATCGGTTATAACCGATATGTGATTAAAGGTTTACGTTATAACGTAAATCGTAGTTAAGACTCACGAATATTCCGGGATTCCGACGACTGAACCGTTTGGGCGCCGATTTTGAATTCGTAAAGTCACTATATCAATTAACTGATTCTATTATTCATCAAACATAACAAGCGGCGCAGTGGTTTGTGTGTGAGAGTTAAGTCACTAGGTGACTCGGTACAGACCCGGGTTCGAAACCCGGCAGATGTATTTTATTTTTATTTTGCGATTTTTGACGGTTTTTCAAAAACTAAATATATATTCCCGTATAATAATTGATTACGGATCGTTTAAAAATATTTTGGGCATTTAATTCGCAACGAAAATTTTGACTGACTGTTCGGTTGCTAAACGGAGCGGGTTTGGTAAATCCGTTTTTGACGGATGTTACAGTATCCCCTGCTTTTTAGAAATTTCGTCCCGAAATTTAAATAATGATATATTTTGACTATAAGGATGATGATGTTTTGTTTGACAGTTGTATGCTTAGCAAAAATGAGGGTTTAAGTTTTTGTTCGAGGCGGTAACGTTCCTTGTAATGGTTAAGTACCCTATTCAGGAATCGCTTTTTGTTGCCTACTGTATGAATATTGATAAACAGGAATGATTCTCTAAAAATGATATCATGCATAAGAGTTTAGATACGTTTGGGAAAAATATGGTTATATCCTAAGGCAAAACTTCTAACACTACAATCTACATGGAACATAAATAAAAACACAACAGCTGATATCCAAACATGAATGAACACATCAGCAAATATTTGAACATGAATAAACACGACAGCAAAGATTCGAACATGAATAGACACATCAGCGAATATTTGAACATGAATAAACACAACAGCAAATATTTGAATCCACATTCTGATAACATATATGTTTGAATGATGGAAGTTCCTCTCTCGTTTGTTATGATGGAGAGGTTAATTTATGTAGAAATGGAACACAATCCAATCTCTTTAAATAACATGATGATATAAATGTATCACAAATTCCAACCAAGGCAATAATAAATCCTACATGGAACTTCTCATAACCGTCTGATAATGCCTCTGATCCTTTGGCAAGAATACTTATATATAGGAAGTACCAGCGGCGTATCCACCATATTCTTGTCAAATTTTCATTGGTTTTATCAGTGAATTATGATTAGTCCTATAACTCTACAATCAATACAACAAACATAAAATACTGAAATGAAATATATCTGTGCGATCAAGGCTCAATCGAACGGAGCCGATCGTATTGCATGTACTGAAAATAAAATGGATGTGCGCTCAAGGCTCAATCAAACGGAGCCGAACGTATTGAATGTACTGAAATTGAAATTGTGTGCTCAAGGCTCAATCAAACGGAGCCGAGCGTATTGCATGTACTGAATATGAATAACTTAACCATACAAACAGCCTATGCATGGAACCTCTCATAACCGCCTGATAATGCCTCCGATTATTTGACAAGAATACTTATATATAGGAAGTACCATCGGCGTATCCACTATACCCTTGTCAAATTTTCATTGACTTTATCCGCAAGTTATGGTTAGTTCGATGCGACTCTACTACAAACACCACAACCACAAGATACTGATAATGAAATTGTATGTGCGCTCAAGGCTCAATCAAACGGAGCCGAGCATATTGCATGAACTGGAAATGTAAATAAATCTGTGTACTCAAGGCTCAATCAAACGGAGCCGAGCATATTGCATGAACTGGAAATGTAAATAAATCTGTGTATTCAAGGCTCAATCAAACGGAGCCGAGCATATTGCATGTATTGAAATGTAATATTACGTAACCGATCAAGGCTCAACAAACGGAGCCGATCGTGCGGGCACGCCAAGATCAACCACATAATAAAATGGGGATCCAACTCAACCTCGATGGATGGGGAGCCACGGCCTCGGCAAAAACATATACCGAAAACAATATATAATATATAATATCCAATAATTTCTCTAACAGTCTACACATGTGATAAAGAAAGACTAAACAATAGGAGTTGAATCTGGATCTTCGGCGAACAGGACTAGCTGAGTATCTTCGTTTGGGCCGTCATTATCTTCGACAGGGTTGGCGTTGATATTGAAGACTCTTCCTCTTGCTGGCGGCATAGTGGTTGGGTTTTCTTGGTTTACTTGGTTAACTGGGTTTGATTGGGCTTGAGTGTTGATAATGTTAACCAATTGAGGGCATGTGTTTCTAAGGTGGGTAGGGTCGCCACAATTGAAGCAAGCTCGAGCATATGGGAACATGGGGTATCGAGGTTGGTGATAAGTTTGGGCCATGTTTTGAGTAGGGGAAAAGGTTTGGTCTTGAAAGGTGCGACAAACATTGCTCAAATGACCATAACGTCCACAAGTTGTACATAGCCGGCAAGGTAAAGTAAGGGAATGATGATAAAAACAGTGGTTGCATTGAGGGTGAGGTCCAAGATATGGTTTCTTATTTGGGTAAGCTGAGTTGGGTGTCACTTGGGTGATTGGGACAGCTCGGATGGGTATAGCGTGAAAAACTGGTTGATTTCATTGAGTAGCAGCGAAAAGTCGCCCGACTCTTCTTCTCTTAGGTTTGGGTTGAGAAGGGGATTCGGGTTGAGAAGGGGATTCGGGTTGAGAAGGGGATTCGGTTTGAGAAGGGGATTCGGTTTGAGAAGGGGATTCGGAGGTTTCAGTTGATCCTTTATCCTTCTTCTTCTCTTCCTCGAAGTCTTTGTTTCGGATTCGGTTCTCGGTGAGCTCTATTGCTAGCTCCATTGCTGCTTCCAAAGTTGCAGGCTTGGTACTTATCACGGGGTCTTGAATCTTTGACGGAAGACCACGAATGTAGTGCTCGATCAAACGGTAGAGGGGAGTAAACATGTTGGGAACCATTTGATGTAATTCGAGGAACCTTTTGTTGTAGGTGGTGTGGTCTCCTTCCACTTGCCTCAATGAGTAAAATTCATCTTCTAGCTTCTTGATTTCGCTCCTTGGGCAAAATCGTCTGGTCATGATTTCCTTCAATTCGTTCCAAGTTAAGGACATAGCATCTTCAACACCTCGTTTGGCCTTCTCTGTATTCCACCAAGTAAGTGCTATCCCATATAGTCGACCGGTAGCATAACGCACTTTGCGATCATCAGGGCAATCGCAATTTAGAAAAGTATTCTCCATTTCTTCAAACCAATGGAGGAGTGCGGTGACACCTTCAGTCCCTTTATATTTCGGAGGGTCGCATGATTTGAAATGCTTGTAGGTGCATTTAGTGGTGTTTGGGGAAGAGTTGAAAATGTTTTGGTTTGCTTGGTTGACAGGATTATTGGTAAGTGCTTGTTGAACTTGGATTACAATATTGGGTATTACAGCAGCCATTTGTTGAGCGATTAAGGTAGCCATGCGTTCGCGGGCTTTTCCTGCTCTCATCTTCCTACGGGCGAGGTTAGAAGACATCTACAATGAATACATGACAAGAGTATGAGTTGGATGCTTTTGAGATCGTGGGTCGCATTCAAGAATGAACATTCATAAAATAATTATACAAAAATACTACATCCATAGGATGTCTTGGGCTTTGCTCGCTGTTAGGCCCGTCGTGCCGCCATACTTTACCTTGTGTAATCATGTGGGCCCCCATGAATTACCGGTTTTTCATATGGTTCGCACGGTTTCTGCCTGGTTGCGTACACAAAAACCCGGTGAAAATCGAGAAATATGTATACAACGTGTGATGTTCGGAATGTGTCCAGGTGTAGACACGGTGACACCTCAAAGTAGGGTTAGTTCGAACGACGTTTGGTGTGGCATGCTTTGGCCTAATAGGTCCTTCGTACTCTCATCGTTGGTCCCCAGGTAGGCAAACTGGTCCGTTATATTGGATTTATACGAATGCCAGCCTAGACAGGACGTTCCGACTACCGGTACTCGTACCCTTCCAGTTACTACATGCCCGTCGCAGAACTTTACTTTGATGAGATTTGAAAATTGCATAAAATCTTTGGATAACGAGAGTATGAAAATAAATTGAACACATGAACATCGATATATGTATAATGAATATGTATATATGTATAATGAATATGTATATGAGCATGTATGTTTGACTGAAATGTAAACAAATATGAAACAAATAAATATCACAAGTTTGTATGTAACCACTTAATCAATTTAAAATTTTAGGCAGACTATAGTATAGGCGCTAAGGGTCTAATAACCTATCCTATATCCCTATAGTCATGGCTCTGATACCAATCTGTCACACCCCGACCCGCAGCGGATAAGGTGATCGGGGCATGATTGGGTTATCATCAAAGCTCATGACATTTATTAAATGTTTCATATTCATTAATACAAATTAAATGAAAGTTTACAATGATTGCTACAACATGATCTAACTAACAATCTAACTCCTTTGTTCTCTTCTAAGGCATATCCTATGCTATCCTTGCTTCAACCTGTTCACCTGTATCATGTGTAAAAAGGTTTTTGGATCAACATAATGTTGGCGAGTGAATCCTATGGAAAACATTTGAGCAATTTATTTAAATTGATTATGAAATATGTGCACAACCAAACATGAGTAAAATTAGATGTAACTTGATCAATAATCATAAGATGTTAAATGAATCACTCATGAATAATAATGGAAGCAATTAAAGGCACGCGATGCTCAACTCGTCTCTCACGAGGAACTGAGGGGCCTGATGAATGAATTGCATAAACATGATAATATGAATAACACAACTACAAACAATATAAACTCAATGAAAACACACATGAACAATAATGAATTTGAATTGAAGCACGCGATGTTCTACTCGTTTCCCACGAGGAACTGATGGGCTTAATGTATGAGTTTCATGTAATTTGACAAACGGAATATAAATAAATCACAACAATAAATCAATCTAAGATTAAGTCATGATGTGGTATGGCACAAGTTTAAATAAATAAATTAATTAATTTATAACACATGAACACCCCAAAACGTGTAATTTAAAAGGGGGAATTGTAAGATTCACTCACAGTGGGTGCGTTCGGTTGATGATGATGAATGCACGCGAAGTGGTTTTAACCACGAGTGAGATTTAACCTAGATAAATCGCATTATGGTTTGGTGAGTAAACGGATTTTATTAAACTATTTTAGTAGTATTGTTGGGTGTATTTTTGTGAGTTTGAAGCTATTTTCTAATCTTAAAAATGTTATTTTTAAGTATTTATAATTGATTTTTAATTAAAATAATTAAATAAAAATAATAAAAATATTTATTTTTTTTCTGCTACAGTTGACCTTGACCAGTTGACTTTGACTGGTCGTTGACCGGTTTGCGGAATATTGTTGTGCGCTCGGTGAGGCTCGAACCCGAGACCTCCCGTACGCGTGCACGCAGCTCTACCAACTGAGCTACGTGTCTAACCCGTTATATATCCGATTTTAATTTCATATATACATTAATTAGAATTAACAGAAAATCATTTATTTTAAAAACAGTTTAAATGAAACGGTCATGCACACCACAGGTCTCGAACCCGGGACCTGTGGGTTAATCTAACACACAGTCCACCGCTGGACTGTGTGTTCAACATGTTATAATATTCGGTTTTTATTATACTTAAATACAAAATAAATATTTCCTTTTCTGCCTTATTTAAAAGAAAAGATAATTGTCCGAGTCGGTGTTGAAGACCGGACTCGAACTCGTGACCTGTGATATAAACAAACACACAGTCCACCGCTGGACTGTGTGTCTAACTTGGTTATTTTACCGGTTAACAATATATTTAACATATATATCTGTGGCGATCCGGTTCAGTAAACAAAAAAAATGGATTTTATTAAGGCAGCGTGTGTGAGACGGGATTCGAACTCGAGACCTTTGTATAATTAACGTCTTATGTGCACACAGTCCACCGCTGGACTGTGTGTCTAACCCGATTAATATCATGATTTATAATATACTTATATGATATGGAAGACATCGTCTTCTTCACTGAAAAATAACCAGAGATGAAGTCTGACTGGTTCGAGATTTTTATCAGTTTTATTAGTGTTTTACCGTCGATTAAGATAAGATAAAAGTGAAAAGGAAAAGAAACTGGGCGGAGAAATATACCGACAAGACTCTCTGTTTTCCGGCAGAACTCCGGCGACAGAATTCACCTCCGGCGACGTGTTCCTTGTAGCAGCTAGTCTCCGAAAAGTTTGGAAAAGGTAAGGGTATCACCGGTATAAGCTTCAGAGGTCCAGAAAAGCTCGGCAATGGGGAAACCGGTTTTCCGGTGACGAACAGGGAAATTCCGGCGAGTGGAATTACGCCGTGAAAAGATGTGATTTTTAGCGAAAAGGTTTGCAGACGATTGTGGTTGAATTTATAGAGAATAATCGAAATGTATTTGGTCTGATTTTGGACTGTGTTCGTTATTTAAATTTTCCGGCGGTTTTGAAAAGTGTCGCGGACTTCAAACATCGGTTATAACCGATATGTGATTAAAGGTTTACGTTATAACGTAAATCGTAGTTAAGACTCACGAATATTCCGGGATTCCGACGACTGAACCGTTTGGGCGCCGATTTTGAATTCGTAAAGTCACTATATCAATTAACTGATTCTATTATTCATCAAACATAACAAGCGGCGCAGTGGTTTTGTGTGTGAGAGTTAAGTCACTAGGTGACTCGGTACAGACCCGGGTTCGAAACCCGGCAGATGTATTTTATTTTTATTTTGCGATTTTTGACGGTTTTTCAAAAACTAAATATATATTCCCGTATAATAATTGATTACGGATCGTTTAAAAATATTTTGGGCATTTAATTCGCAACGAAAATTTTGACTGACTGTTCGGTTGCTAAACGGAGCGGGTTTGGTAAATCCGTTTTTGACGGATGTTACATCCTACTCTTTCGAGTATCTTGAAAGGTCCTACGTAGCGTGGTGCTAGCTTGCCTTTTTGGCCAAAACGAACTACTCCCTTCCACGGTGATACTTTTAAAAGTACATGATCACCAATGTTAAACTCCAAAGGCTTTCGTCGTTTATCTGCATAACTCTTTTGACGACTTTGAGCCGCTAGAAGATTGTTTCGAATTTGATGGATCTTGTCTGTGGTTTCTTGAATCAATTCTGGACCGGTGATTTGAGCTTCCCCAATTTCGTGCCAACATACTGGAGATCGGCACTTACGACCATATAAAGCTTCAAAAGGTGCCATGCCGATACTTGAATGATAGCTGTTGTTGTACGAAAATTCAACTAATGGTAGATGAGCGTCCCAATTTCCCTTGAAGTCTATGACACATGCTCGAAGCATATCTTCAAGAGTTTGAATGGTGCGTTCAGATTGTCCATCAGTTTAAGATTGATAAGCGGTACTGAGGTCTAATCGTGTACCCAACGCGGCTTGTACGGCCTGCCATGTTCCTGAAGTGAAACGACCATCACGATCTGAAATAATGCTTAAAGGTACACCATGTCGGCTTACGATTTCGCTGATGTAGATACGAGCTAGCTTCTCGTTCTTGAAATCTTCGCGGATTGGAATAAAGTGAGCTGATTTTGTAAGACGATCAATGATTACCCATATAGTGTCATACCCACCAGAAGTGCGAGGTAACCCGGTAATGAAGTCCATGGTTATGTTTTCCCACTACCATACAGGTATTTCAGGTTGGACCAGAAGTCCTGAGGGTCTTTGATGTTCAGCTTTTACCTTGGAACATGTAAGGCACTTGGAAACAAAAACAGCAATATCCTTTTTCATTCCAGGCCACCAGTAGGTGTATCGAAGGTCTTGATACATCTTGTCGGCTCCTGGGTGTATAGAGTATCGTGTTTTGTGTGCCTCATTCATAAGGAATTCACGAAGGTTGTTGTGGTCAGGAATCCATATACGATCTAGATAGTACAGAATACCGTCAGCTTTAGTTTCAATTTTAAGTTCAGCTCCACAGGACAGCTCCTTTCGTACGTCGTCTTCAGTTATTGAAACATGTTGGGCTTCTCGAATTTGATCTTTGATGTCGGTTATGATTTGCGAACATAGAAGACGAATGGAGTTCGCATAACCCTTTCGACTGAGTGCATCGGCCACCACATTTGCCTTGCCAGGGTGATATCGAATTTCACAGTCGTAGTCATTAAGGAGTTCGACCCATCTTCGTTGCCTCATGTTTAACTCCTTTTGGTTGAAGATATGTTGAAGACTCTTGTGGTCAGTGTATATTTCACACTTAGTACCGTAGAGATAATGTCTCCATATCTTAAGAGCGAACACAACGGCTCCAAGTTCTAGGTCGTGGGTGGTGTAGTTCTTCTCATGAGTTTTGAGTTGTCTAGAAGCATAAGCTATCACCTTTCCTCTTTGCATTAGAACACAGCCTAGTCCTTGCCCTGACGCCTCGCAATAAACCACGAAGTCATCACAACCTTCAGGAAGAGTGAGAATTGGTGCATCACAGAGTTTTTGTTTAAGGGTTTGGAAGGCTTCTTCTTGTTTGGGTCCCCATATGAAGGGTTTTCCTTTATGAGTTAAAGCCGTGAGTGGTACAACAATGCGGGAGAAATTTGAAATGAAATGGCGATAATAACCAGCCAAACCAATGAATGATCTTACTTCGGTTGGTGTAAGTGGCGCTTGCCATTCTTGTACTGCTTTGATCTTTGAGGGGTCGACATGTATTCCCTTGTCATTGACGACATGTCCAAGAAATTGTACCTCTTTTAACCAGAATTCGCATTTGGAGAATTTGGCGTAAAGCTTTTCATTCTCTAAGAGTGTAAGGATGAGTCGAAGGTGTCGTTCATGATCAGACTTAGACTTTGAGTAAATGAGGATGTCGTCGATGAAGACTATAACAAAACGATCGAGATAGGGTTTGCAGACTCTGTTCATTAGATCCATGAAGACAGCTGGAGCATTGGTTAAACCAAATGGCATGACCATGAATTCATAATGACCATAACGAGTTCGGAAGGCGGTCTTTGGGACGTCTTCTTCATGTACTCTGAGTTGATGATAACCAGAACGAAGGTCGATTTTTGAAAAACAGCTGGCGCCTTGAAGTTGGTCAAGAAGATCATCGATGCGAGGTAATGGATAGCGATTCTTGATCGTTAACTTGTTGAGTTCTCTGTAGTCGATGCACATGCGAAACGTTCCATCTTTCTTCTTCACAAAAAGAATAGGTGCACCCCAAGGCGAGGAGCTAGGACATAAATACTTTGTCAGTCAGCTCTTGCAATTGACTAGCTAGCTCTTGCATTTCAGAGGGGGCTAACCTATAAGGAGACTTTGCAACTGGTGTAGCACCAGGTGTAAGATCGATGCGAAATTCGACTTCTCTCATGGGAGGAAGTCCTGAAATGTCGTCAGGAAAAACTTGCGGAAAATCTTTTACTACTGGGATGTCTTCAAGTTTCTTCTCCATGGTTCCCTTTTTGACGACATGGGTTAAAAATGCGACATAATTCTTGCGGAGATATTTTCGATCTTGAAGACAGGACATTAATCTGAGCCCTTTCGATGAGATTTCTCCAAAGATTCGTAGAGTCTGACCTTTTGCAAGAGGAATGCGTATAAACTTTTCGCGACATACAACCTCAGCCTGATGTTGGCTGAGCCAGTCCATACCAATTATAATGTCAAAGCTTCCCAACTTCATAGGAATGAGGTCAACTGGAAAGTCGTGATCGTTTAAGGTGAGAGTACAATTTGGTATAATAGAGTTTAATGAGATTGGTTTCCCGTCAGCAACTTCTACTGTTATGGATTCCATGAGCTTATCACGAATTTGGTTTAGGATGGGTTCAAACTCTAAGGACACAAAACTTTTATCCGCGCCAGTATCAAACAACATGGATGCATAACTACCATTGATGAGAAACGTACCGTTCACCACATTGTTGTCCGCTCTAGCTTGATTAGCGTTGATGTTGAAAGCTCTTCCTCTTGCAGGTGGAGGAGCTTGGTTAGCCTGGTTTACTGGATTAGCTTGAGCTTGGGCATGGATAATGTTCACCAAACGTGGACAAGTGATTCTAAAGTGGTTTGGGTCTCCACAATTGTAGCAAGCCCGCATAGGTTGCACCATGGGATAATTGGGTTGGTAGTATGATTGGGCTAAATGTTGGGTAGGTGGTAGTAGTAGGGGTTGTTGGGCTTGACCCATTATTTGATGGTGGATTTGAGTTGAGGGCTGGTGGCGGTTCGTTCGCTGAGGTATGCGACAGGTTTGAACGGTGTGACCTGCGCGACCACAGCCGGTGCAATGTTGGCAGGGATGATCAGGAAAGTGATGGTATTGGCAACGGTTGCATTTTGGTAATGGGCCAGAGTATGGCCTTTTATATGGTGCAGGTGAGGGGGCAACTTGAGTGATGGGTGCAGCAGGGATAGGGTAATTTGTTTGTGTGACAGCGAAGTTTCTGGTGTTACGTTTCCTCTTGTTAGCAAACTTAGAGGAGGAGGTGGAATGGTTTGAAGTTTGGCCCTCAACGGGGGCTTTCTTCTTCTCCTCTTTAAATTTACCGTTGCGAATTTGATTCTCGGTCAGTTCAGTAGCTAGTTCCATAGCAGCTTCAAGTGTTGCTGGAGAAGTGCTTAGAACCGAATCTTGAATTTTCCAGGGAAGACCTCGAATATAATGCTCGATTAAACGGTAAACTGGGGTGAACAGGTTAGGGACCATTTGGTTCAACTCTAAAAACCTCTTGTTGTAGGAAGTATGATCTCCCTCCTTTTGCTTCAACGAGTAAAATTCGTCCTCTAACTTTTTAATCTCCCTTCTAGGACAGAAACGTCTCGTCATGATTTTCCTTAACTCCTCCCATGTTAAGGCCATTGCATCTTCGATTCCTCTCTTACCATTTTCAGTATTCCACCAGGTAAGAGCTACCTCAAATAGTCTCCCGGTTGCGTATCGTACCTTGCGATCCTCGGGACAATCGCAGTTGAGGAAGGTGTTTTCCATTTCCTCAAACCAGTGGAGGAGGGTAGTGACACCTTCGGTCCCTTCAAATTTCGGGGGATCGCAAGACTTGAAATGTTTGTATGAGCACTTTTTGGAGGGAGGGGTGTCGACGTTTTGGTCTTCTTGATGGGGAGGATTGGTGGGATATGCGGCGAGAGCTTGTTGGACTTGAATTACGATGTCAGGAAGCACCGCGGCCATTTGTTTTGCGATTTGGGTGGCCAAGCGCTCGTTTGACCTTCCTAACCTTCTACCCCCACGTTGCTGCCTAGCCGACATCTACAGGAACATTCATAAGAAGATTGTGAGTTTAAGGAGTCTTTTTAGGTGTCATGTGTCTTAAAGAAAATGAAAATAACATAAATATCAATAATGCAACTACATCCATAGGATGTCTTGGGTTTGCTCATGTTGGGCCTCAAATGTCCCCCATACCTTCACCTGTATAGTCATGTGGGGCCCCATGACTATTGGCTTGGTAGGATTCACATTAGTATTGGCGGTTTAACACTCGCATCACCCGAATGAAAACCATGAAATATGTTTACGAGATGTATGGTCGGAATGTGTCCAGGTGTAGACACAATGACAACTCAAAGTGGGGTTAGCTCACACGACGTTTGGTATAGCATGCTTTGGCCTAATAGGTACTTCGTACTCTCATCGTTAGTCCCCAGGTAGGCAAACTGGTCCTTTATTTTGTATTTATACGAATGCCAAGCCTAGACAGGACGTTCCGACGACCGGTACTTGTACCCTTCCAGTTACTACATGCCCGTCATGAGAACTCACTTTGATGTGATTTGAAAATACAAAAATTATTGTAAAAACAATCATGAAAATGATGTGATGTGTGCTCTCATGGATATGATATGTTATGAGAATATGATTCATGATAGGCATTATATAATAATATGTACTTATGAACATGCTTGCATAACATTGAATGTAACATTAAACATAAAACATATAAACATCATGAATTTTGCATGTAACACACAAAAAATCTTAAAAATTTCTAATCAACTATAGTATAGGATCTAAGGGTCTAATAACCTATCCTATATCCCTATAGTCATGGCTCTGATACCAATCTGTCACACCCCGACCCACAGCGGAATAAGAGTCGGGGCATAATTGGGTTATCACCAAAGCTCATGATATTTACTAATATGTTTCATATTTATTTAAGTCAAAATTACATCCTCAATATTCCAAACATGTTCATACAAATACAAAGAAAATAATCAACTAAACAATCCAAGCTCTAAACCAGTTTATTCTTCTAAGCCAATCCTATGTGTTTCTTGCTGCAGCTGGATCACCTGTATCATGTGTAAAAATAGGGGTTTTGGGTCAACATAAGTTGGCGAGTGAACCTTGTTAGATAAACATTTATTATTGATTTCTTATTATCTTTATTCATGGAAAAATTATGCAATAGTCATATGTGAGCAAATGTAAATAATCATACAATAACAATAACAACCACAAACAATAACATATCGACTTGCATGAATATATACATGAATGAAACTGTATATGTTGGCAACGTCACGTTCACGCTCATAATGTAATGGGGAACGGACGGCCTATGATGAATGTCTGTGCGATCAAGGCTCAATCAAACGGAGCCGATCGTATGTTGGCAACGCCCGGTTCACGCTCATAATGTAATGGGGAACAGCTCAACACTCATAATGTAATGGGGAGCGGCGGCCTATGATAATGTATGTACTGAAAATGATAAATTAAATCTAAACAATAACCACACAAACAGTTGATACAAGTTGAATACACGTTTGTTCATGGATATGAATGCACAATGATTTAAATATAATAAATGGTAAGACACATGATACACCCCAAAAACGTGATTAAACGGGGAATTTGTAGAGATTCACTCACATTGGGTGCGTTCGGTTGAAGATGATGAAATGCGCACGAGTTTGGAGGATTGATCGACGAGACTTAACTAACCTAAATAATAACGGGAAATATGGTAAATGAATGGATTTTATTAATAATTTTAATAAGATTTTTATATATATTTTTGTGAGTTTAAGGCTATTTTCTATTTTTAAAAACATTATTTTTAAGTTTTTTAATTGATTTTTAAATTAAATAAATAAATAAAAATATATAAAAAATGTTGACTTTTGCGTTGACCATTGACCGTTGACCGGGACTGTTGACCGTTTGACCGGTTTGCTAAAGTGTAAGTGTGCGCCGGGTAAGGCTCGAACCCGAGACATCCCGTACGCGTGCACGCAGCTCTACCAACTGAGCTACGTGTCTAACCCGAAATAATTCTGTTTTTAATTATATTTATATACTATTTTAGTTTATTCAAAATTCTTTTATTTTTAAAAAGGGTTTTAATCATCAAACCGGAGTGTGCAACAGGTCTCGAACCCGGGACCTGTGGGTTAGTATTGCACACAGTCCACCGCTGGACTGTGTGTCTAACCTGGTTAATATACCGATTTTTATTATACTTAACATCTTCAGTGAGTTAATCCGGTTCAGTTAGAAAAAGAAAACATCTTTATTACGGAGCATACGTGTGTGTCAAGGATCGAACTCGCGGCGTGTGATATATGTGCGCACACAGTCCACCGCTGGACTGTGTGTCTAACCCGAGATAATATCCAATTTATATTAAACTTATAAACAACTAACTTCATCTTCTTCGTTACAATATCACAGACTACGATTACTCTATTGTTTCTTGTTTAATTCGATTGACAAACATTCAAATGACTAAAATGAAATGGCAGAGAAGATTTCGGAAGTAAACATACCGGAGAAACGATCTATCTCAGAATTCCGGCGAAGTCGTCGGCTCTGTTTTTACGAATTTCGTCTGAGCGGACAGATTAACAATTTTGATTAGCTAGATGCAGAATTGAAGCACTGAACAAGAATTACCAGAAGGTTTAAAAGGCTATACCGTTTCACAGCGAGAATTGGGAACTTTCAGAAGTTTTCCGGCGAGAGTTAATTATCCGATATCGTCGTCTAAAACTGATTCTGATTGAAGGGTTTGAGTTAGCAAAAGCTTAACAACTGATAGACGATGAAAGAATCGAGAGACTTACTGATTTGATGGACGACACGGTTTTCCGGTGAAAGTCCGGCGAGTTCAAAAAGCTTTTCCGACGAACTGAAAGTAGAGCGAAAGTGAAATTGAAGGTTCTGCGGATGAGTTTGAGTCGCGAGAGGGGGCTATGGTTGGAGTAATTCAGGAAGTGCAGATTTTCGGTTATCAAAACCGATCACCACATGAATTCAAGTCCATTCAAGACTAAATTGATTGAAGGTGTCGGTGTATCGGTTATTGTCAGAAAACCGCGAACACTCAAACGTTTTTGGACGTTTGGAAACCGATTACGGTTACAGTTGGCGTAAACCGGTTGATTCATGGTTGAACATAAGATTTAATTGATTCCTAGAACTAACAGAAAACATCAAGTGGCGGAGTGGTTATAAGTGTGCGTGTTAAGTCGTTGAGCCTTTCCGGCTGACCCGGGTTCGAGTCCCGGCAGCCTGTTATTCATTTTATTTATTTTATTTTTACTTTTTATCAATTATAGCTTTTATATTCTAGTTTGTTTATTAATTATGCATCGTTCAAAATTAAAATCAACATAAATACGCAACGAAACATTTATAACTTGATATTCGATTACAAACGAAGCGGGTTTGGAAAACCCGTTTTTGACAAATGTTACAGGCACGGCGGGGGTGGGTTGACGAATTGCCTAGCATCTTGTGGGCACACCGTGTCACACCCCGACCCGCAACGGAATAAGAGTCGGGGCATAATTGGGTTATCACCAAAGCTCATGATGTTTACTAATATGTTTCATATTTATTAAATTCAAAATTACATCATCAATATTCCAAACAAGTTCATACAATTACAAAGAAAAGTAACTACATAAACAATCCAAAGTCTAAACCGATTTATTCTTCTAAGCCATCCTATATGTTTCTTGCTGCAACTGGATCACCTGTATCATGTGTAAAAATGGGGGGTTTTGGGTCAACAAAAGTTGGCGAGTGAACCTTGTTAGAAAACATTTATTATTGATTTCTTGTTATAATTAATATGGAAAAATTGTGCAATAATCATATGTGAGCAAACGTAAATATTCATACAATAACATACAATAACAAACCACCTTGCAATAATATATGACATTAATGATAATGTAAATGTTGGCAACGTCACGTTCACGCTCATAGGTAATGGGGAATGGTTCCGCTCATAGGTAATGGGGAACAGACGGCCTATGATGAATGTATGTGCGATCAAGGCTCAATCAAACGGAGCCGATCGTATGTTGGCAACGCCTCGTTCACGCTCATAGGTAATGGGGAACGGCTCAAGCTCATAGGTAATGGGGAGCGGCGGCCTATGATAATATATGTTCTGAAAATGATAAATTTAATCTAAACATTAACCACGCAAACAGTTGATACATAATGAATACACATTTGATCATTGATATAATGGATGCACAAGTGTTTAAATGAAATAAATAATATGACACATGATACACCCCAAAAAGTTATTAAAACGGGGAATTTGTAGAGATTCACTCACATTGGGTGCGTTCGTTTGACGATGTTGAATGCGCACGAGTTTAGAGAGTTGATCGACGAGGATTAACTAACCTAAATAATAACGAAAAGGTACGGTAAATAAGTGGATTTTATTAATAATTTTAATAGGATTTTTAGATATATTTTTGTGAGTTTAAAGTTATTTTCTAACTTTAAAAACATCATTTTTAAGTATTTTTAATTGATTTTTGAATTAAATAAATAAATAAAAATATATAAAAAAAAATGTTGACTTTTTTTGGTTGACCGTTGACCATTGACCATGACTGTTGACTGTTGACCGGTTCGGTCGTGTGTTTGTTTGCGCTGAATGAGGTTCGAACTTATGACCTCCCGTACGTGTGCACGCAGCTCTACCAACTGAGCTATGTGTCTAACCCGAAATATTTCTGTTTTTAATTATATCTATATACTATTTAATTTATTCAAAATTCATTTATTTTAAAAAGGATTTTAATTCTATCGAACCGGTGCGCATAACAGGTCTCGAACCCGGGACATGTTGTTTAACGTTGCACACAGTCCACCGCTGGACTGTGTGTCTAACCTGGTTATAACACTTGTTTTTATTTCTCTTATATACTAACTGGAAGTTTCCGTATTTGGGTTTTATAAAAAGTCTGAATATTGTGACGAATCGGAACAAGGACAGACTCGAACCCGGGACTCTATGATTCAAATGCACACAGTCCACCGCTGGAATGTGTGTCTAACCCGAGATATAACCCGATTTATATTAAGTATATACACAGTCTAAACTTCATCTTCTTCATTAACAACACAGACCACGATTTAATCTACTGTTCTTGTTTAATTCGGTTGACGGACATATGACTGATTAAAATGAAATGGATAGGGAAGGTTTTGGGAATGATAGTACCGGAATGATGACTTTTCTCAGAACTCCGGCAAAGTCGTCGGCTCTGTTTTACGAACTCCGTCTGAGCGGACCAATTAACAGTTTTGATTAACTAATTGTGGAATTAAATGACTAAACAAGAGTTATCAGAGAGTTTAGATGCTCATACCGATTCACAGCGTGATTTAGAAATTCTCAGAAGTTTTCCGGCGATTGCAGATTATCCGGTATCGTCGTCTGGGACCGATTCTGATTGAAGGGTTTGAGTTAGTAACAGTCTAACAACAGATAGAAGAGGAAGAATTGAGAAATTTACCGTTTTGATGAAAGACACGGTTTTCTGGCGAAAGTCCGGCGAGTTCAGAAAGCGTTTCCGACGAACAGAAAATAGAGCGAAAGTGAAATTGGAGGTTCTGTGAGTTTTTTTGATTCGCGAGATGATGATATTGCCGGTGTAAATCAGGAAGTAAATGATTTCGGTTATTAAACCCGAAAATCATATGAATTCAAGTTCATTAAAGGCTGAATTGATTGAGATCGTGCGTCGTAATGTTTTCATCGGTTATTATCAGTAACAACGATCACTCAATCGTCTGGAATGTTGAAAGCCGATGAACGGTTTCAGTTTGGCGCAAAACAGATGATTTCACAGATGAAGTTATGTTTTATTTGTTTCCTAGATTACACAAAGACATCAGGTGGCGGAGTGGTTAAGTGTTTGATGTTAAGGTCTTCCGGCTGACCCGGGTTCGAAACCCGGCAGCCCCTTTTTATTTTTAATTGCTTTATTTTTATTTTCTAACAATTTTAATTTCCATATTCTAAAATGTTTATTAGTTATGTATTGTTTAAACTTAAAATAAGCATTAAATGAGCAACAAAAATTTGAAACTGATTATTCGATTAATAAACGAAGCGGGTTTGGAAAACCCGTTTTTCGACGGATGTTACACACCGAACTATGCCCAAGACTAGTACTGGAGAAACTCCTTTTAGCCTTGTGTACGGAACAGAAGTTGTGATTCCTGCCGAAATTGGGTTACCATCTCCAAGAATGCTAGCTTTCGAAAAACAAGATAACGAAGAACAACGGCGCATCGACCTAGACTTATGGGAAGAAAGATGAGAAAATGCAGCAATTCGCGAAGCTAAATACAAGTCCCAGCTTGAAAAGTATTACAACAAAAGGGTGCGCATCTGTTCCTTTTTGCCTGGTGACTTTGTTCTTCGCGATAATGAAGCGTCGAATGCTGAAAAACCGGGGAAGTTAGCCCCGCGATGGGAAGGTTCGTACGTGATAAATGAAGTATTGGGAAAAGGCGCGTACACTCTGAAACGTATGGACGGATCCAGCGTTCCTAGAACCTGGAACGCCCAACAACTACGCCGATGTTATATGTAATCTCAGTCCTTTTTGCATAACGAGACTGCTTACTTTATTTTGTTATGTAACCTTAGTGGCAGCCATAGCCTTGCGCTTTGTCAGTATGAATAAAATACTTTGCCACTATTTACAGTCTTATATATGTTCATTTACAAATGCATGCAATTCCTTTGGATAAACAAAAAACACAAACTCATGAGCCACAAGCTACTTTAATACTTACGCTCACACATGAGAAGAAATTGTTCATTTGTCTATCCTACACAAGTAATTGGTTCCATGCAAACATTGTAAACTGAAATATATTATATTCCCAATACTTGCGCAGAAGCGCAACGTTACAAGTTATCATATAGTAAAAAATTACAAATTTCCTATTCTATGGACTTGGTTCCCGCTTGCTTCTCTGCTGAACAAAAGATCTCCTTTAGCTTATCAACAAAGTCGTCTTATTGCAGCGCAGCGTCCACAAGGTCCATAATCGGAATCTGCAATTGATCATATTTTTCTTTGGCAGCAGAATAAATGGCGGCAGTATTTAGCCCATGCGTGGCAGCACGACTGGTATCCCATTCGGTCTTCAGCGCATGGGCCACGTGCAAAGTGCATTCTCTATAGCCCTCGGCATGACCGTCATTGCGCACCGCCATCATCAATTCTGCCACTCTCTCATCCAACTCCGTAGAGTTAAGGATGGCATTTGCGATCTGTACAAAAATACAATCAGTATATGATACGGCAATCAAACCAGACATGTATAAAGAAAAGTGAATATTACCTCCACAATCCCGTACTCCAGCAACCAGGTAAACTGAAATAATGCTTAACGGTACACCATGACGGTTTACGATCTCGCTGATGTAGATACGAGCTAACTTCTCGTTCTTGAAATATTCGCGGATCGGAATGAAGTGAGCTGATTTTGTAAGACGATCAATGATTACCTATATAGTGTCATACCCACCAGAAGTGCGAGGTAACCCGGTAATGAAGTCCATGGTTATGTTTTCCCACTTCCATACAGGTATTTCAGGTTGGACCAGAAGTCCTGTGGGTTTTTGATGTTCAGCTTTTACTTTGGAACATGTAAGGCACTTGGAAACAAAAACAGCAATATCCTTTTTCATTCCAGGCCACCAGTAGGTGTATCAAAGGTCTTGATACATCTGGTCAGCTCCTGGGTGTATAGAGTATCGTGTTTTGTGCGCCTCATTCATATGTAATTCACGAAGGTTGTTGTGGTCAGGAATCCATATGTGATCTAGATAGTACAGAATACCGTCGGATTTAGTTTCAATTCTAAGTTCAGCTCCACAAGACAGCTCCTTTCGTACGTCGTTTTCCGTTACGGAAACATGTTGGGCTTCTCGGATTTGATCTTTGATATCTGTTATGATTTGCGAACATAGAAGACGAATGGAGTTCGCATAACCCTTTCGACTGAGTGCATCGGCCACCACGTTTGCCTTGCCAGGATGATACCGAATTTCACAGTCGTAGTCATTAAGAAGTTCGACCCATCTTCGTTGCCTCATGTTTAACTCCTTTTGGTTGAAGATATGTTGAAGACTCTTGTGGTCAGTGTATATTTCACACTTAGTACCGTAGAGGTAATGTCTCCATATCTTAAGAGCAAACACAACGGCTCCAAGTTCTAGGTCGTGGGTGGTGTAGTTCTTCTCATGAGTTTTGAGTTGTCTAGAAGCATAAGCTATCACCTTTCCTCTTTGCATTAGAACACAGCCTAGTCCTTGCCCTGACGCGTCGCGATAAACCACGAAGTCATCACAACCTTCAGGAAGAGTGAGGATAGGTGCGTCACAGAGTTTTTGTTTAAGGGTTTGGAAGGCTTCTTCTTGTTTGGGTCCCCATATGAAGGGATTTCCCTTATGTGTTAAAGCCGTGAGTGGTACAGCGATGCTGGAGAAATTTGCAATGAAACGGCGATAATAACCAACCAAACCAAGGAATGATCTTACTTCGGTTGGTGTACGTGGCGCTTGCCATTCTTGTACTGCTTTGATCTTTGAGGGGTCGGCATGTATTCCCTTGTCATTGACGACATATCCAAGGAATTGTACCTCTTTTAACCAGAATTCGCATTTGGAGAATTTGGTGTAGAGCTTTTCATTCCCTAAGAGTGTAAGGATGAGTCGAAGGTGTCGTTCATGATCAGACTTAGACTTTGAGTATATGAGGATGTCGTCGATGAAGACTATAACAAAGCGATCGAGATGGGGTTTGCAGACTCTGTTCATTAGATCCATGAAGACAGCTGGAGCGTTGGTTAGACCAAATGGCAAGACTATGAATTCATAATGACCATAACGAGTTCGGAAGGCGGTCTTTGAGACGTCTTCTTCATGTACTCTGAGTTGATGATAACCAGAACGAAGGTCGATTTTGAAAAAACAGCTGGCGCCTTGAAGTTGGTCAAGAAGATCATCGATGCGAGGTAATGGGTAGCGGTTCTTGACCGTTAACTTGTTGAGTTCTCTGTAGTCGATACACATGCCAAACGTTCCATCTTTCTTCTTCACAAAGAGGACAGGTGCACCCCAAGGCGATGAGCTAGGACGTATGAATCCTTTGTCAGTCAACTCTTTCAATTGACTGGCTAGCTCTTGCATTTCGGATGGGGCTAACCTATAAGGAGATTTTGCAACTGGTGTAGCTCCAGGTATAAGATCAATGCGGAATTCGACTTCTCTCACGGGAGGAAGTCCTGAAATGTCGTCAGGAAAAACTTGCGGAAAATCTTTTACTACTAGGATGTCTTCGAGTTTCTTCTCCTTGATTCCCTTTTTGACGACATGAGTTAGAAATGCGACATAATTCTTGCGGAGATATTTTCTGGCTTGAAGACAGGACATTAATTTGAGCCCTTTCGAAGGGGTTTCTCCAAAGATTCGTAGGGTCTGACCGTTTGCGAGAGGAATGAGAATGAACTTTTCGCGGCATACCACTTCAGCCTGATGTGGGCTGAGCCAGTCCACACCGATTATAATGTCGAAACTTCCCAACTTCATAGGAATGAGATCAACTGGCAAATCGTGATCGTTTAGAGTGAGGGTACAGTTTCGTATAATAGAGTTCAATGAGACCGGTTTTCCGTCAGCAACTTCCACCGTTATGGATTCCATGAGTTTATCACGAGTTTGGTTGAGGATGGGTTCAAATTCTAAGGACACAAAACTCTTATCCGCGCCAGTACCAAATAACATGGATGCATAACTACCATTGATGAGAAACGTACCATTAACCACATTGTTGTTAGCCCTAGCTTGATTGGCGTTGATGTTAAAAGCTCTTCCTCTTGCAGGTGGAGGAGCTTGGTTAGCCTGGTTTACTGGATTAGCTTGAGCTTGGACATGGATGATATTCACCAGACGTGGACAGGTGTTCCTGAAATGGTTCGGGTCTCCACAGTTGTAACAAGCCCGCATAGGTTGCACCATGGGATAGTTGGGTTGGTAGTAGGATTGGGCTACATGTTGGGCAGGTGGTAGGAGTAAAGGTTGTTGGGCTTGACCCACTATCTGATGGTGGGTTTGGGTTGAGGGCTGATGGCGGTTCGTTCGCTGAAGTACACGACAAGTTTGAATTGTGTGACCTGTGCGGCCACAGCCGGTGCAATGTTGGCAGGGATTGTCACACCCCGACCCGCAGCGGAATAAGAGTCGGGGCATAATTGGGTTATCACCAAAGCTCATGACATTTACTAATATGTTTCATATTTAATAAAGTCAAAGTTACATTTCCAAATATCCAAACATGTTCATACAATACAAAGGAAATAAACCAAACATAACAATCCCAACTCTAAATCATTTTATTCTTCTAGTCCAATCCTATGTGTTCCTAGCTGCTGCTGGTTCACCTGTATCATGTGTAAAAATGGGGGTTTTTGGGTCAACATAAGTTGGCGAGTGAACCTTATTAGATAAACATTTATAAATGAATTGTTTGTTAGTTTATCAATGAAAAATTGTGCATAATCATAAATGAGCAAATGTAAATAATCAAGCAGTGGCAAAATAGCAATCACAACTATAACATACAATAACATATGACAGCATACATGAACATACCAACATCATACGATAAATAACATAAATGAAACTGTGCGATCAAGGCTCAATCAAACGGAGCCGATCGTATTGCATGTACTGAAAATGAAAATGTCTGTGCGATCAAGGCTCAATCAAACGGAGCCGATCGTATGTGGGCACGCCAGGTTCAACCTCATAATGAAATGGGGAACATGCTCAACGCTCATAATGTAATGGGGAGCGGCGGCCTATGAAATTGCATGTACTGAAAATAATAAATTTCATCCAACAATACCTACACAACAGAAACAAACTGAATACACAAGTTCATGATATGATGTATGCACAATGGTTTAAGTATAATATATATATCAAGACACATGATACACCCCAAAACGTGATTAAAACGGGGAATTTGTAAAGATTCACTCACATTGGGTGCGTTGGATTGGAGATGGTGAGATGCGCACGAATTAGATGAGCGGAACAACGAGAAATACTAACCTAAATAATAACGGAAAAATATATTAAATGAGTGGATTTTATTAAGGATTTTAATGAAATTTTTAGATATATTTTTGTGAGTTTAAGGCTATTTTCTATCTTTAAAAATGTTATTTTCAAGTATTTTTAGTTGATTTTTAAATTAAATTAAATATAATAATAATAATAAAAAAAAATTGTTTATTTTGCGTTGACCGTTGACTTGTTGACCGGTTCGGTCAGCGAAATAGTTTGCGCCGGGTGAGGCTCGAACCCGAGACCTCCCGTACACGTGCACGCAGCTCTACCAACTGAGCTACGTGTCTAACCCGAAATAATCTTGTTTTTAATTATATTTATATACTAATTCGGTTTAACCCAAAATTCTTTTAATTTCAAAAACATTTTAATTCAACGAACCGGTGCCAGTGACGGGTTTCGAACTCGTGACGTGCTATTCAGTGCTGCACACAGTCCACCGCTGGACTGTGTGTCTAACCTGATTAATATCTCGGTTTTTATTATACTTAACAACTAACGGAGTTAACCCGGTTTAGTTTCAAACAAAAAGGCATTTTATTACATAAGGAATGCGTGTATCAGGGATCGAACTCGGGACATGCGTATATGTTTTGCACACAGTCCACCGCTGGACTGTGTGTCTAACCCGTTCATATTACTGATTTTAATTAAACTTATAACTTAACTAACTTCGTCTTCTACATTCAGATTACAGTCAACTGATTCACTAACCCGTTCCTTGTTTTTACGATTAACAAACATTCTTAAAGCTTAAATGAAATGGCAGAGACGGTAATTAGAGGTGAACATACCGATGAACGGTTTATTTCAGATTTCCGGTCAATGTGTCGGTCCCTGTTTTTATGCTCTTCAACTGAACAAGACAATTAACTGCTTTTATTAGCTAATCATGAAATTGAAGTGATCAGCATATGTTAACAGAGGGTTTGAATGCCCTTACCGATTCTCATATGAATATAGAGATTTCAGAATTTTTCCGGCGAACTGAAATTAGCTGAATACAGTGCCTGAATTCGATTTCAATTGAAAGGTTTAAGTTAGAAATAGCCTAACAATTGTTGAACTACAATGTTTATTGAAAGATTTACCGTTTGAGGATGAATAAGGTTTTCCGGCGAATATTGCAGAAAATTCCGGCGAGTTGATTTAAGCGTTCTGACGAACTGAAAGTGTGACGAAAGTGAAATGGAATGTTGGTATGATGTTTCTGAGTCGCAAGAGGGGTCTGTAGTTGAAGTAATCTGGACTTGATTATTTTTCGGTTATAAAAACCGATAATGATGAGACTTGATGTTCAATCAATTCCGACTTGATTAAAAATCGTCGGTGCATCGGTTATAAACTGAATGTGCGAGTAATCAAGCGATTTGACGATTGATTTGCCGATTTCCGTTTCTCAGTTGGCGCAACCGGTTTAACCGAGTTTGTGTATAAATCTCATTTGTTTCCTAGAGATAACAGAAAACACAAAGTGGCGGAGTGGTGATGTGAGTATGTATTAAGTCGTTGGAGTTGTAAACCGGCTGACCCGGGTTCGAGTCCCGGCAGCAGCATTTCTTTTTTATTTATTTTGTTTTAACTTTTTATCAAATATAATTTTTATAGTTTAGTTTATTTATTAATTATGTATCATTTTAAATCAAAATACTCATAAATATTCAACGTGACTTTTATAACTTGATATTCGATTACAAAACGGAGCGGGTTTTGGAAACCCGTTTTTGACAAATGTTACAGTATCCCCTACTTTTAGGAATTTCGTCCCGAAATTTAAGTAGTTGAAGTAGTAGGAAAAAGATGCGGGCATTTTTCACGCATTTAGTCTTCACGTTCCCAAGTAAACTCAGGTCCCCGTTTCGACTCCCAGCGTACCCTAACAATTGGAATGCGACTTCGTCGCAGACGTTTTTTCCCCAAAGTCCATGATCTCTACAGGTCTTTCAATAACAATTGGAGGTTCCGTGAGTTTTTTTGAGTCGCGAGATGATGATATTGCCGGCGTAAATCAGGAAGTAAATGATTTCGGTTATTAAACCCGAAAATCATATGAATTCAAGTTCAGTAAAGGCTGAATTGATTGAGATCGTGCGTCGTAATGTTTTCATCGGTTATTATCAGTAACAACGATCACTCAATCGTCTGGAATGTTGAAAGCCGATGAACGGTTTCAGTTTGGCGCAAAACAGATGATTTCACAGATGAACTTATGTTTTATTTGTTTCCTAGATTACACAAAGACATCAGGTGGCGGAGTGGTTAAGTGTTGGATGTTAAGGTCTTCCGGCTGACCCGGGTTCGAAACCCGGCAGCCCCTTTTTATTTTTAATTGCTTTATTTTTATTTTCTAACAATTTTAATTTCCATATTCTAAAATGTTTATTAGTTATGTATTGTTTAAACTTAAAATAAGCATTAAATGAGCAACAAAAATTTGAAACTGATTATTCGATTAATAAACGAAGCGGGTTTGGAAAACCCGTTTTTCGACGGATGTTACACACCGAACTATGCCCAAGACTAGTACTGGAGAAACTCCTTTTAGCCTTGTGTACGGAACAGAAGTTGTGATTCCTGCCGAAATTGGGTTACCATCTCCAAGAATGCTAGCTTTCGAAAAACAAGATAACGAAGAACAACGGCGCATCGACCTAGACTTATGGGAAGAAAGATGAGAAAATGCAGCAATTCGCGAAGCTAAATACAAGTCCCAGCTTGAAAAGTATTACAACAAAAGGGTGCGCATCTGTTCCTTTTTGCCTGGTGACTTTGTTCTTCGCGATAATGAAGCGTCGAATGCTGAAAAACCGGGGAAGTTAGCCCCGCGATGGGAAGGTTCGTACGTGATAAATGAAGTATTGGGAAAAGGCGCGTACACTCTGAAACGTATGGACGGATCCAGCGTTCCTAGAACCTGGAACGCCCAACAACTACGCCGATGTTATATGTAATCTCAGTCCTTTTTGCATAACGAGACTGCTTACTTTATTTTGTTATGTAACCTTAGTGGCAGCCATAGCCTTGCGCTTTGTCAGTATGAATAAAATACTTTGCCACTATTTACAGTCTTATATATGTTCATTTACAAATGCATGCAATTCCTTTGGATAAACAAAAAACACAAACTCATGAGCCACAAGCTACTTTAATACTTACGCTCACACATGAGAAGAAATTGTTCATTTGTCTATCCTACACAAGTAATTGGTTCCATGCAAACATTGTAAACTGAAATATATTATATTCCCAATACTTGCGCAGAAGCGCAACGTTACAAGTTATCATATAGTAAAAAATTACAAATTTCCTATTCTATGGACTTGGTTCCCGCTTGCTTCTCTGCTGAACAAAAGATCTCCTTTAGCTTATCAACAAAGTCGTCTTATTGCAGCGCAGCGTCCACAAGGTCCATAATCGGAATCTGCAATTGATCATATTTTTCTTTGGCAGCAGAATAAATGGCGGCAGTATTTAGCCCATGCGTGGCAGCACGACTGGTATCCCATTCGGTCTTCAGCGCATGGGCCACGTGCAAAGTGCATTCTCTATAGCCCTCGGCATGACCGTCATTGCGCACCGCCATCATCAATTCTGCCACTCTCTCATCCAACTCCGTAGAGTTAAGGATGGCATTTGCGATCTGTACAAAAATACAATCAGTATATGATACGGCAATCAAACCAGACATGTATAAAGAAAAGTGAATATTACCTCCACAATCCCGTACTCCAGCAACTAGGTAAACCGTACCTTTTCGTTATTATTTAGGTTAGTTATTCCTCGTCGATCAACCCTCTAAACTCGTGTGCATTCAACATCATCAAACGAACGCACCCAATGTGAGTGAATCTCTACAAATTCCCCGTTTTAATCACTTTTTTGGGTGTATCATGTGTCTTATTATTTATTACATTTAAACACTTGTGCATCCATAATATCCATGATCAAATGTGTATTCAATATGTATCAACTGTTTGTGTGGTTAACGTTTAGATTAAATTAATCATTTTCAGTACATACATCATCATAGGCCGCCGTTCCCCATTACCTATGAGCGTGAACCGTTCCCCATTACCTATGAGCGTGAACGAGGCGTTGCCAACATACGATCGGCTCCGTTTGATTGAGCCTTGATCGCACATACATCATCATAGGTCGTCCATTCCCCATTACTTATGAGCGTGAACGTGACGTTGCCAACATATACATTATCATTCATGTCATATACTCATGCAAGGTGGTTTGTTATTGTTATTGTTATTGTTATTGTATGTTTATTTACGTTTGCTCACATATGATATATTGCACAATTTTTCCATATTAAATATAACAAGAAATCAATAATAAATGTTTTCTAACAAGGTTCACTCGCCAACTTTTGTTGACCCAAAAACCCCCATTTTTACACATGATACAGGTGATCCAGTTGCAGCAAGAAACATATAGGACGACTTAGAAGAATAAATCGGTTTAGGTTTTGGATTGTTTATTTAGTTACTTTTTCCTTGTAATTGTATGAACTTGTTTGGAATATTGAAGATGTAATTTTGAATTTAATAAATATGAAACATATTAGTAAACATCATGAGCTTTGGTGATAACCCAATTATGCCCCGACTCTTATTCCGCTGCGGGTCGGGGTGTGAAAGATTGGTATCAGAGCTATGACTATAGGGATATAGGATAGGTTATTAGACCCTTAGAGCCTATACTATAGTTGATTAGAATTTTTAAATTGTTTGTGTGTTACATGCAAAATTCATGATGTTTATATGCTTTATGTTTATTGTTACATTCAATGTTATGCAAGCATGTTCATAAGTACATATTATTATACAATGCCTATCATGAATCATATTCTCATAACATATCATATCCATGAGAGCACACACCACACAATTTCCATGACTTTTGCAACGATTTTTGTATTTTCAAATCACATCAAAGTGAGTTCTCATGACGGGCATGTAGTAACTGGAAGGGTACAAGTACCGGTAGTCGGAACGTCCTGTCTAGGCTTGGCATTCGTATAAATCCAAAATAATGGACCAGTTTGCCTACCTGGGACTAACGATGAGAGTAAGAAGGACCTATTAGGCCAAAGCATGCTATACCAAACGTCGTCTGAGCTAACCCCACTTTGAGTTGTCATTGTGTCTACACCTGGACACCCTCCGACCATACATCTCGTAAACATATTTCATGGTTTTCATTCGGGCGACGCGAGTGTTAAACCGCCAATACCAATGTGAATCCTACTAAGCCAATAGTCATGGGGGCCCACATGACTATACAGGCGATGGTATGGGGGACATTGGAGGCCCAAACATGAGCAAACCCAAGACATCCGATGGATGTAGTTGCATTATTGATATTTATGTTATTTTTATTTTTTTTTAAGACACATGACACCTAAAAAGACTCCTTAAACTCACAATCTTCTTATGTATGTTCCTGTAGATGTCGGCTAGGCAGCAACGTGGGGGTAGAAGGTTAGGAAGGTCAAACGAACGCTTGGCCACCCAAATCGCAAAACAAATGGCCGCGGTGCTTCCTGACATCGTAATTCAAGTCCAACAAGCTCTCGCCACCAATCCCATCAATCCTCCCCATCAAGAAGACCAGAACGCCGACAACCCTCCCTCCAAAAAGTGCTCTTACAAAAACTTCAAGTCTTGCGATCCCCCGAAATTTGAAGGGACCGAAGGTGTCACTGCTCTCCTCCACTGGTTTGAGGAAATGGAAAACACCTTCCTCAATTGCGATTGTCCCGAGGATCGCAAGGTACGTTACACAACCGGGAGACTATTTGGAGTAGCTCTTACCTGGTGGAATACAGAAAAAGGTAAGAGGGAATCGAAGATGCAATGGCCTTAACATGGGAGGAGTTAAGGAAAATCATGACGAGACGCTTCTGTCCAAGAAGCGAGATCAAAAAGTTAGAGGATGAATTTTACTCGTTGAAGCAAAAGGAGGGAGATCATACTTCCTACAACAAAAGGTTTCTAGAGTTGAACCAAATGATTCCCAACCTGTTCACCCCAGTATACCGCTTAGTCGAACACTATATTCGAGGCCTCCCCTCGAAAATTCAAGACTCAGTTCTAAGCACTTCGCCTACAACACTTGAAGCTGCTATGGAACTAGCTACCGAGCTTACCGAGAATCGTATTCGTAACGGCAAATTTAAGGACGAGAAAAAGAAAGCCCCCGTTGAGGGCCAAACTTCAAACCATTCCACCTCCTCCTCAAAGTTCGCTAATAAGAGGAAACGAAACACCAGAAACTTCGCTGTCACACAAACAAATTTCCCTATCCCTGCTGCACCCATCACTCAAGTTGCCCCCTCACCTGCACCATATAAAAAGCCATACTCCGGACCATACCCAAAATGCAACCGTTGCCAATACCATCACTTTCCTGATCATCCCTGCCAACATTGCACCGGTTGTGGCCGCGCATGTCACACCATTCAAACCTGTCGCGTACTTCAGCGAACGAACCGCCATCAGCCCTCAACCCAAACCCACCATCAGATAGTGGGTCAAGCCCAACAACCTTTACTTCTACCAGCTGCCCAACATGTAGCCCAATCCTACTACCAACCCAACTATCCCATGGTGCAACCTATGCGGGCTTGTTACAACTGTGGAGACCCGAACCAATTCAGGAACACCTGTCCACGCTTGGTGAACATTATCCATGCCCAAGCTCAAGCTAATCCAGTAAACCAGGCTAACCAAGCTCCTCCACCTGCAAGAGGAAGAGCTTTCAACATCAACGCTAATCAAGCTAGAGCGGACAACAATGTGGTGAACGGTACGTTTCTCATCAATGGTAGTTATGCATCCGTGTTATTTGATACTGGCGCGGATAAGAGTTTTGTGTCCTTAGAATTTGAACCCATCCTCAACCAAACTCGAGATAAACTCATGGAATCCATAACGGTAGAAGTTGCTGACGGAAAACCGGTCTCATTAAACTCTATTATACGCAATTGTACTCTCACCCTAAACGATCACGATTTTCCAGTTGACCTCATACCTATGAAGTTGGGAAGTTTCGACATTATAATTGGTATGGACTGGCTCAGCCAACATCATGCTGAAGTTGTATGCCGCGAAAAGTTTATTCGCATTCCTCTTATAAACGGTCAGACTCTACGAATCTTTGGAGAAACCCCTTCGAAAGGACTCAAATTAATGTCCTGTCTTCAAGCCCGAAAATATCTCCGTAGGAATTATGTCGCATTCCTAACTCATGTCGTCAAAAAGGGAATCAAGGAGAAGAAACTCGAAGACATCCCAGTAGTAAAAGATTTTCCGCAAGTTTTTCCTGACGACATTTCAGGACTTCCTCCCGTGAGAGAAGTCGAATTTCGCATTGATCTTATACCTGGAGCTACACCAGTTGCAAAATCTCCTTATAGGTTAGCCCCATCCGAAATGCAAGAGCTAGCCAGTCAATTGCAAGAGCTGACTGACAAAGGATTCATACGTCCTAGCTCATCGCCTTGGGGTGCACCTGTCCTTTTTGTGAAGAAGAAAGATGAAACGTTTCGCATGTGTATCGACTACAGAGAACTCAACAAGTTAACGGTTAAGAACCGCTACCCATTACCTCGCATCGATGATCTTCTTGACCAACTTCAAGGCGCCAGCTGTTTTTCAAAAATCGACCTTCGTTCTGGTTATCATCAACTCAGAGTACATGAAGAAGACGTCCCGAAGACAGCCTTCCGAACTCGTTATGGTCATTATGAATTCATTGTCATGCTATTTGGTCTAACCAACGCTCCAGCTGTCTTCATGGATCTAATGAACAGAGTCTACAAACCCTATCTCGATCGCTTTGTTATAGTCTTCATCGACGACATCCTCATTTACTCAAATTCTAAGTCTGGTCATGAACGACACCTTCGACTCATCCTTACACTCTTAGGGAATGAAAAGCTCTACGCCAAATTCTGCAAATGCGAATTCTGGTTAAAAGAGGTACAATTCCTTGGACATGTCGTCAATGACAAGGGAATACATGTCGACCCCTCAAAGATAAAGCAGTACAAGAATGGCAAGCGCCACGTACACCAACCGAAGTAAGATCATTCCTTGGTTTGGCTGGTTATTATCGCCGTTTCATTGCAAATTTCTCCCGCATCGCTGTACCACTCACGACTTTAACACATAAAGGAAAACCCTTCATATAGGGACCCAAACAAGAAGAAGCCTTCCAAACCCTTAAACAAAAACTCTGTGACGCACCTATCCTCACACTTCCTGAAGGTTGTGATGACTTCGTGGTTTATTGCGCACGTCAGGGCAAGGACTAGGCTGTGTACTGATGCAAAGAGGAAAGGTGATAGCTTATGCTTCTAGACAACTCAAAACTCATGAGAAGAACCCACGACCTAGAACTGGGAGCCGTTGTGTTCGCTCTTAAGATATGGAGACATTACCTCTACGGTACCAAGTGTGAAATATACACTGACCACAAGAGCCTCCAACATATCTTCAACCAAAAGGAGTTAAACATGAGACAACGGAGATGGGTCGAACTTCTTAATGACTACGACTGTGAAATTCGGAATCATCCTGGCAAGGCAAATGTGGTGGCCGATGCACTCAGTCGAAAGGGTTATGTGAACTCCATTCGTCTTCTATGTTCACAAATCATAACAGACATCAAAGATCAAATCCGAGAAGCCTAACATGTTTCAGTAACGGAAAACGACGTACGTAAGGAGCTGTCTTGTGGAACTGAACTTAAAATCGAAACTAAATCCGACGGTATTCTGTACTATCTAGATCGCATATGGATTCCCGATCACAATAACCTTCGTGATTTCCTTATGAATGAGGCGCACAAAACACGGTACTTTGTACACCCAGGAGCCGACAAGATGTATCAAGACCTTCGATACACCTACTGGTGGCCTGGCATGAAGAAGGATATCGCTGTTTTTGTTTCCAAGTGCCTTACATGTTCCAAAGTTAAAGCTGAACATCAAAGACCCTCAGGACTTCTAGTCCAACCTGTGTGGAAGTGGGAAAACATAACCATGGACTTCTTTACCGGGTTACCTCGCACCTCCAGTGGGTATGACACTATATGGGTAATCATTGATCGTCTTACAAAATCAGCTCATTTCATCCCGATTCGCGAGGACTTCAAGAACGAGAAGTTAGCTCGTATCTACATCAGTGAGATCGTAAGCCGTCATGGTGTACCGTTAAGCATTATTTCAGATCGTGATGGTCGTTTCACTTCACGAACATGGCAAGCCGTACAAGCCGCTTTGGGTACACGATTAGACCTCAGTACCGCTTATCACCCTCAAACTGATGGACAATCTGAACGCACCATCCAAACGCTTGAAGACATGCTTCGAGCATGTGTCATAGACTTCAAGGGAAATTGGGACGCTCATCTACCATTAGTTGAATTTTCGTACAACAACAGCTACCATTCAAGTATCGGCATGGCACCTTTCGAAGCTTTATATGGTCGTAAGTGCCGATCTCCAGTATGTTGGCACGAAATTAATGAAGCTCAAATCACCGGTCCAGAACTAATTCAAGAAATAACAGACAAGATCCATCAAATTCGAAACAATCTTCTAGCGGCACAAAGTCATCAAAAGAGTTATGCAGACAAACGACGAAAGCCTTTGGAGTTTAACATTGGTGGTCATGTACTTTTAAAAGTATCTTCGTGGAAGGGAGTAGTTCGTTTTGGCCAGAAGGGCAAGCTAGCACCACGCTACGTAGGACCTTTCAAGATACTCGAAAGAGTAGGACCTGTAGCATACAAGCTTAACCTACCAGAAGAACTCAACAGAATTCACCCTACGTTCCACGTATCAAACTAAAAGAAGTGCCTCGCCGATGAAAACCTCCATATTCCCTTAGAAGATATGCAGATTGATGAATCTATGCACTTCATTGAAAGACCAGTAGAGATCATGGACTTTGGAGAAAAACGTTTAAGACGGAGTCGTATTCCAATTGTTAGGGTACGCTGGGAGTCGAAACGAGTACCTGAGTTTACTTGGGAACGTGAAGACTCAATGCGCGAAAAATACCCGCATCTTTTTCCTGTTAGCACTACTACTTAAATTTCGGGACGAAATTTCTAAAAGTAGGGGATACTGTAACATCCGTCGAAAAACGGGTTTTCAAAACCCGCTTCGTTTATTAATCGAATAATCAGTTTCAAATTTCCGTTGCTCATTTAATGCTTATTTTAATTTTAAACAATATATAACTAATAAACATTTTAGAATATGAAAATTAAAATTGTTAGAAAATAAAAATAAAGCAATTAAAAAAGAAATCAGGCTGCCGGGTTTCGAACCCGGGTCAGCCGGAAAATTTAATCAGCAAACACTTAACCACTCCGCCACTTGATTCGTTTGTGTAAACAAGGAAACAAATAATACTTAACTCTACCTGTGAAATCATCTGTTTGCGCCAAAACTGAAACCGTTCATCGGCTTTCAACGGTTCAGACTGTTGAGTGTTTCGCCATTACTGATTATAACCGATAAACCCACGTTCTTAATCAATTCAGTCTTTGTTGAACTTGATTCATATGATTTTCGGGTTTAATAACCGAAATCATTTACTTCCTGATTTTCACCGGTAATATCATTATCTCGCAACTCAAAAACACTCACAGGCCCTCCAATTTCAATTGCGCTCTATTTTCTGTTCGTCGGAAACGCTTTCTGATATCACCGGACTTTCGCCGAAAAACCGTGTCATTCATCAAAACGGTAAATTTCTCAATTCTTTCATCTTCTATCTATTGTTAGACTTTTACTAACTCAAACCCTTCAATCAGAATCGGTTCCAGGCGACGATACCGGATAATCTGCAACCGCCGGAAAATTTCTGAAAATTCCGAAATCACGCTGTGAATCGGTATGAGCATCTAAACTCTCTGATAACTCTTGTTTAGTCATTCAATTTCACAATTAGTTAATCAAAACTGTTAATTGGTCCGCTCAGACGGAGTTCATAAAACAGAGCCGACGACTTTGCCGGAGTTCTGAGGAAAATCATCTTTCCGGTACATTCATTCCCAAAACCTTCTCTATCCATTTCATTTTAATCAATTATATGTCCGTCAATCGAATTAAACAAGAACAGTAGAATAATCGTTGTCTGTGTTTTTGAACGAAGAAGACGAAGTCAGAAAATAAGTATAAGTATAATTAAAATCACATAATAAAACGGGTTAGACACACAGTCCAGCGGTGGACTGTGTGCGCAAACAAAACAAACTTCTCGAGTTCGATCCCTGACACAACCTAATAAAAATCAGTATATTAACCAGGTTAGACACACAGTCCAGCGGTGGACTGTGTGCAACGTTAAACAACAGGTCCCGGGTTCGAGACCTGTTATGCACACCGATTCGATATAATTAAAATCCTTTTTAAAATAAATGAATTTTGAATAAATTAAATAGTATAAATATAATTAAAAACAGAAATATTTCGGGTTAGACACGTAGCTCAGTTGGTAGAGCTGCATGCACGCGTACGGGAGGTCACGAGTTCGAACCTCACTCAGTGCAAACAAACACAAGACCGAACCGGTCAAAAGTCAATGGTCAACGGTCAACGGTCAACCCCAAAAACAGTCAACATTTTTTTTATATTTTTATTTATTTATTTAATTTAAAAATCAATTAAAAATACTTAAAAATAATATTTTTAAAGTTAGAAAATGACCTTAAACTCACAAAAATATGTCTAAAAATCCAATTAAAATTGTTAATAAAATCCACTTATTTACCGTACCTTTTCATTATTATTTAGGTTAGTTATTCCTCGTCGATCAACCCTCTAAACTCGTGCGCATTCAACATCATCAAACGAACGCACCCAATGTGAGTGAATCTCTACAAATTCCCCGTTTTAATCACATTTTGGGGTGTATCATGTGTCTTATTATTTATTACATTTAAACACTTGTGCATCCATCATATCCATGATCAAATGTGTATTCAATATGTATCAACTGTTTGTGTGGTTAACGTTTAGATTAAATTAATCATTTTCAGTACATACATCATCATAGGCCGCCGTTCCCCATTACCTATGAGCGTGAACCGTTCCCCATTACCTATGAGCGTGAACGAGGCGTTGCCAACATACGATCGGCTCCGTTTGATTGAGCCTTGATCGCACATACATCATCATAGGTCGTCCGTTCCCCATTACCTATGAGCGTGAACGTGACGTTGCCAACATATACATTATCATTCATGTCATATACTCATGCAAGGTGGTTTGTTATTGTTATTGTTATTGTTATTGTATGTTTATTTACGTTTGCTCACATATGATATATTGCACAATGTTTCCATATTAAATATAACAAGAAATCAATAATAAATGTTTTCTAACAAGGTTCACTCGCCAACTTTTGTTGACCCAAAAACCCCCATTTTTACACATGATACAGGTGATCCAGTTGCAACAAGAAACATATAGGACGACTTAGAAGAATAAATCGGTTTAGGTTTTGGATTGTTTATTTAGTTACTTTTTCCTTGTAATTGTATGAACTTGTTTGGAATATTGAAGATGTAATTTTGAATTTAATAAATGTGAAACATATTAGTAAACATCATGAGCTTTGGTGATAACCCAATTATGCCCCGACTCTTATTCCGCTGCGGGTCGGGGTGTGACATTATATACTAACCGCAATTAATGCACGATTTGGCTGCGGCGACTTTTACGACCGTCACGTTTCCCCAAGTAACCGCAGGGGCGAGTGGGGAACAGTAACCGCCTCACGTGCGCGAGTGTCGCTAAAAAGCATTAAATATGGTGAGACATGTACTATTGACAGCCTGTCAACAGTACCACCACGTCTCAAGAACGTGCGTCGTCACCAACTACACCATCCAGATAAGTGACACGTGTCTAAGCATATTTGAAATTCAAATACTTTTTAAAAATTCACTTACGACACATCACCAAGATGCATAAAGCAACAAAAGCTAGTCCTTACCTAGCGCAGCACATTTATCTTAAGTCCACTGCTCCACCTACTTTTTAATCTTACATAGAAGCAACACTGGACTGGGTGGACTTGAAGGGGTATGGTCCCAAAAACCTTGTGCCAATCAAGGAAACCATACCCATTAATAACTTCTAAGAAAACTGCGCGCAGACTTCTTTGCCAAAATAAGATTTATTAGAACTCTGCGCCAAATATCCAAGAGAGGAATGCTTCATTTAACTCCCTTGCGCGGGCTCGCGCAAGGTTCAAAGTTAACCTTAAACACTCTCTTTGGATAAATGCTTCATTTAATTACCTTGCGCGGGCTCGCGCAAGGTTACCTTGAACATTCTTGTTTGATAATGTTTCATTTAACTACCTTGCGCAGGCTCGCGCAAGGTTCAAAGTTAACCTTGAACATTCTTGTTTGATAATGCTTCATTTAACTACCTTGCGCGGGCTCGCGCAAGGTTCAAAGTTAACCTTGAACATTCTTGTTTGATAATGCTCCATGCACAATCCTTGCGTAAATATTTATATCAAAGCAAGCATCCACCAAACGTTGCGCTAAGCAGCAAGGAGAAGGAAGATCAGTTAACTAACTTGCGCTTCTCGCGCAAGGAAACAGTAAATCCTGAGAAACTTTCCCTTAGCAAAATCCTTGACTTTGTGCAGAAGCAAAGGGAATCTTTTCTGTTGTAACAGAATGTACACGTGGCGAATAATAGATGCGTAACAGCTGTGAAACCTTCTATGAGCCATTAACACCCAATCGTGCAAGCATCTTTTCGGTTATAACCAATTGTCACATGGCAGCATCTGGACGGCTGAGGAAGATCACGGTGATGGCATGCTCACATTTATAAGATGTAGTGATCTCATGTTGACACGTGGCACCTCCCTAACCGCTGATGAGCTCGCGATCCGTGTGCACTAACGGATTGCCAACAAACGTTAACGGAATAACAAAAGATTCCGTTAAAGTTAACAATCTCTCTTTTTGGCGCCAAACACCGGCTATAAATAAGTAACTTGGAGTTCAAGGAAAGGTATTCACTCTCAACTACTCTCTCACTTACAATACTTACTTCCGACTATCTGTACTTATTCTCACGCCGTAGGGTGGTCACGGAGAGAACCCCCCTTCTCCCCGTGGCGAGCTAACGGTGTTCTGTTTTGCAGGATCAGCCGGAGTATTGTTCTATTCATCATCCATCGTGAAACCAAACGGAGGGTTAACCATTTTATACAGAGCCCATTCCATAGATCTACTTTGACTGCTGTCTAGTTGATCTAGGGTTTCTTCATTTTAATATATCAATAAAACTCACAAAAATAATCTAAAAACTTAAACAAAATATTATAACCTATATAATAGTTTATTTATTTACCGAGTTATCACGTTATTATTTCCAGGTTAGTACTTTCTCGCTAATTAAATTCCCAACTCGTGCGCTCACTTTACAGCTCAAGAATACGCACCTAAGGTGAGTGAATATCTAAAAATTCCCCGTTTTAATCATATTTTGGGGTGTAACATGTGTCGTACCAATTTTTTTATTTATTTAACGCTTGTGCTAATATCATTTCGTGATCAGATGTGTATTGTTTTTTATGTGGTTTATATGTGGATACATTTTATGATTTCAGTGAAATCATCTCATTAGGCCTATCAGTTTCTCGTGGGATACGGGTTGAGCATCAGATGCCTAGATCGGCACCGTTTGATTGAGCCTTGATCTCAAATACATCATCCATTATGTCATATGTTCATTCAATGTGGTTTGTGATTTGTTACATATATACATGTGCTCACATGTGATTTATGCACAATCTTATTTAAACAACAATAAAATTCATTTACTTAAATGTTTTATCAAGGTTCACTCGCCAACTTTTGTTGACCCAAATTTTTCTGTTTTACGCATGATACAGGTGATCAAGTTGAGGAAAGAAACACCTAGGATGGCCTTAGAAGAATAATCAAGTTATTTCGTTGGAACAATCGTTTGTTTTATTGTATGAAATTTTGTGTTGGATATTTGAATTTAATAAATATAAAACTTGTTAGTAAATATAATGAGTTTTGGTGATAACCCAATCATGCCCCGACTTTTATTCCGCTACGGGTCAGGGTGTGACACTTAAACCTAAATCTCATGAAAGATTAACGTTTTTTTTTCACATCTTAACACTGCTAAGCTACCAGTATTTTGGTATTAACTTCTAGATGCATTTTTAACTTTAAAACTAGGTATTATCCACCCATCTGATGTAGAGCAAATTTTGTATATTACAAAATAAATCTTTTCCAGTATTATTAGACTTAAAATAAAAAGGTGTTTCATGAACCAAAAGACTAAGTGTTAACATGTCTAAAAAAATACCGACATTTATTTTATATTAACGGTTATCGTATTGGCTCATAAAAGATAGTAGGAGCTCTCATTAATGTAGCAGCAACAACAATAATAGTAGTAGTATCAGAATTAGTAATCTTTACATACATATAATAAAAAGAAACTCTAATGAGGATACATGTCAGTCTCTTAACCATCCTCTAATTGTGTTTTCCACCTAAATCATAATTAGCTTTTGTTATTCTATTTCTCTTAATATGTCAAATATATCTCATTCTTCAAAATATGCCAAATATCTCTCAGTATTCGCCTCTCTTTCATAAACCTTACCCTTCACCTTTTAGTATTTTTTTCAACCAAATCTAATATGTTTTATTTTCGAATATAAATATGAAATTTAATATTAAAGTCACCTTTATACTTTTTTTCAACAAACCTCTTACGTTTCTTATTTCGACTATAAAATATTAAATTGAATTAATATTAGAAGAATGCACATGGCATAATTAATTTTTGATTTTTCATTATTATTTATTAGTTTAATTTAAGAAATTGTATACATAGTTAGGTTCTTAATTTTATTTTGTGTATTTTTTTTAAATAATAGGTTATAGTCTTGTGTATTATACGGACAGATTCAGTAATAAAAGACTTTTTATTTATATTTTTTAAAACCAACAGATAATCATGTTTAAATTGGTAAAGTAATATAAAGATATAATCATCATTATAAATCTAATAAAAACACTTTCGTAAAATCTATTTTTGGTAAGGATTAAATAATAAATATCATTATAAGTTATAAATTGAAAATATGTTTGACGTAAAAGTTGATGTTGTACGAAGGTTAAGCAGACCTAATCTAACAAAAAAAGTATTGGTTAATTTAACATATATATTTAGAGGTTGAAAATTAAGGTTAATATTCTAAAATAAGAAATGTTGATAGTCACTAAATGAAATTTTTCTGTTATTCTATTTTATTTCGAGTAGCTAAGATTTGAAGCTAAGTTATCAGAAGAAGTTATGTCTCAAGTGAAGTCATCTAATATAATCCTCACCTCATAACGAGTAATGTCAGCAGTATCGATCGAAGGATAAGGATGTTCGAGAAGCAGTCTTAAGGAAAGTTAGTCTGTTTATGCCAGGGCAGGAAAAGAACTGGCTGGCAATGAGTAAAAGAATAAATTCCTTGCCGAGTCAGTTCACGAGAAAGTTTCTTAACTATTTATTATTATAATATTTACTTAATGAATGTTTCTTTTCTTCAGTATTTCCTTTTTTAGTGTTTCTATTATTTTTTTAATTTAATACCTGTGTAATATAAGGATTTGAAACCTAGTGATAATATTAAAGAAACAATAATTGTAATAATAAAACTAATAATACGTAACAATAGTAAACCGAAATACACATAAATATGATATAGTAATAATAATAATGATAATTCGAATTGTTACTTAATAGTTGTTAACCTTCGTGCTTTCAAGTAGTGCTGAGCATGAAAAAACAAATTATCGAATCATAACTGAAATAATCCAATTGATTGAGAAACTGATAATTTGGTAATGATTTTTTATATCCGCTATTTATAATTCAATTATGTGTATAAATAACTGATTTAACCAAACTGAACCAATATTTTCATTTTTATTTTTTTGTAAATAATATATTATATTGGAAAAGTTTCTTTATAACTTTTCAAATGTAAGATACTAGTTTTGCCCCACTCGCGTTGCAGGGCAATAATCCAAATATTTCTCTCTCATAATATGTATGTATGTGTTTCGATTACCTGTACATATTACTTATAACACGATCTCAAAAAAATTATATCGAGTCAACAAATTAAAACAAAACACTACCATATTTTTGTTAAAAAAAACTCAAATGATGGAAAGACTATAATTTTAATTAGGTGTAAAATTGTAATTTTTCAGGACAAATGAACATGTGTCAGGCATGACTGGACGAATAAAAATTACCCGCCCGCCCGCGTTGCGGGACTGAAGAAGCACCGGTTGAACCTAGAGATATCTAGGGATATGTAAGTCACAACCAGGATGTTTCTGCATAAAGGGTTAACCTCTCACTTCACTTTTTGGGTTGCAAGCTCACTCCAACTGATCTGCAAAACTAGCAACGCCGTTAGTCTCGCCACGGGGAAAAGGGTGGTTTTCTCCGTGACCACACTCCGGCGTGAGAATAAGTATCTTGTATGGAAAGTAAGTAATCGTTTGTGTAAGCAAGAGCTTATGTGTGATCAACATCTCTTAGTGCTTACCCCCTTCTGCGAGGCTGTCAAGGTTTTTCCCGCCGGCGCGGGGTGTCAGGGGTGCATCCTTTTGTCCTAAGACTATGAGGCGCTTCTCATGTGTGTCTTTTCCTTGCAAGGTTTTGGGATTCGCAGCTCAGAGGAATGTTGTTGTGCGCAGGATCTAGTAGCCTGCGCGCGTGAGTCTAACTTGCCATTGTGGCGAGTACACAAGGCTCGTTTTGTGACTTTATTGTATTGGTCTAATTCACTGTTGCACTGAGTGCGCAAGGCTCATTGTGTGACCTATAAAAGTTGGTCTAATTCACCGTTGCGCTGAGTGCACAAGGCTCATTGTGTGACCTATTGAATCTAAGAAAAACGGACCATTAACGTTGCGCGCAAGGTTATCCTGGTAGAAATTTGGTCAAGGGTATGGTCATTTGGGACCATACCTCCTCATGTATGCATGTCTTTATGTTACTTGTACATACTACTTATAAAACAATCTAAAAAAATACATTGAGACAAACAATTAAACCAAAAAACTACCATAGTTTTGCTAAAAAAAACTAAAACGATAACACTTATGTAATTTTGAGCTGGGGGTAAAATACTAATTTGTCGGGACTAATAAGCGAGTGCTAGACAACTACTTAATACAATAAAAGTTAAATTGAGTCAACCAAATAAAATAAAACACTACTATAATTTTGCAAAAAAAATAAATAAATAAATAAAACGATGGCAAGATCACAATTTTTAACTGGGAGATAAATCGTAATTTTTCAAATGGGGTAAAATCAAAATTTTGAATAGAGGGAAAAGTCGTAATTTTAATCTAAGTGAAAATTATAATTTTATTATGAACTGGGGGCGAACTTATAATTTTAAACCGAGAGCAAAATCATAATTTTGAGCTAGGGAAAATGTAAATTTATTTTGAACTGGAGGCAAAAATGTAAGTTGAGTGCAAATTCAAAATTTTGAATCAAGGGCAAAATCGTAATTTTGAGCTAAGGGCAAAACGTAATTTTAAACTGAGAGCGAAACCATAATTTTAAACTGGGTATAAAATATTAAATTGGTTGGTCCAATAGGGAAGTGTCAGGTAAGCTACCTAACACTATCCCCCCAAGCTTGTAAATGTATATGTTGAACCGGGGGCAAAAACCTAATTTTAAATTGAAGGCAAATCATAATTTTGAACTAAGGGTAAAATCGTAATTTTAAGCTAGGGGCAAAAACATAATTTTATTTTGAAGTGGAGCGAAAACATAATTTTAAACTGAGAGCGAAACTGCAATTTTAACTGTATATAACATAATAAATTGGTTGGTCCAATAGGGAAGTGTCGCCTGACACTATTCTCCCAAACTTGTAAATGTATATGTTGAACCAAGGGTAAAAAACGTAATTTTAAACGGAGGGCAAAATCATAATTTTTAACTAAGGGTAAAATCATAATTTAAAGCTAGGGACAAAAACATAATTTAATTTTGAAATGGGGGCAAAAACATAATTTTAAAGTGACGATAAAAGTGTAACTTTAAGCTGGGCATAAAATAATAAGTTAGTTGGTCTAATAAGGAAGTGTCAAGTAAGCTGACACTAGTCCCCTAGGCTTGTAAATGTATATGTTGTAAATTGTAAATGTAAATGTAAATTTTTCGCCACTTTATTCTTATTTATAAATTAATATAAATTGCTAATATTTAGTCGATTTGAGATTATAATTGAATTTACTAATTGATATTAAAGCTTGAATATGCCACGTCCAAGTCGGCATTTCACAAATAGTTATTTGAATTAACAAAGCTATTTCTTTTCTAATGATCGAATTAACCAAACCATTTATAAGATATAACTGAATTGAAACCGACTAGTTATAAAAATCTAAATATCAAAACACTATGTACAAGTCTCTTTACATTAGGGTTGTCTAAACTGCTCGACCTTCGAGGATCGCTCGAAAAATGCCCGAAAAATGTTCGTTTGACTCCCGCTCAGTTTGTAAATGAGCCGTTCGGCTCGGTTCGATTTGAAAACGAGCAAAGGTCTGCTCGCTCGTCAATCGCCCGGTTTCGCTCGAATTGTTTTTATTAAATAATATATATATATATATATATTATAGATTTGAAAGATTCATATAGTTATAAGTATAAGTAGCAAATAAAAATACAAAGCCCAAAATACGTACTTAACCCAATTCAATACTAAGTTCTAACCCTAGTTCGTAAATCCCCATTCCCCAGCGACTTGTGTCTGCGACATTGAGTGAAGACTGAACTTCAGAGACATTGGGTGACGATTGAAAGATTACCGACGACTGCCCCTAGCTCCGGCGACTGACCCTTGCTCTGGCAACTGACCCTTGCTCCGCGACTGACCCTCGCTCGGATCGGATGCTTGTGTTAATAGGTTATATATGTTGATTTGAAGTGAAATTTTGTGGATGGAGATGATCAAGCTCTCAAAAGATGTTTATAGCTTTTGAGCTAAATGACAATTTGTATTTTGCACTTTATCTTGTGTTTTTTATTTGACATTGTTAAGAACATTTTTAGTACCATGCTTTCAGTTATGTATTGCTTTTGTTATTGTTTAATGCAGCCTAGTAAGGTGCTGGACATGTTTTAATTAAGTTAGGATTTGTTTTTTGTTGAATGCAGCCTTGTAATAGTCTTAATTTCAATTTTTTTGTTGCTTCACATGTTTTAATTAAGGTGTTGAGAAAAAAACCGTTAGAAAACGACCCGCTCGATTAAAATTCAAACCGAGCACGAGCATCACTTTTGTGCTCGGTTTTGCAAAATCGATCTGAACCAATCTGCTCGGTTGTAATTCAATCCGAGCACAAACAAACCCTTGCTCAAATCAAATCAGCTCGATTTATGAACACTCCTACTTTAAACCCACCCATATTCACTGCTAATGATTAAGCTATGTATATTTTCTTTAGTTTCTTTAGTCACACATCTAAATCAAAAAGAAGCTAATTTCAAGTCTGCATTTTTTTTCTTTTGACTCCCTTTAAATTTAGGGAAAAAAGTTGTGGATATTTTATTTTTTAGGGGGTGTTTGGGATTGCTTATTTAACTCAAAAATAAAATTTTATCAAAAGAACTTATAACTTATCCAAAATGAGTTGTTAACAAAGTGTTTGAATTAGCTTATATGGCAAGAAAACCAATGAGTTAATAAGTTGTTTTTTAAAAGGTGTTTGGTTTAGCTTATTCATGTAAATTGATCAAAAAGTCATAAAAACTTGTGTGAGTGAGGAGGTTTTTTAGGCAAATGATGAGGTATTTTTGTAATAATAACCTCAAAAATCATAAGTAGCTTCAAAAGGTAAGGAATGACTTATTCCCCATTGTATTAAAAAGTCATTTACAAAAGTTCTTTTGAATTATCCAAACATCATTTCTTCATATTAACTTTTTAGAAAAATCAATAAGTGAAGAAGGAGATTCTGAATAGATCTGCCCTTTAAAATCCAAAGTGATCTACCCATTTAAATTAACTTGCAAGTGAATAATTTATGTTAACACGTTTTTCGCACCAAAGTAGAGAGTCCACTTTATGGTAGGGAAACAAAACAAAAAAATGGGAATCACAAGCCCATTTTTTAAGTTATGTAACATATCGTTTTCCAAATATATGTGATAACTATTTAAATATCCCTTATAACTATTTAAATATCCCCATGGGAAGACAATAACAATAAGGAAAGACAAAGCACATTATATCAGATAAGCAAATATTAAAAGCAGCAGCAGCAAAAGCTTTTCAAAATCCACTGATTCAAAGGCCATTTCTTATCAAACTGCAACTTTTGTTCCTTAGTTGACTGACCTTTTTAACACACGTGAGTGTCAATTTGTGAAAAGGATATGTTTGAACCAGGAAACTAATCTTACATTTGAGTATATGTGGACGATTATAATTTATGTTTGACTTTCGCGTTGATGCGGGGTTGAAACGTAAAGTAAGGTGAATTTGTACCGTACCAAATAGAAAGAACTGAGGTTTCAAGCTCCATAAGCTTGTCCACATAAAGTTTCTAGTGCACTAGACATTCCCAACTGTCAACACCAAAAAAAAAAATAATAATAATAATATTTTTTATTCCATAAAACCTTAAGCCAAACGTTGGTAACGGTTTTTTATCATTAGAAACTAAGACCAAACCATTGAGTTATAAGACGAAACCAAACTGATCCATTACGGACAGTTTGGTTTCGATTTTGCTTTACGGCTTGAAGCATTTTTAATTACTTAATCCACTGGCAACACAATTACTTTTTAGCATATAGTGAGTAGTGACCATGATATTTATTAGGAGCCCTTATACCAATAAGCACTAAAGTTATACAACCCATTCATTAGTTTAATTTATTATCCAATTAAGCTTAAATTACAAATCATTAATTAATTAACTATGCCTAATACACAAATATCTAAACTAATACAATTTATACTAATTTTAGGGTTCTGGTACAAACTCCAAACCTTTCGTTACGGTTTAAAATTGTTCAAATCAACTGACCAAAGGTTAATAAAAAACCTAGTTTGGTCAGTTTCACGATTTTAAACTTAACCGTGAATAAGGACTTACGAGTAGGCTAAAACCAGTCACTACATTGATATTTTATTGGTTAGTCACAAATGAATGTTAATGTCTTTTATAAGGGGATTTGAATGCTCCAAGTTTTCTGTTTCATTTTAAGAGGAAAAAAAAGAACTTATCAATAGGGTGTTGGTTCATTTCTAAACACAAAACCTATAATAACCAAATTGATCGAGAAGCCGGTTATTTGGTAACGAATGATCTTTTGATAGTCGATTTTTATGATTCGGCTATGGTTATACGTGTATAAATAATCAAATTAACCGAACCGAAGCAACATTTGTATTTTTAGTATTTCCAAGTATTAGTTGTGGTCAGAAAATTATCGTTATAACTTTTTATAAATAACAAAGTATTTGCCGTTCATTCTCATGTTATATTAAAATTATTGATAATATTTTAGTTGTACTGTGATTATAATTGGATTTATTAATTCTATTTAACTTGAATATACCCACGTCCAAAGTCAGCAGTTAACAATATTTGAATTGAATTAACCGAACTATTTTCGTTTCTAACCATTTATAACTGAAACTAAACACGAATAAATATCTAAAAACCAAAACATTAATTATATAGATTCATTTTAACCCATAACAACCAACCAATTTTCACCCCTAGCAATTAAGTTGTGTATACTTTCTTTAGTCACGCATGCAATATTAAAATGATGGTCGTTTCAAGTGTTATAAGTTTTCTTTTGACTTCCTTTAAAAAAATTTAAGTTGTCATTTCCACCTTTAAATTAATTTTCAAGCAAGTGAATAATTATTTGTTAACATGTTTATCGCACCAAAGTAGAGTCCACATCATGGTAGATAAACAAAACAAAAAGTGGGAATCACATGCCCATTTTTTAAGTAATGTAACATATAGGTTTCCTATAAAATAATAGATAGAATACCCTTTTAATTGAGAAAATCCAGAAAACTATAAGCTCCCAACATTTTTTTTTGAAAAAAATCACACATGTAATATATATGTTTTTTGGGGAAAAATAAAAAAAGTACCGACTAGATTTGTTTTTAAAAAATAAACAAGTTTTTGTGTAACATATGTTACATTCATGTGCAACATATGTTACAATCGCGTTGCGTAAAACTTGTTTATTTTTAAAAAAAATATCCACTCGGCACTTTTTTGATTTTTTTTCCCTCAAAACCCTTAAAAACATGTATATTACATGTGTGATTTTTTTTAAAAAAAAATGTTGGGAGTTTAGAGTTTCCTGGTTTCTCAATTAAAAGGGTTTTCTGCCAATAGTTACATCCCTATTATATGTTATAACTATTTATTAATTTGTATATCCCCATGGGAAGACAATAAGAATAATGAAGCAGCAGCAGCATAAGCTGTTCAAGATCCATGATTCAAAGGCCATTTCATATCAAAATGCAACTTTTGTTCCTTAGTTGACTGACTTTTTAACACACGTGAGTGTCAAATTGTGAAAATGTGAAACAAATAAGGGAATTTTTGAACTAGGAAAGTAATCTTACATTTTAGCATATGTGGACAATCATAATTTTATGTTTTTATTTCATACCAAATCGCGCGGGTACTTAGTTGACTTTGACTTTCTTAGCACAGGTGATTTTAAAACAGCAGGGATATTGTAGGCTTTATAGTTTGGACATCCCTGGATGATCTCTCAAAATTCTGTACAGATCGCTTTCAGATGGTACACTCAAAATCTTTAACAGGATAATTCGAACGGAACACAAGAACATGTATGTTGTTCTGTTATGTAAACGTGTTCCAGAATTCGTATATTATTCGTATGCATATCAGACCAAAGACCTTCCTATATATAGGGGACTATCTCAATGTTCCATTGAAACACATGCAACTTTTCATGAAATAGCATGACAGCTTGCAGTTGGGTTACGGGTCAGTACGAGTTCATGGTGAAATGGGTCTTTTAGTACGGGTAGGAACGGGGCATGCCAGAATGGATAGACCAGTATTATCATTTTGGACCCCAAAGAAGTTACAAATAACTCAAAACTAATACTATTAAACTGATAATCTAAATCTTTGGTTAAATCAATTTAGGTGATTGTATGCACTAATGATGGACCTTCGGTTAATTTTACCCATTTCCCATTCCCTTTTTAGCCTTGACCAGTTGACCCGTTTGAGATAAAACATAACCCACGTCAACCCACAAGTAAAAGGGTTAAATTTGCCGCCTCTTATAATTTTTTTAGGACACCACATCAACATGCAAAGTTGGACATCTAAAGAACTTTTGACAATCATGTGCTGCAGCTTTGAATATTTGTCATCAAATATGTTGCAATGATGATGCCATTTCTTGGATGGATTCCAGAGTGCGTTCTTTCAGGTACTTGATATACCAAGTCACTCAAACAGAAATAATAAATAGTACTCTCAGAGAGTGCGTTCTTTCATGCGTTTTTTACAATGAAAATGGAGCTATATAAAATTGCTAAAATTAGAGACACCAGTAACTCAAAATGATGGAATTCGGGTCCTTGGGACAAACCACCTACAGATGTTTGCCACATGATTCGGCATAGCGAGACATTCATGTCTATAATTCATAATTCCATAACTCTAGACATAGTGCAAGTTATGTTCTTTTTATGTTGAGCCCTTTTCTAGCTCTTGCGCCTCTGTCGAGTTGGCCTGAGTCTTCTAGCTCTGGATGAGCTCCGTATCTGTTCTTTTGTTGTTTTTTAGAAGTTTTTCATTTTTCTAAGTATTTCAAGGATATCTTTTTTATGTTATCTTGAAATATAGGTGCTGCTCGACAATATGCGTGGCAAAATGTTTGTGCAATCATTAATCTTGGAGCTGACTACATTGTAGGGATTGCTTATGCATTGCTCTTTGCTTTTATCCTCCATGTTGGAAGCATACTAAGATTTGCTTCCGAGCCAACATAAGTTGTCGAGTGTTAAGTCGAATGAGGAAGAGGATGTTCTTTTTGATGGTGATAATGTGTTTCTGATTAATCTAAACCAATAATCAGTTACAGTAAAACAACGTAGAAGAGGGTATGAAGAAACACCGGTTGAACCTAGAGATATCCGGGGACATGTTAGTTACAACCAAGTGATTTCTGCAAAAAAGGGGTGTCTCTTCGCTCGTTCTCAGGGTGATCTCACTCAGACTTATCTGCAAAACTAGCACCGACATTAGTCTCGTCACGGAGAAAAGGGTGGTTTTCTCCGTGACCACACTCCAACGTGAGAATAAGTATTTGGTGAATGCAAGTAATAAGCAGGTACGTATATTTCTGGGTGTGATTGTAGATACTTACCTTGTGGTCCGATACTTATTTTATAGCCGAAAGTAAGTGGGCTTAGGAGATGGGCTGATGGGCCTTGGGCCCGGCCCAAACTGCCAGAGACATCCGTTTTGTCCTTCTGCGCCAGGCCTTAAATGTTCCCTGCAGGAAAATTAATGTCTTTTGTCAGGAGGTGTGCTTGTCGGAAGCTGAATGGTGTCACGTGTAAAGGCAGCTATCTCTGGCATCGGACCTGCCACCAGCCGAAAGTGGAGAAGGTGTAACTGTCACTGGCGTAAGTATGGTTGGTGCACAGTCTGACGTCTACATCACTGTTCATGTGACACTGTCAGACGCAACCTTGCCGAGTAACCCTTGGTCACAGTTCTTCCACTTTGTACCCTTGAGTATGGTCAACACCTCTTAGTGCTTATCCCTTCTACGAGGCTGTCAGTATTTTCCCGCCCGTGCAGAGTGACAGAGGTAAATCCTTTTGTCCACAAGACTATGAGGTGCTCTCATGTTTGTCTTGTCCTTGCCAGGTTTTAGGATTCATGACTAAAGGGTTGTATGTTCTGCGCAGGGTCTAGTAGTCTGTGCGTTCAAGTCTCACTTCCGCCGTTGTGCCAAGTACACAAGGCTCGTTGTGTGACTTATATTGTTTGGTCTAACTTGCCGTTGCGCTGAGTGCGCAAGGCTCGTTGTGTAACCTACATGAGTTGGTCTAATTTATCGTTGTGCTGAGTGCGCAAGGTTCATTGTACGACCTATTGGTTTCCAGGAAGGCGCACCATTGCACATTGTGCGCAAGGTTATCCTTGTAGTTATGCTGTTGAGGGTATGGTTCCTTGCGCAAGCGCAGGGTTTTTGGGACCATACCCCTCCAAGTCCCCCCAGTCCAGTGTTGCTCCTATGCGCATGTTGGTAAGTAGGATGGGTGCGGGACAAAGAATTTTTGTATGCGCTCTTATTTCAAAGGCAGAAATTCAAGAAGGGTTGGAGGAAATGTTTGTGTGACGGAAACGTTTTGTAATGATGATTTTGAAATTTGAATCCCTACTATACTGACGTTGCAGGTGGGTTGGTGAGAAAAAAAGGGAATTGGAAAGGACATCTAACAGCTGTAGCGTGTTGTCAGCCGTATCGCCTCTCTTTCATCAATGAATTAGCAGGGAGAGTGACGGTCACGCTTGCATACTAACCGTCAGTGGCAACTTGCCTACCACGCGTCCTTTGTTGATTGGTTGTTATTGTCTCACGTGCGTCACGATTCCCAAACGCATTAAATGCTATCAGTATAAATAGATGTAACCGCTTAGGGTTTTCTTCATTCCTTCATATTTTCTCTTCAAATTCTCTGTGTTCTTCTTGAGTTTCTTGTTCTTCCAAATTGTTCATCTTCAAAACTTCTTTACTTTTCTCTGTATTTAATGGCGTCTAGGGGTCCGGAGACTGCTTCTGCCGCGAAGGCCTCGACCTCTTTGCCGGCTTACAAGATGAGCCGGAACACTTTTAACCGCATGGTCTCCGGCTACTGGTTCGCCAAGAGCTGGGATGCCCGGTTTCCGGCGGAAGGTGAGACAGTCGTCGATTCTCCGGCCGGCTACATCACCGTTTTTTAGGATTTTTTCTGTGACGGTTTTCGGTTACAAAATTTTTTCTTAAACTTTTGAATTTTTACGGCTTCCACCTCTCCCAGTTGAATCCGATGGGGATGGTGAGGATTAAGCACTTTGAGTTTTTGTGCCAGTCGACGGGGTCTGTTCCAACCGTCGACCGTTTTCTTATCTTTTACCAACTCCATTGCTCAATAGAGTTTTATTCTTTTCAGCACCGTGTGCAAGCACGGAAAATTTTGCTCGCTCCCCCAAGTCCTTCCATGATTGGAAGGCAAAATCTTATTCGTAAAGTTTGGTGTCATTCCCTCCCTGATGCAGTTCCGGGGGCCGGAGGAAATTCCGGCAGAGACCTTCCATACCAGTGTTGGACCCCTGGTATATGGATTTGAAGGAGATCCCGGCGACTCAGTTGCCGGAAAGGATACTGGTGGCGGCCGAGATGAGTTTTGTGTGGAAACCAAACCGCCGGTATAGACCGGTGTACATGGAGGGGATCGGAGTAAGTATTCCTACTTCCTTGTTGTGGCTCTTGATTTCTCCTTGTGTGTAGGCGACATGCGTTTCTCTTTTGCAGGGCGCCGCTGTTTTTGGCCGCCTTCCAGAGGAAGGAAGGAAGGAAGGGCGGATTGAGAAGCTCGCCCTAGGCCCAGATGAGCCCACCTGGTATGCGTAGGTCCTGGAGAATTTTGCACTTCCCAGGACTGCGGACCTAGCTGCCCCCGCACCTACCACTGGTAAGTCTTTATGTTGTTGAGTATTAGTATCTTTGTGGGTTACTTATTTGTTGTTGCGCCATGATGCATGCGCTTTGAAAAACTTGGGTATTGGCCCAGATTATAAGAAGTGATGACGCGTGGGGCCGGGGGCGGCGGTTGAGAAGGAGTTGACTCAACCCGTGGTGGGCCTCCCAAAGGTAAGTGCATTGTGTCTGACCGTTGGAAAGCTTATGTAGTAGTATCTAACTCGTGGGAGAGTCTTGATCTTGTAGGTGTGAAGAAGCCCTCACCGAAGCCGGTAGTTATCCCGACCGCCAAACCTGTTGACCCGGTGGAGGTCGAGTCCAGCCCGGAGGATCCATTCAAGCGGAAGAGGCGTCCGAAGGAGGACTTCTCCGCGCAGCCCCTCAAAAAGGTTGCGCGAAAGGCAATAGGGAAGAGGGGGAGTCTAGAGACCCTCACCGCCAAGATTTCCCTAGGTAACTTCATAACTTGCATTAATCACACCACGCTTTTGTATAATATTTAGTTGACTGTTTATCATCCTGTAGGTGGGGATGAGCCTGTTTTGTGGAATCCATCACAACGGTCGCGCCCCAGGATACTCCAATGGCCCCGCCTGTGGGTGAAGGCGCGCAAGCGTCCAGCGCACATGGTGGGGAGTCCGCTGCTGGGGCGGCGGAACACCGGTTGAAGAAACACAACCTAGGGATATCCGGGGATATATTAGTTACAACCAATGGATTTCTACATAAAAAGGTTGTCTCTTCGCTCGTTCTTTAGGGTGATCTCACTCAGACTGATCTGCAAAACTAGCAGCGCCGTTAGTCTCGTCACGGGGAAAAGGATGTGTTTTCGCCGTGACAACACTCCGGCGTGAGAATACGTATTTGGTGATTGCAAGTAGTAAGCAAGTAAGCTTAAAGTAGCATGCAATAAGTTCCAGTATTTCTGAATGTGTTTACCTGGTGATCCGATACTTATTTGATAACCGAAAGTAGGTGGGCTCGGGAGATGGGCTGATGGGCCTTGGGCCCGGCACAGATGACCAGAGACATCCGTTCTGTCCCTCTGCGTCAAACATTAAATGTTCCCTGTAGGAGAATTAATGTCTTCTGTCAGGAGGTGTGCTTTGTCGGATGTTGAATGGTGCCACGTGTAAAGGCAATTGTCTCTTGCGTCATACCTGCTATCAGCCGAAAGTGGAGAAGATGTGTCACACCCTCAAATTCCACATGCGGGGTTTTACCGCAAGGCGTGCGACTGACCAGGATCCAGCCACTAATCATGTTGAACCAATTATTTAATTTGTAAAATCATCACAATCAACACGATTAGTGATCAATATTTATAAGTCCAAAAAAAACACAGTTTAAGTTAGCAACGGAAAAATAAAGTAAACCATCATAAACTTAAAACCACAAGTTTAATAAATGTAGAGACATAAGGCTTTACGAACCACACACTCCAGTCGATTGCAACGTCCGTCCATAACTGTACCTAACGACCTGCAAAGCATGTAATAGTATGTCAACATAAGGTTGGCGAGTTCACAGTTTTTCAGTATTGTTTTCCAAAAACTTAGGTTGTTAAATTACTTAATTTATAAAACACGTCATGGGGAGCTACCCCATCTTTAAGCTACTAATCTGTGTGGTACCGAAACTTTGACTGTGTAAGTTGTTTGTGCCCCCAAGTCAATGTCTATCATCATTGACCAGTTGCCAAGGCATAAAAGTTCACGCCCGTCCTCCCAGGTACGGTGTGAGGTTTGTCGAACCTAATAGCGCTATCAACTAATATCCCGTTCGCCAGACCCCGGTGATTAATCGGTATAATGTGTGGGGCCTTTCAGATAGAGTTTGTTTAGTCGCTAAAGGCATGAAATATAAATAGCATTTAACAGTATTCCATCCCCAGGAATACTAGGCAATCCCCTAACCAGGGAAAGTGAAGTTAACAGTATCCCATACCAGGAATACTAAGGCAATCCCATACCCACGAAAGTGAGGTTCCCAACCACCGGGAATACATGCTTTTAGTAAAAGAGTGAACTCACATTTGTTTTGCTCGGTAAGAAATAAAGTGCAAATAGTAGCAAAGATGATCAACCGCGTCCTAAGATGGCTACCAAGAACATTAGGGGTCGTTTATGTAATTCACGCAAGCCTTAAACGCATCTAACAATTATCATGCAAACAAGTTGTCACAACATAATACCAAGTAGCTTTCAAGCATAGGTTCATAATGTACAATACGACATGCCATTCATCAATTATACAATTATCATGCACGCGCGGACACTAAAAGTAGCAAATTCATCACTTAACAACTTAAATCCATGCATAGGTAAAATCAATGAAAACAGGCTGTTTTGGGAAGCTCGGTTTACATACTTACGATACTGCAAAAATTATGATATTTTTATATGACGTACCCCTCAGAATGGTTGGACTTGTGTTAAAATTTTAGAGCCTAACTCCTAACCAAACATTTAATAAAAACCATTTACTAAGCAGCAATCAGATTTGTCACTTTCTGACTGCAGCTTACCGAAAAATTCATTTAAAAATACTCGATTATCCGATTGATGTAATTCCAGTTGGAGATTTTTGTGACCTGCTGGAGCTACCTACAGTAAAAATTTGAGATCATAACTCAATTTCTACATTGAGTTATGACATTCGTAATGGGCTGTAAATTCTGTCAGAAAACACAACCTGAACCTTCAATACGGAAAAATTCATAAAACATACAATTTTCGTCGAAAAAATGCAATTCTAGTGGGGTTCGAAAGATATTTCCTGGAAGTACATCATAGACACGAGAAAAAACACTTTTTTTTAACTTTTGTCCTGGTTAAAGCCGATTAAATTCGGCTGTAATATTATGGACAGATTTTGTTTCATCACCCAAACCCCACAAACGATTATATAATGCACCCAACGACCTAAAATCTTTAATCACAGCAGATTATCATCCTAAATTAAATCATATAACAATTAGTTTATCACAACCACAAGATCCAACCCATAATCAAAACCCTAGCGGCTTAACCGAACACATAAACAATCTCATCATCGACTAACATGATTTCTAGCAAAACCTAACACATAGCATCCATGTTATCATGCATCAATAATCACAACAAGATCAAGAATTCATGTAGAATCAAGAAACGCAGCCATGACTAACAAGTTATGAGTGTATGTTAGAGGGATTACCTTGAACGATAGAGATGAAAATCAAGAACCCGAAAAAGATGAGTTTTCCTAGCTTCTTCTTGAGTTTTCTAGAGAGAGAGTAGAGAGAGGGGGGAGAGGTAGACGTCTGGGGAATGGGGGTGATCTAGGGTTGGGTTTGGTTTTATTGTATTTTTTAAACAAAACTTTAGCAAACGCACAAAAGGTCCTCCAAGTTTTCCAATTCTCAAACTTGGACAAAAAGTTATCAACATAACTTTATAGAATGACACACAAGTCCCTTGTTTTGCAAAGTTAATCAAATTAACTCCGTTTAATTGTTCGCGTGTTACTAACTTGTGCGTTTAAAAATTGTAATTAACATAAAAGGGTTAACGGCGTTAACCTAAAGTACGGGATGTCACAAGATGTGACAGTCACTGGCGTAGGTCTGGTTGGTGCACAGTCTGACGTCTGCATTACTGTTCATGAGACGCTGTCAGACGCAACCTGCCGAGCAACCATTGTTCACAGCTCTACCACTCCGTACCCTTGTATATAGTCAACACCTCTTAGCGCTTATCCCTTCTGCGAGGCTGTCAGTGCTTTCTGGCAAGCGCAGAGTGGCAAGGATAAAGCCTTTTGTCCACAAGACTATGAGGTGCTCTCATGTTTGTCTTGGCCTTGCAAGGTTTTAGGATTCATGACTAGAGGGTTGTTTGTTTCGCGCACGGTCAAGTAGCCTGCGCGTTTAAGTCTAACTTGCCGTTGTGCCAAGTACACAAGGTTCGTTGTGTGACTTATATTGTTTGGTCTAACTTGCCGTTGCGCTGAGTGCCCAAGACTAATTGTATGACCTACATGTGTTGGTCTAATTTACGGTTGCGCTGAGTACGCAAGGTTCATTGTACGGCCTATTTGTGTTAGTCTAATTTACCGTTGTATTGAGTGCGCAAGGTTCATTGTATGACCTATTGGAAAGGCGCACCATTGGCATTGCGCGCAAGGTTATCCATGTAGTATGTTGTTGAGGGTATGGTTTCTTGCGCAGACGCAGGGTTTTTGGGACCATACCCTCCACAATCCACCTACAGATGTTTGCCACATGATTCGGCATAGCGAGACATTCTTGTCTATAATTCATAATTCCGTAACTCTAGACATAGTGCAAGTTATATTCCCTTTATGTGGAGCCCTTTTCTAGCTCTTGCGCCTCTGTCGAGTTGGTCTGAGTCTTCTAGCTCTAGATGAGCTCCGTATCTATTCTTTTGTCGTTTTTTAGAAGTTTTTCATTTTTCTAAGTATTTCAAGGATATCTTTTTTATGTTATCTTGAAATATAGATGCTGCAAGACAATATGCGTGGCAAAATGTTTGTGCAATCATTAATCTTGGAGCTGACTACATTGTAGGGATTGCTTATGCATTGCTCTTTGCTTTTATCCTCCATGTTGGAAGCATACTAAGATTTGCTTCCGGGCCCACATAAGTTGTCGAGTGTTAAGTCGAATGAGGAAGAGGATGTTCTTTTTGATGGTGATAATGTGTTTCTGAATAATCTAAAACCAAATAATCAGCCGCAGTAAAACAACGTAGAAGAGGGTATAGTTGGTTGGAGAGATTATTTGTATGAAACTATTTATTTGTGGTCTGAAAGTACAAATATGGTTGCTTTGGAACATTGTGTTTCTGGGGCTATGAATGGACATCACCCATGCACTTTCTGTATAGGTTGTAGATATATAAATGACGCTCAAACCAATTTAATCAATATTTTCTACCAATACTAAATAATACCTATAAAATATGATTTTCCTATGCTTGTAATTATAATACCACAACTAAAATCAAGCATATAGGTTTTTATATCAACATAATCTTAAGTCATTTGCTTACTCGAATGTTTTTTCTCTGCGAACAAGATTCATGCATGATTCAACGATATTGCAGGGAGATCAACCTCGTCTCCATTTCATTGCAATAAAACTCGAAAAACAGGGATCCACAAAAAAAAAATCTCAGTTTTTGAAAATTAAACTCCAGGCGCATTCAGCACCATATTAGTAAAAATTATTTCAATTTTTTTTTCGCAACTATCAGAGGTGGTGAAAATTGACGATGAATGTGAATAAAACATCTAAGCGTTTTCCTTGGCGATCTTCTCAGCCTTGGCAATAACCTCATCAATTCCTCCAACCATGTAAAACGACTGCTCTGGTAAGTCATCGTACTTCCCATCCAACACTCCCTGTCATATGAAACACATATGTCAGACCCAATTAGCAACAACAAACATTTTTTAACTGTGTTCTTATTAAAAATTTGAGAATTAATTTTATATATATCCTTACAAACTTGAAAATTTTCATACCATATATGCCCTAACAAAATAGTTTAAATATCAAGTATACCCAATTTATTATAAACAATCTGATAAATAATCATTTTACCATTATATTTTTTGAACTTCAAGTTTTCATATATATCTTTGAACTTCATACTTTTATATAACACATTTTAAGCTTAAATTTACTTATACCCATTTTTATTTTTATTCTTTAATTTTTTTTTCATAAACATTTGTATTCCTCATATATATAATTTTAAGCTAAATAAATTAAGATATAATATTGGAAGTTAAAGGTCATATATGAGATTTCAAAGTTTTAGAAAAATAACTTGTCATTTATTAAACTGTTTTTGTTTTAATAAATTGGGTATATATGATATTTCAACTAATTTGCAAGAGTATATATGATATTTATAATTTTGCAAGTTTGTAGGGGTATATATGAAATTGCCACAAAAATTAGAATCTATTAGAAAACTGACCTGGAAACTGCCGATGCTCTCTTTGAGTTCCACGTATTTACCAGGGGCACCGGTGAAAACTTCGGCAACATGGAACGGCTGACTCAAAAACCTTTGAATTTTACGGGCACGTGCAACAGTCAACTTGTCGTCTTCACTGAGCTCATCCATTCCAAGAATAGCAATAATATCTTGGAGATTCTTGTAATTTTGAAGAACCTTTTGTACACCACGAGCTGTATTGTAATGGTCCTCTCCTAAAATGTGCGGTGAAAGCATACGGGATGTAGAATCAAGTGGGTCCACAGCAGGGTAGATACCAAGTTCAGAAATCTGCGCATATATAAAATCACTATACGCTAACCACAAAATTAGCAGCTTTTGATGGGATATAATGAATTACCTGTCGAGAAAGCACAGTTGTGGCATCCAAGTGAGCAAAAGTTGTAGCGGGAGCGGGATCCGTTAAATCATCAGCAGGTACGTAGATAGCTTGAACGGATGTAATCGAACCCTTTTTAGTTGTGGTGATACGCTCTTGAAGACCTCCAAGATCAGTAGCTAAAGTTGGTTGGTAACCAACAGCAGATGGAATACGACCGAGTAAAGCAGACACTTCAGAGTTAGCCTGCAGATTAATATTATGATTATTGTTTTGAAAAGTATATTTGTGAAGTAAAATAGATTTTCACAGAAGCAATAACTACCTGAGTGAAACGGAAAATGTTGTCAATGAAAAGAAGCACATCTTGTCCCTCAGCGTCTCTGAAGTGTTCAGCTACAGTCAATCCGGTAAGCCCGACACGAGCACGGGCACCTGGGGGTTCATTCATTTGACCGTACACAAGAGCACACTTGCTTTCGCTCTACAATCATAAAAGAAAAAACATCAGTTTACAGCATAAATCAAAAGATTTAAATGTAAAAAACTGAAAAAAATAGTAAAACTACACAAACCTGCTTATCACCTAGCTTAATAACACCGCTCTCCATCATTTCCCTGTATAAATCATTACCCTCTCGGGTGCGTTCTCCAACACCAGCAAACACAGAGAACCCACCTGTGAAAAAAAAATATGGATTCATATATGTGTTAAATCAAATATTCAAATCAAAATCTTGAAACGAAATACTGCATCAACCAACCATGAGCTTTGGCGACATTGTTGATAAGTTCCATAATAAGCACGGTTTTTCCTACACCGGCACCACCGAACAAACCAATCTTTCCTCCCCTTTGATATGGAGCTAAAAGATCAACAACCTATAAAACCACACCTATGCATCAAGTACTTATAACATAGAAAGAGACCAAAAAATGCATGTCAACCGATGCCTTTACCTTGATTCCAGTAACAAGAATTTGTTGTTCTGTTGCTTGCTCAACGAAAGCTGGAGCTTCTCTATGGATTGGCAAATAGTGGTCGGTTTCTGTTAAAAAAATGTTTAGACACGAATCCCAAGATAACGATAAAAAACGCCATATTATGCAATGAAAAGAAAAAACTTACTAATTTCGCCTCTATGATCAATAGGCTCTCCAATAACATTAATGATGCGGCCAAGAGTTGCCCTACCAACAGGCACCTATCAGAAAATAAAATCCAAATTAAGTCCATCAATCTTTTCATACATGTGTTAAAAAGAGTTAAAAGACACTGTGTTTAGAAAGCAAACGAACACATTTCCGGACAAAATGAACACACTAATGCAAGCAATAATCGAATCCATACAAACCAGCTGTAACCTATTTAATAAAGCTTGTGAAAAAAAATAAGTGATATGGATCCTATGCTTAATAGCTACTATTAAGCACACAACCTAATTCCATTTGTTATGCAACATTGCAACAAGTCAACAACCATGCTGAAACACTAAAATCGAAATCAAAAAACATATTACGAGAAAAAAAACAATCAAGAGTACAAATAGCAAGATCATAATGTAAAAACAAAGAAACAAAAAGTAAAACTTAGCTGCATTTAAACGCATTTCATTTTAAACATAAACATCAAAACAAACACAAATCAAATTCCAAAACTAAATCATCAACAATCATAACCAAAAACCATCACACTACAAACACAATCAACAACCAGATCTCAAACAATCAATCAACTCAAGACCAAAAACAAGCTTACAGTGATCGGAGAACCAGTGTTGAGAACGCGTTGACCACGGACAAGACCTTCAGTACCATCCATAGCAATAGTCCTAACCATATTCTCCCCCAAATGCTGCGCCACTTCCAAAACTAACCTAATCGAGTTATCCAAAACCTCAAGCGCCGTAAGGATCGGCGGCAAACCCTCACTAAACCTAACATCAACAACCGCACCAATAACCTGGCAGACCTGTCCAATAGCACCGGCTCCGGTGAACTCGTCGGTGATCTTTCCAACAGATCCGTCACCGGCGGTGGCTGGAGGTGGCTTTGATGCGGCGGCGGAAGTGGAGTAGTTTACTGTACGGTTGAGAAAGGGGGCGGCGGAGGTGTGAGAATGAGATAAGGCGCGTGTGGATCTGGTGGAGGTGGAGAACGGAGATCTGGACGGTGAGCGGTGGAGGGAGCGGCGGAGGAGGGAGGTAGCTAGCCTCCGGGAAGCCATGGTGGAGAGAAGTTAGAGAGAGAGTATTAGGGTTTGGTGGAAACGAGTGAGAAGGAGAACCGAGTTGGCTCAGACAGCGAGTGGGTTGATTTTGTGGTGACTAATATAGTCTTGTGTGGGTGGAGATTGTTTTCATTCAAATTGTTTCTTACTTTTTTCTTCTTTTTGTTATTCCAAGGTTTACAAAAAAAAAACCGGTTTTAAAATCGAAACCGGAAACAAAACTGGTTTTTCTATAACCGGTTTTAAAACCGAACCGAACCGGCGGTTGTAGACCGGTTAGGCTCTTGAGCTTCAAAACTGGTTTAAAACCGAAACCGGTTTTTTTGGCATAAACCGGTCCTAACCGGTTGAACTGGTTATTGTTTTGAGTTGAAAGAACCGGTTAGTAACCGGAACCGGTTATAAAAAAAACGGGTTATTTTTTTGAAGAGAAAAACTGGTTCGGTTAAAAACCGAAACCGGTTTTAAAAAAAAAACCCGATTTGTACACCTCTAATTTCAATGGTCAAAAATTGGATCAAATATTTGGTAATTAAAGGTCTAGTAAAAAGATATTAGATGGTCAATGAGACATTATATAGTGAGTTATATCACATAAAAAAACAAAAGTCAAAATGAAAATTGAGTAAAATCGTCTAGATTTAATGATTTATCGTAGAACCGTAATAGAGTTGTAATGTTCTATTTCTCAGAAAATGTGTCATATAAGAGCGACAGATGGAACATTATTTTCCGGTGTTTGATTTAGGCTTTTGTTGGACGATTGAAACCATCGTTATAGTTGAGACTTGAAGGGAGGAAATAGTGTGATGTTTGTAACTTTTAGGTCATTTTTCAAAGGTTTTGTAGTGTCATTTAACCTTTTTGATAAAATTTATCTAGGATAAGTTTCTACGGTAAGCTTGCTTATTCCATCGTCACAACGAACGAATAACCATGATGTGATCATAATCGGGATTAGGTTTTTGATTATATACTTGAAGAGACAATAAAAAGGTTCAAATGGACGATGATTACAATGAGAAAGTCAACCGTGGTGTGAGTACTTGCAGGGGCAACAAAAAAATGTTAATGTGGATATGATGATCTAAGTAGGAGATAAGATACCAACCTGAACACATGGAGCACGGAATCACTTATTGACTCAGCTATTTTGCATGTGTTTAACATTCCTCTTATTAGACATGTTAGGTTGAATGCAAGTTTGCTTTGGACCTCTTTCAACTGGTCTTCCCTCTTCGGCTACTCCCTCAAGGATTTACAGGAGTTGTCGATCCTTTTTTTTTTAAATAGAGGTTGAATTTCGTTTCCTTATCTTTCAACTGTTATCGCCAACGCCCTTGCCTCAATGGCTTGAGCTAGAGGAATATGTTTGGTTTTAGACACTATTTACCCCTGAAAATAGTTCTTCACATCCTGTCACAACGTTCCCAGTGAGTAAGAGAGAGGGGGTTGGGAGTTGATTCATGTCACCAACAAAGAGTTAGTATAAACTTGTCCCACATATGCCACCAATGTTGTTACAACGGATACACATAATGGCCTATAAGCTTAATATTGAAGAATCGATAAAATAATGTATGTCTAAGATCTCCTTATGGGAATACTACACAAGGAAACAATTGTTAGCTTCGTCGCAATGATATGGGATTTCTCTTTTTGACACAACTTTGACGGGAAAGTAGGTATTGGTTTCTATAGGGCAAGCGAGAGAGTGTTGAAAGCAAGAGTATTGTATTGCTAACTTCTAATGAACAACTAGGTGGTATTTATAGTATGGCATGTCTTAGACTTATGTCGTATGCGGCGTGTTGTTCCAAGACAGTTAATTTGTATTGGCGAATGATCTATACTGTACTCGTAGGGTACCTTGTCTAAGGCCTGCTATTAGTCAACTATAGTAGCCAATAACAATGGTGCATACATTATCCTTGTAAGCAACATGTTCATTGTTAAGGCGTACCACGCCTTTTTGTCATGTTTTGCCTTTGTGGTGGTGCGCCTGTCCAAAGCATTTGATTCTAAGGTAGTTTATACGATGAAACTATTAATTCTCAATGAACTAACCTAACGCTTAACGCTTCAGTCATATTTATGCAAAGCGGGAACTTGTGTTTCTAGACGTGCTCATTCAGGGCTTACCCCTTCGATGATCTTCATTAAAACCCCAAAATCACATAATAGCATAAAAAATATATAATTATCTAATAGTTGTCAAAAATTAAAATATATAACAAAAAGGAGGGCTATCATTAACGATTCTTTAACAAAGTAAGACGACTAAAACAAATCAAGTTATGAACAACTTGTTTCGTAATGACATCTAACTTTCAGTTTATAGTTTTTTAAATAATCTTTCTTAATTGTGGTATTGCTTTGAGGTTGCAATAAACTAGATGGATTATTCGAAATATCAATCGGATAACTTATAATTAATAAAAAATAAAAACTTGTATTTTTGTTTATAGTGGTGTGTCTAACCGTAAATAGACCAAAAATCAACGAAGCAACACCATATTTGATAAAATGACGCATCGTTTTATGAAACATTGTGCTTGTTTGACAAGGTAAAATAGTTGACGCTAACCGATGACTTGGTTGCTTTTGGATTCTAATTCTGGTTGCCAATGAAAATAAGTTGAATCATCACTTTCCAGGGCGTTGCCCTCCACCGCCCACCAATCCACCATCACCATTCAGTGGCCAGAGATAATTACTAAACCGTTAATTGGAAGCATAATTGTGGTGCATGGAAACGGATACTCCAACGTCGTGATAGTGGTTGAAATGACTTTAAACCACCGCTACACATACCTTATGTCCCATGCTTACCAGCTGCCCGGTTTCAAAACCATGGTAATAAGCGAATATACAAAAATAACTAAACTTATAACAAGGTGTTACCAAATGGTATCATTATGATAGTACTAAATAATATTTTACTCATTTTTCGGATCCATCGACGTATCCTTGTCTGGCATCATCCACCTCAGGATTACCAGGCGGTTATAGTTTTCGCAACTGGGTCGGGAATATATGTTTTAGATCATTTACTTGAAGAATGTATTGTGTTATTGCCCCCAACTTATTAGACATTTGTAGATTGATTGAAGTGTTGAACATCCACATGCTTCTTCTTCTCTGTATTACTTGTCATTTTATTAATATTAGCAATGTAGAGATTACTCATCCCAAGCTTAATTTAGCAGAATCTGAACATTTAGTTCATTTGATAAGATATAAGACACCTGTGGATAGGTAATATGGAGCAATGGTCTTACAAGGTTGGGTCTTGTTTGTCACGCTTCTTGCATTATAGGGGCTATGAAACCTTGAAAGGGTGGCACAGTGGTAGACATATGATTCGTTTTTGGCAGAGGTCTCAGATTTGATGAGTTTTCCGGTAACATTTTCTCATGGTTGCCAAAAAAATAATAATTTGAGCTATGGATGATATTCTTGATGACGCCTGGCGGTGATCTAAATCCCCCATTGCACCTTCCAGTTCATGTATGCTACTATAGAGTAGAAATATGAAGTTTAATAATCAATAAGTTGTTAAAAACTTAAAAATACATGGAGTTAACTGCAGCAAAATTCATAAACCTGACATGTATTGTAATTATGTGTAGAGTGTAGAATGTAAAGAACCAAGAACCGTATATACTAATGTATCGAATCTGAAAGTTTTAACGTTTTATGTAACAGGTGACCTGCAGAGTCGTTTATTGCTTTCTGTACAAACTGCTCATTTTTTGAATGGTTGTCCTACAATCAACTTATTTATGATAATGCATCACATGCAGCCCCATTTGATCTAATGATCGAATCAGGCTTTAGTGCAGACAAGAGATCAGATGTAACGTTATATTATGGGGCAAGAAACCTTCAAAGAATGGCTTATCAGATTCTATTCTTGTTGGCAACGGAGTACCCAATGAGAAGATCTTGAAGAACTTCTGAGGTCCAGTTTTGGTGGCTACGTTGTTGTATGATTATTTGGAGGTTTGCACGAACTCTTTGGCGATCATGAGATTGGCATTGGTTCATCGTCTGAGTCAGACAGTGCCAAGCATCTTGGTTAGGAATCACAAATTAATATCATTTTTGTACATGTATATGTACGAATTCTCTCTTCCACAGTAACTTTGGTAGGAGCTTTGGTTTGATTGTAAAACCGATCGTATAGATCTACATAGTGGTGGCAATCGTATCAAGTTGAATTGTTGGACATAATCTATTTGTGTCAAAGATACTATTCATTACCAAAATACGTAACCCAAATGTAATAAGGTTATAACGCGTTTAACAGTAAATGGTCGGCAGGTCATGACATGAATGTGTTGATGTGTTATAGTTAACCGAGGTCGACCCAAACATGACCTATTTAATTGAACAGGTTAGACTTGAGCATGAATTGTTTACCTAACGATTTGGATACACAAACTTAAAACCCCTAGTAAGTCAAATTTAAATGCGGTTTTGATACCAAAACTTCCTACCAATTTTGAATTTTGAAAGCTAGATCAAGACATTCATTATAAAGCTTATAAACTCAGAAACTAGCATACATATTTATAACACGCGCTTCACAGAAGAGAAAATATGATTGAAGCAATTGCTACGCCAATGCATCAGCTATCGATGTTGTCAAAGCATCTTTTTTGCCAACTTTAAAACATAAAGATCCAATGACCGGCAGTGTGCACACGCTGAGTCGTGCATATCAAAGACAAAGAAACTTGTTAACTGAAAGTTAAAACAATTCAAGATCAATGAGTTACAAGAACAACAAATTGCCAGCAAAAGCTCAGTTCAAAGAGGTCTTAAAAACTTAAGAACATGTGCATTTCAAATGATGGCAATAATAAACCTAAACAATCTGACCCTCTTCAGCTTCATCATTCTCCACACTCATATAACGACCACCTTCATGAAGACCTCCATTCAACTCAGGTTCATTCTCCCTATCATGTGGATCAACAAAGTCATCTTTATGGCGTCGGTGATGACGATCGTGTTCCTTGCCATCAGAGTCAGATTTCAATTCATGGCTATGAGACCTGCGATGATGTTTATGGTGTTTAACGCCATGCCTTTTAACACCATCTTCAAAGCTAGAATCATCTGAATCACTCGAGTCTGAACGCCTATGCCGTTTGTGATGATGATGACACCTTGAATGCCTTCTCTTCTTCATCCTATCATCATCATATTCCTCACTTGGAAGAATCTGAGCCCCTCAATTTCTCGTGTCTGCTATGATGCTTATGATGCTTCGAGTGTCTTCTCTTCAACGCACCTTCATCCTCATCACTCGAAGAATCAAAATCATCATCAGAGCCCGAGCTCGAGTGATGATGATGATGATGTCTATGTTACTTATGAACACGTTTTTTTCTACGATGTTCTACATCACTTTCATATGAACTGTCACTGTCATCGCTTGAACTTGAAGATCTTCTCTTTGGTTTACGTTTTGATCTCTTTTCTTTCTTCTCGTCATCATCATGCTTTCTACGTTTCTTGTGACTTCTCTTCTTTGACTTTTTGACCTCATGGCTGCTTTCACTTTCACTATTGGTATCATATGACACAGATCTTCTCTTACACCTTTTCTGTTTCTTTTCATTGGCTTCAATAGCGGCTTCAAGCTTCTGCTGCCATTTCAAATGGGCTTCTTGTTTTGTCAATACGCGCTTCTTTTTCTCTTCGACCAGCTGGATAAACGTCTTGGCGTCCATTCAGATGTAAAAACCAACTCAATATCTGCATTATGATATGATGATGACCAGAAGTGCATCTCAAAGAGAGAATGACACAATGTTAGTTACTTTATCAAAAAACCGAATATTTGAAAAGTAAAAAGGGACAGGAAAAGTAAATGGCATAAGCTTTATAAAAACTATAAAGAAAAACATGTACGAATATATTAGACTTAAAAAGATTAATGAAAAATATATAATTTGAATTACACAACCATAATATGTTATAGCCTTTAAAAAAAGAAAGTAGGTTTCACGGCATCTTATCAATGTTAAGATCAGCTAAACATGTGACAGCTATGCTCCAAGATTACGAAAAGTTAAGCAGAAAAACAAGAATTGGTTTGGGACTCTTACCTTATTTGAACAGTGAACACACCAAAGTTTGAGATTACTTAAGAACGCAAAATCCCGAACTTGAATAGTCAAATCTATGAAAGAATCTGCAAAAAGTTCATATGAATATTAGGCTACAAAAAGATTGAATATGAGAAAAACTGTTAACCCAATAATAACAGTGCAAAAGCAAATGAAACATTAGATAATGACAGAAATTTACACAATCTATCATTGTCTCATGTACTATTAAATTAGAACAAACACTATATCAAACAGATAACTTATAGACTCAACAGAGCAGTGATCAAGATCTCAATTATTTAAATGTTTTACCAAAGTTCACTCGTCAACTATTGTTGACCCAAATCGTCTGTTTTTACGCATGATACAGGTGAACAAGCTGAGGAATGAAATACATAGGAATGGCCTTAGAAGAATAAACAAGTTATTACGTTTGGAACAATCTTTTGGTTTATGTTTGTGTTTGTATGAATTTTGTGTTGAGCATTTGAAGTTTTAATTTCAATTTAATAAATATGAAACTTATTAGTAAATATCATGAGCTTTGGTGATAACCCAATAATGCCCCGACTTTTATTCCGCTGCGGGTCGGGGTGTGACACCGAGCCTAAACCTAAAAACAAGCTCATTTAGTAAACAAACCTGAGTTTCGTTTATCGAGCTTGAGCCAGCTCGCAAGCCTAAACGAGCCGCTTGTTTTCTAATTTTTAATTACTCTATTAAATATATATTTAAATAATAATAATAATAACTATTTATAAAATTATGAAGACAATAACTAAATTGTATATAAAATAACATTTATAATTTATATAAATTAATTGATAAATAATTAACGAGTACGCCCTGAGCCGAGCTCGAGTTTTCATAAGTTAAATGAGCTCAAGCCCGTCTCGTTTACACCCCTAGCCGAAACTAACATAAAACAAACGAATATTAGAGTTAATATTATAGAAAACCAACATATTTTTTTATTTTTCACACAAAAGCCTCTCAACATATTATTTTTAGTATATAAAAGTCCATGCACATTTAAAAAATCACGAGAAAGCCCCTCAACTCAACTTTGATATGTTAAAGTTCTGTGCTATCTAGAATGCATGTACTTTTGAAAAAAGTATTTAAAATAATAAAGTTTGACCAATTAAATTCGTCAAAATAAATTATCTAACTTTTTTTAAGTTTTACTTATTAAATTCGTCAAAATAAGATTCTACAATTCTTTTTTTATATCTAGAATATCAATTCAAAAATTTCGACAAATACATGAATTTTAAACAAACTAGTATTATAACCACCGCACGTTGCGGCGGCGTCAGTGTCAAAACATATTGCAACTCGAATTTATACTATCAAACGAAAATGTATCATATTTGACAACTTTTATTTGATCTTTATTCAAATGAGCACCTGAATTTCAATTCCAACATCAGCACCACCCATCATTTTCCAATTTGCATTACCATCACATACGTTTAATGTGCTTGATGTTAAAAAAAGGGTTTGTAGTCTTTGGGAGTGATCGATTGGCTCTCTCTCTCTCTCTCTCTCATACACACATAACTACAAGATCATCGCCGGCTAAACCCCATCCTTCTTTGGCTACTCATATCTGTAACAAAACTCTGGTCATAGACCATCACTCCCATTGATGCATGTCTAAAACTGTCAAAAATTTGAAAAAAAGAGGTATAATAGGTTTTAATGTATATTATAGTGAAAAGTTTAACTAAAATGGACATATCCGAGAGATCCATCTATAAGTCTTCTATATCCTGGCTCAGGAGCACCCAACATCAGCCTCTAAAACAACTCTTCTAACAATACTAGCGACAGGTGGCAGTCTAGTGGAAGTTTTCTAACGCTGCTGGTAGCTGATGATCTAACACTCGCCTAATGGATGTAATCATACAATGTTTGTTATTGAATTGATTGTTCAAATTCATTATTGTAAGTGAAAAGTTTCAGGTTCAAACTCATTAATAACCAAACTTTAGGCAAAAGTTTTGGCGTAAGTCATTATTTTAGGCAATTCTTTTAGATCCGCGATTTCAAGTCCAAATGTAAAACTGAAAAATAACCCATATGTGAAATCAAAACTGGAAACCAATCGATTACTAAATCGTAAAACCAAAATTTCAGTTTTGGTTCGGGTTGAGCCCAAAACAGACTCATGCGCACCCCTAGGTGAAAACTTCTAAATCGATTATATTTCTATGAGGAATATTTTTTTTCTAGCATCTAAGTTTTTATTTTATTTACAGATTAGGATTATAAATTTTAGAACATTTGTAACAATTTCACAATTAAAATCTTATTAAACAAAGCCATGCACGTTTTATTTGAAAACTAATTACTTACTAACTCTATTAATATAGTGAAAACCAAATTCAACATTTAAAAGAAATATATTACAAGAAAGACATAAAATATTACTAACTCTTTAAATTTAAATCAAACGACGTTCGTCATAAATATATATTTCAACTTTCAGAAGTTCTTTTCATTTAGAAAAGCCATGGCACAAAACCCCTGTGAGAAGGGGCATCACCACCTGTGGTGGCCGGTTCCAGCGACGGGAACCACGACTCTTTCACACAACGAATGTTTGACAGCGTTGGGGTCCCGGTACAGCGGTGCGGTGACAATCTGTAACTACAACAGCTTTTCTGGCAACGCCGATTAGCGGCGGCAGGCATACCGCACAATAACACCAGAACGCCACTACGACACAACTGACGTCGGCCAAGGGAATCCGCTCCTCTCCGGCAACCTGAAATCACACCTAAAACCATCTTTGTACCAACGTCGGGTTCGATTTCTGGAACCACAAGCTTCTGTCACGTAGAGCATCATGTGTTTCGTGGTAGCATAATTACATAAGGATAGCTAGTCTTTGTTCCGGGTTTAATGTGAACTCCGATAGCTCCATGTCTTCTGGATCATAATCTTAACAAATCGCCTTACTCGAGTCCTCTAAAATCATGTTATGCAAAATAATGCAGGCGTACATAACGCTCTTTAACTTTTCTTTTTCCCATATTCTAGCAGGTGGGGCAATTAGACCCCATTTTTTCTTCAAAACCCCGAACGTAAGTTCAATTCTTTCCTTGCAGATTCCTGTTTTTCGTGAAATATACCCGTTTCTCGTAAAGATGACTTGAGTATGATTTCACAAACACGAGCCACTCAGGATAAATACCGCCTGTAAGATAAAACTCGTACTCATACTCCAAATCACTAGCATAAAATGAAGTCCTAGGTGCAACGCGGTTTATAATGCCATCAAATAACGGTGACCGTTCAACAACATTGATATCATTGAGTGCCCTGGCCATACCAAAATATGCATGCCAAATCCATAGATCATATGATGCCACCGCCTCTAGTATCAAAGTTTGGCCATCATGATCACTACGATGGTGTGCTCCTCACCAACCAGTTGGGCATGCCGCCCGACCCTAAACTGTACAATAAAGGCTATCAAGCATCCAAAAAAACGATGTGCTTCGTCGTGTACTTGGAATTGCCTTTGGATGTCACTAAGGGACTTTTTTTGTGTGAAATGTAGTTGAAAAATGTGATATATGTATATATATATATAGAGAGAGAGAGAGGTAGTGTTTGGTATTAAAATTGATTAATTTTCTTTATTTGAAAACCCAACCCAACGGCTAGTTTGACCCACACTGGCTCCCCAATGTCTCTCTTTCCCCTTAATGTTGGCAACTTGTTAACCACCACACCCATTAACGACCTTGTTAACGGTCCGACGTAGTGTTCTGGCAGGTGACGTGGCCTCGTTAACGAGGTCTCGGTGAACCGTCAATGTTGAGTCTTAGCCAGCTACTAAAGTAAATAATATTTACTTATAGGTAAAAACAGATGAATATAAAATTTTCTATGTTTCCTTGTGAATTGAGCCTCGATTCAAAATCCATATTTAAGTAACACAAGTTAGCATATATCTATTCAAAACTTACTAATATACACTTATAAGAAACTATTTTTTCTAATATTTTAAGCTTACCAATTATATAAAAACGAAATATGTTATGAATACATTCAGACAAGTAGACAACAAAAAGAAAATGCCTGTTCTGTCAATAAACATATATCAGGGGACCCCATTATACAGGCACAGCAGTACATGCTATATATAGTCCAAAAGAAACAGCTAACAAAATCACACATATCATACAGGTTCACCTTTCAAAACACCAGTGCCAAAAGAGCCCAAAGCATCATTCAAAATCTATTAATCCATCTTAAAGATTCAAATGGGTGACATTCATTCATTCAAACCTCAATAGTTCCAAAAAGTTGATAACAAACCACCTAACCTGAAATCTCATACTGGAAAACAGCCAAAACCCGTGTAAGACGTCTTTTTCCGGCCAGAAATCAAGGTTAAATATACAACAAACACGTTTGTACCAGACCGACACGGATATTACAAGAATGGGACTACCAAGCCGAGAAACAGAACCAGAACCACGGCAAGTGAGAAACCGGATATCGGGTTCACCAAGGTACATGCAGCAGAGATACTTCCACTAGGACCGTTCGCAGCTGGAGGGAACGCTATGCCCGAGCTCGTTGACGGTACCACCGAACCTGGAAGACCACCTATCGGTGCACCACCGATCTGGAACGGTGAAGGGGCTGGAGCTAATCCCATGTCTGGGGTAACCATCGTTGGTGGTGCGATAAGTGGCGGAACCTGTTGTGGGCCTGCAACATGTTTAACAACCCAAAACACATCATCATCATTAAATATGCGAAACAATTTAACATCTTAAATCAGTTTACGATTTCGGGATCATGTTACCTGGGCATCGTGGTTGAAGAGAACTCGACAACGTTGTGATTATCGTGCCGTTGACGAAACCACCGTAACCGCAAGACGTGACGTTGCAGCCAGCGCTGCTCTGTTGAACGGTAACGTTTCCGAGCATGAGGTTGGTGCTTTTGCATTGCATGCTAGAACAAGAAACCGATAGTGAAGCCGGTTGGCAATATAACCTGCACAAAACAAGATGAATATTAAAAATAATTTAAAAAAAAACTTTTTCGTAATAGCATGGACGTAAAATGTTCTCAGTGTAACCTGCTCCCCGGTGTGCAACTACATTGTACGCAATGATCTGCTGTGACGGCGTAGCCTCCATTGGGTACAGACAATGCATAGTCCGATGCGTATTTTGGGAAGTTTGAAGCACACGCTGAAAATAACCCACAAAACAACAAATATTTAAAGAAAGAAAAGTGTTTAGCTTCATTTTGAGGATGAAATAAAAATCGGAAAAAAATGTATAATACTATGAAAGTTGCAAGCTTTTGCCACAATACCAGCAAACTAGACCCACAAACATCAAAATGTTACTCTAAAGTTAGAACCAACATAAAAGTTGAAACCTCTCGAGTAAAAGCGAAAACAGAGCATTTCTATATTCAAACAATTCATCATCACTATTAGCACTTCTATCACTTGTTTTTATCTGAAATCACACCAACTATACCCCCTTCAACATTTCATCCAGTTAACATTCAAGCTCAAGTAACCTTTCCAACAATTTCGCACTATTTTAGGCATGGTATCTACAGTTAAAACACCCTGGAAGCAACTAGTAATAGTATTCATTTATCCACATAAATAAATACTATTTCACTTAGCTAATCAAATGATTATTGTATCATGGGTAATTAAATTTACATTCATTTATTCCAACAACCTTTACTCTGTTCTCAATCTCCACACCTAATCATTCTAACCCTAAATAATCAGAAAATCATAACCATAGTCACTTAAAGTGTGACAATGTATTTAAATCCAACGTCATTTGTTTCTATCCACAAGAGATACCGAGCCATAAATGTTCTGCCTCAAATATCACCAGCGTTTTGGACGCAACATTTATCATTGAGACAAGAACTCCACAATTAAGTGTGATTGGGAGTGCTAGGTGACAATCAAGTATGGATGAGCATTTTGTACCGAACACTGATACCATACCGAACCAATACCGACCAATTAAAATCGGTTTAGCTATTCATTTTTGGGGTTTTCTTTTCAATTATCTTCGTTATTTTTATCCGACCGGTACCATATCACTATAATCAGTACGGTATTCGATTTATATTTTTTTCTCTCATTTTCGGTATCGGTACTCATCCCTTGACAAATCTTCACCCGAACAACAAAAAACATCATTGGTCGTTACAAAACTCCGAACGATACATACACCCAATCACATAAAATCCATTTCTTGAACTTCAAGAATCATCTTAACCCATACCCAAACACACCAAACTAGGTATGCGCCCGGTACGGTATTAGAAGGTAACTCAACCCAAAATACCAGTACCGTATCAATAAAGTTAGTACCGATCCCGAAAATCACAGAAAATGGTTACTAGTACATGTACCGAAAGTGCTCGGTACTATAAATCAACCCAACATACCAGTACACCGAACTGAAAGTACTCATCCTGAAAATGGCTCGATACAGTTCGGTACCGGGTACCATTTCCTCATCCCTAGACCAAAACCCTCAATTCAAACATCAGAAAACCAAATTACCTGACAATGGAACAGCAAGAATATCCCCATCTTCAACATCAGCATTGCCCAACGCATTAACCCCCATGAGATCAGTAACAGTAGTCCTATACCTCGCGGCAATACCCGCCAAAGTATCCACCGGTTTCACCACATACGACAAATAAACCGCCGGAACACCATTATCCGTCCCATTAAAACAAACACATGGCAATGGCACCACCAAATTCACCCCCACATCCAGCACCGTCGGATCACTAATCTCATTCGCCTCCTTAATCTGGTCTGCCGACACCAACCCACCATACACAGCGTCAGCAATGTTGGATAGAGTGTCAGAAGGTCTTGTTTTGTAATGGGTGGTTACGGATTTGCGAATACCGTCGACGCACGAACAGGTTATGGGGATTTTGAGGAAGAGTTGAGAAGGTAAGATGTGGGAAACGACGTCGGGTTGGGAAATGTCGATTGAGTTGGCGGATAAGAGGTTGATTGGGTCGATTTGGAAGAGGGATGCGAGTTCAGAGACTTTGAGATCGGTGTAGAGGGTGTAGCCTAAGAGGGATGTGCAGGAGTCGGTGGTTGAGCAGGGTTCGATTGTTGATTTGGGGGTTACGGTGGTGGTGAGGCTGAAGAGGAGGAGGAGGAGGATGGTGGTGGTGGGGGGTTTTCCGATCGGCATTTTGGGGTGGGGGAATTAGGGTTTTGGAGAGTGTGAGTAGAAGAAACTCAAGAAAGTGGGTTTGTAGCAGGTACTGTGTGTACTAGCAAAAAGATGATGGTGGGATCTTTTTACAGAGGTGATATTGACTAGTCTAGAGTGGGTTACAAGTGTTATTGCATCATTTACAACTTGGGTTGCATGTTTTGTTTTGGATTTGGTTGTTTTGTGTTTTATGCTTGTCCTGTTAGACAAATTCAAAATAAGTCAAGTTGACTGATTGAACATCATTTCAATTTTTTTTTTAAAAAAAATAGATTTTACCGTTGATTATAAATAATAATAATAATAATAATTGAATAAATTTCGAACTCATGTACACCTAAATATAGTTAGCTCACGAGTAGCTCTTTAGTCTTGATTCCAAATTTTGTTGTTTTTGGTTATTTATACCCTAGGTAGTGAGGAGTAATTTTTAATTCTTTTTCTTATCAAGTGAGATAAGACATCAAGAAAAAAAAGCATATATCATGCTTATCTTAGCGTTTTCACAATCATATCAAGAGCAAAAAACCAAATATCACACCCTTGAGGGCGGTGTTCTGGCTTTTTAGGGTATGAAGTGGCAAATATCATGCCACTTCACATTGCCACAATACATTGTCTTAGAATTTTTGACTATGTGTTATAAATTGACGCCCCATGTCACATTAATGGTTGGAGCACTAAACACCTTTTGAGACTGTTATCAAGAGGCGTCAACCATGCCCTCACCATTGTGATAATGGCCTTTAAGCCCTTGATGGATGGGGTCCATCCCCTTTTGTTCAATCATATTATTATTTTTTAATTTAATTTTAAGTTATTTCACAACAACTAGTTATTTGGGCGGTTCAATGGTTATTGTCTCACTATTTACATGGCGCCTACGTAACAACACTTTTTAGGTAGTTTAGTTATTCGATAATACATAGTCTTAAGCCGCTAAAGTTATTATTAATATAGTATATATTCAGAAAATAACAAAACTTATTTATTTGTTATGTTTTTAAATAGTTATTGTGTGTAAGTTTCTACCTCTTGTATCATAAAAGTATAAAAAATCACTCATTTTAATTTCATTAGTAGTTATAATTACTTCTGAAGATATAAATATGGCACATGTAATGCACTCGCAGTAGCTTTTTGTGTACCTGGTCAGATTGATTGGGTTTTACATTCAAAGATAATTTTAACGATGCATTAAATATATTTTTTTTAAAAAAACATGATTTTGTGAATTTCAAAACTCGTATGACATTGATGCTATCGTGTAAATATGCACAACAAATACATATTTGTGGTCTTCTCTTAAGTTTTTAAACTAATTTTTTTATATAAAAGAGATAATTCATATACAATTAAATAGATCATATATACAAATCCTAATTCTAATTATATTATATAAACTTGTATGCTTTAATGTTGAATGTATTAAGTTATTTTTATTTGAGAAAGTGTTTGTTTGATTAGATACTTTTAACTCTGACCAATAAAAGTCACGATAATTATTATTATTATATACAAATAAACAAGTTTAGGCTAAATAATCAAATTTTAGTTGGAGTTTGTTAGGACTACATGGTCATGACGCAAGAAGCTTGCCCCTGTGAATGTATAAGGCACACCTTTACTTAATTAGTATTTGTATAAGTGTGAGAAATTCAGTAAAATTCATCACACATCCTTTTATGTCAATTTAGAATTATAACTGTTGTTTTCTCGCTAGTGATTTTGTTTTGAACAAGCTCTAATTATATGTTCTTTAGAATAACGGATTCCTTTAGTCCTGTCTTATATGAGACTTGAACTCATGGTCTTCAAACCTAGATTTATCTAAAGGCTTTGTCTTTTCCAATGATGTTATGATATTATATCCACCATTGTTACTATTAATTCTTATGATTAAACATAAGATGGGTTTGCGAATCCAATTTCAAAATATTTACTTATAATAGTGTACGACACTCGTGGTAACAATGTTCACGATTTGGTTCTGTTGGTTTTGACAAAACCACTATGATAAAAATGTAACTTTGGTTTCAATAAACGACCAACCAAACCATTAGGATATACACGTCTAACTACGTGCGGACTGGTCCAAGAGAATTTCAACTTTCTAGGGAATAGACATAATCTTGGATTTTATAGAATAACACAATATCCACACTTGAAGTTAGGGGTGTTTATGGGTCTGTTTTGGTCTAACCATAATCATAACTGATCCTTATGACGGTTATGGTTAACCGGTTTGCATGGTTATGACGGTGGCATTGGGTCGGGTAATAGTGACTTTGGGCCTGTAGCTAAAAATAGCTCAAAAAAATATTTAGGCATAAGATTACATTATAATAAACACATGTACTATATATTCATCTAATTATATATGTGGTAGATTTGGGAGATTTGCATGCAGTTTCAAACGTGGAGTCGTGTCAATAGGTCGCAATTATAAAACAACAGTCTAGTGACTTTGCGATGACTCGAAGCATACAATGTCGTGAAACGATTGAAGATCTACAAAGACAAATTTCGGGTCTCACTTTCCAAGACGGTGGAACCCGAGCACTCACAATTACTCTTCACAGTCCAAGCCCACCAATAGACCCAATTCTTCACAATCGGTCTCGTTTGTGAACTTGGTTGCATGCGACATTTGTGCCTTAAAGTTTTTATCATGTTACTAGAGATGACAAAAAAACATGTTTTGATCATCCATGTATAAACCACAAATGATTATAAAAGAGTTAATTACGTTTTTCATCCTTATTGTTTGTTAAAATAACCATTACAATCCAGTAGTTAAAAAATGTCAAAAAGTACCAATACTTTTACTTTGAAACAATTACAGTCCACCTTTACTAATCTCATCCAATATTCGGTTAGTTTATTTGAAACGACCATAATGCTCTGTTAATTAAAACTAAAATATAAATAAATAAAGTGTTAATTACGCGTTTTGTCCATATGGTTTGTTGAAAATAACTATTATAGTCCATCAGTTTGAAAAATGCCAAATCAGGTGCAGTATTTTCACAACCTCCACCTTCAACTCACCAACAATGGCGGTTAACAACTTCATCTATCTAATATCCTTAATTCTACTTCTTACTCTCTTTGTTCATCTAGCCGGTACATCACCTACTCCGACTCCACACCCCTCCACTTCATCCATCTTCAGCATCTACCACCACCGCCACCACCTAAACCTAAGGGTGCTAAACGTGTTCTGCTCATGGGTTGGTGGGTTCAACGCGACCTGAACACGAAAATTTTAGATAAACCCGAACATGATCCGAACCCGAAAATCATGTCATACATATCACCTTGAACACAACCTGAAAATTCACGGGTTAACCCGAACACGACCCGTTCAACCCGAATTTTCGCCGTAAATTAATATATTAAAATTGAATTTTTCTAAAAAAACACAAATGTATATAATACAATTACATTTAAATATAGAGCTAAATGTCATTTTAGTCCCTATGGTTAGGGCCATTTTGCCAATTTAGTCAAAAGGTTTCATTTTTCGTCTGTGAGTCCAAAAAAGTTTCATCATTTCTATTTTAGTCCACTAAGTTAACTTCATCCATTTTTTTGTTAACGAGTAGGACACTCCGGTCATTTTATATGGCCAAATTGCCCTTCTAGTTAACAGAGTTACATATAAAATGACCAAATTTCTCTTCTCGTTAACAGAAAATAGATAAAGTTAACCCAGTGGACTAAAATGGCAATGGTGAAACCTTTTTGGACTCATAGGCGAAAAATGAAACCTTCGGACTAAACTGCCAAAATGGCCCAAACCATAGGGACTAAAATGACATTTAACTCTAAATTATTAAATATTACGTTAATTTCTCTTTTTATGTTATATTATGATATAAAATACATACTCAATTAATTTATGATATAAAACACATTGTAAAAAAATATAATATTACATAAATTAGTTAAGCAGGACAACCCAGCTAGGTTGACCCGGACTCGACTCGTTTAGCTAAAGGGGTTCACGAGTTCTACCTGAATTGACCCGAACCCGTTTAGACTAAACCTAAACCCGCGATTTTCGTGTACTATTTTCAAGTCGTATCAGAAATTCACACCCCTGCCTAAAACCCACCTCCGGCGACTCGTCTGTCCCCTGGCCACTGCTAAAACCACCACCACACACACATACCTGAACGATGACCACCAACACCACCCAATCTGCCCACCATAGTCATCAAACTACAAACCACCCCGACCCTGACACACCACGTTCATCCTCTTCAAACAAATCATTAGCCAACTCCTTTTATAACAATGAATTCGACCACCTCCGACCATTATACATGCACCATCCAAACTTCATTTACTCCCTTTAGGTTTTTCGGGTAGGAATCGAGCTTTCCCATTGACGTCGATTTGATGGGGAAAATTAGGTGGCCGACGATTTTGAGTATGATCGGGGAAAATTAGGTGGCTAGTGGTTTCGATTATGGTGTAACCAGTTGATAGAGACAGATTTGACGCCCGTGGAACTAACGGAGGAGATTCCATTGGCAGTGATATGATGGAGGGGAACGATGGTGAAATTGAGTCGACATAACAGAGTTGTGGAGCTGGAACAAATGATGTTGTGGCTGGATCTGAAGAAACGGGTACAGTGAAGAGTAGAGTGCATGATAGTATATAGATGAAGCTGTTAATTGCCATTGTTGATGAGTTGAAGATAAAAGTTGTGAAAATACTGGTATTGTTTTGGCAATTTTTAAACTAATGGACTGTAATGGTTATTCTCAATAAACCAAATGGACAAAAACGTAATTAGCTCTATATATATTTATATTTTAATTTTAATAACAGGGGCATTATGGTCATTTCAAGTAAACTAATAGAATAATTTGATGAGGTTAGTAAGAGTGGACTGTAATTGTTACAAAAGTAAAACCAAATGCACAAAAACGTATTTAACTCTTTATTTATTTATATTTTGAGTTTAATACCATTTATCATGTTTCTACAAAAATAATAATATATTGAATTATTCGGTTCTGAGTCTGAGTCTGGTAGACAGGTAAGAAACTTCTTACCTGATCTAAGGTAATCTGATTAATCAAATGGGTAACACTTAATTCTATACTTGTATCAAACTTGCAAAAAAAAAAATTTAACTTAAGTTAATATTCGTATCGTCCATGGCTTTATAACCTAGTGGCATCTTGGGGGTGGTTAAGACTTTGAGACCAATAGGTACTGGGTTCGATTTTCACAAGAGGGTTTTCTCATATTTATTGGGTTTCCTTCTGAATTTGTGTATATGCATAATGCCTAGTAGAGATAGATATGATCAGGTGGTTCCACTGGTGATACGATGATGATCTAGTAATCCGTCTGATGTCCAAATTTACCCTTAAAAAAATAATTTTCCTATCATACCTAATTACCGAATAACCATAAAGCCACTATTGCCAGATATATTGGTTTTCCTATCTACCATCAATTTAGGCTACGGAACTATCTTCGTACCTAAATATTCTGTTGTAATAAGTAATTTTAAACACCTCTTTTTAGGCCTTGCCATTGACAAATTCTTTTTTTATACATGACACATTTTCATGTCTTTAGCATGACCTGGACGGTATTTCCCCTCACGAAAGATAAACATAACTTTTAAACAAGTTTGTCTTTCTAAATTCAGATAATATCCAAACACTTGCTTATGATCTCCGAAACTTAGTATTTTATATAATAAAGTTAATTTATTGAAATCTTTACGAATTGCATTTTACGTCCTTTAAATTTTAGTAAAATTCAGATAATTTCCGTTAACTAACGAAATTACAGCGCAAATCATTTATGTTCTAATTTCTTTACAGGCGGTGTCTTTTCTCCCTAAAAAGACTACAAAAATAAAGGACATTCGCTTTAAAGAAAATTAAAAAAATAAAGAACATCTACTATAAAAAACACAAAGGGCATCCCTTGTGATTTCGTTAGTTCAAGGACAACATCTGAAATTTTGTTGAAACTTAAAGGGCGTAAAATGCAATTTACCAATTATTAATTTAATTTAGACCCAATTATTACATTTTTGTTAAGGTGTCGGACTTTGGTTAGACCATGTGTAGTAAGGGGTTTTTGACGTTTTTTCCTAAAAAATGCCCAACCAAGCCCCATGACCTCCCCCCGGGCGTTTTTTTCAAAAAAATGGCCTCCGGTGTTTTTTATTCCACACCCCTTGTTCGATTTTTGACCCAATGATCGTTGAGCAACGGTTAACAACAACGGCTATTTTGTTTTTTTTCTCTTTTTTTAAATTTAACCTTTATATATATATATATATATATATATATATATATATATATATATATATATATATATATATATATAATAGGGTAAGAATGTAGAGTGAACAACATTATAAGAGTGACCGTGTGAACTGATCTAGACCATTGATTTTCATCATCCTAAAGTTTTGATTAGTGGCATGATTGTAATTATTAAGATTCGTTTTTCCTTTAAATTTAATTAAAAAGTGTAATTCTGTAATTATATAATGGGTCAGTTTTCTAAAACTGGAAACATGAAAAGTTGTCATATATTTCGCCAGTTACTTGCTCCTCCAAAGTTTCCATATATTTCGCCAGTTACTTGCACCTCCAAATTCGCGTATATTATTTAATACACATGTGTACTGTATATTATAAACTGGAATTCTACAGCAAAGCTGCAACCTCGATTTATAATAATGCAGTAACTTTATCATGTTACACATGTGTACTGTATGGTATCAACTGGAGGTTTGGATCAAAGTTAATACTCGCATGTAATAATGCAGAAACTTAAAATTATACACATGTGTACCGTATGGTATCAACTAGAGGTTTAGAGCAACGCTGCATCCACTTATATAACATCATGCGTCATCTTAACAGTATACACATGTGTACAAAAATGTATATACTACGAAGTTGCATCCCGATATGTAATAATGCATATACTACGCGACTATACACATGTGTACTGAATTGCAACAACTGGACGTTTACAACAAAATTGCTGTCACACCCCAACCGATGGCGGAAACATCAGAGTGAGACGACTAGATTGCTCATTGCATCATAACACTATTCGCGACAATATTTAAATCAACCAAATTTCATTTCATTCAAACATCCAATGTCATATTACAACAAAATCCAAATAAGAGTAACATCAATGAAATAAGTTCCACAATAACATGATAATTAACTTAGTATTCTACGCGTGTTTCTATGCCATTCCTACTAAGTTCCATCATACGACTTCATCAACCTGCAACATGTTAAAAAGTATAGTTCAATAACAAAGTATTGGCGAGTACACAAGTTTAATATCATAGCCTAAGTATAAAATCCGATTAAACAAATCCACATGATTAGCTAGCATACAAGATAAATGTAAACAAGGCATGTGAATCTACAAGTCAATCCTCTAGTGTACCGTAAAATAGATTTCAACTTAATAATGACCACAAGAATACGGGCGGTGTGTTACTCCTATAGCGCTATACATGTTAAGGGAGGCTCGATCAAAGTTAATGACATTTAGATCACATAAGAATGTACCAAGTAACAATTCAAGTAACATAAGACTTAAAGCATGTTGATGGAATGTTTGTGTATAGAATAAAGTGTGATTTAGTGTAGTTTTAGTAAATTAATTATGTTGCACCCAAATAGTGGAAAGCATAAAAAGGGTCGAGTGTACTCACGGTTTTGCAAGGTATTATCCGTGAGAGAGTTAGGTTGATTTAGGGGTTGAAACACCAAGTTTATCCTACACAAGGCAAACGTAGGTGTATGAGTATTAGATTGACGGGGAGTTTAATGAGTTTAGGAATTTAAAATGTACGAGAAAGTATACATACGAAAGTATTTATCTAGACATTTAACGCTCGTTTTTGACACTAATAAGCCCCGAAGGGTGTTTGTGTTTTTATGGGTCATGCCCAATAGAATCGTAACGATTGTTATGTCTAAGATAAAATAACTTACTTTTTAAGACAACTAACCATTTGGTCATGGTCTAAGTTTCGGTTATATTAAGTATTTACATATAGTTATATTACTACTAATTAATCATATAGTTCATGTATTTCATGGAAGTCATGTAAGTCATGCATGGAGGTAGGAGGATAACCATCCTAAACCTCTTTCATAGATTCACCATTACACAAGATTGACACAAGGACAATCCGGATGGTCAAGAGTTATAGAAATCATCAAGTGAGGGGTGGATTAAATAGTTTAATGGCCAAGGCCTTCATGTAATCACACCTACACCATGACAATCTTAAAAGCTCGGATGGCTCAACACTTGTGGGTTTGAAACCCTAGTAAAAACCACAAGTTTAGAGGCATGTTTTGCCTCTTGATTTTGAATGAACAAGTCTAGCTAGCTCACTAACCATAAACTTGGTTAGAGGCATAAGTAGCATAGAGTTGTTATGTTTTAAAAAAACAAGTTCAAAAAAAGTTTATAAGTTTATCTTCCAAAACAGAAAGTTTGGCCCCAAAAATGGTATTGTTCCACCTTGGTTTTCCATGGAAAACCTATGGTAACATCCCATAGGGCTTAGCAAACAATGTTGAGAAAGAAAACATAAAGAAAACTTCGAAAATCTTAAAGTTTAAAAAGATAAAAATAAGCAGAAAATTTATGGCACTTTGGACCTAAAAAATGGTGAGGTTTCACCTTAGTTTGCCCAAGCAAACTTGTGAAAACCTTCCTAGAGGTTATCCAAGTGTTTTAGAAGAAAAAATAAGGAAGAATTTGTTGAAGAAGTGAGTTAGAACTCACAAAAAAACTTAAATATGGCTGCTATGTTTTTTGATTATGTTAGGGACTTTGAGAGTGTTTTTGAAGTGTTTAGAGGCTTGTAAAAGTGAGAAATGGATGGGGAAAAGTGGTTTATATAGGGAAGGGATTAGGGTTTCAATGGGTTGGGCTTTGGACAAGATTAGTGGATGTTTAAACTTGAAACAAGCCCAACACATCAACATATGGCAGCCCACTTTTTTGTTTTTTTGTTAATTAATTTATATAAATGGTTTTAATTGTTATTTAAATAATGTATTTTATATGTGTGACATGTATGGGTCTTGTAAGGGCCTAATGTTATGCACATTATTGTTTTAAAACAAAAAAACAACAACTAAGTAACAAGTATATATTTTTTAACATAATGCGACAAGATTTTATGATAATGGAAGCTTGAATTCTTTGAATAACATCACTAATTTGTCTTTCTTGGGTTTAGTATAAGATTTATAAACATTCATCAAACATTTATACGTTGTTGTGAATTGATTTATGAAGAAGTAAAGTATCGTATGATCATAAGTTTAAACATGAACAAGGTTTGCGAATTTCGTATAATTGATTAATCTTGATTACAATCAAAGCGTTAGAATCCAATGAATTGAAAATAGAAATACGATTACAAGGTTTGGACTTTCCAAAAATAGAAACACGAAGCAGACTTGCTAAAAACGGGAAGATACAAATGCGAAGCGTTACAGTCTCCCCTCCTTTATGGAATTTCGTCCCGAAATTTAGGAAGATGCAACGAACAAATGCGGATGCTTAGACTTCATGTCGCTTTCAAGTTCCCAAGTATATTCAGCGCCACGCTTTCCTTCCCATCGAATATGTAGAAACAACCATTACAAAAAGTCTGTAAGATTTAGAAAGAAAAAAACATGAGTTGTACATATGTGTATAACATGGGGATAATATAAAACCACGAAAGTTATGAGTATTGTTATCAATATACGTCTGTGTATATAAGCATACAAAATCATCCTTCAGATAAAACATAATACAAACACCCCAACCATCTGTAATCATGATGAAAAAAATTGCAAACCTAGAATACATATACAGAGCGATGAAATCAACATGAAGCAAAACCAAATACGAACACATGATTGTTAATTGGACTATTGTGGTTGTTATATTGGTCGTCGCTAGTTTGGTTGTTACTACTTGAATCGACCTTGAAAGATCATGAATATGAACTATATGACGTTCAAAGAAAAAATACAGAATGATGAAGAACTGCTCGATTGAAAAAAAATATGGTGTGTTTGACCGGTGATTATAATATAGATATTGTTTAGATTTAAAAGATATTTTGAATAATCACAAAAATAGGAAAGTATAACTACTATGAATTAATTAAAATAGTAATTAATAATAATTTAATGTATAATTACAATCCTATCCTTTATAACTAAAAAAATAATCAAGGGTCAAGATTAGTTCACTCAGTTCTCTCTCAAAAGGTTGTTCACAAATATATATATATATATATATAGTGGAGAGTTCAAATGAGAAGAAAAAATTTGTAAGAATAAAAAGAAACTTTTAAACCAATAGAAATTCTCCATTTACCTCATTTAATGTGTGTATTTAATATTATGAAAAAGGGCATATAGGTAAGTCTATAATTGTCATTAATTAGCTAATTAATTAAACTTGTAACTCATTTTTTTAATATATTTTTCAAGATAAAATAATTTATGGTGAAGGACAATTTTCGACATGTATAGGATAAATTTTAGTATGTGTAGGATAAATTTTGAAATGTGTAGGACATTTTTACATGTGTGTAGGGTAAATTCCGATAAGTGTAAGATATATGTAGGATAAATTTTGAAATGTGTAAGATATAATGTTTCTGTTTTATTAATGAGAGATAACAGAATGTTTTACCATTATACTCTTTCTTTTTTTTTATTCTCACATTAAATTTCTTCTTAAATGAACCTTCCCGTATATATATATATGCTTACACCACATTTTATTCAAACCAATACCCAAAATCTACACGTACAATATAAAACTACAAACCATTTATATAAAAATTTACACCACATTTTACGTAATTTTTGTTTTAAATTTAATTAGCATTGTATTTTTTTTCTTTTTTTTTGGTTTTTTAATATTTATTTTTAGTAATTTATTTTTTTAATTCATGAAGATCTATTAGTTTTATTTAAATTTAAAAAAATAATAATTGGGTAACGATTGGTTGGGGCTTTATGGGCTTTATTCCACTACACTCATTTTAGAAAAACGCCTAACAAAGCTTCTTTGCTGACTGAACTGCCACATGACGCAAAACGTCTAAAGATGGGGGCTTTATTTTACTCTCCCACTACACATGTTAGATTTACACATTTCAAACTATTACAAATACAAGGGCACAAGGCTAAATTCTTTACATCTTCAAGTAGAAAAAAAAAACAAAAACAAAACCAACACCTTTTATTAATAATCTAATAAAAATTCTATAGAATGTCTTAAATTTCTCTTCTGATAGCTAAGCAAATACATGCTGAAAAGATTATTCCACTAGCGAGCACATAAATTATAAACACCTCATAAAATAGTTCGAAAACCATTTGCTTCACAAATAAAAACATGTCAGGACAAACTAAAAACTTAAGTCAACTAAGAAACTTGACTCATAAACTTCTGTTCAATATCTTCCGGCTGCATCCTAGCGTCGACTCAGCTCCAGTCACATCTCAGCTTCGACATGTCATCACCAGAAGCATCTCAACAACATCCATTGGATTTGACTCAAGCTCAATGAGGCCCAAGCAGCTTCCACGAGTTGTAATATAACAACCTGACCATGCCACTCAATCGCGACTCAAAGGCATTTCCTTCTTCTTGTGGCTCCGAATGACAATCTCGAGTCATGTCTCCCTTACTTCCACAATTATAACACTTAAAAAGAAATTGTTTACTACTTGATCTGAATATATTTTCGTTATTTTTTTCGTCTTCATCGGATGACCAAATCTCTTTACCTCTTGCACATTGTCTTGGCTTTTCATGGCTTCGCTCACCATAACTTCTTTGGCTTGGGTTTTAGTTTGACCAATACCTACCTTTGCCTCGTCTTGCATACAAAGCTTCTTCCTTTGTCATTGAAGTAATAGAAATTGAAAATTCAATCATCTTCTTCGCCAAGGCTTCTTGGCCGGCTAACAAGTTTTCGAATTCCGATAAGATGGTTGGGTCAACCATCCCTAGATAGCGGACACAAAACTCCTCTAACGTGAGTGGATGGTGTATTATTTTTAATACATTTTTAAACACTTTTACTCGTTTATCAAGCTTTAAATTTATAAAACACGATATAACACTATCACTCTCTACAACACGCTAGGGTAAGTGCACTCATCGTTGGCGTAGTATAGTGATTGTAAGATACCAAGGTCGTCCAAGTATACAAGAGCTTTTAATATCGGAATATCGTCAAAGTCTAATCTAACCAAATTTTGAGGAAAGACTTTTAGTAACTAAAATTAAAGAAAGAAACTAAAGTAATAAAAGACACAAGTAGACAAGATAGGATCACTTGGTTCCGACTCATCTTATACGTATCCTTTAATAATTTCCGCACTTTGGGTTTTTTAAGAGATTATCTTAGTTATAATGACATATCTCTCTTTTGGAGGCAATGCTACCCTAAGCTATATTGATCTGAGTCAGCAGGGATGTAGTCCCGCAAGGCCGGAATATTGAAATATAACTAAGTAAGTTATTGATGCAAAATGTGACATGTCACTCTTTTGGAAGCAACGCTACCCTCAGCCATATTGGTCTGAGTCAGCAGGGATAGAGTCCCGCAAGGCCGGTTTAAAGTTTTAATAATAGTTTATTTATAAGGGATTCAAGCCGTTCTTACTTCCCCGATTTGATGCTATGTGCCTCAAAGGAGGTCCTAATAAGCTTGAATCAAGTCCACGCAGGATCTATACACTGAACGAGGCAAGAACTTTACCCAAACCACCCTTTTAACCCCATTCCAAGCAGTTAACGCGCTTTATATAGATCATAAAGACACAAGTGAGTGAATTAACAAAACATGAATAGATGATAGAATAAAGTTCACTTTCAATATAATAAACTAGTTATTAAATTCATTAATACAAACCCAATTAAAAAAATTAACCAAACTTGGAAATCAAAAGTAATACATAAAGACTTGTCTTCACCAAGTGATGTTAGAGATTAGCCAAGTATGACCCTTGCTTGACAAAAACTCTTACGATCAATCTTGAATCCCAAGACTACTACACACTTTAAAGATGGATGATGGAGAAATGTGGTGGATGATGGTGGTATTGTGGTGGTGGAATGGTGGCAGGTGTGAGAGAAGTGGTTTGCCAAGGAATGGATTGCAATTGAACCAAGCACCTCTATTTATAGCTGGAAACAGACTGTTGACACGGCCCCAAGTCTCCTTCTTCTCTGTCTTCATTTAATATGAGCTGTGTCAGTCCGTATGCTCACACGGCCCTATGTGTCAACGGCACGGCCCCGTGGCCCTTGTACTTGTTGTACTATCCAATATTTTACATATCTGAGAGTTGACCACGGCCCGTGTCCATGGGACACGGCCCGAGTCTCTTGTCTTCTTCTGTTTATCTTGTTCTTCTTGGAATTTGGAGTGGGGCACGACCCCATGCCTTGGTGGCACGACCATGCTTATCTTCTGATTTGTTGTTTTTGGTCTTGGGGTGAAGCTCGGAGGGTCGGTATGATGTATCAACTTCTCTTCTTTTGTACTTTGTGTTGTTTTTTGCCGTTAACTTGTTCCTTTTGCAAATTTAAGCTCTTTTAATTCTGAAAATCAAAAGTATACAAAGAAACACACTTTTTCCAACATTAGTACATAAAAGAGTTGATTCTATACCGTATTTGATATAATTCATATGTTGCATTTGGTGCATATCATCCTCACTCGCTCTCAACCTGTGGATTATTATCCACTTCATTCTTGCATCTCCAACTCTTGCTTCTGAATCAAACTTTCCAATCTCATAACACAAAGTTTTAACCTTGTGGAAGTTTTACAGAATTAGGAGATTTTTCTGACTTATGGTAGTAGTTTGTTCTCAAAGAGTGGAAATTTCGTGTCTTTCTTCTTGGAGAAGAGGGCTGCTAGGGAGTCCATGTCACACCCCAACCGATGGCGAAAACATCGGAGTGAGACGAAAACGAGATTGCTCAAGAATTCATAATGACTAATGTGACAAGTATTTAAAGTAAAGATTTTCATTTTATGCTAAAGGAAATACATTGTTCAAAAAGGAGAATACAACAATTAGAACTTAATAAAGTAAACAACAGAACATGAATTTAAACTAAGTGCGTTTCTAGTCCTTCCTACTCGATTTCTTTTTAACGCATCAACATCAAGCTCCTACAATATATATTAAAGTAACATGTCAACACAAGAAAAACATTGGTGAGCATACAAGTTTAGTGTACTAGCATATGTATAAAAGAGTTTTAACGAAATCCACATGATAAAAACGTATATTAAGATAAAACATATCGTGAACTAGCATGCATCACATACATGTCAACCTAAAGATTCCACTAGCATAATTGTCACACCCCGACCCGCAGCGGAATAAGAGTCGGGGCATAATTGGGTTATCACCAAAGCTCATGACATTTACTAATATGTTTCATATTTAAGAAAGTCAAAGTTACATTTCAAACATCCAAACATGTTCATTCAATACAAGGAAAATAAGCCAAGCATAACAATCCCAACACTAAATCATTTTATTCTTCTAGTCCAAGTCCTATGTGTTCCTAGCTGCAGCTGCTTCACCTGTATCATGTGTAAAATGGGAGTTTTTGGGTCAACATATGTTAGCGAGTGAACCTTATTAGATAAACATTTATTAATAAATTAATTGTTAGTTTATCAAATGAAAATTTGTGTATAACCATAGATGAGCAAATGTACATAATCAAGTAATGGCAAATAGCAGTCACAACTATAACATACAATAACACATGGCATCATACATGAACATACCAACATCATACTGTAAATAACATAAATGAAACTGTGCGATCAAGGCTCAATCAAACGGAGCCGATCGTATTGCATGTACTGAAAATGAAAATGTCTGTGCGATCAAGGCTCAATCAAACGGAGCCGATCGTATGTGGGCACGCCAGGTTCAACCGCATAATAAAATGGGGAACATGCTCAACGCTCATAATGTAATGGGGAGCGGCGGCCTATGAAATTGCATGTACTGAATAATAAATTGCATCCAATGATAACTACTTAACAGCAACAAACTGAATACACAAGTTCATGATATGATGTATGCACAATGGTTTAGTAATAATATATATATATACAAAGACACATGATACACCCCAAAACGTGATTCAAACGGGGAATTTGTAAGATTCACTCACATTGGGTGCGTTGGATTGGAGATGGTGAGATGCGCACGAATTAGATGAGCGGATCAACGAGGAATACTAACCTAAATAGTAATGGAAAAATATATTAAATGGATGGATTTTATTAAGGATTTTAATGAAATTTTTAGATATATTTTTGTGAGTTTATGGCTATTTTCTATCTTTAAAAATGTTATTTTTAAGTATTTTTAATTGATTTTTAAATTAAATTAAATAAATAAAAATATAAAAAAATATATTATTTTTTCTTAGCGTTGACCGTTGACCGGTTCGGTCAGCGAATTAATCTGCGCCGGGTGAGGCTCGAACCCGAGACCTCCCGTTCGCGTGCACGCAGCTCTACCAACTGAGCTACGTGTCTAACCCGAAATAATCTTGTTTTTAATTATATTTATACACTTTTTCAAGTTAACCGAATTTCCTTTATTTGAAAAAACATTTTAATTCAATCGGACCGGTGCTCGTGACGGGTTTCGAACGCGCGACGTGTAGTTCATGTTGCACACAGTCCACCGCTGGACTGTGTGTCTAACCTGGTTAATATCTCGGTTTTTATTAAACTTAACAACTAACTGGGTTATCCCGGTTTAGTTTTAAAACAAAAAGGCGCGTTATTATATAAGGTGTGCGTGTAGCAGGGATCGAACTCGGGACGTGTGTGTGTATTTTGCACACAGTCCACCGCTGGACTGTGTGTCTAACCCGTTTAAAATACCGATTTTAATTAATCTTATGTTATGTTGTGTCTTCATCTTCTTCGTCGATTTACACAGACAAACATATTCCGACTGTTATGACTGATTTATGACTTATACGCTTTTCAGACATTATCAGTAATTTAAAAGTAGAGAATGGAGAGAGTTTAAGGAAAAAGGATATACCGATTGATGTTGTTCACAGAATTCCGGCGAGGTTCGTTGGTACTGAAAATGGACTCCGGCTGTTGAAACCAATTAACAGCGTTGTTCGATTATTTAAGAAGTTGAGTCACTTAAACAAGGTTTAACAGAAGTTTCGGAGATCATACCCGTTCACAGTGTGATTAAGGCAGTTTTAGAAGTTTTCCGGCGAAGGTAAGATTTTCGATAAACGTTGACTAGGATCGATTCTGATGGTGGAGTTGTGTTAGAGACTGATTAATCACATGATTTAAACAGAAAGAGTCGAAGGAAATACCGTGTGGATGTGAGTCCCGGTTTTCCGGTGACTTGCAGAATTTTTCCGGCGGTCTGATTCAAGCTTCTCCGGTGGATTGTAAGGTTGCGGAAATGCATATGGGAGTCTTGCAGAGTGTTTTGAGTCGCAGGAAAAGTCTATGATTGAAGTAGTCCGAGAATTGAAGACTTTCGGTTATTAAACCAATCTACTTCCGAATTCAAGTTCCATTCATGACAACATTGATTGAAATCGTCCGTTTATCGGTTATACTCGCTGAATCGAGAGTATCCAAAACGATTTGGATGATTGATAACCGGTTTCAGTTACAATGTGTAAACTCGATTGATTTACCTTAGTCTATAAAAATTATTTGTTTCCTAAACATGACAGAAAACAAACAAGTGGCGGAGTGGTCTTGAAAGTGAGTGTTAAGCTGTTGAAGTGTTTCATGGCTGACCCGGGTTCGAGTCCCGGCAGCTTCATAATTTATTTATTTATTTTATTTTAACTTTTTATCAAATATAATTTTTATAGTTTAGTTTATTTATTAATTATGTATCGTTTTAACTCAAAATAATCATAAATATTTAATGTAACTTTTATAACTTGGTACTTGATTACAAAACGGAGCGGGTTTTGAAGACCCGTTTTTTACAAATGTTACAGTATCCCCTACTTTTAGGAATTTCGTCCCGAAATTTAAGTAGTTGAAGTAGTAGGAAAAGCTGCGGGTATTTTTCACGCATTGAGTCTTCACGTTCCCAAGTAAACTCAGGTCCCCGTTTCGACTCCCAGCGTACCCTAACAATTGGAATGCGACTTCGTCGAAGACGCTTCTCCCCGTTGTCCATGATCTCCACTGGTCTTTCAATAAAATGCATAGATTCATCAATCTGAATATCTTCCAGCGGAATATGGAGATTCTCATCAGCGAGGCACTTCTTCAAGTTCGACACGTGGAATGTGGGATGAATCCTGTTGAGTTCTTCTGGTAGGTCAAGCTTGTATGCTACAGGACCTACTCTTTCGAGTATCTTGAAAGGTCCTACGTAACGTGGTGCTAGCTTCCCCTTTTGACCAAAACGAACTACTCCCTTCCACGGTGATACTTTTAAAAGCACATGATCACCAATGTTAAACTCTAAGGGCTTCCGTCGTTTATCTGCATAACTCTTTTGACGACTTTGAGCCGCTAGAAGATTGTTTCGAATTTGATGGATCTTATCTGTGGTTTCTTGGATTAATTCTGGACCAGTAATTTGTGCTTCCCCAATTTCGTGCCAACATACAGGAGATCGGCACTTTCGACCATATAAGGCTTCAAAAGGTGCCATGCCGATGCTCGAATGATAGCTGTTGTTGTACGAAAATTCAACTAATGGTAGATGGGCGTCCCAATTTCCCTTGAAGTCTATGACACATGCTCTAAGCATATCTTCAAGAGTTTGAATGGTGCGCTCAGACTGTCCATCAGTTTCAGGATGAAAGGTCGTACTGAGATCTAATCGTGTGCCCATAGCGGATTGTACTGCTTGCCAAGTTCGTGAGGTGAAACGACCATCATGATCAGAAATAATACTTAGTGGTACCCCATGCCGGCTTACGATTTCGTTGATATAAATACGTGCAAGCTTTTCGTTCTTGAAATCTTCGCGGATAGGAATAAAGTGAGCTGATTTTGTAAGTCGGTCTATAATCACCCATATAGTGTCATACCCACCAGAAGTGCGAGGTAACCCGGTAATGAAATCCATGGTTATATTTTCCCACTTCCATACAGGTATTTCCGGTTGGACTAGAAGTCCTGGGGGTCTTTGGTGTTCAGCCTTCACCTTGGAACATGTGAGACACTTGGAAACAAAAACGGCAATATCCTTCTTCATTCCAGGCCACCAATAGGTGTATCGTAGGTCTTGATACATCTTATCGGCTCCTGGGTGTATAGAATATCGCGTTTTGTGAGCTTCATTCATAAGAGTTTCACGAAGATTGTTGTGGTTAGGAATCCAGGTACGATCTAAGTAATACAGGATACCGTCTGATTTAGTTTCAAGTTTTAGCTCGGCTCCACAGGACATCTCCTTTCGTACATCTTCTTCTGTTATTGAAACGTGTTGGGCTTCTCGAATTTTATCTTTAATGTCGGTTATAATTTGCGAACATAGAAGATGAATGGAGTTCGCATAACCCTTTCGACTAAGTGCATCAGCCACCACATTTGCTTTACCAGGGTGGTATCTAATTTCACAGTCGTAATCATTCAGAAGTTCGACCCATCTTCGTTGCCTCATATTTAACTCTTTTTGATTGAAGATATGTTGAAGACTCTTATGGTCAGTGTATATTTCACACTTAGTACCATAGAGATAATGTCTCCATATCTTAAGAGCGAATACAAGGGCTCCAAGTTCTAGGTCGTGAGTGGTGTAGTTCTTTTCATGTGTCTTGAGTTGTCTCGAGGCATAAGCTATGACTTTTCCTCTTTGCATGAGAACGCAACCTAATCCTTGCCCTGACGCGTCGCAATAGACTACAAAATCATCACAACCTTCAGGAAGAGTGAGGATTGGTGCATCACAAAGTTTTTGTTTAAGAGTTTGAAAAGCTTCTTCTTGCTTGGGTCCCCATACGAAAGGTTTTCCCTTATGAGTTAAAGCCGTGAGTGGCACAGCAATGCGAGAGAAGTTTGAAATGAACCGTCGATAATAGCCATCTAGTCCAAGAAAAGATCTTACTTCAGTTGGTGTACGTGGAGCTTGCCATTCTTGAACTGCTTTGATCTTTGAAGGGTCAACATGTATTCCCTTGTCATTGACTACATGCCCGAGGAATTGCACCTCTTTTAACCAGAATTCACATTTAGAGAACTTGGCATAAAGCTTTTCCTTTTCTAAAAGTGCAAGAACGAGTCGAAGATGACGCTCATGATCAGCTTTAGATTTTGAATAAATAAGAATATCGTCGATGAAAACTATGACAAATCGATCAAGGTAAGGTTTGCAGACTCTGTTCATTAGGTCCATGAAGACAGCTGGTGCGTTGGTTAATCCAAACGGCATAACCATGAATTCATAGTGGCCATAACGAGTTCGAAAAGCAGTCTTAGGGACGTCTTCTTCATGCACTCTAAGTTGATGATAGCCAGATCGAAGATCGATTTTCGAAAAGCAGCTGGCACCTTGTAGTTGGTCAAGAAGATCATCTATGCGAGGTAAAGGATAGCGATTTTTGATGGTTAACTTGTTGAGCTCTCTGTAGTCGATGCACATACGAAAAGATCCATCTTTCTTCTTTACAAAAAGGACAGGTGCACCCCAAGGCGATGAGCTAGGACGTATGAATCCCTTGTCAGTCACTCTTGTAATTGACTGGCTAGCTATTGCATTTCAAAGGGGGCTAACCTATATGGAGACTTTGCAACTGGTGTAGCACCAGGTATAAGATCAATATGGAATTCGACGTCTCTAACTGGAGGAAGTCCTGAAATGTCGTCAGGAAAAACTTGTGGAAAGTCTTTTACTACAGGAATGTCTTCAAGTTTCTTCTCTGTGGTCCCCTTCTTGATGATATGGGCTAAAACGCGACATAATTCTTGCGAAGATATTTTTGAGCTTGAAGACAAGACATGAAGCTGAGCCCTTTCGACGAAGTTTCTCCAATGATTCGAAGAGTCTGACCGTTTGAAAGAGGAATACGAATAAATTTTTCACGACATACAACTTCCGCCTGATGTTGAATGAGCCAATCCATACCGATTATGATGTCAAAACTTCCCAGCTTCATAGGAATAAGGTCGACTGAGAAATCGTGGTCGTTTAAGGTGAGTGTACAGTTGCGTAATATAGAGTCTAATGAAACTGGTTTCCCGTCCGCAACTTCTACCGTTATGGATTCCGTGAGCTTATCTCGATTTTTGCTTAAGATAGGTTCAAATTCTAATGACACAAAACTTCTATCCGCACCAGTATCAAATAACATAGAGGCATATCTACCATTTATAAGGAACGTACCATTGACCACATTGCCGTCAGCTCTGGCCTAGTTCGCGTTAATATTGAAAGCTCTTCCTCTTGCAGGTGGAGGAGCTTGGTTCGCTTGGTTCACTGGGTTGGCTTGGGCCTGAGCATGAATAATATTAACCAGCCTTGGACATGTGTTTCTGAAATGACTTGGGTCGCCGCAATTGAAGCAAGCCCGCATAGGTTGGCCATAGGATAATTGGGTTGGTAGTATGTTTGGGCTAAATGTTGGGTGGGTGGAAATGGTAGGGGTTGTTGGGCTTGACCCATTAACTGTTGGTGGGTTTGGGTTAAAGGTTGGTGGCGATTTGTTCGTTGAGGCATGCGGCAGTTTTGAACAGTATGTCCTGCGCGACCGCAGCCGGTGCAGTATTGGCAAGGATGATCAGGGGAATGGTGATACTGACAACGGTTACATTTTGGTAATGGGCCTGTGTAGGGTCTTCTGTATGGTGCGGGTGAAGGAGTGACTTGAGTAATGGGTGCAGCACGAATAGGGGTGTTGGTTTGGGTAACTGCAAAATTCCTGGTGTTACGATTCCTCTTGTTAGCAAACTTAGAGGAAGGAATGGGGTGGTTTGAAGTTTGTCCCTCAACAGGGGCTTTCTTCTTCTCTTCTTTGAACTTCCCGTTGCGAATTCGGTTTTCGGTCAGTTCAGTTGCCAACTCCATGGCAGCTTCAAGTGTTACTAGTGAAACGCTGAGAACTGAATCTTGGATTTTCGAGGGAAGTCCTCGAATATAATGCTCGATCAGACGATAGGTTGGAGTGAATAAATTTGGAACCATTTGGTTCAATTCCAAGAACCTCTTGTTGTAAGTAGAGTGATCACCCTCCTTTTGCTTTAGAGCATGAAATTCATCCTCTAACTTCTTAATTTCACTTCTAGGACAGAAACGCCTAGTCATGATTTCCCTTAACTCCTCCCAAGTTAAGGCCATCGCATCTTCAGTTCCCCTCTTCCCTTTCTCAGTGTTCCACCAAGTGAGGGCTACTCCAAGTAGTCTCCCGGTGGCGTATCGAACCTTGCGATCCTCAGGACAATCGCAGTTTAGGAAGGTGTTTTCCATCTCCTCGAACCAATGTAGGAGAGCAGTGACACCCTCGGTCCCTTCAAATTTAGGAGGGTCACAGGACTTAAAATGTTTGTAAGAGCACTTGTTGGTAGGAGGGTTGTCAATGTTCTGGTCCTGTTGTTGGGGAGGGTTTGTAGGATTTGTAGCAAGGGCTTGTTGTACCTGTACCACAATGTCAGGCAATATCGTGGCCATTTGTTTCGCGATCTGAGTGGCCAAACGTTCCTGAGACCTTCCCGATCTTTTACCCCTTCGTTGTTGTCTAGACGACATCTACAGGATCATAAAATGAGAATATTGTGAGTTTATGGTGTCTTTTTAGGTGTCATGTGTCTTTAAGAAAATGAAAATAACATAAATATCAATAATGCAACTACATCCATAGGATGTCTTGGGTTCGCTCATGTTGGGCCTCAAATGTCCCCCATACCTTCACCTATATAGTCATGTGGGCCCCCATGGCTATTGGCTTGGTAGGATTCACATTAGTATTGGCAATTTAACACTCGCATCCCCCGAATGCAAACCACAAAATATGTTCATGAGATGTTTGGTCGGAACGTGTCCAGGTGTAGACACAATGACAACTCAAAGTGGGGTTAGCTCACACGACGTTTGGTATAGCATGCTTTGGCCTAATAGGTACTTCGTACCCTCATCGTTAGTCCCCAGGTAGGCAAACTGGTCCTTTATTTTGGATTTATACGAATGCCAGCTTAGACAGGACGTTCCGACTACCGGTACTGGTACCCTTCCAGTTACTACATGCCCGTCATGAGAACTCACTTTGATGAGATTTGAAAACACGAAAATCATTGTAAAAGCAATCATGATGTGGTGTGTGCTTTCATGGATGTGATATGTTATGAGCATACGATTCATGATAGGCATTATATGATAATACATACTAATGAACATGTTTGTACAATATCAAATGTAACATTTAACATAAAACATATCGACATCATAAAATTTGGCATATAACACACAAAAATCTTATAAGTTTCTAATCGACTATAGTATAGGCTCTAAGGGTCTAATAACCTAGCCTATATCCCTATAGTCATGGCTCTGATACCAATCTGTCACACCCCGACCCGCAGCGGAATAAGAGTCGGGGCATAATTGGGTTATCACCAAAGCTCATGACATTTACTAATATGTTTCATATTTAAGAAAGTCAAAGTTACATTTCAAACATCCAAACATGTTCATTCAATACAAGGAAAATAAGCCAAGCATAACAATCCCAACACTAAATCGTTTTATTCTTCTAGTCCAAGTCCTATGTGTTCCTAGCTGCAGCTGCTTCACCTGTATCATGTGTAAAATGGGAGTTTTTGGGTCAACATATGTTGGCGAGTGAACCTTATTAGATAAACATTTATTAATAAATTAATTGTTAGTTTATCAAATGAAAATTTGTGCATAACCATAGATGAGCAAATGTACATAATCAAGTAATGGCAAATAGCAGTCACAACTATAACATACAATAACACATGGCATCATACATGAACATACCAACATCATACTGTAAATAACATAAATGAAACTGTGCGATCAAGGCTTAATCAAACGGAGCCGATCGTATTGCATGTACTGAAAATGAAAATGTCTGTGCGATCAAGGCTCAATCAAACGGAGCCGATCGTATGTGGGCACGCCAGGTTCAACCGCATAATAAAATGGGGAACATGCTCAACGCTCATAATGTAATGGGGAGCGGCGGCCTATGAAATTGCATGTACTGAATAATAAATTGCATCCAATGATAACTACTTAACAGCAACAAACTGAATACACAAGTTCATGATATGATGTATGCACAATGGTTTAGTAATAATATATATATATACAAAGACACATGATACACCCCAAAACGTGATTCAAACGGGGAATTTGTAAGATTCACTCACATTGGGTGCGTTGGATTGGAGATGGTGAGATGCGCACGAATTAGATGAGCGGATCAACGAGGAATACTAACCTAAATAATAATGGAAAAATATATTAAATGGATGGATTTTATTAAGGATTTTAATGAAATTTTTAGATATATTTTTGTGAGTTTATGGCTATTTTCTATCTTTAAAAATGTTATTTTTAAGTATTTTTAATTGATTTTTAAATTAAATTAAATAAATAAAAATATAAAAAAATATATTATTTTTTCTTAGCGTTGACCGTTGACCGGTTCGGTCAGCGAATTAATCTGCGCCGGGTGAGGCTCGAACCCGAGACCTCCCGTTCGCGTGCACGCAGCTCTACCAACTGAGCTACGTGTCTAACCCGAAATAATCTTGTTTTTAATTATATTTATACACTTTTTCAAGTTAACCGAATTTCCTTTATTTGCAAAAACATTTTAATTCAATCGGACCGGTGCTCGTGACGGGTTTCGAACGCGCGACGTGTAGTTCATGTTGCACACAGTCCACCGCTGGACTGTGTGTCTAACCTGGTTAATATCTCGGTTTTTATTAAACTTAACAACTAACTGGGTTATCCCGGTTTAGTTTTAAAACAAAAAGGCGTTATATAAGGTGTGCGTGTAGCAGGGATCGAACTCGGGACGTGTGTGTGTATTTTGCACACAGTCCACCGCTGGACTGTGTGTCTAACCCGTTTAAAATACCGATTTTAATTAATCTTATGTTATGTTGTGTCTTCATCTTCTTCGTCGATTTACACAGACAAACATATTCCGACTGTTATGACTGATTTATGACTTATACGCTTTTCAGACATTATCAGTAATTTAAAAGTAGAGAATGGAGAGAGTTTAAGGAAAAAGGATATACCGATTGATGTTGTTCACAGAATTCCGGCGGAGGTTCGTCGGTACTGAAAATGGACTCCGGCTGTTGAAACCAATTAACAGCGTTGTTCGATTATTTAAGAAGTTGAGTCACTTAAACAAGGTTTAACAGAAGTTTGGGAGATCATACCCGTTCACAGTGTGATTCCGGCAGTTTCAGAAGTTTTCCGGCGAAGGTAAGATTTTCGATAAACGTTGACTAGGATCGATTCTGATGGTGGAGTTGTGTTAGAGACTGATTAATCACATGATTTAAACAGAAAGAGTCGGAGGAAATACCGTGTGGATGTGAGTCCCAGTTTTCCGGTGACTTGTAGAATTTTTCCGGCGGTCTGATTCAAGCTTCTCCGGTGGATTGTAAGGTTGCGGAAATACAATTGGGAGTCTTGCAGAGTGTTTTGAGTCGCAGGAAAAGTCTATGATTGAAGTAGTCCGAGAATTGAAGACTTTCGGTTATTAAACCAATCTACTTCCGAATTCAAGTTCCATTCATGACAACATTGATTGAAATCGTCCGTTTATCGGTTATACTCGCTGAATCGAGAGTATCCAAAACGATTTGGATGATTGATAACCGGTTTCAGTTACAATGTGTAAACTCGATTGATTTAACTTAGTCTATAAAAATTATTTGTTTCCTAAACATGACAGAAAACAAACAAGTGGCGGAGTGGTCTTGAGAGTGAGTGTTAAGTTGTTGAAGTGTTTCATGGCTGACCCGGGTTCGAGTCCCGGCAGCTTCATAATTTTTTTATTTATTTTATTTTAACTTTTTATCAAATATAATTTTTATAGTTTAGTTTATTTATTAATTATGTATCGTTTTAACTCAAAATAATCATAAATATTTAATGTAACTTTTATAACTTGGTACTTGATTACAAAACGGAGCGGGTTTTGAAGACCCGATTTTTACAAATGTTACAATAATCTTGTCGTCGAAACGACAAAACCATTTGTATGATTACATAACATAGACCCAACAAGGGTTGTGTGTTACTCCTATAGCTCTATACATGTTAAGGGAGGCTTGTATGATGTTACTGACAAAGTATAGTGCAAGAATGGCTTCTAGCATGCATGTATTTCTAAAGTATAACGTATAAAGAATGTATATCAGATTCACTTGTATGATTAATGTATTTGCATATGTGTGTTTGTGTGAGTTTTTATATGGTAATATATATTGCACCAAAAAGTGTAAAAACGGAAAGAGGGTCATGTGTACTCACGGTTTGCATAGTAATTTCCACGTAATGAGTTTGACGAGTCTTGAGTTTGTGGAACACCGAAGTTACCCTAAGAGGGAAACGAAGGTGTATGAGTTGCGTTTTTTTGTTTAGCATATTGGATTAGGAATTTAAAAGTTAACATTTTACAAATGTAAATCAATGTACCATGAGAATGGTCATGCAAGGAGGTAAGATGAATTCCATCCATTTAACCTCATTATATGATTCACCAAAGCACAAAATCATCAACTTTGCTAATGATTTCGGTTGGTCATGAATAAAATAATAATAAACTAAAACCAACTAAATCTACAAACAACCAAGTGAGCTAGCTAGATGCGTGTATCCCAAACATGGAAAGTGTTTGGGACGTGATGTAGCCTTGTCCCTTTGTTGGAAATTATTTAAGATTTAGTGGTTTGAAGATAACAAATCAACAAGTGAGGTAATGGAACAAAGTTGGAGAGTCAAAGCTTCCATGGTTGACTATTCACCAAAACACAAGTCTTACCATATTGAAGATGGTGAGCTTGGACGGTCTCAACACTTGTAGGTTGTTGGAAACCTTGTCAAAACAGAAAGTTTAGAAGGTGTTTGAACCTATAAACTTATAGTAATCAACCATACTCAAGCTCCATGTAACATTCGTAAAAAATGAATCCTAAAACCCGGCCCGTTTTAGTAACTCGATCTGTTTTCATATTCCACGTAATTTTGTTTAATGTTTAAGCAATAAAATGTCTTGAATTCTATGTTTTGATCATACATGTTATCATATCTGGTGATTTATAGTCTTATACATTTTTAGACAACCTTGTAAATTCATTTCCATGTATTTTGAAGCAACCCTCCATATCTCAAGGTCTAAAACTAAGGTTTTCCTTAAGTTAATCAAAAACTTTGGAGACCTCGTGAACATACCTAACACATCACATCCTAACCTTCTTATCATTCAAACTTCATTATATACATGCCTTAAGATAAGACATTGTGTTTTGGAGAGTTTAGATGTAAATGATCGCAAGTAAAAAGCTCTACATGTCGTATTCTTAGTTTTGTCATAAGATGACTTTCGGGTGATTTTCTTGCTAATTTTTCTCCATCATTGAGCTATCATTCTGGTCCATTCAAAGCTCCAAGATATACTTGGTATACTAAGGATCAAGTAGGTTCAAATGGTGCATAAAACTGAGCTCCAGCATAACGGGAATCACAAACACAAGTTTTAGAACATAACCCTCGACTCGCATCAAGACCCAAGGTTTAAGCCCAATTCTCTACACCATGGATGTTAGATTATTCTCTTCCATATTATAATACTCTGAAAATAATGAACGTAGGCGAAAACCGTGCGCGAAACGGAGTTATAACGAAGCGGGAATCGTGAAAACAAGTTTGGTGTTTGTTGTTGATTTGAAAGACGCGAAAATCTTGTTTTAAAGTCATCCCACATCGCCCCAATCACCATTTTGTGATCTATTTCTCACATATAAATACCCTTGCCTGGTTCTTTATAGCTTGCAACTCCTAGTTTGAGTATAAACAAGTGGGATAACCAAATTTGGTGTCTCCACAAGCACAATACCTGTCGTGTGTAATAGTTTTTATTTCCGCTTTCAACGAGGAGGTGTTGCCCTTCAAGCTTTTCTCATTTTGTAAAGTTCTTCTTCGAGGTAATCTTCCTTTCTTTGTTCTTTTTTTAATATTAATTTATTTATTGCTTTCTTGGTTTAATTAGTTTAGTTTAGGTTCTTAGTCAAAGAGCATTAGGCTCGTTAAGGTAGCCTAGTTTAGGCTCGCCTTTAGGCTTTTCATAGCCTTGTAGAGGCTCGTTAGGCTCAACGAGGCTAACATATCATGTTCTTTCATTTAGCTATGCCTAGCATAACGTTTACTTTTTTTGTTGCATTCATTTGTCTAGCTTAAATCACGCTTATCAATTGGATTTTCTCCTTATTCTCGTGCGGTTTTTCACTAAGGATTAAAAACTCAAACACTGTGAGTGAATCCTTACAAATTCCTCTTTTTAATCATGTTTTGGGGTGTATCATGTGTCGTTACATATTTTATTTATTTAAACACTTGTGCTAACACCATTATGTGATCTAATGTGTATATTTGTTTGTTGTGGTTATGTGTGGTTACGTTTTATTATTCAGTGCAATCATTCATTTAAGGCCTATCAGTTCCTCGTGGGATACAAGTTGAGCATCAGGTGCCTCATTAGATCGGCTCCGTTTGATTGAGCCTTGATCTCAAGTTTATCATTCATCATGTTCATGGGTTCATTGTTGATATTATGTGGTTTGTGATTTAATTATATATACATATGCTCATATATGGTCCATGCACATTTTTATTGAAATAACCAATATAACAAACTGTTTAAATGTTTAACTTAGATTCACTCGCCAACCTTTGTTGACCGAAAAAACCATTTTTACACATGATACATGTGAACAGGTACGAAGAGAAGATTGGACATAGGATGGGCCTTAATTAACAAGAAACGAATTAGTGCAATATACTTGTTATAAACATCGTCTTGTGTTTGTAATTGTTTATGTGAATTATTTGTATTGTGAGACACATGATATGAATTAATGAATATTTAAAACAAGTAATAGCAAGTCATAAGCTCTCGAGTTAACCCAATCATGCCCCGATCACCTATTCCGCTGCGGGTCGGGGTGTGACAGATTGGTATCAGAGCTATTGACTTCAGGGATATAGGATAGGTTATTAGACCCTTAGAACCTATACTCTAGTCAACTAGGACCTATGTGCTTATGTGATTTCATGTTTTGTTTGACTTATGATTTGCTATTGCCCAGACATTTAAATTCCTTTCATTTAACACAGAAACGCATGCAAGCACTCTCTTTGTTACTTGATTATGTGATACGTGCAATGTGTTATAATTATGTCAAGAAGTCTACATATATGTTACATATATACATATCACTCCAACTGAAATGTACCATACGAAACTTATGAAACCCTTATTTATAAGTTCTCGATTTCCTTTAAATTTTCAAAACATTTCTCTCCATTTTCCAAATACTTATTTTTATGTTATTCAAACTTTTGTGATGTTTTTCGTTTTCAAATCTCATCAAGGTGAGTTCATGTGACGGGCATGTAGTAGCTGGAAGCGTTCGAGTACCGGTAGTCGGGATGTCCTGTCTAGGATTGACATTCGTATAAATCTGAATTAACGGACCACTTTGCCTACCTGGGGACTACTTATGAGATTACGAAGGACCTATTAGGCCAAAGCATGCCACACCAAACGTCGTGTGAACTAACCCCACTTTGAGGTGTCACCGTGTCCACACCTAGATGCACTCCTACTTTCATACGTTACATTCACATTTCTCGATTTTCTCCAGGTTTTATTGTACGTTACCAGGCTAACACATGCGAACCATACGAAAGCCCGGTAATCATGGGGGCCCACATGATTATGAAGGTGAAGTATGGCGGCATGCAAGGACTATTACGAGCAAAGCCCAAGAACACTTTAAAAGTGTTGTGTTATCATAAGTTATTGTTTTCAAATACACCCCAAAGTTTTCATTTTATCATATGTTTATACTTTTTTTCGCATCCCTGCTAGCAAATCCATCAACAAAATCTCACAATCTCGTTTGCGTAAATTCCTGTAGATGGCCTTTAGGCACCTTCTTGGAGGGAAAAGAACCGTAAACTCCAGTAGACGCATGGCTGCCCAAATTGCCAAGCAAATAACTGCCGTGATTCTTAACATTGTGATCCAAGTCCAACAAGCCCTCGCTAACAACCAAGTCAATCAAGTCGAACCAAACGATGTAAATGCTCCCGCAAGTACATCCAAGTGCTCCTACAAGCACTTCAAGTCTTGTGAACCCCCAAAATATGAGGGGACAGAAGGGGTCACTGCACTTTTTCAATGGTTCGAGGAAATAGAAGTGTCCACACCCGACGCGCAGCGGAAAAGGTGATCGGGGCATGATTGGGTTTTCATCAAAGCTCATGACATTTATTATAACGTTTCATATTTATTATCACAATTTTAAAGAAGATCACACAATCATATCATACAAGTTCAACATGTCCTATACATTTTTCTAGGCTTCATTATTTTTCTTCTAAGGCACTTTCCTATGTTTTCCATGCTTCATCCTGTTCACCTGTATCATATGTAAAAATGGTTCTTTGGATCAACAAAAAAGTTAGCGAGTGAACCTTGTTAGAAAACATTTATTATTTATTTCTTGTTGTATTTAATATGGAAAAATTGTGCAATATTCATATATGAACAAACGTAAATAAACATACAATAACAACAAATAGCATACAATAACAAACCAATAGCATACGATATCAAACAACAACAAACAATAACATACATTAACAAACCAATAGCATACAATAACATATCAACTTGCATGAATATATAACATGAATGAAACTGTATATGTTGGCAACGTCACGTTCACGCTCATAATGTAATGGGGAACGGACGGCCTATGATAAATGTATGTACTGAAAATGATAAATGTCTGTGCGATCAAGGCTCAATCAAACGGAGCCGATCGTATGTTGGCAACGCCAGGTTCACGCTCATAATGTAATGGGGAACTGCTCAACGCTCATAATGTAATGGGGAACTGCTCAACGCTCATAATGTAATGGGGAGCGGCGGCCTATGATATTGCATGTACTGAAAATGATAAATATCTGTGCGATCAAGGCTCAATCAAACGGAGCCGATAGTATGTTGGCAACGCCAGGTTCACGCTCATAATGTAATGGGGAACTGCTCAACGCTCATAATGTAATGGGGAGCGGCGGCCTAGGATATTGCATGTACTGAAAATAATAAATTAAATCTAAACAATAACCACACAAACAGTTGACACAAGCTGAATACACATTTATTCATGATATGATGTATGCACAATGATTTAAATATAATAAATGGTAAGACACATGATACACCCCAAAAACGTGATTAAAAACGGGGAATTTGTAGAGATTCACTCACATTGGGTGCGTTCAGTTGATGATGTTGAATGCGCACGAGTTTAGAGAATTGATCGACGAGGAAAAACTAACCTAATTAATAACGAAAAAGTAATGTAAATAAATGGATTTTATTAACAATTTTAATAGTATTTTTGGATATATTTTTGTGAGTTTAAGGCTATTTTCTAACTTTAAAAATGTTATTTTTAAGTATTTTTAATTGATTTTTAATTTAAATAAATAAATAAAAATAATAAAAAAAATGTTGACTTTTGACCGTTGACCATAAGCGTTGACTGTTTGACCATAAGCGTTGACTGTTTGACCGGTTTTATTGTGTGTATGTATGCACCGGACAGGACTCGAACCCGGGACCTCCCGTACGCGTGCACGCAGCTCTACCAACTGAGCTACGTGTCTAACCCGAAATATTTCTGTTTTTAATTATATTTATACACTAATTAAGTTAATCCGAAAATCATTTATTTTAAAAAGATTTTAATGTATCGACTCAGTGCTCTCCACAGGTCTCGAACCCGGGACCTGTGATTTAATGTTACACACAGTCCATCGCTGGACTGTTTGTCTAACTTGGTTAATATACAGATTTTTATTATACCTAACATCTGATTGCGAAAGGATCCGGTTCAGTAAAAAAAAAGAACATTTTAATTACAGAGTGTGTGTGTGTATCAAGAATCGAACTCGCGGCGTGTGATATATGTGTGCACACTGTCCACCGCTGGACTGTGTGTCTAACCCGAGATAATATCCAAATTTTATTAAACTTATAATCAACCTAACTTCGTCTTCTTCGTTACAGAATCACAGCCTACGATTACTCTATTGTTTCTTGTTTAATTCAATTGACAAACATTCAAAAGACTAAAATGAAAATGGCAGAGACGATTTTGGAAGTAAACATACCGGAGAACCGATTTATCTCAGAATTCCGGCAAGTCATCGGCTCTGTTTTTATGAACTTCGACTGAGCGAACAAATTAACAGTTTTGATTAGCTAATTGTGGAATTGAAGTACTAAACAAGAGTTATCAGAAGGTTTGAATGACTATACTGTTTTACAGCGGAAGATAAGAATTTTCAGAAGTTTTCCGGCGAAAGTGAATTATTCGATATCGACGTCTGAAACTGATTCCGATTGAAGGTTTTGAGTTAGCAATAGCTTAACAACTGATAGACGATGAAAGAATTAAGAGACTTACTGATTTGATGGAAGACACGGTTTTCCGGCGAAAGTTCGGCGAGTTCAAAAAGCTGCTCCGGCGAACTGAAAGTTGTGCGAAAATGAAATTGAAGGTTTGCAGAATGTGTTTGAGTCGCGAGAGGGGACAATGATTGGAGTAATTCAGGAATTTCAGACTTTTCAGTTATTAAAACCGATCCCACATGAATTCAAGTCCATTCAAGACTAAATTGATTGGAGGTGTCGGTGTATCGGTTAAAATCAGTAAACCGCGAACAATCAAACGTTTTTGGACGTTTGGTGACCGATTTCGGTTACAGTTAGCGTAACCAGATTGATTTATGATTGACTATAAAATTTAATTGTTTCCTAGAATTTACAGAAAACATCAAGTGGCGGAGTGGTTATATGTGTGTGTGATAAGTCTTTGAGCTTAACCCGGCTAACCCGGGTTCGAGTCCCGGCTTCAGCATTTTATTTTTAAATCACTATTTTTAATACTTTTTCAAATATAACTTTTATATTCTAATATACTTATTAATTATGTATCGTTTAAAATTAATTTGAGCATTAAATATGCAACGAAATTTTTAACTGGTTGTTCGGTTAATAAACGAAGCGGGTTTGGTAAATCCGGTTTTTGACGGATGTTACAGTATCCCCTACTTTTTAGAAATTTCGTCCCGAAATTTAAGTAGTGGCATGTTTGACTCAAAAGGATGGTGTCTTAATTTGACAGTTACATACTTAGAAAGGAGTAAGAGTTTAAATTTTGTTTGAGGCGGTAACGTTCCTTGTAAGGGTTGAGTACCCTGCTACAGGAATCGCTTTTTGATGCCTAAGATAATGAATATTGATAAACATAGTTGATTGACTAAATATGATTTCATGCGCAAGAGTTTTGATATGTTTGGAAAGATAAGGTTATATCCTAAAACAAAACTTCTACTACTACAACCTACATGGAACTTCTCATAACCGCCTGACAATGCCTCTGATTCTTTGACAAGAATACTTATATATAGGAAGTACCAGCGGCGTATCCACCATACTCTTGTCAAATTTTCATTGGTTTTATCAGTAAGTTATGATTGGTTCTATGATGTGACTCTAGAACATAAATAAACACAACAACTAATGTCTGAGTCCTAATTCTGATAGCATACATGTTTGAATGGTGACAGTTCCTCTCTCATTTGTTATGATGAAAAGGTTAGTTTATGTAGAGATAGAACACAATCCAATTTCTTTGAATGATGAGATGATATGAATGCTAAATCAGTGAGTATAACACAAACTTCAACCAAGACAATACTAAATCATACATGGAACTTCTCATAACCGCCTGATAATGCCTCTGATCCTTTGACAAGAATACTTATATATAGGAAGTACCAGCGGCGTATCCACCATATTCTCGTCAAATTTTCATTGGTTTTATCAGTAAGTTATGATTAGTCCTATGTGACTCTAAAACATAAACAAACACAACAACCAAAGCTTGAGTCTTAATTCTGCTAGTATACATGTTTGAATGATGACAGTACCTCTCTCGTTTGTTATGATGGAGAGGTTAGTCTATGTAGAAATGGAACACAATCCAATTTCTTTAAATGATGAGATGATATGAATGTTAAATCAGTGAATGTAACACAAATTTCAACCAAGATATTACTAAATCCTACATGGAACTTCTCATAACCGCCTGATAATGCCTCTGATCCTTTGGCAAGAATACTTATATATAGGAAGTACCAGCGGCGTATCCACCATATTCTTGTCAAATTTTCATTGGCTTTATCCGTAAGTTATGATTAGTCCTATGTGACTCTAAAACATAAACAAACACAACAACCAAAGCTTGAGTCTTAATTCTGATAGTATACATGTTTGAATGATGACAGTACCTCTCTCGTTTGTTATGATGGAGAGGTTAGTCTATGTAGAAGTGAGACACAGCTCAACTTCTTTAAATGTTGAGATTGCAATACGTTCAGATGTATGATGATATGAATGTTAAATCAATGAGTATAAACCAAAACTGAAATAGTAATTCGCATTAAGATTCTTGGATAAATTTCCAATTTATAATTGAGATACGTGAAAGTTGAGATAACATAAAGAAAAAAAAACATAAAAACTAAACAGTTGGAGTTGAATCTTGATTTTTGGCGAAGGAGACTAGTTGGATGGTTCATTTGGGCCGTCATTATCTTCAATAGGATTGGAGTTGATGTTGAAAACTCTTCCTCTTGCTGGTGACCTAGTGGTTGGGTTTTCTTGATTTGTTGGTTAACTGGGTTTGCTTGAGCTTGGGCGTGTATGATGTTAACTAATCGAGGGCACGTGTTTCTATAATGGGTAGAGTCGCTATAATTAAAACAAGCTCGAACATAAGGTAACATGGGGTATTGGGGTTGTTGATATGTTTGGATCATGTTTTGAGTAGGGGGTGAGGTTTGGTTTTGAGGGGTGCGGCAAACCTTGCTCAAATGACCATAGCGTCCTCAATTCGCACATAGTCGACAAAGTAAGGTAGATGGATGGTGATAAAAACAGGTGTTACATTGAGGGTGAGGTCCAAGGTAAGGTTTCTTATTTGGGTAAGTTGAGTTGGGTGCTACTTGAGTGATTGGGATAGCTTGGAGGGGTACGGCTTGTGAAATTGGTTGGTTGCGTTGGGTGACAGCGAAAAGTTGCCCATCTCGTTTTCTCTTAGAAATGGAATCGTGAAGGGGATTCGGTTTGGGTGGAGTTCGAGGTTTCAGTCGATGCTTTATCCTTCTTCTTCTCCTCCTTGAAGTCTTTGTTCCGGATGCGGTTCTCGGTGAGCTCTGTGGCAACTCCATTGCTGCTTCCAAAGTTGCAGGCGTGGTACTTATTACAGAGTCTTGAATTTTTGAAGGAAGACCTCGAATGTAGTGCTCGATCAAACGGTAGAGGGGAGTGAACAAGTTGGGAACCATTTGATTTAACTCGAGGAATCTCTTGTTGTATGTGGTGTGGTCGCCTTCCTTTTGTTTCAACGAATAGAACTCATCCTCTAATTTCTTGATTTTGCTCCTTGGGCAAAACCGTCTTGTCATGATTTCTTTCAACTCTTCCCAAGTCAAAGTCATAGTATCTTCAACACCTCGTTTGGCCTTCTCTGTATTCCACCAAGTAAGTGCTATTCCAAATAAACGACCAGTAGCATATCGCACTTTGCGATCATCGGGGCAATCGCAATTTAGAAAAATATTTTCCATTTCTTCAAACCAATAGAGAAGAGCGGTGACACCTTCAGTCCCTTCGTATTTTGTAGGGTCGCAGGATTTGAAATGCTTGTAGGTGGTTTAGTGGTATTTGGGGGAGGGTTGACAACATTTTGAACTTCTTGATTGACGGGATTAGCGGTAAGGGCTTGTTGGACTTGAATTACAATGTTGGGTATTACGGCAGCCATTTGTTGAGCGATTTGGGCAGCCATACGCTCGCGAGCTTTTCCTGCTCTCATCTTCCTACGAGCGGAATTAGAAGACATCTACAAGGAATACATATGAAGAGTATGAGTTGGATGTTTTTGGGATCATGTGTCGTATTTAGGAATGAACATTCATAAAATAAACATAGCATAATAAATCTACTACATCCATAAGATGTCTTGGGCTTTGCTCGTAATTGGGCCTTGCATGCCGCCATACTTCACCTTCGTAATCATGTGGGCCCCCATGATTACCGGGTTTTTCATATGGTTCGCATGTGTTTGCCTGGTTATGTACACTAAAACCCGGAGAAAATCGAGAAATATGTATGTAACGTATGATATTCGGAATGTATCCAGGTGTGGACACGGTGACACCTCAAAGTGGGGTTAGTTCGAACGACGTTTGGTGTGGCATGCTTTGGCCTAATAGGTCCTTCGTACTCTCATCGTTAGTCCCCAGGTAGGCAAACTGGTCCGTTATATTGGATTTATACGAATGCCAACCTAGACAGGACGTTCCGACTACCGGTACTTGTACCCTTACAGTTACTACATGCCCGTCGCAGAACTCACTTTGATGAGATTTGAAAAAAAAATGAAAAATGCGACAAAATCTTGAATAACGGAAGTGTGAAGATGAATTGAATATGTGAACATTGAAATATGTATGATGAATATGTATGTAAGTATGTATGTTTGACTGTAAGTATAATTCATTATGTATCACAAAATGTAATATTGGAAGTGTTTGCATGCATTTGTATATGAAATAAATATGAAAGAAATAAACATCATGAGTTTGCATGTAACCACATAAACAATTAAAATCTAATCAACTATAGTATAGGCTCTAAGGGTCTAATAACCTATCCTATATCCCTATAGTCAAAAGCTCTGATACCAATCTGTCACACCCTGACGCGCAGCGGAAAAGGTGATCGGGGCATGATTGGGTTTTCATCAAAGCTCATGACATTTATTATAACGTTTCATATTTATTATCACAATTTTAAAGAAGATCACACAATCATATCATACAAGTTCAACATGTCCTATACATTTTTCTAGGCTTCATTATTTTTCTTCTAAGGCACTTTCCTATGTTTTTCATGCTTCATCCTGTTCACCTGTATCATATGTAAAAATGGTTTTTTGGATCAACAAAAAAGTTGGCGAGTGAACCTTGTTAGAAAACATTTATTATTTATTTCTTGTTGTATTTAATATGGAAAAATTGTGCAATATTCATATATGAACAAACGTAAATAAACATACAATAACAACAAATAGCATACAATAACAAACCAATAGCATACGATATCAAACAACAACAAACAATAACATACATTAACAAACCAATAGCATACAATAACATATCAACTTGCATGAATATATAACATGAATGAAACTGTATATGTTGGCAACGTCACGTTCACGCTCATAATGTAATGGGGAACGGACGGCCTATGATAAATGTATGTACTGAAAATGATAAATGTCTGTGCGATCAAGGCTCAATCAAACGGAGCCGATCGTATGTTGGCAACGCCAGGTTCACGCTCATAATGTAATGGGGAACTGCTCAACGCTCATAATGTAATGGGGAACTGCTCAACGCTCATAATGTAATGGGGAGCGGCGGCCTATGATATTGCATGTACTGAAAATGATAAATATCTGTGCGATCAAGGCTCAATCAAACGGAGCCGATCGTATGTTGGCAACGCCAGGTTCACGCTCATAATGTAATGGGGAACTGCTCAACGCTCATAATGTAATGGGGAGCGGCGGCCTAGGATATTGCATGTACTGAAAATAATAAATTAAATCTAAACAATAACCACACAAACAGTTGATACAAGCTGAATACACATTTATTCATGATATGATGTATGCACAATGATTTAAATATAATAAATGGTAAGACACATGATACACTCCAAAAACGTGATTAAAAACGGGGAATTTGTAGAGATTCACTCACATTGGGTGCGTTCGGTTGATGATGTTGAATGCGCACGAGTTTAGAGAATTGATCGACGAGGAAAAACTAACCTAATTAATAACAAAAAAGTAATGTAAATAAATGGATTTTATTAACAATTTTAATAGTATTTTTGGATATATTTTTGTGAGTTTAAGGCTATTTTCTAACTTTAAAAATGTTATTTTTAAGTATTTTTAATTGATTTTTAATTTAAATAAATAAATAAAAATAATAAAAAAAATGTTGACTTTTGATCGTTGACCATAAGCGTTGACTGATTGACCATAAGCGTTGACTGTTTGACCGGTTTTATTGTGTGTATGTATGCACCGGACAGGACTCGAACCCGAGACCTCCCGTACGCGTGCACGCAGCTCTACCAACTGAGCTACGTGTCTAACCCGAAATATTTATGTTTTTAATTATATTTATACACTAATTAAGTTAATCCGAAAATCATTTATTTTAAAAAGATTTTAATGTATCGACTCGGTGCTCTCCACAGGTCTCGAACCCGGGACCTGTGATTTAATGTTACACACAGTCCACCGCTGGATTGTGTGTCTAACTTGGTTAATATACAGATTTTTATTATACTTAACATCTGATTGCGAAAGGATCCGGTTCAGTAAAAAAAAGAACATTTTAATTACAGAGAGTGTGTGTGTATCAAGAATCGAACTCGCGGCGTGTGATATATGTGTGCACACAGTCCACCGCTGGACTGTGTGTCTAACCCGTGATAATATCCAAATTTTATTAAACTTTAATCAACCTAACTTCGTCTTCTTCGTTACAGAATCACAGCCTACGATTACTCTATTGTTTCTTGTTTAATTCAATTGACAAACATTCAAAAGACTAAAATGAAAATGGCAGAGACGATTTTGGAAGTAAACATACCTGAGAAACGATTTATCTCAGAATTCCGGCAAGTCATCGGCTCTGTTTTTATGAACTTCGACTGAGCGAACAAATTAACAGTTTTGATTAGCTAATTGTGGAATTGAAGTACTAAACAAGAGTTATCAGAAGGTTTGAATGACTATATTGTTTTACAACGGAAGATAAGAATTTTCAGAATTTTTCCGGCGAAAGTGAATTATTCGATATCGACGTCTGAAACTGATTCCGATTGAAGGTTTTGAGTTAGCAATAGCTTAACAACTGATAGACGATGAAAGAATTAAGAGACTTACTGATTTGATGGAAGACACGGTTTTCCGGCGAAAGTCCGGCGAGTTCAAAAAGCTGCTCCGGCGAACTGAAAGTTGTGCGAAAATGAAATTGAAGGTTTGCAGAATGTGTTTGAGTCGCAAGAGGGGACAATGATTGGAGTAATTCAGGAATTTCAGACTTTTCAGTTATTAAAACCGATCCCACATGAATTCAAGTCCATTCAAGACTAAATTGATTGGAGGTGTCGGTGTATCGGTTAAAATCAGTAAACCGCGAACAATCAAACGTTTTTGGACGTTTGGTGACCGATTTCGGTTACAGTTAGCGTAACCAGATTGATTTATGATTGACTATAAAATTTAATTGTTTCCTAGAATTTACAGAAAACATCAAGTGGCGGAGTGGTTATATGTGTGTGTGATAAGTCTTTGAGCTTAACCCGGCTAACCCGGGTTCGAGTCCCGACTTCAGCATTTTATTTTTAAATCACTATTTTTAATACTTTTTCAAATATAACTTTTATATTCTAATATACTTATTAATTATGTATCGTTTAAAATTAATTTGAGCATTAAATATGCAACGAAATTTTTAACTGGTTGTTCGGTTAATAAACGAAGCGGGTTTGGTAAATCCGGTTTTTGACGGATGTTACAAGAAGGAGGTGGAAAAATGGACCAACCCGCAAGCTGGCTGCAACCTGCTGCGGATCGACCTCTGTCACGCGTCGCGCGGGGGGGGGTATGGGTTTCTCCCGCGTGGCGTGGGGGAGTGGTGTTTGAAAAAGTTTTGTTTTGCTTCACTTTTGGCAATTGTACTTTGTAATTATGTTATTTTATACCGTAAACTTGCTATTTAGCACATTTTTTAGGTATTTAAAGTGTATCAAGGCATTGTATGTGTGTGATGCATGTACGATTAATATTTCCAAGTATTTCGAGTCTCGGTTTTGTGTATAAACATATATTCAACGATTGATTGCGTATAACACAAGTATGTAACACGTATATATATAAAAATGACTTTCCATTATGATCAAAGCCTCAGATTACAAGATTGGAAACGAAATACGAATACAACACAAATACAACTATCTAAAAAGTAAACTACAGAATTGCGAAGCTTTATAGTCTCAAGCTTCCTTTGGCATTGCCTTGTCTTGAATATGTCCCAATAGTTCTTCTCGAGGTGTCATCTTCAATACGAATATGGATTTACAAACTTTTATCAACCACTTGTTAAATGCTCCATTAACTTCGTTCCTTGGTTAAACAATGTCGATGTGTTGAATAACCGTAGATCCAGACCTTGTTGATACAAACTCATAAGTCGACCACGTGTTTTAGTTCTTCTTGTTCAAATTCTTCACACCACCACCACCACAGATAACTTGGAAATCGACCATCATTTAATGGGGTTGGCTCTCATACCACTTATAACGTTTTCACGAGTGAAATCAATAAACAAGCCAAGAACAATGAACCCTAGAACTTGCTCTAAACACACGAGCGACTCTCTTCTTATTCACCTTAGACACACGAGTTACAAAGAAAAGTTCGAATCAAATACTTTGAAAATATATCTAGATGAGGGTTTATATAGCATTCTCTATTAGGAACCCATTCGAATAAAAATGCTAACAATTTGAAATTCAAAACATAAGAAATTAGCACTAAGTTATCTTAATCATATCACGACTTGGACTCCAAATCGAAAACTTAGTCAATTAAACAAACTTGACTCGCAAGCTCTGGCTTAACATCTTCCAGCCTCTTTCCGGTGTCGACTCAGCTCCATTCCCATCCTATCTTCAACTCGTCATCACCAGACACATCTTAAACACACCCATTAGTTTCGACTCAAGCTCAAGCCGCTTCCACGAGCTATGACCCAACAACTTGAACAACTTGACCATGTCAGTCAATCGCGGCTCAAAGTCATCCAACCGTGACTCCCAACATGTCGCATCTAACCAGCCGCGGCTTGGGTGGTTTCTCCCCTAGTGTTGATTCGCAATAACACATGCCCTTTCTCTCCAACTGATCCTTATCTCATCCCCAGTTGCGATTAGTGTTGCTTCCAGCCATGGCTTATATCTTCGACTGGTCCTTAGCTGCGACCTTCGTTCCTTCCGACCACATCTCATCTATTCTAGAGTCGATGTTGATTTTCAAACATTTTCTTATGATTAGGTTCTTGCTCGTTTTTTCTTGTTTCTCTGCATTTCCTCTCATCCTATCATGTGTATGCATTGTACATATATATTGATTACATTTAGTTATTTTTTAATTACAAATCAGATACCGATTCTAAATTATATAATTGGAACATATTCAAATTAGACATCAATTCTGAATTTTTTAAACCAAAACTATTTGACACCAATCCTAAAATTTAGTACCTTAGTAAAAGTTTCAACCAACATGAAGAATCAAATATAGAGGATCGAAATAGGGATAGAATATTTTACAAGCACGACAATAAAAATCATTGTCAGCTTCTTTAAACCTTCATTCATTTTTATTTTCGGTTATTTGTTTCAAGATGTCAAATCGAAATCAACGTCTAGGTGGAGAGGGCATGGTTTATTGTAATGATCTCTAGTATAATTGAGATATGATTTGATTAATTATTTTAACTATAGTAATTGTATTATATAATTAATTTGATTAATTATCTAAAATAATTTACCGATGTTTCATTATTTTTATAACCGTTATTTCATATAATCACAATCACATGTAAAAGAATTATATTTACCCTTTTAAAGATCAGATACAAAGTATTTTATCGTACGTTTTGTACGAATGAAGTGGAAAAGTAAAAGAAATAGGTGATATTTTCAAATTATTTTACTTGTAGGGTAATTAATAAAATTACTCTACAAATGATCTATTAGAGTAGTTTTGTAAAATGATCTTATAGAATAATTTTGATTTTGTAGGATAATTACGAATAAAATAATTATGAAAATGTTATTACGTTTTTTTTTTTTACTTTTACATATCATTCGTACATTTTGTACGATAAGATATTACGTGGGATCTTTACTCTACCTTAATATCATATGTATTAGGATAATAATCGCAAACTCTTGTTGTATTTTTCTGACGTTTTCGGTTCCATTTCAGTCACTTTTTATCATATGTATGCATGTTTACTTCTTTTGTGGCTTTTATTTATTTTTTTCTCATCTTTAACTTCTTATGCTCTATTTAGCTTCAAATCACACCATTTTACAAAGAGAATTGGTATCAAAGTCCGATTGGGATGATGGAGAGATTGCCACATTTGATCATCTTCCTTCGTGTATTTCTTACCGCTTTGGCATCGGTCGATGCAGAGGTCAACTCAGTTTTCGTGTTCGGGGACCCAATTCGACGCGGGTAACAATCAATATGTCAAGGATTGCAAACTTCAAGCCAATTTTAAACCTTATGGTTCGAGTTTTTTTAACCGTCCCACAGGACGGTTCTCCAATGGTCGAACCGTTGCGGATTTTATTGGTATGTTTTATCTCTTTCTAATAAAAAAACATATATCTTTCAATCTCTCATTTATTCTTACGAGTAAACAAAATGAAAATGTTACACAACCTAAACATATACTCTATGGTTTCTATTAATTCTTGTGTTTGTATCAAACTAGGGGTTTTCACAGCGTGTGCTGTCACACTAATTTTTACCTGAATTTTTCGTTTTCTACTAACAGTATTTTAAATGTTAAACAATAAGTGCTCGTTTTCCCCGTCAAGGCGGCAGGAGTTTAGACATTATCAGTTTAGCTAGTAAAAAACCATAAAAGCGAACACCGGTACCGTTTTCGATCATAGCAAAATACCGACAAGGATGTTGTTCGCTCATAAGCGGTTGGGTTCATGACGGTGCCGCAATGGTAACGATGTGCGTTGCGGCGGGAATCGGTCATTATTAGTTCGGTTTATTACGGCATTGGTATTGTAATGTCACTAGGTATATATCAATCGAATACTATAAAAGCGAATATCATTAAAAATTCCAATATTATCGATATGGGTAACGATGTTGCACGGTCGGAATCAACATGGCACTGATTTTATTGGGACAATGTCAATTCGATCTGTGAAGACACACACTATAATTTACGATAATAAATATAACCTATTACAATTACAACTCTGTTTCCCGCAAAATTTATGCCCGAAACCATAAAAACTTATATTGGCAAAGTTGTTTGCCCAGTATCGTTCAATTCGTAGTGATAAAGAATAAAATAAATAAATTATATTTCATCTGTCCGGCTTAAAACAAATTATTATTTTTTTAAAACGCAGATAAAAAAAAGCAAAAGAAAAATAATTTTGAGATGCAGATAAAAATGAACACATCACGACGACGTATTCGTAATTTTACAAAACATGATATCGTAATAACTAAATTAAAATATAAGAAAAGTAAAAATGTATGACACCATTTAATAATATTGAATGTATATACAATTGTAAAAGAAAGTATATAAAGTAACTATATAAAAAAAATTATTGTATAAAATTAGTATACAATAATGTATAGGCATTTGGTGATGTCATGCAACAATAATAGCAATAAAAAGGGTGTAAAGTAAAAAAAAAAAATTGGCTGGGATACAAATTTGGATGTCCGAAGGTGTCACCAAACCAGCACACCAACCCAAAGTTTGCCATACGATTTAAAAGTTAATTTATACATTATGACAAAAAAACAACGGCAGTTAAAAAAAAATCAAAACCCAACCGGCCTCCTCCACCATTTGGAGGCGGGTACGCCAGGGAAAATGTAGTTATAGGGAAGTATGTCACTATTTTTTTAAAATTTGATGTTAACTAGTGATCGCAAATACTATGCAGCGCAATATTTAGAAATTGAGTTCCAAAAACCATACCAAGAGGTATACCGACTGTTAGCGAAGGATAGCCAGATGCCTTTCCCCTCCAACGGACTCAACTTTGCGAGTGCCGGAAGTGGACTCTTGCCAGATACAAATGAGAAAGTAGTAAGATGGTCGATCTTTATAGCTTGAGTTCAATCTTGATTATAAAGTTTGTAAAAAGAAAGAAATGAACAAGTCTTATTACATATAATCTTTAAAACATTCGAATTAATTAAAATTTGGACCATCATTTTTTTAATTATAGCGTTATGTAATTATGGGAGTCTCTTTTAATGATAAACTTAGGGTCATTATCTCTCATGTCTTAGTACGTTATAATAATTCTTCCAATTAATTATGATTTATAAAAGCTTTTATAAAATTGTAGACAGGATAATACACTTGTTTTTAATGGTACACTAGCCCTGTATGGGGTTAAAAACTATGTTTTCAAAACTAAGTATATACAATATAAATAATAATAGTTTTAGTAAAAACATTTTAATTAAGTTCAATTTTTAATTTTAAAGGTTATTTAAGGTTAGTTTGGCAACATCTGAATGGTTAAGCGCTGAACCATTAAGAGGTCTGAACCATTAAGTGCTGAACCTGTAAGAGGTCTGAACCATTAAGAGCTAATATAATGTTTAACCGTTCAAATGCAGATGCCTGACCATTTTATATTAGAGATCTTAACCATTCAGACTTAGTATAATGCTTAACCATTCAGAGGCAAATGTCTAAACCATTCAGACATATGTTCGAGGCAAATATCTAAACCATTCAGACATATGTTCGCGAAACAAACAGTCTGAACCATTAAGTGCTGAACCAGTAAGAGGTCTAAACCATTAAGAACCACATTAAGAGCTAAACAAACAACCCCTTACTTATTTATGAAACCCAAAAGGCTATGAAGCGATCAGCGTAATATTAAACCTATTGAGTTTTAAGTTTTAACTATGGAGGATTAGTTATCATTTATGAAGTCAATGGTGCCATGTTGTGAATTACTTGAAACAATTCTTTCTTCCTTCATTTTGTTTTGTACCATGTTTGATTCAAGGGGGTGACATCAATCCAAGTCCAACTACAACAATTCCAAGCCTACTAGGAGAAGCTCCACATTTGGAAAACTCTACTCATCAACATATACCCGTAAAACAAATTCATGAATCTTTATTTTTCCTCGTATCCGGTGGAAATGACGTGTTTTCCTCTTTGCTATTGCCCGGGGCGTCGAATATGACGATGGAAACCTATGTACATGCCATGTTGAAAGAAGTGGACAACTTCACAACCAAAATCTACATGTATGGAGGTCGTAGGTTTGTTATTTTCTCATTGGGCCCGATAGGGTGCATTCCTGGAAGAGTCCTCATACGTGGTACACCTACTGACCGATGCCTTGATAAGATGGACGAAATGGCTCGATATTTTAATGCTGGCTTGAAAAGTTTTGTATATAGCATACTAGCAGGTATCCTGGCGCAGTCGGTCTATACGCAGCAGTATATGACACTTCACAAAAGTATCGTGACAACCCAAAAGAATATGGTACTTCTCCTTGCTCGTATTCTCTTATTAAACATAGTTCATTGTTCGCTCTATGTGTTTATTTGATAATAATTTTGCTTTTCATTGAAAAAAATGCTTCAGGTTTTACCAATATAAATGATGCATGTTGTGGGAATGGGCCACTAAATGGAGCATGGCTGTGTGGGATATTTGGTTACAAGATGTGTAGAAACCCAAATGAGTACTTTTGGGACTATTTTCACCCATCGGAGCGTACTTATGAGCTCATGGCCAAGGCATTTTGGGATGGAGACAAAGATGAAATATCGCCCATCAATTTGAAGACTTTGGTCCACATTAACAATAACACCTTAACAATCCCTTGCAGTTCATTTTTATTTACAAATTTATGTGTTTGATTTGTTAAACAAAAAGGTTTTTAAGTGATATATAAATTGATTATTGTTAGAATTGTGCTTTCACATGATGAAAAGTAACCATATATGGTTAAGTATTTTCAGTTTGTTACTTTTGTTTATATGAGACGAATATAAAACAAATATGTTATTTTATTACGTAAAGTAGGTTATACTCTAGTGTATTAATTAAGTTAAATAATAAAATTGTTTGTAATAGATATATTATCTATTACTATATATAATAAATGAAAATAAGTGTGAGACACGTGTCAGTATATTAGGGTCTCTCAGGTTTCGTTTTGGCTGAAAATGACAGGTCCCTCAATTAATATTATTAGTTTCAAATTATATGTTACTTATACATCTTATGGTTTGACCGAATTTGAATTTCTAAATTTGAAGTTTACATTTTAAGAAAGTAGTTGCAGACTTAATTTTTTAAGATATAAAAGTTGTCAATTTTATGATAATTTCTTTTTCTAATTTTATTTTCTGTTTACATTTCAATAAATTCCTTTTTAATTTTCGTTTACAACTTTTCATTTCAATGCGTTTTTGATATCATTTGCATAATTTTAGTTAAAGTATTATGTTTTCACTATATGATTTTTTATTTATGGTATTATTCATTTTATCTTTGAAATTTAGATTGTGACTGTTTTTTAATTAATTTCATAATTATACTTTTCTTTATTTATATACAATCGATTACACACTATTTAAGCAATATATATATATATATATAATAGATTCAAAATTAAAAGCAAAATTGTTAATCAAATATATAGTTTCCTTGATTATATTTACGTTTTTAAAAATAGAACTTCATTTTGTTATGCCTATATAAAATCATTAACTACTATTTCTTCATTATACTAATCTACTACAAATCCTTAAGTTTTTGAAAATGCATCCAAGGTTCTCATTAGATGACTCTTCTTTATATCGGTTTCTTTACTATTTTTTATTATTGCTTTCTTAATTTTACTTTTCATTCATTTTGTGTAGACTTGATATGGAAATAAAAAAGGTTAGCATGTTGAACGATCTTAATGCTTTTTTAAACAACTATACCATTAAGGTAAAGATTGTTTTCTGGCGGAAAATGATGAACAATAACAAAAAAAATGAAACGTATCGCATAGACATGATATTCATGGATGAGATGGTATGCAATTTTACCTTTATTCTTAATTTTTTTATTACATCCTTAAATCCATATTGACCTTATGTTGTGCTAGTGTGTTTACATTTTATTTTCCTGTAGGGTACCAAAATACAAGCAAGTTGTTTACACAAAATGTTTGAAAAGTATGAAGAATTTTTAAAGCTTGATGAACGTCTTTTTATAACAATACATTAATAGGTTTCAAAGATATAATATTGAATTACGAAGTATATAATGAAAATACTAACCGATGACAATAAATCAAAGATACATCAAACATCTTTCACTTAACAGTATCTTATGTTATTATAGTCCGTGTAAGCCAACCGTAGACAAAATTATTTGATTTCAAAATTATTGTAAACGAGTATAAATAGAAAATAAACGATTATACAATGTTTATCTATAAAAGATGAAGTAAACTTTTGTTAAACTTACAAATGGTTGTGAATGTATAATGAACGTTATAAACTATTGTCTATCATATACATGAAAAGAGTGTTAAAAATAATAAAATCATAAATGCTAGCCTAATTTAAACAAAAAAAAAACAATTGATAATCTTCATTTATTGACATGTCAATCTATATGTTTACTAGGTTATCACCCGTGTGCAACACCGGTAGAAAAATATTTATATATGATATAATTTTTAAATAAAAATCAAGATAAAACAGTATTAAGATGATTTCGTCAAATAAACCCAACAAACAACATGAAAATAGTGTGTAAAATTCTATAACTATTTTGAAAGCATACAATCTCCTTTAACTGTTTTATTCATATTTAAAACCATTATTGCAATAGTACTTTTTTGTAATCAAAATCAACACATTACCCAAAAAGGAAATGTAGACGGGTTAACCCAAACTGACCAGATGGATTGTGTTGTTAAATATTTCTTAGTATTCGAAAAAAAAAATAAGGAATAATTATTTTGTATAAATGTACCATGAAGAGTTAAAAACTCGTGGAATATATTAACCCAAAATAATTAATGTTGGAGGCGTGAAAGAACAGGCTTCTTGTTAACCCGGCCAATTTAGTTTGTCATACCCTGAAACCGTGGTTAACGGCTCGCCCCAAATTTTCAAAAGCTGATCAAGTCGGACCAAGAACACCAATAGTTATAGTTTATATAAATATAAAGACTATACTTTTATAACTGTACGGTAGTTAAGACTGAACATATATATATATATATATATATAATATATATATATATATATATATATATATATATATATATATATATGTCAAAACAGGTTGCATTGACCTAATCACATTTATCCAAAAAGTAACTTTTAAATTACCAAGTGTGAGATATGATAACTCTATTTACATTATTCCATTACTAATCTGTTATTTCAAGTGTTCTACACATTTAGCAATTTTTGACCTGTTTCACATACTTGGCTCATTGACATGTTTATTAATATACCCGTTTGACCTTTCAGATATAAAACATAACCTACATCGATTATGTAAAAGTAAACCCGTCAAATTCGCTAAAGTCGAATGTTAACTCATGATGGATCATGTAAAATGTCGAAAGTAAAAACATTGTTTTTGAGAATAAAGCACTTACTGTTATGGACTTCTGCATAGAAGAGCCTTTCACCCTTCCAACATTCCTCCAAGGGTTTTGTTTTAATTCTATTACTTCTTTGTACACCAGTTGTCCAAGCAGACCCTCCCCCTGCATATAAAATAAATAAACATTTGCATAGTAACATGCAGGGGCGGACATACCTTATACGAAGGGTACCCTTGGCGCTTCGGCGGTAATGCAAACTTTGGAAAAAATTGACTTTTTTTGATGTTTTTTCGATTTCGTTACCTTTTTTTTATAAAACGGTACCCCTGTGAATATTTTCTAGATCCGTCACTGGTAACATGAAAATTATAAAACTTATGTTAAATACAACAAACCAACTTTTACCAAAATATAAGTTAACTATTTAATTCCTCAAAGTTTGCAACATACATTTGGCCCCCCTTTTATATAAAAACAACAAACTTTAAAGACTTAATTAGTAAGTTTAAGACAGTTCAAGGGCTTAGCCACTCGTTAAAAAAGTTGTATATATTCTTGAATAAAGTCTCCAATCAATCATAATTAGTAAGTTAATGGCAGTTCATGGGCTTAACCACTCATTGACATCTTTGGGTGTTCTTGTATTTTTGGGAGAGTTAATTCTTGATAGATTAGGTTTGTAGTATGACAAAGGTTATATTATATTTGTATCATGTACCATATCAGAAACATCTCCACCAAACACATGCGTAGGCTGACTTATAAAGCTTCCTAATTTTGAAAGGATAAAATCAAATGTTTTCAATCTTTGTAATTGATTTATACAAACAAACAATAAATTATTATAACAGTGTAGTTCCTATAGTCATCTCTAATACTTTAGTTTTTCATAAAATTCGAAACAGATGAACAAAAATCGTTGACGGGTCAACCCAACCCAACCCAACAATCCGTTCTGTTTTGACCCCAACCCATTTTGACCCCTTACCCAACTGGCACATTTTGGTAATAAAAGCAATTAGAGGTTAATATTATTGATGTCTAACCAAATATAGAGGATGGGAGACTTCCATAGCGGGCAAATAGTAGAGTTCATGATGTCGGCTTTCTTCTCCATTCATTGTGTCCTGCTAACCGTCTGCGACAACTTCTTTTCCCCTGATCAAACTCAGGTAATAGATGGAACCTACAAGGAACAACAACACATGATTGGCAAAACTTATAGCCCAATATCCATTCTGATTGGTAGTTGGTTTTCTAACGTGTGACGCAATCTTTAGGGACTTGAGGCTGCACCCTCATGCACAGCTCGGTCAAATTAAGCGTAAGTAGGAGGTTAAACTACATAACGAAGAAATTATGAAAGTTTTACTTGATAAAAAGGCTGATTATAAAATAACCGTGACATGCAAACAACTTACATTTTGAGGACTTTCACCTTTTAAGTTTTCCAATGCGACGAAAACTTGCTTCTTGCTTGTAATTTGTAATGATACAAATTGGTACATGGTTAATACAACGCAGAGTAATAATGTAAGCTACTTAAATTTTTCCTTCTAGTTTAGTTGTAAAAACATACCACGATTAGCGTTGGCTTGTGTTTTTGCGACCAGCTCCATATACGATGACTGAAAAAGGTTGTTTTGTCATAAATTTGAAAGTTCAAAATCATTAAGAAAACTGACCAGATATTGATGCATAAAACTTAAAAACTACCCGCTTTGTATCATGAGTTTCACTTATTCGGGAAGTCACCTTCTTGACCCAGCTAATAACAATTTCTTAACCTAGCTATAGAACACGCAAACCTCTAATATTAACCTAGTTATAAAAGTTATACCTCTACATTAGTTCCATAGATTGTTACCCGATAAGTAACATAATACATCAGATGAAACACTTATGCAACTCATCGAATATTAGGGTTCCTTAACCGATTGTGTATACTTTTATTCGGGTTATATTGATATGAACACAGTTAAAAAACAGAACAAAAAAATTAACATATTGAAACCATAAATATAAGTAAAAAACATAAACCCTAAAATCGAGTTGATCTAAACCACAGATCGTTGCACTGAAAATTTAAAAGTGAGAGAAATGCAACATACATGTGTAAATCGAAAATCATAGAACGTCAACAGAAAAGAAAAGACATGATCCTTAACTTGAAAAGCATTGAGAAGAAAGGAACGAACAAAAATACAAATCAAATGAATATTGTCGAGAAGTACGTTTCTAAGAAATAGACATAACTGTGATAATAACTATTAAAATCAAATGAAAGCTAGTGTTTGAATCTTATCGATATGGAATTCATTAGGGGAACAGGTGAAGAGATGATCAGTTGCTTGGAATGGAGATGAAGATGGAGGCTCTCTAGGGTTTTGGAAAAGAAACGTTCACGTCGTACAAATATAGTCGGGTCATATTACAGATCCCGTGTGAACCCATTTAAAAAAATTGACCCAAAGATTTTCCCTCCCAAAACATTCTGAGGTGCTATATCATGCTGCCACATCAGCCCAAATAGTTATTATATATACTAGTAGTAAAATCCGTGTGCAAACACGGGTGATTTTTAGAAATTCATGCATACCACATTTTAATGGAAAGTATGGATAGGTGTATAGATATTGTAATTTTTGGTTTAGTTTTTCATTTGATTAATATTAAAATAGTCATGAGTTATTCTGACAAATCTTGTGTGTTGATGCATTTGAACTCTGATTTACAACTAAAGAAATAATCAGCCTAAACAAATAATCAAAAGTGGTCATCGAAAATGCAGTGTACCTGAAAGATTTAAAAACCATGGTTAGTACATAAGCTATCAAAACTTCATTACAATATTACTTATTCACCACTTCATCACAAAATAGAACAGACCTTTGTTTCGATTATCAGCAACATCTTTATCGGAAGAACAGGATGGAAGTACTAAAATCTTCATACAATTCTTTTCGCCACCACATCTGCTGGTTTGAAATCCTTACAAATGCAGCATTTGTTTCTTCCCCCTTTCTTTTTGAAATGGATTGAAACAAATCCCTACAAGTCGAAATTGTTAGAATGGAGATCAAGTTTATAGCAAGACCATCAAAGCCCACCTACATTTTTACTTCAAGCTCTGCCATTTTTACTCACTTTCATGAATCAAAATCTGTATTTTCTAAACAGATTTGAGTACCTGATTATTGAATCGTTTGGATTTGAATGTTGATCCTGAAGAGCAATGAAGAAAAGGGAGGATACGTGTGATGCGGCTTAGTATCTCGATGCAATTCTACATAAACTAAATCAAATTCAGACACAATTTAACATCAACATCAATATCGATATGCAATCCTCAGATTCTATATATATCAATATAATAATACTTATGCTTGGTAAAATAATTAAAAGTAAAATGTGACAAGAAAGATTAATACGATTAAAATTTATGGCATTAAAACAGTAACAATTACATCAAGTATTGAACTAAGAAACTTTCCAATCTAACAATAACAATCATAAATTTAAAAATCTAACAACAAGATAAGAAATGTTAGCTTCAACTCTATCGAATGCTGAACATCTCGATGTATATCCTTGAGCTTCGCCATGAACTCCACGTCTCTATCACCACACTCTATATTACTGACGACACAAAAGTCACGAACGGAAGTCGAAGGCATCACCATCAAGTTTCTGGAAACCTGATCTCTCGTGAACAGACCAATGTGTAGTCCATCAAAACACATCTTCAGCTCTTGAAGAGTAGTCCTATCCGCATAGACTTGCTCCTCAACTTGCTTGATAAAGTGTTACTTTAAATCATCAGACTGTGCAGAAGTGTATGATGCCATTTTATGTTATTTCTCAACTGGTGTGAAAGAAAGGTATCTTGGTAGTAAAACGTGATGGAAAACATGTGAATTGACAATGATATTATATAGTGAAATATGTAACAGTTCAAATGTCAGATTTAAATTCTCTATACATTTAAGAATCTAGAAGGGAAAACATATACATTTAATATAAACATGTACATTTATATTTAAAAACAATATGCATTTAATGTAAAAACTTTCAAAAATAAGTTTTCATGGGAAAGCTAATAAAATTAAATATCAAGAAACCCAAAGGTCAAAATTTAAACCTTAAAAAAACAGGTTATCATAATCACAAATAACCTCTTCATTTAATATAACACCCATTTTAAACACTATAAAAGGATGATGATTAGTTTAATTGAAAACATTAGTAATTCACTAAATAATAAAGTAACTATAAGAGGCCTACTACATAATCAAATAGACTGATTGTTGCAAGTGTAAAGAAAACTCACAGAATATGACTTTAGTCACCACTGCTTCTGGAAATCCCATTTTGAGAAAGTCATAACAATCTTGGAAGGATGACTGCCAGAAAAACTTGACTACATCCACCAAAATCAAAGAAAAACAGTAAGTTTGTAAAAAAAGACAAAATCTAATAACAGCCCAGGTGGACCAGTGTGTGTAATTATATTTATATAACTACCTCCCCAACTTCAGTTGTAACTCCTGCTGCATTAGCAGTGGTACTCATGGAAAATGACAAAGATGATGATATATCTGCTATCTCAAGCTCATCTTCAGTATTCCAGTCAATGTTATCACTTCCAATATGAGAAGAATTGTCATCATACATAAAGATAATCATTTAAATGGCATATGTTGGATATAATCTACATATATTGGTTATCTGCATTATCATATTTTTGGACATTTAACAAACAAATCTGAAGCAAATAACAAAAGCATCAAAATGACTATAACCATATCTGCCACACCATGGCGATTTATGATGTAAGAAATAGCTGTAAAATGTTACTTTTCCTAAATTGGTGATTTATGATGTAATAATGAGATAAGAAACGCATTGTTGGACAGTCTATCTGATTGCCACATCAACATGGTGATTTCATGCTCATCTCTTCTTTATTAGATAGGGCCATGTAATGACTACATACACAATTACTCATTTGGTCCACCATCATAAATACAAGCTTGTTACCATTACAACAATATTTGCAAAATACATTACAATGTACATGAGCTTCTAAACAAATAGGCAACAATGAACAGATTCATGAGGCTTAGAGCATGCAAAGGACCAAGTCATTATGGCTGCAATAGGGGTTGCAGGTACTAAGCCATCCTCCATAGCTGCCACACCATGGCGACATATTGCCTTAATTTTTTTATAACTCATCACAACCTCCTTGTAACAACGATCCATTTAAACCAAACACAACTAATATTCCTATTTAAATGTCGTTATTTAATAGTCGTTATGGCTGCAATAGGGTTGCAGGTACTAAGCTGCCATCCTCCATAGCTGCCACACCATGACGACATATTGCCTTAGTTTTTTTTATAACTCATCATAACCTCCATGTAACAATGATCCATTTAAACCAAACATAACTACTATTCCTATTTAACAGTCGTTATTTAATGGTCGTTAAATTACTGTTCCTAACCTCTGTACAACCATTTCACCACATGGTACAACACCAAACAGCTATAAAATGTTGCTGATTGATGTTGTATCAATTATAGTGCATAAATGAAGATACCAATGAACCAGCATCGACATAAGTCCAACGAAACCCTAGCCGCCATGCCCGGAGGCGGTGGCTAGTTATTCTAAACCAGTTTATCAAACTCCTCCCTTCTCCAACTGAAGAACACAATAAATAATAGACATTCCATCACCAATAATGATGACATTAGGGTCTTCAGATATAGGAGCAGTTAAACCAATAATGAAGACTCGTTATCAATTCTAAAGCTAATTCTAGGAACATATTTCAGCCAAACTGGGAATCCTTTGAAAGAATTAATACAAATAAATTAATACATATTCCATATGTGAGGCATAATCATTTGAAAATTATTTCTAAAAAAATTACCCAAATTCCATTCAGCATAAACATAAGCTCCAATAGGGAGATGAGCATAAAGCCCTGCTAGCGTACAAACATAAACAACATCTTAACAATTTGGTGTTTATCTTACAAACCGAGAATTCCTAAAAATATGTAATCAGACATATATATCCATGGAATGATGTTATACAGTAACGAAAAACACATATACATATTACCTTCACATCAATCACGATAAGATCCATCTTAAACCCTGGATTCCATTTTCGGATGATTCGTGCCTTAGTGTTCCACATGTCTCGAGCAGGATTCAAATCAACAATGAAACTCATATTGTGATTCTCAACTAGCATTGACATAGTTTTGATTCAGATTAAAAATTCAAATTTTGAATTCGACACTTGAAAGTAAAGTATGGAGAGTATGAGAGAAGATAGAAGTTTATATGAATTGAGAAGAGGAGTAAGATGTCACATCGCGACCCGCAGCGGAATAAAAGTCGGGGCATGATTGGGTTATCACCAAAGCTCATGATATTTACTAATATGTTTCATATTTATTAAATTGAAATTAGAACTTCAAATATTCAAACAACAAATTCATACAAACACAAACATAACCAAAAGATTGTTCAAAACGTAATAACTTTGTTTAATCTTCTAAGGCCATTCCTATGTATTTCTTTCTTCAGCTTGTTCACCTGTATCATGCGTAAAACATAAGCTTTGGGTCAACAAAAGTTGGCGAGTGAACCTTAGTAACACATTTAAACAGTTGAATTGTATTGTTGTTTAAAATAAAAAATGTGCATAAATCATATGTGAGCGGATGCATATATATAACCAAAATCACAAACCACATTATATCCACAATAAACACATGACATGATGAATGATGAACTTGAGATCAAGGCTCAATCAAACGGAGCCGATCTAATGAAGCACCTGATGCTCAACCCGTATCCCACGAGGAACTGATGGACCTAATGAAATGATTGCACTGAAATGATAAAATGTGACCACACATAATCACACAACAACTACACACATTTGATCACAAAAAATATACGACACATGATACACCCCAAAACATGATTAAAAAGGGGAATTCGTAGAGATTCACTCACTGTGGGTGCGTATTCTTGGTTGATGATTGTCACACACCCCGACCCGCAGCGGAAAAGGTGATCGGGGCATGATTGGGTTATCATCAAAGCTCACGACATTTATTTTAACGTTTCATATTCATTATTACAATTTAATGGAAATTTACAATCATAATTAGATCAATGACCTAAACATCAATCTAAGCTTCTTTGTTTTCTTCTAAGGCATTTCCTATGTTTTCCTTGCTTCATCCTGTTCACCTGTATCATGTGTAAAAGGGTTTTTGGATCAACAAAAAGTTGGCGAGTGAATCCTATGGAAAACATTTGAACAAGTTTATTTAATTGATTATGAAATAAAGTGCACAACCACACATGAGTAAAAATAGATGTAAACTTATTCATAAATCAATTAAATATTAAACAATACACACATGAACAATAATGGATCGTTTAGAGGCACGCGTTGCTCAACTCGTCTCTCACGAGGAACTGATGGGCCTAATAAATGAATTGCATAAACATGATAATATGAAAGACATAACTACAAACAATATAAACTCAATAATACACACATGAACAATAATGGATTTGTTTTGAGGCACGCGTTGCTCAACTCGTCTACCACGAGGAACTGATGGGCTTAATAAATGAATTTCATATAAGTTGACAAAATGAAATGCATAATCACAACAATATAAACAATCTAAGTTTAGATCACGATATGGTATGGCACAAGTTTAAATAAACGAGTTAATTATTTTGTGACACATGACACACCCCAAAACGTGTAATTAAAAAGGGGAAGTTGTAAGATTCACTCACAGTGGGTGCGTTCGGTTGATGATGTTGAATGCACGCGAAGTGGTTTTAACCACGAGTGAAATTAACCTAGATAAATAGGATTATGGTTCGGTAAGTAAACGGATTTTATTAATCCATTTTAGTAGGATTGTTGGGTGTATTTTTTGTGAGTTTAAGGCTATTTTCTAACCTTAAAAATGTTATTTTTAAGTATTTTTAATTGATTTTTAATTAAAATAAATAAATAAAAATAATAAAAAAAAGTTGACTTTTTTGACCGTTGACCGTTGACCTTGACTGTTTGACCGGTTCGTATGCGTGTAAGTGTGCGCTGAGTGAGGCTCGAACCCGAGACCTCCCGTACGCGTGCACGCAGCTCTACCAACTGAGCTACGTGTCTAACCCGAAATATTTATGTTTTTAATTATATTTATATATTAATTAGATTAATCCGAAAATCAATTTATTTCTAAAAAGATTTTACTGAATCGGACCGGTGCGCTCCACAGGTCTCGAACCCGGGACCTGTGGGTTGAGTTAACACACAGTCCACCGCTGGACTGTGTGTCTAACTTGTTAAATAATCCGATTTATATTATACTTATATACAAACTGAACATTTCCATTTCTGTCTTAAATAAAAAGTTTAATAATTATCCGGGCCGGTGCGGTAGCCCGGACTCGAACTCGTGTCCTGTGATTTAAACATACACACAGTCCACCGTTGGACTGTGTGTCTATCTTGGTTATTATTCCGGTTATTATTATACTTAACATATACAGCGGTGACTCCGGTTCGGTTAACCAAAAAAAAAACATTTTTATTAAGGCAGCATGCGTGGGACAAGATTCGAACTCGAGACGTTTACGTGTTTATTGTGCACACAGTCCACCGCTGGACTGTGTGTCTAACCCGAGTTATAACTTGATTTTAATTATACTTATATGTTACATAAACTTCGTCTTCTTCGTCAGTTTTAACCAGAATCGGAAGTCCGACTGGTTCGATGATTAAATCATGTTCGTTAGTGTCTGATGGTTAATTACATGTGAGATTAAATAAAAAGAATGAAGGATTAAGCGTAAGGTATACCGACTAGACTCCTCTGTTTCTCCGGAGAAACTCCGGTGACAGCAAACACTTCCGGCGACGTGTGTCTTGCAGCAGAGAGTCTTCAGAAAGCTTGAAAAGGATGTGGGTGACTTCGTATAAGCTCAGGGGGTTTAGTAAGGCTTAGAAGTGAAGGGTTCGGTTTTCCGGCGAGGTACATAAGTTTTCCGGCGAATGGATTTACGTCGGGTAAAAGTGGGGTTTTGAGCGAAAAAGCTAGCAGAGGTTCGAGGGGGTATTTATAGGGCAAAACATCAACGTATTTAGCCCGTTTTCCGACTTGATTCGTCGGTTAGAATTTTTCCGGCGGTTATAGCTTGTGTCGCGGACTGGACATCAGTTATAACCGACGTTGTGGTTAAATGTTTACGTTAAGTCATAGGTAACCGACGACGTTTGACGAAATCGTCGGATTTTCCAGCGCCAACGAATTTGGGCGCGTCAGTTGACTGGGTTTTGATTTCCGTTTCATTATTTCAATTAATTGTCTGGTTATATCACTAAAAAGTACAAGTGGCGGAGTGGTTGAGCATGTGTGTGTTAAGTCTGCTGAACCGTGACTGACCCGGGTTCGAAACCCGGCAGTGCCATATTATTTTTATTTTCTTATTTTTAACAGTTTTTCAAAAACTAATTCTATATTCCCATATAATAATTAATTATGTATCGTTTAAAATTATTTTGGGCATTAAATTCGCAACGAAATTTTTAACTGATTGTTCGGTTAATAAACGGAGCGGGTTTGGTAAATCCGTTTTTGACGGATGTTACAGTATCCCCTGCTTTTTAGAAATTTCGTCCCGAAATTTAAATAGTGATATATTTGACTAAAAAAATGATGGTGTTTAGTTTGACAGTTACATGCTTAGAAAAAGTAAGGGTTTAAGTTTTTGTTTGAGGCGGTAACGTTCCTTGTAAGGGTTAAGTACCCCATTACAGGAATCGCTTTTTGTTGCCTACTGTAAAAGTATTGATAAGCAGAATTGATTCGCTAAATATGATATCATGCATAAGAGTTTGGATATGTTTGGAAGGGTATGGTTATATCCTAAGGCAAAACTTCTAATACTACAACCTACATGGAACTTCTCATAACCATCTAACAATACCTCTGATCCTTTGACAAGAATACTTATATATAGGAAGTACCAGCGGCGTAGCCACCATATTCTTGTCAAATTTTTATTGGTTTTATCAGTAAGTTATGATTTGTTCTATGACTATAGAACATAAATAAACACAACAGCTAATATTTGAATCCACATTCTGATAGCATATACGTTTGAATGGTGACAGTTCCTCTCTCGTTTGTTATGATGGAGAGGTTAGTTTATGTAGAAATAGAGCACAGTCCAATTTCTTTAAATAGCGAGATGATATGAATGTAACACAAATTTCAACCAAGGCAATACTAAATCCTACATGGAACTTCTCATAACCGCCTGATAATGCCTCTGATCCTTTGGCAAGAATACTTATATATAGGAAGTACCAGCGGCGTATCCACCATATTCTTGCCAAATTTTCATTGGTTTTATCCACAAGTTATGATTAATTACCAAGAAACTACTAAATCCTACATAGAACTTCTCATAACCGTCTGACAATGCCTCTGATCCTTTGACAAGAATACTTATATATAGGAAGTACCAGCGGCGTATCCACCATATTCTCGTCAAATTTTCATTGGTTTTATCAGTGAATTATGATTAGTCCTATGTGACTCTACAACCAATACAACAAACTCATAAATACTGAAAATGAAAATGTCTGTGCGATCAAGGCTCAATCAAACGGAGCCGATCGTATTGCATGTACTGAAAATGAAAATGTCTGTGCGATCAAGGCTCAATCAAGCGGAGCCGATCGTATTGCATGTACTGAAAATAATAAATTTAATCTAAACAACAATCACACAAACAGCCTATACATGGAACCTCTCATAACCGCCTGATAATGCCTCTGATCCTTTGACAAGAATACTTATATATAGGAAGTACCAGCGGCGTATCCACCATATTGTTGTCAAATTTTCATCGACTTTATCCACAAGCTATGATTAGTTCTATGTGACTCTACTACAAACACAACAACCACAAGATACTGATAATGAAAATGTCTGTGCGATCAAGGCTCAATCAAACGGAGCCAATCGTATTGCATGTACTGAAAATGAAAATGTCTGTGCGATCAAGGCTCAATCAAATGGAGCCGATCGTATTGCATGTACTGAAAATAATAAATTTAATCTAAACAATAATCACACCAACAGCCTATACATGGAACCTCTCATAACCGCCAGATAATGCTTTTGATCCTTTGACAAGAATACTTATATATAGGAAGTACCAGCGGCGTATCCACCATATTCTTGTCAAATTCTCATTGACTTTATCCGCAAGTTATGATTAGTTCTATGCGACTCTACAACAAACACAACAACCACAAGATACTGATAATGAAAATGTCTGTGCGATCAAGGCTCAATCAAACGGAGCCGATCGTATTGCATGTATTGAAAATGAAAAATGTCTGTGCGATCAAGGCTCAATCAAATGGAGCCGATCGTATGTGGGCACGCCAGGTTCAACCTCATAATGAAATGGGGAACATGCTCAACGCTCATAATGTAATGGGGAGCGGCGGCCTATGAAATTGCATGTACTGAAATAATAAACAATAATTACTCAAACAGTCTACACATGGAACCTCTCATAACCGCCAGATAATGCTTCTGATCCTTTGACAAGAATACTTATATATAGGAAGTACCAGCGGCGTATCCACCATATTCTTCTCAAAGTTTCATTGGCTTTATCCTTAAGTTATGATTGGTTCTATGTGATTCTAAAACATAAAGAAAAACATAAAACTAAACGATTGGAGTCGAATCTGGATCTTCGGTGAAGAGGACTAGTTGGGTATCTTCGTTTGGGCCGTCATTATCTTCAACAGGATTGGCGTTGATGTTGAAGACTCTTCCTCTTGCTGGTGGCCTAGCGGTTGGGTTTTCTTGGTTTACTTGGTTAACTGGGTTTGATTGGGCTTGAGCGTTAATGACGTTAACCAATTGAGGGCATGTGTTTCTAAAGTGGGTAGGGTCGCCACAATTGAAACAAGCTCGAACATATGGGAACATGGGGTATTGGGGTTGTTGATAGGTTTGGTTCAGGGTTTGAGAAGGGGGAGAGATTTGGTTTTGAAAGGTGCGGCAAACCTTGCTCAAATGACCATAGCGTCCACAAGTTGCACATAGTCGACAAGGTAGAGTAAGGGGATGGTGATAAAAACAGTTGTTGCATCGAGGGTGAGGTCCAAGATATGGTTTCTTATTTGGGTAAGTTGAGTTGGGTGTCACTTGAGTGATTGGGATAGCTTGGATGGGTATGGCGTGTGAAATTGGTTGATTTCGTTGGATAGCAGCGAAAAGTTGCCCGTCTCTTTTTCTCTTAGAATTGGGTTGAGAAGGGGATTCGGTTTGGGTGTAGTCGGAGGTTTCAGTCGATGCTTTATCCTTCTTCTTCTCCTCCTTGAAGTCTTTGTTCTGGATTCGGTTCTCGGTGAGCGCTATTGCTAGCTCCATTGCTGCTTCCAAAGTTGCAGGCGAGGTACTTATTACAGAGTCTTGAATCTTTGACGGAAGACCACGAATGTAGTGCTCGATCAAACGGTAGAGGGGAGTGAACATGTTGGGAACCATTTGTTGTAACTCGAGGAATCTTTTGTTGTATGTGGTGTGGTCTCCTTCCTTTTGCTTCAACGAATAAAATTCATCTTCTAATTTCTTGATTTCTCTCCTTGGGCAAAATCGTCTGGTCATGATTTCCTTCAATTCATTCCAAGTTAAAGTCATAACGTCTTCAAGACCTCGTTTGGCCTTTTATGCATTCCACCAAGTAAGTGCTATCCCATATAATCACCGGTAGCATATCGCACTTTGCGATCATCGGGACAATCGCAATTTAGAAAGGTGTTCTCCATTTCTTCAAACCAATGGAGGAGAGCGGTGACGCCTTCAGTCCCTTTGTATCTCGGAGGGTCGCATGATTTGAAATGCTTGTAGGTGCATTTAGTGGTATTTGGGGGAGAGTTGATAATGTTTTGGTTTTCTTGATTGACAGGATTAGCGGTAAGTGCTTGTTGTACTTGGATTACAATGTTGGGTATTACGGCAACCATTTGTTGAGCGATTAGGGCAGCCATGCGCTCCCGGGCTTTTCCTGCTCTCATCTTCCTACGGGTGAGGTTAGAAGACATCTACAAGGAATACATGTCAAGAGTATGAGTTGGATGTTTTTGGGATCATGGGTCGCACTAGGAATGAACATTCATAAAATAATTATAGAAAAATAAATCTACTACATCCATAGGATGTCTTGGGCTTTGCTCGCCATTAGGCCCTACATGCCGCCATACTTCACCTTCGTAATCATGTGGGCCCCCATGAATACCAGGTTTTTCATATGGTTCGCATGGGTTTGCCTGGTTGCGTACACTAAAACCCGGAGAAAATCGAGAAATATGTATACAACGTGTGATATTCGGAATGTGTCCAGGTGTAGACACGGTGACACCTCAAAGTGGGTTAGTTCGAACGACGTTTGGTGTGGCATGCTTTGGCCTAATAGGTCCTTCGTACTCTCATCGTTAGTCCCCAGGTAGGCAAACTGGTCCGTTATATTGGATTTATACGAATGCCAACCTAGACAGGACGTTCCGACTACCGGTACTTGTACCCTTCCAGTTACTACATGCCCGTCGCAGAACTTACTTTGATGAGATTTGAAAATTGCAACAAAATCTTTGAATAATGAGGGTATGAAAATGAATTGAATATATGAACATTGATATATGAACATTGATATATGTATAATGAATATGTATATAAGTATGTATGTTTGACTGTAAGTATAAACAAATATGAAACAAATAAATATCACAAGTTTGTATGTAACCACCTAATCAATTAAAATTTAGGCAGACTATAGTATAGGCTCTAAGGGTCTAATAACCTATCCTATATCCCTATAGTCATGGCTCTGATACCAATCTGTCACACCCCGACCCGCAGCGGAAAAGGTGATCTGGCCTTGATTGGGTTATCATCAAAGCTCGCGACATTTATTTTAACGTTTCATATTCATTAATACAATTTAATGGAAATTTACAATCATAATTACATCAATGACCTAAACATCAATCTAAGCTTCTTTGTTTTCTTCTAAGGCATTTCCTATGTTTTCCTTGCTTCATCCTGTTCACCTGTATCATGTGTAAAAGGGTTTTTGGATCAACAAAAAGTTGGCGAGTGAATCCTATGGAAAACATTTGAACAAGTTTATTTAATTGATTATGAAATAAAGTGCACAACCACACATGAGTAAAAATAGATGTAAACTTATTCATAAATCAATTTAATATTAAACAATACACACATGAACAATAATGGATCGTTTAGAGGCACGCGTTGCTCAACTCGTCTCTCACGAGGAACTGATGGGCCTAATGTATGAATTGCATAAACATGATAATATGAAAGACATAACTACAAACAATATAAACTCAATAATACACACATGAACAATAATGGATTTGTTTTGAGGCACGCGTTGCTCAACTCGTCTTCCACGAGGAACTGATGGGCTTAATAAATGAATTTCATATAAGTTGACAAAATGAAATGCATAATCACAACAATATAAACAATCTAAGTTTAGATCACGATATGGTATGGCACAAGTTTAAATAAACGAGTTAATTATTTTGTGACACATGACACACCCCAAAACGTGTAATTAAAAAGGGGAAGTTGTAAGATTCACTCACAGTGGGTGCGTTCGGTTGATGATGTTGAATGCACGCGAAGTGGTTTTAACCATGAGTGAAATTAACCTAGATAAATAGCATTATGGTTCGGTAAGTAAACGGATTTTATTAATCCATTTTAGTAGGATTGTTGGGTGTATTTTTTGTGAGTTTAAGGCTATTTTCTAACCTTAAAAATGTTATTTTTAAGTATTTTTAATTGATTTTTAATTAAAATAAATAAATAAAAATAATAAAAAAAGTTGACTTTTTTGACCGTTGACCGTTGACCTTGACTGTTTGACCGGTTCGTATGCGTGTAAGTGTGCGCTGAGTGAGGCCTCGAACCCGAGACCTCCCGTACGCGTGCACGCAGCTCTACCAACTGAGCTACGTGTCTAACCCGAAATATTTATGTTTTTAATTATATTTATATATTAATTAGATTAATCCGAAAATCAATTTATTTCTAAAAAGATTTTACTGAATCGGACCGGTGCGCTCCACAGGTCTCGAACCCGGGACCTGTGGGTTGAGTTAACACACAGTCCACCGCTGGACTGTGTGTCTAACATGTTAAATAATCCGATTTATATTATACTTATATACAAACTGAACATTTCCATTTCTGTCTTAAATAAAAAGTTTAATAATTATCCGGGTCGGTGCGGTAGCCCGGACTCGAACTCGTGTCCTGTGATTTAAACATACACACAAGTCCACCGTTGGACTGTGTGTCTATCTTGGTTATTATTCCGGTTATTATTATACTTAACATATACAGCGGTGACTCCGGTTCGGTTAACAAAAAAAAAAACATTTTTATTAAGGCAGCATGCGTGGGACAAGATTCGAACTCGAGACGTTTACGTGTTTATTGTGCACACAGTCCACCGCTGGACTGTGTGTCTAACCCGAGTTATAACTTGATTTTAATTATACTTATATGTTACATAAACTTCGTCTTCTTCGTCAGTTTTAACCAGAATCGGAAGTCCGACTGGTTCGATGATTAAATCATGTTCGTTAGTGTCTGATGGTTAATTACATGTGAGATTAAATAAAAAGAATGAAGGATTAAGCGTAAGGTATACCGACTAGACTCCTCTGTTTCTCCGGCGAAACTCCGGTGACAGCAAACACTTCCGGCGACGTGGGTCTTGCAGCAGAGAGTCTTCAGAAAGCTTGAAAAGGATGTGGGTGACTTCGTATAAGCTCAGGGGGTTTAGTAAGGCTTAGAAGTGAAGGGTTCGGTTTTCCGGCGAGGTACATAAGTTTTCCGGCGAATGGATTTACGTCGGGTAAAAGTGGGGTTTTGAGCGAAAAAGCTAGCAGAGGTTCGAGGGGGTATTTATAGGGCAAAACATCAACGTATTTAGCCCGTTTTCCGACTTGATTCGTCGGTTAGAATTTTTCCGGCGGTTATAGCTTGTGTCGCGGACTGGACATCAGTTATAACCGACGTTGTGGTTAAATGTTTACGTTAAGTCATAGGTAACCGACGACGTTTGACGAAATCGTCGGATTTTCTGGCGTCAACGAATTTGGGCGCGTCAGTTGACTGGGTTTTGATTTCCGTTTCATTATTTCAATTAATTGTCTGGTTATATCACTAAAAAGTACAAGTGGCGGAGTGGTTGAGCATGTGTGTGTTAAGTCTGCTGAACCGTGACTGACCCGGGTTCGAAACCCGGCAGTGCCATATTATTTTTATTTTCTTATTTTAACAGTTTTTCAAAAACTAATTATATATTCCCATATAATAATTAATTATGTATCGTTTAAAATTATTTTGGGCATTAAATTCGCAACGAAATTTTTAACTGATTGTTCGGTTAATAAACGGAGCGGGTTTGGTAAATCCGTTTTTGACGGATGTTACAATGATAAGTGCGCACGAGTTGAGAATTTAACCGATGGAAGAGTACTACCCTAAAATAATAACGCGATAAATCGATAAATAAATAAATTAATATTTCGGTTAAAAACCTTTGTTTAGATTTTTAAGTTATTTTTTTGATTTTTATTGATAATATTAAATCCTTTGAAATTATACATTTTTAAGCATTTTTAATTGATTTTAATATAAATCCATAGAATAAAATTAAAAAACAAAAGAAATAATAAAAATAAAATAATATTAAAAAAACTTGTCAGTCTGACAAGCCTTGTCAGACCGGTTCGAATGAGGGAATTGGCATGCGTGTGTTGAGACTCGAACCCGTGACCTCTCGGTTGCGTGCACACAGCTCTTCCAACTGAGTTACGTGTTTAACCCGAAAGAATCCTGATTTTAATTATATTTATACACTCCTTAGACTATTTCATAAATTAATTAAATTCAAAAAGGATTATCAGGATCGAACCGGTGTGCACCAAGGGTCTCGAACCCCGGACCTTGGATGTGTTTTGCACCCAGCCCAACCAACTGGGCTGGGTGTCTAACCCGATGAAACTTGTTTTCTTATTATTTTTATATACATACTACGGCTAGATATAATTTAACAAAAACAAAACTGTTTATATAACAGTGATACGGTAGAGAATCAGATTTGAACCGGGGACGTGTATGTGTGTCTAACCCGTTTGAAACAACCGTTTTAATTACATAAAACTCTTAATCCCCTTCGTCTTCTTCATTTTAAATTTAAACCAGAACTTATACCCGCCTGAATCAATCTGATTCAATTCCGATTTTGTTATCAATCGACTGCACGTAATGTTAATCAGATAAAACTCAAAAGGTATAACAAGGAGATCTACCGTATGACGGAGCCGGCGCTCCGGCGAGTGATAGCTTCCGGCGACAGGGAGATTCAAGAGTGAGAGCAGAGGTTTCAAAGGAAAGGAGCGAGTATGCAATGCCCAGCAGTGGGGTATTTATAGGAGAGTCGCGATTTCAATTACCGACTAAGATTTCGGGAAAAATTAAGGTCGGCGCGTCTTGATTTGAGTTTGCCCAAAATAGCCGTTTGAACCAGTTGTCAATTTCAACCAAAACCGCGTTGATTGCGAGATCTCTGGTGAGGAGATTGGTTGCAGTCGCCGGCTTCATCTCAGCATGAAGATATATGCATTGAGTTTTGGTTTCTAGCACATATGGTATGTGTGGTGCGGTGGTGCTGTGTGTGTGTGTGTTTTACCCGGGAGACCCGGGTTCGATCCCGGTTTCCCGTATTTCTTTTTTTATTTAAATTTTTTATTAAATATTTATAAAGTTTAATTTAACTTTTTATTTACTTGCTAATTCTTTAAGTCTATATTAAATTAATTGTTGTTATTTACAAATTTTAATATTCTTATTAAGTAGATCATAATAATAATAAAAATGTTAGAAAAAAAATTATATGCGGAAATACTAATAAAAATAATACATCCTTGATTAATGAAAATGGTGCGGGTTTTCGAAACCCGATTTACACAAATGTTACAGTATCCCCTACTTTGAACCGGAAAAAGATGCGGGTGCTTTTCGCGTATTGAGTCTTCACGTTCCCAAGTAAACTCGGGTCCTCGTTTTGACTCCCAACGCACCCTGACAATTGGAATACGACTTCGCCTCAAGCGCTTCTCACCGAAATCCATGATTTCCGCTGGTTTTTCAATGAAGTGCATTGATTCATCAACTTGAATATCTTCCAAGGGAATCTGGAGATTTTCGTCGGCGAGGCACTTTTTCAAGTTCGATACGTGAAACATGGGATGAATTCTGTTGAGTTCTTCCGGTAGGTCAAGCTTGTAGGCTACAGGACCTACTCTTTCGAGTATCTTGAATGGTCCCACATAGCATGGTGCTAGCTTGCCCTTTTGACTAAAACGAACTACCCCTTCCACGGTGACACTTTCAAAAGTACTTGATCACCAACACAAAACTCCAAAGGCTTTCGTCATTTATCAGCGTAACTCTTTTGACAACTTTGAGCCGCTAGAAGATTACTTCAAATTTGAAGAATTTTGTCAGTCATTTCTTGAATCAGCTCAGGTCCAGTGATTTGCGCTTCACCAATTTCGTGCCAACATACTGGAGATCGGCATTTACGAACATATAAAGCTTCAAAAGGAGCCATACCGATGCTTGAATGATAGCTATTGTTGTACGAAAATTCAACTAACGGTAGGTGAGTGTCCCAATTACCTTTGAAGTCTATGACACATGCTCGAACATGTCTTCAAGGTTTTGTATGGTGCGCTCAGATTGACCACCAGTTTGAGGGTGAAAGGCAGTGCTGAGGTCTAAACGTGTACCCAAAGCGGATTGTACGGCTTGCCATGTTCGTGAAGTGAAGCGACCGTCTCGATCTGAAATGATACTTAACGGCACACCATGACGGATTACGATCTCATTGATATAGATACGAGCTAACTTCTCGTTCTTGAAGTCCTCGCGAATTGGAATGAAGTGAGCTGATTTGGTAAGATGATCAACGATTACCCATATAGTGTCATACCCACTGGAGGTGCGAGGTAACCCGGTAATGAAATCCATAGTTATGTTTTTCCACTTCCATACAGGTATTTCGGGTTGGACAAGAAGTCCTGAAGGTCTTTGATGTTCAGCTTTCACTTTGGAACATGTAAGGCACTTGGAAACAAAAACAACGATATGCTTCTTCATGCCAGGCCACCAATAGGTGTATCGTAAGTCGTGGATGTATCGGCTCCTGGATGTATAGAGTATCGTGTTTTGTGTGCCTCATTCATGAGGAAATCATGAAGGTTGTCACGATCAGGTATCCAAATACGTTTTAAGTAGTAAAGGATACCATCAGATTTGGTTTCTATTTTGAGTTCAGCTCCACAAGACAGCTAATCGCGTACGTCATTTTCCGTTACAGAAGTATGTTGAGCTGCCCGAATTCGATCTTTGAGGTCGGTTATAATTTGAGAACATAGAAGATTAATGGAATTTGCATATTCCTTTCTACCAAGTGCATCAGCCACAATGTTTGCCTTGCCAGGATGATATCGAATCTCATAGTCGTAATCATTTAGGAGTTCGACCCATCGTCGTTGCCTCATGTCCAGCTCTTTTTGATTGAAGATGTGTTGAAGACTCTTGTGGTCAGTGTATATTTCACACTTGGTGCCGTAGAGATAGTGCCTCCATATCTTTAGAGCGAACACGACTGCTCCAAGTTCTAGGTCGTGAGTGGTATAGTTCTTCTCATGCACTTTGAGTTGCCTAGAGGCATAGGCTATCACCTTACCTCTTTGCATCAGAACACAACCTAACCCTTGCCCTGACGCGTCGCAATAAACCACAAAAACTTCGCAACCTTCAGGGAGTGTAAGGATAGGTGCATCGCAAAGCTTTTGCTTCAAAGTTTGGAAAGCCTCCTCTTGCTTGGGTCCCCAAATAAAGGGTTTTCCCTTGTGAGTTAAGGCTGAGAGTGGAACGGCGATTCGAGAAAAATTAGCAATGAAGCGTCGATAATAAACAGCCAAGCCAAGAAATGACCTAACTTCGGTAGGAGTACGTGGCGCTTGCCATTCTTGTAGTGCCTTGATTTTTGAAGGGTCGACATGAATTCCTTTGTCATTAACGACATGACCAAGAAATTGTACCTCTTTTAACCAGAACTCACATTTCGAGAATTTAGCATAAAGCTTGTCAGTCCTCAAGAGTGTAAGAATAAGTCGAAGATGTCGCTCATGATCGGATCTTGTCTTGGAGTAAATAAGAATATCATCGATGAAAACTATGACAAAACGGTTAACCCGAAAGGCATAACCTATTCATCAAATCCATGAAGACAGCAGGAGCATTGGTTAACCCGAAAGGCATAACCATGAATTCATAGTGGCCATAACGAGTTCGAAAGGCAGTTTTTGGAATATCTTCTTCACGCACTCTCAGATGATGATAACCAGAACAAAGGTCGATTTTTGAAAAATAGGTGGCACCTTGAAGTTGATCTAGAAGGTCATCAATACGAGGCAATGGATAGCGATTCTTGATAGTCAACTTGTTGAGTTCTCTATAATCAATGCACATGCGAAACGTTCCATCTTTCTTCTTTACAAAAAGAACAGGTGCACCCCAAGGCGACGAGCTAGGACGTATGAATCCTTTGTCAGTCAGCTCTTGCAGCTGACTAGCCAACTCTTGCATCTCAGATGGGGCTAACCTATAGGGAGATTTTGCAACTGGTGTGGCACCAGGTACAAGATTGATTCGAAATTCGACTTCTCGCACAGGAGGAACTCCTGAAACGTCGTCGGGAAAAACTTGAGGAAATTCTTTCACGATTGGAATATCTTCGAGCTTCCTTTCCTTGCCTTCCTTCTTGACGATGTGAGCTAGAAACGCGACATAATCCTTGCGAAGGTATCTTCGAGCTTGAAGACATGACATCAATTTGAGCCCTTTTGAGGGATTTCTCCAAAGATACGTAGTGTCTGACCGTCAGCGAGGGGAATACGAATGAACTTTTCATGGCAAACTACCTCGGCGTGATGCTGGCTGAGCCAGTCCATACTGATGATAACATCGAAACTTCCCAATTTCATAGGAATAAGATCAATCGAGAAATCGTGATCATTTAGGGTAAGAGTGCAATCACGTATAATCGAATTTAACGTAATGGGTTCTCTGTCAGCAACTTCCATCGTGAATGATTCAGCGAGACTAACACGAGGTAGATCGAGAATAGATTCGAATTCTAAAGACACATAGCTCTTATCCGCACCAGTATCGAATAATATGGATGCATAACTACCATTTACGAGAAACGTACCGTCGACCACATTGTTATCAGCCCTTGCTTGGTTGGTGTTGATGTTGAAAGCCCTTCCTCTAGCAGGTGGGTTAGCTTGATTAGCTTGGTTCACCGGGTTTGCTTGGGCTTGGGCATTAATGATGTTCACCAGGCGTGGGCAAGTATTTCGGAAATGGTTTGGGTCACCACAGTTGAAGCAGGCTCTTATGGGTTACATCATCGGGTAGTTGGGTTGGTAGTAAGGTTGAGTCATGGGTTGGGCAGGTGGTAAAAGTAAGGGTTGTTAGGCTTGGCCCACCATTTGATTATTGGTTTGGGCTTGAGGCTGATTGCGGTTTGATCTTTGGAGTGTACGGCAAGTTTGGATAGTGTGACCTGCATGACCACAACTTGTGCAGTATTGGCAAGGGTTCTCAGGGGGATGATGATATTGGCAGCGGTTACATTTTGGGTGTGGACCAGTGTATGGCTTTTGAATGGTGCGGCTGGAGGGGCGACTTGTGTGATTGGGGCAGCAGTGATGGGAGGATTGGTTTAGGTGACGGCGAAATTTTTGCCACTTCGCTTTCTCTTACCAGCGAACTTAGAAGAGGAGCCTGATTGGGTTGGGGTTGGAGCTTCAACAGGTATTTTCTTTTTCTCATCTTTTAAATCACCATTTCGAATGCGATTTTCATTGAGTTCCATAGCCAGTTCCATGGCAGCTTCGAGTGTTGCGAAAGAAGTACTTAAAACCGAATCTTGAATTTTCGAGGGGAGGCATCGAATATAGTGCTCGATCAACCAGTATAACAGAGTGAACAGGTTGGGGACCATCTGGTTCAACTCGAGAAATCTCTTGTTGTATGAGGTGTGGTCTCCTTCCTTTTGCTTTAAAGAGTAGAATTCGTCTTCGAGTTTTTTGATCTCGCTTCTAGGGCAGAAGCGTCTCATCATAATTTCCCTTAATTCTTCCCATGTTAAGGCCATGGCATCTTCAACACCTCGCTTACCCTTTTCCGTGTTCCACCAGGTAAGTGCTACCCCAAACAAACGTCCAATAGCGTAACGCACCTTGCGATCCTCAGGACATTCGCAATTGAGAAAGGTGTTTTCCATCTCCTCAAACCAATGGAGGAGAGCGGTGACACCTTCAGTCCCTTCATATTTTAGGGGATCGCAGGATTTGAAATGTTTGTAGGTGCATTTAGTGGGTTTGAGAGGAGGGTTGGAGACGTTTTGGCCTTCTTGATTCGTAGGGTTGACGGGATTTGCGGCGAGAGCTTGTTGAACTTGTAAAACGATGTCAGGAAGTACCGCAGCCATTTGTTGAGCAATTTGTGTGGCCATGCGTTCGCTCGACATTCCTGACCTTCTACCACCTCGTAAGTGTCTAGCAGACATTTACAGGAATATATGTAGGGAGATTGTGAGTTTGATAATTTTCTAGGTGTCATGTGTCGTAAAAAGAATGAAAAACAACATTTATGAATAACTAAAGAAAATAACTTAACTACATACATAGGATGTCTTGGGCTTGCTCATGTTTGGGCCTCCAAATGTCTCCCATACCATAGCCTGTATAGTCATGTGGGCCCCCATGACTATTGGGCTTGGAAGGGTTCACATTGGTGTCGGCTTGATAACACTCGCATCACCTGAATGAAAATTGTAAAACATGATTGCAAGATGTAAGGTCGGAGGGTGTCCAGGTGTAGACACAATGACGACTCAAAGTGGGGTTAGTTCACACGACGTTTGGTGTAGCATGCTTTGGCCTAATAGGTCCTTCGTACTCTCATCGTTAGTCCCCAGGTAGGAAAACTGGTCCTTTATTTTGGATTTATACTAATGCCAAGCCTAGACAGGACGTTCCAACTACCGGTACTCGTACCTTCCAGTTACTACATGCCCGTCGTGAAAACTCACTTTGATGTGATTTGAAAAAATATTAAAACATTGCAAAAATCTTTGAAAAGAAATCAGGGAAATTGTGAAATCGTGAGGTGTGTGCTTACATAGGTATGATATGTTATTGAGATATGAACTATAACGAGCATCGCATATTAACATGTACTTGTGAGAGTGCTTGCATATAATTGTGTGTGAAAATAAACATGAAACATATAAACATCATGAATTTTGCATGTAACACATAAACAACTAAAATCTAATCAACTATAGTATAGGCTCTAAGGGTCTAATAACTTATCATATATCCCTATAGTCACAAGCTCTGATACCAATCTGTCACACCCCTACCCGTAGCGGAATAAAATTCGAGGCATGATTGGGTTATCACCAAAGCTCATGATATTTACTAATTTATTAAATTGAAATTAAAACTTCAAATATTCAAACACCAAATTCATACAAACAAACATAACCAAAAGATTGTTCAAAACGTAATAACTTTGTTTAATCTTCTAAGGCCATTCCTATGTATTTCTTTCTTCAGCTTGTTCACCTGTATCATGCGTAAAATAGAAGATTTGGGTCAACAAAAGTTGGCGAATGAACCTTAGTAACACATTTAAACAGTTGAATTGTATTGTTGTTTAAAATAAAAACTATGCATAAATCATATGTGAGCAGATGCATATGTATAACCAAAATCACAAACCATATTATATCTACAATGAACACATGACATGATTAATGATGAACTTGAGATCAAGGCTCAATCAAACGGAGCCGATCTAATGAGGCACCTGATGCTCAACCCGTATCCCACGAGGAACTGATGGGCCTAATGAAATGATTGCACTGAAATGATAAAATGTGACCACACATAATCACACAACAACTATACACATTTGATCACGAGATGATATTAGCACAAATGTTTAAATAAATAATAAAAATATACGACACATGATACACCCCAAAACATGATTAAAAAGGGGAATTCGTAGCTATTTACTCACTATGGGTGCGTATTCTTGGTTGATGATGAGTGCGCACGAGTTGAGAATTTAACCGATGGAAGAGTACTACCCTAAAATAATAACGCGATAAATCGATAAATAAATAAATTAATATTTCGGTTAAAAACCTTTGTTTAGATTTTTATGTGATTTTTATTGATATATTAAATCCTTTGAAATTATACATTTTTAAGCATTTTTAATTGATTTTAATATAAATCCATAGAATAAAATTCAAAACAAAAGAAATAATAAAAATAAAATAATATTAAAAAAACTTGTCAGTCTGACAAGCCTTGTCAGACCGGTTCGAATGAGGGAATTGGCATGCGTGTGTTGAGACTCGAACCCGTGACCTCTCGGTTGCGTGCACGCAGCTCTTCCAACTGAGCTACGTGTCTAACCCGAAAGAATCCTGATTTTAATTATATTTATACACTCCTTAGACTATTTCAGAAATTAATTAAATTCAAAAAGAATTATCAGGATCGAACCGGTGTGCACCAAGGGTCTCGAACCCCGGACCTTGGATGTGTTTTGCACCCAGCCCAACCAAATGGGCTGGGTGTCTAACCCGATGAAACTTCTTTTCTTATTGTTTTTATATACATACTACGGCTAGATATAATTTAACAAAAACAAATCTGTTTATATAACAGTGATACGGTAGAGAATCAGATTCGAACTGGGGACGTGTATGTGTGTTTGCACACAGTCCACCACTGGACTGTGTGTCTAACCCGTTTGAAACAACCGTTTTAATTACATAAAACACTTAACCCCCTTCATCTTCTTCATTTTAAATTTAAACCAGAACTTATACCCGCCTGAATCAATCTGATTCAATTCCGATTTTGTTATCAATCGACTGCACGTAATGTTAATCAGGAAAACTCAAAAGGTATAACAAGGAGATCTATCGTATGACGGAGCCGGCGGTGGCACAGTTCCAGCGACCTGCTGCGCTCCGACGAGTGATAGCTTCCGGCGACGGGGAGATTCAAGAGTGAGAGCAGAGGTTTCTAAGGAAAAGAGCGAGTTTGCAATGCCCAGCAGTGGGGTATTTATAGGAGAGTCGCGATTTCAATTACTGACTAAGATTTCGGGAAAAATTAAGGTCGGCGCGTCTTGATTTGAGTTTGCCATAAATAGCCGTTTGAACCAGTTGTCAATTTCAACCAAAACCGCGTTGATTGCGAGATCTCCGGTGAGGAGATTGGTTGCAGTCGTCGGCTTCATCTCAGCATGAAGATATATGCATTGAGTTTTGGTTTCTAGCACATATGGTATGTGTGGTGCGATGGTGCTGTGTGTGTGTGTGTGTGTGTGTGTGTGTGTTTACTCGGGAGACCCGTGTTCGATCCCGGTTTCCCGCATTTCTTTTTTTATTTAAATTTTTGATTAAATATTTATAAGGTTTATCTAAAAGATTCACAATATGACTAGGAAGACGTTTCAAATACCACACATGCATTACGGGGTATGCGATTTGATGTAGCCCATTTGATATCTTCGTATCAGAGAATCAACAAACTCGACTCCACATTGTTCACAAAATTGCGGGTCTTCCTTTTCATTTCCGATTACTCGATAAT